>CM030359.1:69027436-69627436 GCA_017893485.1 Hemerocallis citrina
ATAGGTTGGGTTAATATAAATGAAATCAAGGCAACTGTTTGATTTGATAGTGGTTCATCACATTCTTTTGTGTCTGAAGCATTCTCTAAGAAGCTGAAATGCACCCAGGAGGCAACTCCTGAATCGGTTTTGTTGGTCGGTAACCCATCTGGAGCAAATCTCCCTGCAAATTTGTGCTACAAGGGATGCAATCTCCTGATTGGCGGAGAGACCCTGAGCATAGATTTGCTAGAGCTGGGCTTTGTAGGGACAGACGTGATTATTGGGGTGGATTGGATGTCCAGGCATAAGACTAGCATCGATTGCAAGGAGAAGAGGATAGCTATTGCCCCATCCAGAGGACCAGAGCTTGTGTTCCAAGGAAAGAAGAAGTAGAGTGAGGAAATTCTTGTAGCTGCAATTGGAGTATGTGTGCCAAGCGTAATCAAGGTGATACCAATTGTATGAAAATTTCTCCGCGTATTTTTGGAAGAATTACTTGGACTCCCACCATATAGGGATGTTGAGTTCAACATTACTATCCAGCCAGGCAGCGCACCAGTGTCTAAGACACCATATCGGATGGCACTAGTAGAGTAGAGGGAAGTGAAAGAGCAAATTGAAGAACTGCTACAGAAGGGATTCATCAGGCCAAGTGCCTCACCCTGGGGAGCGCTCGTGCTCCGATTACCGGGAGTTGAACAAGGTTACTGTTTGAAACCGGTACCCCATTCCCAGGATAGATGACTTGTTTGATCAGCTCTTGGGAGCGGCTGTATTCTCAAAGATTGATTTGCGTTCAGGCTATCATCAAGTTCGGATCAGAGAAGAAGATATACCCAAGACTGCATTCTGTACTCAGCACGGTCATTATGAGTTTTTAGTGATGCCATTCAGGGTGACTAATGCTCCAGCGATCTTCATGGACATGATGAACCGCATCTTGCGGCCATTCATCGACTCATTCGTGGTTGTCTTCCTAGACGATATCTTGGTATATTCAAAAACAGAAGAGGAACATGCTGAGCACCTAACTGCAGTATTGATCAAGCTACGAGAGCATCAGCTGTATGGCAAACTGTCGAAGTGTGAATTCTGGAAGTCAGAAGTGGCATTCTTGGGCCATGTCCTTTCTAAGGAGGGGTGGCTACAGACCCGCAGAAGATTGAGGCAGTAAAAAGTTGGCCTCAACCGAGAACTGTGAAGGAGGTCAGAAGCTCCTTAGGCATGACAGGTACTACAGGAAGTTCATCCAGAACTATGTCAGAATTGCTGTACCACTTACTGCACTGACCAAGAAAAACGTAAGTTTTGATTGGACTGAGAAGTGTGAAGAGAGTTTCCAAGAGCTGAAGAACAAATTGATTTCTGCACCGATTTTGGTTCTGCCTCGACCAGATAAGGGATATGTAATCTTCAAAGATGCTTCATTTTTGGGATTCGGGTGTGTACTGATGCAAGAAGGAAAGGTCATAGCATACGGATCGAGGAAACTTCGACCACATGAGAAGAATTACCCGACACACGACTTAGAATTGGCCGCAATAATCTTTACTCTGAAATTATGGCGGCACTATGTCTATGGGTCGAAGGTAGAAATGTTTACCGACCACAAAAGCCTAAAGTATATCTACTAGCAAAAGGATTTGAATCTCAGGCAGAGACGATGGTTGGAGTGTCTGGAAGACATCAGACCGAAAATTTTATACCATCCGGGAAAAGCCAATGTCGTGGTCGATGCGCTCAGCAGAAAAAGAAGTATAGCCATGCTCACTGCAACAAGACGAGAGCTAAAGGACGAGATCAGACAAGCCGGTATTGAACTAATTGTTCAAGATTTTAGCATCATTTTGGCATTTCTGGAATTGCAATCGAGTCTGAATGACCGAGTCAAGAAGGCTCAATTGGGTGATACAGAGATTGAAGCACAAAAGTGGCTAGTCAATAAAGGAAAAGCTTCAGAGTTCAGCATAAAGGAGGGGTTGCTTTGGTTTGGGAGCAGGTTGTGTGTGCCTAAAGTTGATGAGTTAGGGGAAGATATCATGAAAGAAGCACACTCCACCTTACTCACAGTTCACCCAGGAAGCACAAAGATGTAAAAAGACATTAAACTGCATTTCTGGTGGGCTGGAATGAAGCGAGATGTGGTAGGATTCGTGGCTAAATACCATACATGTCAGAAAGTAAAGGCGGAGAACCAGAAACCAGGAGTTCTACTGCAACCACTGCCCATTCCAGAATGAAAATGGGAGAACATCAGCATGGATTTCATCACGGGACTGCCCAGAAGTTCAAAAGGGAATGACTCAATTTGGGTAATAGTGGACCGTTTGACAAAGTCCACACATTTTCTTCCAGTGAAGATGACTTGGTCGGTGGAAAAGCTAGCAGAGGTCTACATCGAAGGCATTGTAAAGCTACATGGGGTGCTAGTGTCAATCGTTTCCGACCGAGAGGCAAGGTTTACGTCCCGATTTTGGTAGAGTCTGCAAGAAGCTTTGGGAACGAGATCGGATTTTAGCACAGCTTTCCACCCGCAGACTAATGGGCAGGCAGAGAGAGTTAACAGATTTCTCAAGGATATGCTGAGAGCATGCATAATGGACTTCGGAGGGAGTTGGGAACAACACTTAGCATTGGTAGAGTTTTCATATAATAACAGCTATCAAGCAAGTATTGAGATGGCTCCATATGAAGCTTGGTATGGAAGGAGGTGTAGGACCCCGGTGTGCTAGTTCGAAGTAGGGGAAAGACAGATGTTCGGAGCTGAAATAGTGCAGCAAACATTCGAAAAGATCGAGCTAATCAAAAAAAGGATGCAAGTAGCACAAACTAGGCAGAAGAGCTACGCTGACAACCGCCAATGAGATCTGGAATTCGAAGAAGGTGATTCGATATTTCTGAAGGTCTCACCTACAAAGGGAGTGATCAGGTTCGGAAAGGGTGGCAAGTTAGCACTAAGGTATATTGGACCCTACCAGATTTTAAAGATGATCGAAAGACGGTGTACAGACTAGAGCTACCAGCCGAATTGTCCCAGGTGCATGATGTGTTTCAGGTTTCAATGCTGAGGAAATATGTACCAGATCCGAGTCATCAGCTGCCAGACGTCCCCGAAGACCTACGAGTGGATCTTACATATAGGGAGCGGCCGGTGAAAATTATCGATCATCGGGATAAGGTGTTAAGGACCAAGACCATTCCGATGGTCAAGGTTCTTTGGAAGAACCAGTTTGTGGAAGAAGCCACTTGGGAGACGGAAAGCCAAATGAAGCTTTCTTTTCCGAGTTATTTTGAGTGTTGTTTTGTTTACTGTTTCTCCTACTTTGTGCTGTTCTGAGGACAGAACTATTCAAAGGAGGGAGTATTGTAATATCCCGATCGATTATTATTAATATTATTTTTATTAGTATTCAACTATTTAATTATTTTATTTCTTTTCATGTTGAGTTATCTTTTTGTCATGACAACCTAATTAGATAATTAGGTTTTGTTTGAAAGCTTAAACCTAGGATTAAGGATGCATAAGAGTTTAAGGAGGTGTTCTTCTAGAAACTCTCTCTCATCCACCTCACCCTTCACCATGCTTCCACGAACCTCACCCTAACACCATGCCTCCACCTCACCCACTCCCATCCCATTGTATAGCCAGTCTTGTACCCCTAGGGTTTTTTTTTGAAAATTGCCTTGTGCATTTTGCACTCTACCCCTTTCCTTCACCCTATAAATACCCCCTCCCCTCTTCTCTTGTCTCATTTTACAAGAAGGAAAAAAAAGAGGAAAAGAAAGAGAGAAAAACCCTAACTAGAGAGTTTTCATTTGTAGGTTTCCATAGAAGTTGTAACAGGAGCTAGGAGGAAGGAGAAGGTTGCTAGCTAGTTCTTCCTACCTAGTACACAAGGTGGGAGTTTCTCTATCTTTTCTTGTTCTCTTTGTTTGATTTTTGTTTGATTTTTGTTGACTCTTGTTCTCTTTTTGTTTGATTCTTGATTTCAATTGTTGTGTATGGTTGTTGTGTTTTTGAATGAATAACTTGGACTAAATTATGTGCATAAGAGAGGTTGCGGATCAAAGGTGATCACATGAACTTTAATGAAACACATAAAGATAAAGTCTTTAATAATTGTTATGGTTATTGTTGTTATTGTTATTTTTGGCTAATAAAAGAGACTAACAACATGGACTAAAGAATTTGTGCATATGAATGGTGGTGGATCAAATGATCACATAAAAGAAAGTGAATGGGAGAAATTAATAAAGATGAAATCTTTAAGTTTTATCTTTGATTATTTTGTTAAAAGCACACAACTTGGACTAATTAGCATGAATATATGAAGAATGGAGTAGAAGGACTATTACATACCCATTTTTGGGTTGTAGAACTCAATAACTATTATAAAAAAAAGAGTCTTTCCTTTGTTTATTGCTCTCTACTTTGATAATTAACAAGTCTTGCTAATTCTTAGTTCATAAAAAGGTAAACTTTGTTGTATGTAGGAACTAAGAGGTTAAAGAAAAGAAGGTTGTAATATGTAGGTCTTGTAGTTTATAAAAAGGTAGACTTTTTGTAATATTGTAGTTCATAAAGTTGGATTTTTGTAATGTTTTAGGACTTGTAATTCATAAGGATAAGTAGTCTTTGTAATAGCTAGTAAAGTTTGATGCTTAAGTTTTGTAGTTCATAAAAAAAATTGATTTTGTAATGTTTTATGACTTGTAATTCATAAAGATAAGAAATCTTATAATAGCTAGCAAAAGATTATTCTTAAGTAGTAGTAAATGAATCATGTTATGTTGTAGTAACACCCATGCTTAAGTAGTTAGTAGATATCCATGCTTAATTGACATCCATGCTTAAAGTAGTAAGTAGACATTCATGTTATGTTGTAGTAACATCCATGCTTAAAGTAGTAAGTAGACATTCATGTTATGTTGTAATAACATCCATGCTTAAAGTAGTAAGTAGACATTCATGTTAAGTTGTAGTTACATCCATGCTTAAGTATTAATAAAGATCCATGCTTAGTAGTAGGTATCCATGCTTAAAGTATAGTAGATACTCATGCTTGAGTTGTAGTAGATACCATGCTAATTTGTTGTAGGTTAAAGTAGTAAAGAACTCATGTCATGCTTACCATGCTAGATTGTTGTAGGTTGAAACTCATGCTAAAGTGTATACCATGTTGTAGTTTTAATGAAGAAAAGAACCATGCTTATGTTGTATACATGTTGTAGGAAACCCAAGCTTAAAGTGTATACCATGTTGTAGGTTTGATGTAGAAACCATGCTTATGTTGTATACCATGTTGTAGGCTTAATGTAGAAAAAAAACAATGCTTATGTTGTATACCATATTGTAGGTTTAATGTAGAAAAGAACCATGCTTATGTTGTATACATGTTGTAGGAAACTCATGCTTAAAGTCTATACCATGTTGTAGGTTTAATGTAGAAAAGAAACCATGCTTATGTTGTATACCATGTTGTAGGGTTGTTGTAGTAAAGAATCATGCTTGAAAATATGTAGAGCTCATGCTTGAGTTGTAGAAATGATCCATGCTTAAAGTAGCAGTAGATACTCATGTTGTAGTTAAGTGTAGTAAAGGAATCATGTTGTAGTTGTTGTGTTAACTATCTTGTTGTAGTTATAGTGTTAGTAAAGAGCCCATACATTCTTGAATGCTATAGTGTAGCATTCTAGTTAAAAGAACCATACTTGAATTGTATATGGTAGTGTTGTAGTGAAAGATTAAAAAAAAAGAACCCGTGAACCCATGTTTGAGGTAGGTGTTCTAGTTTAACTATTAAGATGAGCCTATGTTCTATGTTGTTCTAGTCAACTTCAAAAAAAAACCCATGAAACTGGAACAATGATAGTTCTAGCTCAATTGACAAAAGAACCCAAGCATTTAGTTCTAGGTGATTCTAGCTCAACCTTGAGAAAGAACCCAAGAGTCTAGTTGCATGTAGTTCTAGTTCAATTTGGGAAAAAGAACCCATGGACTCTAGTTATATGAGGTTCTAATTGAAATTGGACCATAGCATAGGAGCATTCTTCATCTTCATGGTAATAAGGGTTGGGAAAGTCTCTAATAATTGTTAGCTTGATAAAAGCTAGTCTAGGGTCTTCTAATTACCCTAGGGGTCATCGACCATAAAGACCGATTCCTACCACCTTAGAGACTATGGATAGATCTCACCTCGGGCACCAACGGATCTTAACCGATGTAGGTTGATCGTGGGCCGAGTGTGTTGATAGAATCGAAGTTAAGCGTAGTGATGAGTGAGGGTGATCTCGTTACTAGTGTCTTGGATCGAGGGACCATGAGTTGGACCATGATAATCTAAGTTGAAAATCTTGTAAGATTGTTTAGGATTAGTGACATAATTGGGGTAGTAACTTATAAGGATCTTTACTTAACCATTTTGCCAAAAGAGAGGGGTCGGTATTAAGGGTGACACCTTATGACCCAACTCGTCCTTTAGGCCGACATTAGGTGGTGTTATTGGGTTGTACCTTCCCGTCAAAGGGATACGTACGGTGCCTTCTCACGAGTTGGGAGCACGGGTTGCGTATCTCACACTGTTAATTCCTGAAGTGCCATGATAAGGGCGTGCAGGAGCTAGGGGATGGACCCCGAAACTCCGTCATGTTCTATGTCGGAGAAGCGAACAGGCCATAGACTACTTTCTATGAGTTGGGGCCGCAGGGGATGCTTCGAGCTAACCTGTGTTGCAGTAACTCTGAGGGTTCGTCTGGTTTCTGAGTGAAGTCCGGTTAGCCGGAAAATAGTGACAAACATAGACACCATGAGCGTACTGCATTGGTGGGACTTGACCACGTCTGCAACCTCATCAGTCACGTTGTATCTGTCAGGAACAGGTTGTGTTCAAGTAGAAATTCATGACGCAGGTTCAAATCCCTATATATGGAGAACGACTTGATGTGGACGTATGTAGTATTGGATGCATACGATTCCAGATTCTCGCTTGCATTAGAATAGGAGCATCCTAGCTTTACTTGACAATGCATTAGATTCTAGTCATTGCACTCACGAACACTTAAACTACATCGACATATTTTTACCATGTTTTTATTTGTTTGTTTTTGGAGATTCGCTGCTAGTCATCAGCCTTTAAGCGTCAGTATATGTACTGACGTCCCCATTCTAATAGGTTGTGGATACAAGATCACGAACCAGGAGGACTCTAGTCAAGGCATGGTCTACAAGTGAAAAACCCAATGTTTATCATTTTCATTCATGTATACTCTGATGTAATATATTGAATCAATGGAAACACTCGGCCTGTAATATTGTATTGGTAAGAAGTTTTTAATTTTTTTTTGTTTTCTGTGTATTGTGACTAATTGAATGCAAAGGTCCTGGCTCGTGTCTCGAATTCTACATATAGGAAGTTCGGGGCGTTACACCCGTGATCGAACCCAGGTGCACAGCAGCGACCACAGTCACCCACACTAGCTAGGAAGCCCAAAAGCTTGCTGTGTAAGGGTTTTATAGAGATTGATTTTAAGTCTAGTTTCCGCTAGAGTAGTAAAAATCAAATTCCAAGAAAAACAGAGCTTTCCACGACTCGAGCTCACAACCTCTAGACTGTACACAGCGCCCAAAACCCACGTGCTGGCCAGGCAGTCAAGCCTCATATTCTGATTCGTTTACTATCCTCTCTTTTAATGTCACTCTTTGTTTCATGAGTTCATTAAAATTTTTGATATCAAATTTCTACGCCTTAACTTTTACAATTCCAGACAATAATTTTCCCTTCAAATTAAGTATATTAACCTGAAAAAAAATCCTATAGCAATCTATTCCCAAAATAAGGAAATAATTGCCCAACTTGCATGATTTGTTCATAGTTCTACAACTTGAACTATATAAATTATTGTTCTCTATACAGCTACATTTTTGGGATGTTTTCTACATTACTACATTATATATAAAGAAATTTAATTCCGTGGGTTTGTTTTATAAATTCTCCACTAGATAAGTGTTCTATAAAGGTCCTATTAATTCAATTATCTACTACATGATTGTAATTAAGTATGTACTAATAAATTTTGCTAGTGATGCTACTTTACACACACATGATAATTTTATTATCCATCTACATATTTCTAACATGCACAATTACTAACATTTTAGAAAACAATGAAAATCCCACATATTCTCCTACTAACTATGACTAAGAGTGCACAATTGAAATTTTAGAAAACTTCTACACATATACACACTAATTAAATTAACATCTACACATGTCATAGCTAGCAAACACAATCTACAAAAATTTAGAGGACAATGAGAACACCGACCTATTTGACGAATTTTCCCAACCAAACAAAAACTCCCAGAAGCCCCAATCTCCCACCTCGAAATTCGAGCTCCAAGACTCCACAACAAAAACAACTCCATGCCAATAGTGAATATTTTGCAAGAAAAACAAAAAATGAAATGGTAATTACGCCCCTTCACTATTTGGCCGAGATGTATATAATGGGAGAAAGAGAGTGGGTCATTATCCTAATCTAGTTACCCATAACCCTTAATTAACTCCCTACTAATCCACTAACTTAAATTAATTAAACCCCCTCTTTATTTCAATTATGGCTGGCCACTGTGTGGGGTGAGATACACACGTGCACGTGCGTACTATGTCTGTGCACATAATTTACATATAAATTATTAGGAGCTTTTATTTAAATTAAATGCATATGTTAAATGTTGTAATATGTACTAGTTTAAAAGAAGTTTTTATGCACAAATAAAAATAAACATACACACTTCATAAAAATTTATTTTGAAAGAGAATACAATCAACTCGTGCGCTGCAAACACGTGCGTCACACGTATCAAATAAATATTCAAATACGAAATAGATTCGAGCAACAAAGAAATATTTATAAACAATTGAAATATAACATACATAAAAAATATTTATATTGATAATGTTATGAATATTTCATGTAACTGTAGAATATACGTAATCGACAGGTGTATTGAAAGCATGTGCAATGCACGTGAAAATACAAAGATTGAAATAAATGTTTAAGGTTGCTCATAATATAATGAAAAATGAATTTTGAGAAGACGGAAAATGTTTAAATAATTGAAATGCAGAAATACATAAGATATTTACATTTAAATACGTTACGGATATTACTCGTAACAGTACAAAATAAGAAAATAAATGTAGTATAAAAATATGTAATGGGGAAAACAAAGCAAACTCATATAAGGAACTATGTGAATCAAGTGAATATGAACGAAACACGAATGCATTAAACAAACTTGAAAATTTTAATAGAAAAAGAAACATGACAATGATAGATTAAAAGTAATTTTCATACAACATAATATTAGATAAAGTATTAGATAACATAGTATAAAGAAAATACAAATTAAGTTATCAGTTATGAAAGAAATTGGAAAACAAAGTAATTAGAAAGAATAAAGAGAAGCATAGTCAAATAGATACTTTAAGAAATGATTAATAGGCTTAGTAAACAACATTTATTAAAGTAATAAGCGGTAGAATAATTTAAATCGCAAACTGAACTAGCACTATATATTACCAGATAAAAATTAAATTAGCAATTTAAAAGAATGTCGTTGGATAAAAATTTGAAAATATATGAGTGTTAAATTTTAGTTAACAAAAGTATAAGCAATCTAATATAAGTATAATAGTAAAAATTATAATGTGGTGTATAAAATAATATCATAAAATTTTTATTTTAAAAGATACATAATAATTTTATATCAAACATTTATAAGTTGCAGGCATAGCACGAAAATCAACGTATAATATTTTATACTTAAATACACGTAAAACTATGTGACAAAACAATTGTACTATAACATGAAATTTATAAGCAATTGGAGAAATAAAATAAAATAGTTGTAAAAGTAATAATATATTATTGAAATAATATATAATATTAATTGTATAGAAATAAAATGTAGATAGTAATCAAAAATATAAATAATAAAGTTATATTATATGAGTAGCAAACATATTGAAGATAGGTTAGCAATAAAATATAAAAATAGAATTTTATAAAAATACAAAGTAATAAAATAATTAATAGTAACCAGTAATATAGATTAAATAAATAAATAATAATAATAATAACACATATACGATAGATATAGAAGCAAATATAAATAGTAAGGTAATTAATTAAATGCGTATATAAGTAAATTTGTATTATAAATAATAAAGTTGAAGTAGTATAAGCTAAGTTGTAAAACATTACAAAATATAATAGTGGTAAGTAATATATATAAAACTAAAAGTGGGGGTTATTAAAGTAAAAAAATCTCTTTTGTTGTGGGTTCGCCTCATTGATGTCTAGCTGCAGGCTTGCCTCCTTGACATCAAGTTGCAGATTTGCCTCCACGACATCAGATTGCAGGTTGTCGTCTGGACATTCGGTTGCATATTTTGCCTTCCCGACATCCAGTTGCAAATTTGCCTCCATTGACGTCTAGTTGCAAATTTGCCTTCTCAACATCCGGTTGCAAAAGAAAATGGTGAGTGGAATGATGTAATCTGGGTGAAGTGCCAGAGATTTTGCCTCCATTGCCAGAGATTTTGCCTCCATTGCCATTGTTTGGCATCCAAAGGTGTCTCAGTGCCGAAAAATTTGTCAGGGTACAATCTCATGAAATCTGTAACTGTACCGGGACGAGGAGGGAGAGCTGCCTGCGTAGGCACAACGGGAGTTGGTTGTAACACCCCGCAATTTAGAAATGACAATTTTGCCCTCATGTGTTACGTACGTGTTCACTACGTATTTTGGATTCCGACTAGTTATGCATTTTCCGTCATCTGAAAATTTATTTTATCCTATTTGAGCCAATTTAAATATAAAATTTCAATCTCTGTGTTTTTACGTGCTTTATACGTGTTAGCGATGCACGTATCGATTACGTATTTTTCATCACTACGTGTAATATTTTCTATGTATTACAATTAATTATTTTATGACTTATTCGAATTTATTTTATAAATAGAAATTCAATTTTCTTTTATTTTAATAAAAATATTTTTATACGTGTGGTGCACGCATTTTCTATGTACGTTGTGATTACGTTGTGGAATATAGAAAAATTAATAAAAAAAATTTTATGTTGTATTTTGATTATCTTTAAATACTTTTTCGTTGATAAAGTCGATTTCGTATTTTAATATTTTTACGTGTGAGGCATGTGTTAGCAGTGCACGTATTAGTTGCATTATCTTTTAAAATAAAATTTCATGAAGTATGCATGAAAACTATAAATTTTAATTAAACTAATTTTATATGCATATTATATATATATATATATATATACATATGTGTTAATTTAAATAAACAATTTATTTTGTGGTGTACACAAAGCACGTGCACGTGCACACGTGTAATGTGCACACCATGGAGAGACCCGTCTGTTTTTGTTGACTGAGTAAAAGGGATGGGGGTATTGGAGTTACGTAGTGGATGTGGTTTTAATAACTATCCCATAATCCTATATAATTACCCACCCCCTGATCTTCACTCTCTCATCTTTCCCTTCCTTCCTTCTCTGCCAATTTCCGAAACCAAACTCAGCATTCACTTTGTTCCTCCACTCACCCACATATAACTCATAATATGTGTGTATATATATATATATATATACATGTGTAGATATATATGTATACATATGTGGAAATAAGGTGCTATGCTTTTCGGGAGCTTTTGGTAAGTTGCTGATTTGGGATTTTGCGTTGGTGTGCGGATTTCGAGGCAGAGTGAGGCTTCTTTTGGAGTTCAATTGCTAAGAAATCAATACTTCTTTGGGTGGGTGTTTCTTAAATCCTTTCTAATTTAGGAGTATGATGCATGCTAGTTGATATATGGTTTAATTGTTAAATTTTGATTGGTAGGAAGAATACAGATTGCATAATCTTATTTTAATTGTGTCATGATATTGTGATTCAAAGCGTGGGCAATTTCTCTACTTCTAATGTAGATATCATGCTAGTAGGTTGATTTTTATGAATATGCTAAAGTAAATAATTAAATTAGCCATGTGATTGCTTAAAGAGACTAGGAGGAAAAAGAGAAAATTTTGATTGAAATTAGTAAATTAAAATTTATCATGGTGTCTTATTAATGTAATTCATGCTAGAATATCTATTTCTTAATGAACCATGCTAATTTGATAATTTTGCCTTATGAATGACTTAATGTAGATTGAGATGAATGAATATTGATATGTGTTAGTTGCTGTTGCCACTAAATTTGGTGTGGGGGCAAACAGATAGTATTTGTGGATTCTTAGGGAAACTGAATAGTAAACCTGTATACCTGTTCCGTCTGGCTTCGACCGTCGATCCCGCCGTATACCTGCAAAAAGTGCGAGACATCGGGGTTGTTCCCGGCGACGCACCCTCCGACGCTCAAGTCAGTAACCAGAAATGATTATGAAAGAGCGCAAAAACTGGTGAAAGATTGATTACCTCTTAATGGAGATGGGTAGGGGGTATTTATAGGCATCTTAGGGAACAGATTAGGCATGTAATTCCTGTATATAGATAAGGAATGTAATCCCCAATCCCCAGTGAAAGGATAGATATGAATCAGGGCCATTGATTAATGTTAATCAGAAACCCTAATTTTATCCTGCTGGACCGGGTTTGTTGCGGGTTGAAACCCGCACCCAGTTGAGGTGGATCCGTTCGCGGGTTTATTGGATCTATGAGAAGGAGGCCCAGTACCCGCTTTGGCCCGTTTGTAAGTGAAATTACTGTCTTGCCCCCGGACTTCGGGATTCGTGCCCAATTTGGACGGTCTCGATTAAACCCCCATTTTTAGCCATATCACGAGCCCCCCACTCCTAAAGGCTGAGGGGAATGAGTCTTTGTGGAGTAGTTTGACTGTTTTAGTGGCTAGTGGAGTTGTATCGGAGTCCGAATGGGTGTTTTTGAATCCCGACGTGGGTGGTAAGGTAACTCCTTCTTTTTTGAAGCAATATGGTGTGTTGAGTTTTTATCTATTTTTTCGGGCTATTTATTTAATTTTGCGATGTGTTAACTAATCGTTCGGGGGTCTTAGCCGTATATTCTAGGCAATAATTGTCCGTTTGGGGGCCCAAAAATATTCCCCCGAATTTTTAATTATTTCCTAGAATTTTTGGCTAATTTTCCCGAATTTTTAGTAATTTTTCGCAATTTTTAAATAAATAAAACGATTTAAATAAATAAAAATCGATTTTTAAATACTTATTTATGACGTGGGGAAATCTGGACCATCGATCTGGGCGAAGCGCGAGTTTCTTAACGATCAGACGGTCCCTGCTCCTCGGCATGCTTTTTCGCCGTATACGAGGGTCGGCACCCCGGCACCTCGGCTCGGAGAATCAACGCCCCGGTTCGATGGGTCGGTGTCACGGTTCGATGGGTCGGTGCCTCGGTTCGGAGGATCCGAGGGACGTGGCATCATCTGGGCCGTCCATCTCAGCGTGGATCCCCATAAAACGCTATCTTGTCGTTTAGTGGACGTGGCAAGATCTGAACCGTCCATCATGACGAGCGCGCTTTTTTACGAGATCCAACGGCTGATATGGGTCGGCAAGTTTTTTCGCCATATACGAGGGTCGGCACCTCGGCACCTTGGTTCGAAGGATCTGCGCTCCGGCTCGATGGGTCGGTGCCTCGGCTCGGAGGGTCCGAGAGACATGGCAAGATCTGAGCCATCCATCATGGCGTGCATCTCGAGGTTGGGGTTCAGATCACGAAAAAATGTTATCTTGTCGTTTTGTGGGCGTGGCAAGATCTGAACCGTCCATCAGATTCTGTCGCGGATTTTGGAGAGATCCGACGGTGACTTCGCCTCGGGATGATTTTTCTTCATATACGAGGGTCGGTACCTCATCATCTCGGCTCGGCGCATCAGGGCTGTTTGGCCGAGGTGCTGAGTTGGGTGTTTTGAAGGAGATGTCCCTTGATGGTTGCATCTCTTCGAGCCTAGTGGCTCGGCTGCTCGACTAAGCTGTTCGGTAGCTCGGCTGGGCAAGCCGGTGGCAGGCGGTTCGGAAGATACACATGGGCGGATCTGGTCCGTCCATCATGGCGCGCATCACGAGGATGGAGTTCAGATCACGAAAAAACGTTATCTTGTCATTTTGTGGGCGTGGCAAGATCTGAACCGTCCATCAGATTCTGTTGCGGATTTTGGAGATATCCGACGGTGACTTCGCCTCGGGACGATTTTTCTCCATATACGAGGGTCGGTACCTCGTCATCTCGGCTCGGCGCATCAGGGCTGTCTGGCCGAGGTGCTGAGTTGAATATTTTGGAGGAAGTGTTTTTTGAAGGTTCCACCCTTCCGTGCCTAGTAGCTCGGCTGCTCGGCTGAGCTGTTCGGTAGCCCGGCTAGGCAAGCCGATGGCAGGCAGCTCGGAAGATACGCGCGGCCGGATCTGGGCCGTTCATCATGGCACGCATCATGAGGATGGGGTTCAGATCACGAGAAAACGTTATTTATCGTTTTATGGGCGTGGCGCAATCTGAACCGTCCATCAGATTCTGTCGCGAATTTTGGAGAGATCCGACGGTGACTTCGCCTCGGGACGATTTTTCTCCATATACGAGGGTCGGTACCTCATCATCTCGGCTCGGCGCATCAGGGCTGTCTGGCCGAGGTGCTGAGTTGAATATTTTGGAGGAAGTGTTTCTTGAAGGTTCCACCCTTCCGTGCCTAGTAGCTCGGCTGCTCGGCTGAGCTGTTCGGTAGCTCGGCTAGGTAAGCTGATGGCAGGCAGCTCAGAAGATACGCATGGCCAGATCTGGGCCGTTCATCATGGCACGCATCACGAGGATGGAGTTCAGCTCACGAGAAAATGTTATCTTGTCGTTTTGTGGGCGTGGCGCAATCTGAACCGTCCATTAGATTCTGTCGCGGATTTTGGAGAGATCCGACGGTGACTTCACCTCGGGACTATTTTTCTCCATATACGAGGGTCGGTACCTCATCATCTCGGCTCGGCATATCAGGACTATCTGGCCAGGGCGCAGCAGCTCGGTTGCTCAGCCGGGCTGTTCGATAGCTCGGCTTGGCAAACCGGTGGCCGAGTCGTCGACTTAGTGATTTGAAGAGTTTTTTGCTTCTCGTAACGTTGCAACTTTCCGCTTGTCGCTTTGGCTTCTTAGTGGGCTTTTTACGTTTCCCAAGGAGGCCCAACATTCCAGGGGTTATAAGTTTTCACCCCCACTCCCAAGCTCATTTCTTACTCTTTACTCCCAAGACTTCACTTTTGTTTTCTAAGTTCTCTGCTAGCGGCGACTTTTGCTCCAAGGCGGTGTTGTTAGCTGTCGCGTGGGCCAGGCGATTTCCGGCGAGCGCATTCCGACCGTGAACGTCACTTCAAAGGTCAGTTTACTTAGTCTTAGCCTTTTACCTAGAGATGTCACGAGTGAACTCGGGAAGTGGGGCCTCGTCCTCGGGCGATGATGGTGCCGAGGAGAGGAGGAGGTCGGAGATCCGGAGAAAGGCTAAACAGGTTGCCGAACCGTCTGTAGCCGAGGCGAGGCAGGGGAAGAAGAAGAGGAGGGTGGAGACCCAATCCCCCGTGGTTGAGGTGGTCATGCAAAACCCAAAGCAAGCTCCCGAGATGGGACGATATCCTTCTGTTCTGTCCGGCCATTCGGGTGTCAGGCAGTACGAGGGCGACCTTTTGGAGAAAGCGATCTATGGGAAGTCGAAGATCGTCGAGGAACCTAACCCGGCCCTTCCCACCGAAGCCAACGAGCTCATTTCGGTGTTATCCGAGAAGGATCTACTTCGGATTAGAAAGGCCTTCGCCATTCCTCCGGAGTACAAACTGATGCTCCCCGGTCCGGGATGCGAGCGAATTCCAAGCTGTCGTCGTTGGATATGTGCATGTTCGACTTCGACTCCTTGAATGCCGGGCTACGTTTCCCACTGCATCCCTTCATCCTTCAGATCCTCGGTTGGTTCTGCCTCGTGCCGACCCAATTCATGTCGAACACATGGCATCACGTGAACGCTTTCTTGCTCCAGTGCTATAGAGCCAAAGTAGAGCCGGATCTAACGGTCTTCCGAGGAATGTATCAGATAAATAGACAGCATAAGACGGAGTATCGGTACTACTTGGGGCCGAGGAAGGGTGTTAGGATTATTGAAAACCCCGACTCAATTAAGGGTTGGAAAGAGAAGTATTTTATAATAAGGGGCGAGGCGGTTCGGCATATTCCGACCCGGTGGAAAGTGGAGGTACCGAAATTTGCGCGAGCCGACCCTGTATTGTCTGAGGCCGAGGAGGAGGTAGCGAGGAAGATAATGGCCATTCCGCTGTTGAGTTGGAGGGAGTTGACGGATGAGGTGTTGTTCGGGTCCGGCCTAAGCCCCATCGACCCGAGTATGCTCCTGACATCTCATTTATTTTCAATTTTTAAGTCTTTAGTTCGTCTTGCTGATTTATTTTTTGTTGTCCGATGCAGAAGCGATGAAGATTGACTTCAACTCTATGATGGCCGATAGGTCCAAGCTGGGCGGGGGCAGAAAGAGGAAGAGGGCGACCGAGGCTGCCTCGTCGACTCCGCAGCCCACTATCGCCTCTGCCACCACCCCGCCTCCTCCGCCCACCGAGGTGCCTTCGGAGATGGCTGTCGTTGAGGAGGCCTCGGCCCCTGTGGCTCCGACCTTGATAGAGGGGGCCTTTGATGTCAACGCGGCTCTGGCACTCGAGGCTCCGCCATTGACCAAGGCGGCCGAGGAAATCCTGACCGAGCAGCACAAGCAGTTGTTTGTGCCGAACTGGCGGGTGAGGAATCACGACGGATTCCTTGGCAACTCTCATATGTCAGTGCAGGTCGTCAAGCACTTGGCGACCCCGAAGGACAGGGCCACGCTGAAGGCGGGGACGGTCGGCAACGACACCTATGAAGTCGCTCGGTCACTCGTGTCGGTAAGTGTCTTCTTGCGAATTTCTTTAAGTTTGTTGTTCGGCTTGCGCATCACTCTGATAGTTGTCTTTGCAGGCCACTTGCCACTTCGGCCACCTCCTTGAGACGTTCGCTGCGCAGGGGAAGGAGCTGAGGGCCGCCAGCGACAAAGACAGGTTGGCAAAGGTCAGGGCAGTCAAGGAACTTGAGGCCGAGCAGAGGCGGGCCGAGGCCCTGGAAGTCTGGGTGGCCGACCTTGTTGCCGACCTGGAGAAAGCCAAGGGGCGCATCTACGCGGAGTCTGCCAAGGCCGCCAAGGCCGCCGAGGAGCTGGCTGCGGTGCTGAAGTCCTTGGCCGAAGAGAAGGCAGAGAAGGAGGCCTTGGCGACGAAGACCAGGGCCGAGGTGGAGAAGGAGGTCGAGGCCGAGGCGAAGAAGCACTTGGCCGAGAACATGGAGCTGTCTTATCAAAGGGCACTCGATCATGTCCAAGAACAGATCCCTGGCTTCGAGCGGGTCGGCTACCGACTGTGGCCAAGGTCGTCTTCAGGCGACAAGGGGGAGGAAGGCGAAGGCGACGAGACCGAAGGTGAAGACGAGGAGGAGGAGACCGACCCACCAGTGGCGGACGGCCAGGTCGAGGGGAGGATCGAGGGGCCATCTGTCAATGCGCCCGTGGTCGAAGCGGCGATGCAGGTGGACCCCTGATCCTCTCGTTAAATTTTTTGTAGTTTTCGTTTTGTTTTTTCTTCCGAGTATTGTAATGCCTTTTGCGGACTGGCCACCGCTTTTAATGAATGAAAAATGTTTTGACTTCGAAATTTTGTCTAAGTGTTTGGTTCGGCAATATAGTACTTCAATGCTATCCCTTTATCATTTCAGATTGCCGAGCAGACTCTTAACACCTCGGCTGATCAGCGCCGAGCCGAGTTGTTTAAGCGATCTCGGGAGGATCGCCTCGAGGGTGAGGTTCACCTGACGAGGAGGATACTTTACAATTTAGAGATTAGGTATAGTGAGGCGTTGGCCGAACTGCACCATCTACAGATAGTCGAGGCCGAGCTATCTGCTAAGGAAGAGGAACTGGCGCGAGTTTCGGCCGAACGAGATGACTTTGCGAAGAAGGTAGAACAGCTGCAAAGGGTGACGGTCGACAAGAGCATCGAGGTGACCCACTTGCGCCGCATTATATCCGACAGCGCCGAGTACCCCGGTTCGGCAAAACTTCCTCGATTTAAAGTGATAGTAAAGGATGATACATTGAAGGATCGGATCGTCGAACTGGAGGAAGAGGTTGCTCGGCTCAAGCCTCAGCCGGTGAGGGCTAACGTCCGGAGCACCTCGTGCACTCGCGAAGAGATTGAGCGAGGGATAACGTTCTATCAAGCGGCGAGCCGGACTCCTATCGTAGGCAGGTCAGCAGCCGACGCCCAAAGTGGCATAGCGGTGTCTTCAAGTGGTGCTTCGGTTGGAGCGACTGTCAGGGTCAGCGGCGAGGAGGCGTCCCGATTCGTTGGTCTGGAGACGAGCTCGGAGGTCAAGAAGCGCCGACCCAAGGTATCGCTGAACCGGAGCGTACCTCTTCCTCGGAGGCAGTAAACGGGTCGTGTCTTATCCTCGGATGTCTTTAGAACCGTCCTTCGGACTGTTTTTTGAACTCTTTTTGTTGTAATCTTTTTGTAATTTTGTCCAAGCTTTTAATAAAATTGGAGTTGATTTATCCGATCTGTTTTCCGCTGTCTTCTCATTGTGCTGTAACTGCGCTAGCTAGGGTAGGCTCGAAATGAACTGTGAGGCGAGTGTTTGCTTCGTCGAGCACCTTGGCCCCTTCAGGTGCAGCTCGGTTCGGTCGCTAAGGTGCAGCTGTTTCTACGCTGTGGCCGCATGGCCTGATCGTAGATTGATGACCGGAGTGACTTTTGCCAAGCGAAGTGAAGCGATCAAAGCCGTTAGATGGTTGCACGAATCTTGAGGCGGGTCCAGTTCCCAAGAAAATGCTATCTTGTCGTTTTGTGGACACGTGGCTGAATTAGATCCGCTCATCAGCCCTAGCACACTTTCTGAGATGATCTGACAGTGGTTTCATCTCGGGAGGTTTTTTCGCCATATACGAGGGTCGGTACCTCGTCCGCTCGGCTCGACAGTCGTGGGGGCAGGTCGGGATGGCCGTCCAATCCCGGCCCGTTTGAGGACGAGCCGGTGAGATAAAGTCGAGCCATAGGAGAGATCCGATCGTTAGATTAGTTTAAGGGTTGTGGGAGCAGTTCCGAATGGCAAGCTACTTCTAGATCGCTTAGGAGCGAACTTGCGAAGTAGAATCGAGCCAAGTGTTGGACTCCGAACCATTCAACGGCTGCGGGAGCAATTTCGAACGGCGATCTACTTCTGGCTCGTCTACGGGTGAGCCGAGGAAGAAGAGTCAAGCCGAGTGCTGGACTACGAACCATCGTGAGATTAATTTATGGGTTGTGGGAGCAGTTCCGAATGGCGAACTACTTCTAGATCGCTTAGGAGCGAACTTGCGAAGTAGAATCGAGCCAAGTGTTGGACTCCGAACCATTCAACGGCTGCAGGAGCAATTTCGAACGGCGATCTACTTCTGGCTCGTCTACGGGCGAGCCGAGGAAGAAGAGTCGAGCCGAGTGCTGGACTCCGAACCATCGTGATATTGAGGAGTTAAAAGCAGAGAGATGTAACAGTATCAAAAATATGAAAAACTTTATTTATTAATATCCAATAATCTGCTGCTTCTAAAGTTGCTAGCTGTTATTACAATGAAAAATAAAGGAAAATCACTACTAGTAACAGGAAGGGAATGGTTCGACATCTCGAGTTACTTAGAGAGGCGTTGTTGCTTTCTCTTGGTATTTCAAGAGATGGTCGGCATTCCAAGTCCTGGGAATTTCTCTGCCTTTAAGATCTTCTGGCTTGTATGCACCGGGGCGGATCACTTTTGAGATTTTGTACGGTCCCTCCCAATTCGGGGCCAGTTTGCTTCTCTGTCCGGGGAACGAGATGGCCAATTTTCGGAGGACTAGGTCCCCTTCTTTGAGGTCCGTTGGGCGGACTCTTTTGTTGTATGCTTGCTCAATCCTTCTTCGGTAGCTTTGTTGCCGTATGGCAGCTCTTTGTCGATTTCGTCTATCAAGTCTAGACTTGCTCTGAGCTCTCTAGCGTTCTGCTCTTCTTCAAAAGCTATCAAACGAGGAGAGGGTATTCCGACTTCTAGGGGAATGATGGCCTCGGACCCATAGGTGAGATTGAACGGGCTCTCGCCTGTTGGGGTCCGCTTTGTGGTGCGGTAGTTCCACAGCACGTTGGGCAGCTGATCTACCCACAAGCCTTTGGAACACTTGTCTAGTCTCTTCTTGATGCCCGAGAGGATCTGTCGGTTGGCGTTTTCGGCCTGGCCATTTGACTGAGGATGAGAGACAGAGGAGAAGCAGTGTTGTATGGCGAGGTCCTCACATAAGGCTCGGAAGGCAGCCCTAGTGAACTGCGTTCCGTTATCTGTAACTATGACCCGGGGAACGCCGAATCGGTAGATCACATTTTTCCAGAAGAATTGAACGACCCTATGCTCGGTGATTGTAGCCAGGGACTCGGCCTCTATCCATTTTGAGAAATAGTCGACTGCCACGACTAGGAACTTTAACTGTCCGGGAGCTGGCGGAAATGGCCCCAGTAAGTCCATCCGCCACATTGCGAAGGGGATCGGACTTGATAGGGAGGTGAGTGGTGCATGTGGAAGGCGTCGGATGTCGGAATACTTTTGATAGGAGCTGCATTGCCGAACGTGTCGTTCGGCGTCCCGTAGGAGAGTGGGCCAGTAATACCCGTAGTTCAACACTTTGCGCGCTAGGGCTCTGGAGCCAGAATGAGCCCCGCCAATGCCCTCATGAAGTTCTTGCAGGGCGTAGTCGGCTTGTTCGGGGGAGAGGCACCTTAGGTAAGGCCGACCGTCTGCCTGGGTGAAGGAGCGTTTATATAGGATGCCTTCGATTAATGTATAACGCTCGGCTCGGGCTCTTATTCTTCGTGCTTCCTTCGGATCCTGGGGCAGGAGTCCATCTCTTAGAAATTCGACGAGGGGTTTCATCCAATTGTCTTCGAGGAGGACAGGCAATGTTTCAACGGAGTCGAGTGCATCGTCCTCTATGCTCGGCTTCAGGAGGACTTCTATCAAAACAGTCTGTTTGAGGCCTTGAAGGGAAGAGGAGGCTAATTTGGATAGGGCATCGGCCTGAGCATTTTCTTCTCTGGGGATTCTTTGGATGAGGGCCTCTTCAAACAGTGCCATGAGACTTTTGACTTTAGCCAAGTATTTAACCATTCTGTCATCGCGGGCTTCATACTCGCCGAGGACCTGATTGACGACCAACTGAGAGTCGCTGAAGATCCGCAGGCATTGTGCCCCTGCATTTCGGGCCATTCCAAGGCCGGCTATGAGCGCCTCGTATTCAGCTTCGTTGTTCGAGGCTTTGAAGTTTATACGGAGGGAGTATTGAAGGATAAAGTCATCTGGGCCTGCCAGGATGACCCCTGTCCCGCTTCCCTCGTTGCAAGAGGACCCGTCGACATAGACCGACCAGACGGGTGGTCCCTTCACTGTTTGGCTGGACTCGGGGATAGTAGTTTCAACTATGAATTCGGCTAGTGCCTGTGCCTTGATCGCGGTCCGAGGCTGATAAGTTATATCATGTTGGCTCAGCTCGATCGACCACTTCATAAGGCGACCGGAAGTCTCGAGCTTGTGAAGAACCTGCTTCAGCGGCTGGTCGGTAAGAACGACCACCGAATGGGACTGAAAGTAAGGGCGAAGCTTTCTCGCGGCCATTACCAGGGTATAGGCCATTTTCTCAATCTTCGGGTACCGGAGCTCGGCGTTCCGAAGCACCTTGCTGACGTAGTAGATGGGCTTCTGAGCCCTTTCTTCTTCTCTGACTAAGACCGCACTAAGCGTCTGTTCGGAAGCTGCCAGGTAGAGGTAGAGCGGTTCGCCAGGTATTGGTTTGCTGAGAAGAGGTGGATTGACGAGGTAAGCTTTAAGCTGGTCGAAGGAGTCTTGTTGCTGCTGCCCCCACTCAAATCCTTTAGCCCCCCTGAGGGCTTTGAAGAACGGGAGGCACTTCTCCCCGGACTTCGACAGAAAGCGCCCTATGGCGGCTAGGCGACCAGTCAACCTCTGAACTTCCTTGACATTTCTGGGAGGGGCCATGTCCAGTATGGCCTTGATCTTCTCCGGGTTTGCTTCTATTCCTCGTTGGCTAACCATGAAGCCGAGGAACTTCCCTGATGAGATGCCGAACGCACACTTGTTCGGGTTAAGTCTCATATTGTGCTTTCTCAGAACGTCAAATGCTTCTTGGAGGTCAGCCACATGATCAGTGTCTCGGATGCTTTTCACAAGCATGTCATCAACGTACACCTCCATGTTCTGGCCGATCTGAGCCTGGAAAACCTTGTTGACGAGGCGCTGGTATGTTTCCCCCACATTCTTTAGACCGAACGGCATGACTCTGTAGCAATAGAGCCCGTGGTCGGTCACGAACGAGGTCTTCGGGATATCCGGGGGGAACATTCTTATCTGATTGTAACCTGAGAAAGCATCCATGAAGCTGAGGAACTCATGTCCCGAGGTTGCGTCAATCAGAGTGTCAATACTCGGCAGAGGGAAGGGATCTTTGGGGCAGGCCTTGTTGAGGTCGGTGAAATCAATACAAATCCTCCAAGTCCCGTTGGACTTCTTCACCATTACTAAGTTTGACAACCACTCAGGATAGTTTACCTCCTGTATGAATCGGGCCTTCAACAGCTTGTCCACCTCCTCTTTGATAGCGAGCTGACGCTCGGGGGCGAACTTGCGCCTCTTCTGCTGAATCGGTTTGGACCCCGGATCAATGCTCAGGCGGTGGACCAAGAGTTCTTCGGAGATACCGGGCATATCTGCTGCTGACCACGCGAAGAGGTCTTGATTGGTTCGGATGCATTTTACAATATCTGAGTATAGGGAGGACGGGAGGGTCTTGCTAACAAAGAACTTGTGGGTTGCCTCCTGCTCAGAGAAGAGTACCTCCTCCAACTCGTCCACCAGCTCGGAAGTCGGCCGAGCAGCATCTTGGGGGAGTTCCAGTGTTTCTAAGGAGAGGACGGGTCCGAGGGTAGAGGACATATAACACTTTGCGGCCCTGCTCCTGATTGCCCCTTACTTCTCCTACTCCGGCCCGAGTGGGGAATTTCATTTTGAGATGATAGGCAGAAGGGACGGCTTCAAGGGCGGCCAGACCGGGCCGACCCAAAATGACGTTGTAGGCTGCTGGGACATCTACGACCATGAAGTCCATCGACTCCGTTCGGGTAGTAGGAGTTTTGCCAGCGGTTACGTCGAGGGTAATCACCCCTTCAATAGACACTGGCACTCCCGTGAACCCGTGGAGCGTGTAACCGGCGGACTTGAGTCTGTCCCGCGAGAGCTTTAGGCCTTTAAAAGCATCGAGGAAGAGGATGTTGACGGAGCTGCCGTTGTCTACCAAGATCCTCTCCACTTTGAAGTTGGCCATGTAGAGACTGATGACGAGTGCGTCACAATGAGGGGTGCAGACACCCTCAAGATCTTCGTCAGAGAAAGTGACTGGCACTCCGAGGCCTTTGGGAGGAGGGGTGGTTCGGACTGAGTTGACCTCTCTTATAAATGCTTTCCGAGAGGAGTTCGAGGAGCCCCCCATTGGACCCCCATAGATGAGGTGGAGGACTCGCTCTTCCTTAAAGTCTGGCGCCTCTTCTCGTTCCGGACGCTTGTTAGCCCCCCGAGGCAGGGGAGGAAGTTCGGCTCGGTCCTTTCTTACAAACTTCGTCAGCTGCCTCCTCTGGATAAGGGCTTCGATATCGTTTTTCTGAGCACGGCAATCGTTGGTGTCATGCCCATGGTCCCGGTGATAACGGCACCATTTTTCTTTATCCCTCCTCTTGGCGGGGGTGTTCATCCTCGGAGCTGGAGGTAAGATCCCCTCCTTTTCGACTTCCATCAGAATTGTTGAGACGTTTGTGGTGAGGGGAGTGAACTTCTCGAATCTGGGGGGAGGTTGGCGCTGGCCAGCATTATCCTTCTGGAGCTTCTTAGCCCCTTCTTCTTCTGTCCCTTTTCTCTTAAATCCGGAGGAAGACCCCTCCCAGTTGGGTTGATGCTCGGCCTCTTCGGCCCGGATGTACTTTCGCTGCGAAGGAGAAGGTCGGAAAAGTTCTGTGGAGGCTTCTTGGTGAGGGAGGAGTGGAGGTTGGAATTGAGGACATTAGATTGAAATGTTGCCGTAGCGACCGACTGGTCGAGGGACGCTATGGTCCTGGCTTCAGCTGTGAATCTCTTCACATAGTCTCTCAGTTTCTCCCCCTTCTTTTGGTGGAGGTGCAATAGGGAGATGCTGGTTTTCTCAGCTCTACGGCTGCTTACGAAATGTGTGACGAAGAGGGTTTTGAACTGCTCGAAGGAGAATATTGAGAAGGGGGCGAGGCGAGAGTACCATTCTCGAGCTGGTCCTTTGAGAGTTGCGGGGAAGGTTTTGCAGAGGAGGGCATCGGAGGCTTGATGGAGGAGCATCAAAGTCTTAAAGCTTTCGATGTGATCAACTGGATCGGTCTCCCCGGTGTAAGTCTCAAATTGGGGAGGTTTAAAGCCGAACGGGACAGGCGCATCCACTATGGTTCGGGGGAAAGGGGGGCAGCTAGGACGTAAGGTCCTCCCCCTAAGCTCCTCTTCTCGGTCTATCTGGCCCAGGCGCCTCTCTACTTCATGAAGACGACGGTACATGATGTCATCCCTCCGGCGGTAATCAGCCGAGCCCCTAGACTCGTCTTCGTATGAGGGAGAGCGAGGGCTACGGCGATGGTAACTTCGGGAGCGACGAGGACTTGGGGTACGTCGGGAGTTGCTAGGAGCAGGACGAGGAGATGGGGACCGTCGGCGAGGGCTTCGTACTGGAGGAGGAGATGGGGCCTTCGGCTCATTTGGGTTTTGACAGAGGTTGAGAGCCTGCAGGACGGTCGCTTGGAACTGTTGGAACTCGGCACGGGTGATTGGTGCCTCGTTGTTCCTGGGCTATTGCCGACCTGCGGGGGAGTGCCTTCTTCGGTAATGCTCGGGGGACTCTTTCCTCCCTCTGCGGACGGGGGACCTGTAGTACCGGTGGCGAGGAGACCGCTCGCCCGGATGGTGTTGGCGGGAGGTTCCCTCTCGGGCCCGCTTTTCATCCAGGTGGCGGCGGAGATCGTCATCTTTATGGCATTTGAGGGCGGTATTGTGGCGACCAGAGGCTCGGGGGTGATGGGAAGCCATAGAGTCCGTAGAGGCGTTGTGGATGGAGACGTTCTCCTGGTGAAGAGGCTGTTTTTGAGGGTGAGGACCCTTCGGGGGTGTCTGATTAGGAGGAGAAAGGTCTTGTTGGAGTGGGTCTTCCGTGGTAGGGGGAAGTTGCCCTTGTTGTTGAGCGGGATTAGGGAGGACTTCTTGCTGCTGATCAGGGTTGGGTCCTCGGTTGGACCCCCTTGATCTGACTTTCCTAGGAGGCATGGCTGGAGATCTGTTCACCAGGAAGAGGAGAGGTTTCTATTCGTTAGTTTCTCACAAACGGCGCCAATCTGTTGCCGCTAAATTTGGTGTGGGGGCAAACAGATAGTATTTGTGGATTCTTAGGGAAACTGAATAGTAAACCTGTATACCTGTTCCGTCTGGCTTCGACCGTCGATCCCGCCGTATACCTGCAAAAAGTACGAGACACCGGGGTTGTTCCCGGCAACGCACCCTCCGACGCTCAAGTCAGTAACCAGAAATGATTGTGAAAGAGCGCAAAAACTGGAGAAAGATTGATTACCTCTTAATGGAGATGGGTAGGGGGTATTTATAGGCATCTTAGGGAACAGATTAGGCATGTAATTCCTGTATATAGATAAGGAATGTAATCCCCAATCCCCAGTGAAAGGATAGATATGAATCAGGGCCGTTGATTAATGTTAATCAGAAACCCTAATTTTATCCTGCTGGACCGGGTTTGTTGCGGGTTAAAACCCGCACCCAGTTGAGGTGGATCCGTTCGCGGGTTTATTGGATCTATGAGAAGGAGGCCCAGTACCCGCTTCTGGCCCGTTTGTAAGTGAAATTACTGTCTTGCCCCCGGACTTCGGGATTCGTGCCCAATTTGGACGGCCTCGATTAAACCCCCATTTTTAGCCATATCAGTTGCTAAATGGTTAAATTGTTATCCCAATTATGCGATGTTGATGTGATAAAAGAAAAGAGAAAAATTGCTAAAACTCTTGCCGAATGGAAAGGGAGCAAGAATATACATTTAGTGGATTTATATTGGGGTTTTTTAGAAGGAACCATAGTTTATTTCAAAATCAATAATGTATTCTTTAAATATAAATTAGGAAGAAAACTTATCATAATGTCAAAAATAAGAGTTTTTAATTGCGTTATACTGTATTTTTAAAGAATATTCTGGAAAGGGTTTTTAATTGAAAGATACATATTTATTGAGAAATTAAAATTCTGTAAAAGAGTTTTTCAAACAGACATAAAGTAAAAATGTATTTCACTTCTTCATAACAGAGAATGGGTTTGGGATTATTGGTTACGACGTGGGTTTATAGCGCTGTGAACAGTGCATATAGTCTTGGGTTCGAGTCTTGAAAGGCTCTGTTTTATTTGAATTTCAATTTTTCCCGAAATACAGTACATCACAAATATAAAGTATTTGCGCAGAATTATATCAGCTTGCCGCCTTGGACTTATTGGTCTTCGGGTGCGGTTTGGGTCGGTTGCTGTAGCTAGACGAAGGGGTTGGTTTTTGGTTCGAATCCGGCCACTGCCGTTTACTTTGTTTTACTATTTTTGATATATTTTGAGTTTTTAAGGGTTTTAAAGTGCAATAAAAGTTGGGAAAAAGTTCTATTATTCCTCTAAAATTATTTGGACTTTATAAAAAATATTTCCCCAATATTTTTGATACATTTTGTGTGATTTGGAAGTGGATTTCGCATTAAAACAATTTGTTTACTGAACTTGGTTTCAAAATTAAAGAAGAGATTTTTGTGTGGTTAAAGAAGATTAAAGTGGGATAGGATTAGACTCTTCTTGATTAATTTCCATGGTTATAAATATCTTTGATTAAGAATATTTGAATTGCACACATTGCTATAAGTGATTAAATTAATAACGAAAGTTGAAGAGAGTTACTTCATGTTATGAGATTGTAAAAAAATGCTTCTCTTTGAGAAAGAGATTGTGAATAAAGAAATTGAAATATTATTTTTAGATTGAATATAACATATCGTTGATCTCTAGAATGAGATAGTTGTTGGAATCTAGAGGCTAGGCGAGACCATTAGAAACCGGCAGTTGTTATTAATATGAATTTGAGAGATAACCGGTTAATAATGAAGTTGAAGTGAGTTACTTCATGTTATGAGATTGTAAAGAAATGCTTCTCTTTGAGAAAGAGATTGTGAATAAAGAAATTGAAATATTATTTTGAGATTGAATATAACATATTGTTGATCTCTAGAACGAGATAGTTGTTAGAATCTAGAGGATAGACGAGACACTCAGAAACCGACAGTTGTTATTAATATGAATTTGAGAGCTAACCAGTGTCGGTTGAGCATCTCTTGAGAAGTAGCCAGTTGGGGCTAACTGTCTCTTGTACTGGTTTAAGTTCGGTAGGGTGCTAGCTCTAGGTTGCTATGATTTTCTTCTAAAACAAATGAAAAACTTAAGGACATGCACTATAGTGGAGATGTGATGAAAGTAAGAGAAAAACATAAGTATGAGGGCATCGGATTCACGGTGTGGAAATTTTTATAGGCTGTCTACATGATGTGTCATGTCATGACGTAAATCTATCTCCGGAATTATCAGGATCGTGGTGACGCTTGTGGGGTGCTTGGTCACTACGTAGTGCTATTGTTCCATGATGGAGGCGAATTGTCCATAGGTTGTCTGCATGATGCGTCATGTAATGACGTGGGATTTTCCTCTAGGATGTCTGGACATGGGCTCTTAACTCAAAACATCTAGGATACTTACCGTAGTTACCGTAGTAGTTAAGCTCATAACGAGGGATTCAACCCTACAAGATGAAGACCGGTTAAGGGTTTGCCCTCGGGTTTATGTAGAATGGGATGCATAAGTTCGAACAAGTGTGCATTAGTGTCATGAACTAATAAATAACTGCATTAAGGTTAAGTACACAAGCATACACGACATCAATAGGATAGTCCCTCTTTAGCTTTGTTTGTGAACAAGTTTGTGTTTGCTAAAGTATTAAAGAATCGTTATACTTTCGGCATAACGAGGATGGCCGTGTATAATATTTCGTCGATTGTAAGCAGCTGACTTGCCCACAATTTCATATGCAGGACTTGGAGTTTACAAGAAAATATAAAAATGAATTTGATGCTGATGATTACTTAAATGCTAAAGTTGTTACAATTGTACATTTATCATTGTTGTATTTCAATTACTTTCCGCTGCGTTAAGATGTAAAAAGACTTTGTTGTAATAAAAGTTTCAAATTCCTTGTAAAATTGTAAGAAGTAAAGTGTAAAGATCCTGTGGAACTTCGAATTCAGGCTTATTTGGAATTCAAGGTGTTACATCGAGTTCTGAACAACCTCCAGTGCGGCCATCACAAGGTCACTATGATTCTACTGCATTTGGATCAATCGATCCAACACATTCGTAACATCCTCTAATCTAGGTTATTCCTCCTATGGACGGAAAGTGGAACCTCTGCGAGTCATGGCCTGCACAAACCAAAAACAATTAGCATCCAGATCAATGTTGATTATAATTCATTAATGTTATTGCATGGTCTGTACTTTGCTGAGCCAATCCTCGATTGAGCCCAAACTTGTCTGATATATTAGTCGAACTAATACATTAGCCAAACCTGGGGCTCTGATACCACTAAAAACTCTGTCACGCCCTGCTTTCCAAAAAGGAATACGGAATACGAGTACGCGATACAAGTCCAGCGAATGGCTTTCACCATTCATAAGCTATCAGGATCATTACAACATATACAAGAATAAACAAGTGATATACAAGAGGAATAGTGTAATATCCTGAATTTTCAATTATAATTAAATAAGAGTTTGTTGGATTTCACGTGTTTTGCACGTGCAAATTTATGTGCATTTACCCTAGAAAAATTATTTATTTTCATATCATGAACAAGTAATTTAATTATTCTCCTTTTAATTTAAAAGCCTATTCAAACACTATGCCTAATTTTCTAACTCTAGCCCACACTAATTGATTTAATTATTTTTTTAATTAGAAGCCCTTAGACTTTTAGCCCACTAGTTTGAGCCCACTAATTTAATTTTCTTTTAAATAGCACAACTTGTAGGGTAGACTTGTTTTGTAACCAATTCATTAAATGAACATGTACAACTAGTAACTAGGGGTGCATTGTGTGACACGTGCATTGCACTTGCACGTGCCCAGCACAAAAGAGAGGTAGGCCGGATGGCTTCAAGAGAGTGGGAGAGGTGGAGTAGTGGAGAGGTGGTTTTTGTTCATGGGTAGTTGTTCTAACTCCCTAATACATCCTAGCCCCTAATCTACATCCATCTAGATCAATCTTGGCCCTCCATTTTACTTTGAAAAAATTATAAATACCCCCTTTTTCTCTTCATGTAATACACTAGAAAAATTTGTAAAAGAAAAAGAAAGAAAGAAACAAGTTGTGCGAAAAGATTGAGAGCAATTGTGAGTAAAAAGATTGAGTGGTGTTTTGTGTGTGTTCTTGCACCCATTTGGAGGCCAGCTATTCACCAAGGAGAGGAGGTGCTCGGGTTCCATCTAGTAAAGGAGGAGAAGGCATTTTGGTGGCACAATCTAGGAGGAGAAGGAACCGTTCGTGTGTTCAAGGAGATTTCTAGGAGCTTTCTATTTGTTTTTCTTCAAAAAGGTGGGTGATTTCTCAAGCTAGTACTTTAGATATCATGCTAGGAATTGAAATTGTGATTAAGTTAGAAATGAGTAGGAAAGATTGCCATACATTTGTTTAAGGAGATTAAGAAGAAAAGAACACCAATTAATCTACGTGAAAAGTTAGTAGAATAAATTAGAATGTGTAAATGAGTATGTGTTATGATGGCTTGGTAGTATATTCGCTTGCTAAAATGGATAAATTATGATTTTTATGAAACTTTGTTTATGCATGAATTGAAAGATACGGGAAATGTGCTTATGGATAAAGTATAGAATGTAAATTAATGGAATATTAAATAGATTAAATTGTGGCAAAAGTGTATTTTATGCAAGTACTGTTGTAGTCACTTGATTTATTATCCATATTGTCGCTTAAAATATTTAATTTGGGAGATAGGAAAAAATTGAAGAGTTAAATTTTGGTAAGGAACGAAAGAGGGAAAAAGTTGTATAAACCCATTATGAATGAGGGGAAAATGGTTGACAAAAGGATTCTTATAAAAATAAATATTTCTATGTCAAAATGTAACTAATTTGATCCATTGTTTAAATTAACTAAGAGAGAAATAGCTTTTATGTTTAAAAAAGAAATTAGTTCTATAAGAATTATAAAAGTACAAGCTACTATTTTTTTTTTCAAGAAATTATACTCAGGAAAAATCTGTATTTTATAAGATCAATTTGAATGAGAAAAATTGAGTTTTTCTAAAAAGAGCTAGAAACAACACAGTCAGACACAAAAATGTTTTAATTAAATTCCTTTACAGGTTAGTCACTCAGACTTACTGGTCAGTGGGGCACATTAAAACCATCACCTGTAGCTTAGCGGAGCTGATACCCTGGGTTTGACTCTCGCCAGAAACTTTGTTTTTTTGAAAATCTGATTTTTATTCAAAACCCGAACTCAGAACTCAAATAGAGTTCGAGTCCCTCTTTAGACAGCTAGTCGCTGTGACCTTTTTGGTCTTTGGGTGCGCCACAAGTCGGTTACTGTAGCAGGCGAGTCTGTTGTGTGTGGGTTCAAATCCGGCTTCGGCCACTTTTAGGGAAAAAAATGATTTTTTTGTATATTAATTTTTTTTTTAGTTTTAAGTGTTTTAAAAATTAAGAAAAAAATAGTAGAAATATTCCAAAAAATACCTAGACTTCATACAAATTATTTCCTGAATTTTTGAACTATTATAATGGGAATTAGAAGTGATTTTTGGAGAATAAGAATTAATAAAATTTTTGGATATGATTCTTTTTGTAATCAAAGAGGAAAATAATTTGTTGAGCATAGAAAAAAAATTGTGAAGATTTCAAAAATGAGAATTTGACTTATAAATTAGTGAGTAAAAATTTAATGTAAGATTTTTTAAGATTATGCAAGTTGTGCATGGAAAATAAATTAAAAGAAACTTGATGAAATGTGAAATTTGGGAATAAGTATAGTCTCATTTTGATGAGCATGGAAAGAGAATTGAGACTAGAGTTTTAGCTAAGTCCCTACGTCGGCAAGAATGAAATTTTGAAAATAGAAATGTGATAAATAAAGACCAAGTTTGGGTCATGGTTAATTATTGATATTTAAGACTGATGTAGAGGTAACACTAATTCTAGAGTATTGATTTTTATTCATGATTCAATTATCTAAGGATTAGAAACATAGTGGAGATGTGATGAAAGTAAGAGAAAAACATAATTATGAGGGCCATTGAATCTGCGGTGTGAAAGTGTTCACATGACGTCCTCATGATGCGTCTTGATTAGGGCATGGATACTACTCTAGGATATCGTACCGGTGGCGACGCTTGTGGGGTCTTTGGTGACTACGGGTGGTGCCATTGTCCATGGCGGAGGTGAATTGCCCACAGGATGCCTGCATGATGCGTCATGTGTCAGTGTGTGGGATTCTCTCCAGGATGTCCGAACATGGGCTCGCAACTTATAGAACACCTAGGATACTTACCATAGTTACCGTAGTATAGTAGAATCATAGCGAGGGAATCAACCCTACAATATGAAAAATGATTAAGGGCTTGCCCTCGGACCTATGTAGTATGGGATGCATAGAATCCGAACAAGTGCGCATTAGTGTCATGTAATAATAATAATTGCATTAAGAACTAAATGCACATTCACACACGACATCAATAGGATAGTCCCCCTTAGCTTTGCTTGTGACAAGTGTGTACTTTCTATGTAAGAGAAATTGATGTATTATATCATAGCGTCAGTTGTATGCAATTGACGTACCCACAGTTTCTATGCAAGACAAAGTGATTGACAAGAATAAAAGATGATTGCTGCTTAAAGAAATGTTTAAGTTGTTATTCAATTCATGTATAATGTTGTAATTTGCGTCCGCGATGTAAAATGTAATCATTTCTGTAATAAAAGTTTAAATTCATTGTAAAATTATACGAAGAGAAGTGTAAAGATCCTTTGGAACTTCGAATTCAGTCTTATTTGGAATTCGAGGAGTTACAAATAGTTAACCACGCATGCATAACTGAATTAATATAGTCAACAGAATTACTTGAAACAAGAACCAAGAATAAATTTCAAATAATCAAGTCTGGAACAAAACACAAAGTCTGGGACAAAATGCCCAATACAAAATAATCCATGTAACAAGTTACAAATTATTCAAGATAAGAAACAAGAATAAATAAATGTAGCAAGAATCCAGCCAACTAGAATCTTTGATCACCTACTCCATCGAACAGCTGGTCACCAAAGTCTGCAAGTGACAAATTTGCAGGAAAAGGAAAGAGAAAATAAATGCCCGTTAATGCAAGTTACGGGCCGCTTGTATTGCAGGCAATAAATACAGGAAAAATAAATAGACAAGAATAGAGTGACAGCGGAAGCAAGTATAGAAGTAATATGAAAGGAATATGACAGGAACAAAATCAGATAGCATGGCAACATAAACGGGTGCAAGTGGAATGTAACAAGTGTCAAGTATCATGCAAACAAGTATTGAGTAACAAGTGTCAAGTAATCATGTATCATGTATAAGTAACAAGTAACAAGTGTCAAGTGGTCATGTATTCTCAGTCTTGTATCTAGTCCTATCTAGGTAGCACTTCATGCGTCCCAAATTTTAACCACATGGTTGCTACATTCATGCAAGTTGCGTTTTAGATTTCAAAGTGGATCATAGAGGGAGTGTACTCAGGAACAAGTATCAAGTATCATGTATCGAGTATCAAGTATCATGAATCGAGTATCACGTGTCAAGTGTGCAAGTGTCAAGTAATCACGTGTCAAGTATCAAGTATTGAGTAACAAGTATCAAGTATCAAGTATCATGTAGGATCTATGGATCCTCTTCCGAGTATACGTTTCTGCATTTTCCATTATTAGATCTTTCCCTTTAACCCTGGCCTGGTTTCTTGTTATTATTATTTAAAGAAAGCATGGACGTGCACAAACAAGGCAAGAAACATGGTAAGATAAAAAGGGACAACTACAAGTTGAAAGAAGGACACGAACGGATGACAAACGACTCATCAAGGGCTAGGACAACGAAACTTTCAGTTCTGGACAGCAAGACAGTACTGCACCAAATCTGAGTTTTCCGTTGCCACAAACATGCAAATCTGGATCCTTCAGAAAATAAAGAAAATAGAATCTCGGCCAAATCCAGTACATATATACAAGTCACATAATAATCAAAGAAACATGGCTCAAAACAGAATTATATACCGAAATTATGTTCAGCGAGAAATCACAAGGTTGTATTCACAAGCATGAAAATGACATAAAAACTTACTGATTAATTCCAAGAAAAATCTGGAGTATTTTCCAGTATGTTTAGTATCAGCAAATATAATTTTATAATATTCCAACATAGATAACATAGTCAAATAATTTTAGGAAATAGCAAGATAGGGTATATTCGGTTGAAAACCAGATCCAACAAGACAGAATTCAAATAAATAGGTAATTAAGCCATGAAGTGCGATAATTTAGAACAATAAATCATCCAGAGACAGAATAATTGGCAGATAAAAGAATCACAAAAGAATCAAACAAATAGATGAATATATAAATACTGGAAAGAAGAACAAATACATGGTTCAGTAAAAGAAAGATTACAAATAGATATAATACACTGGAAGAAAGAATACAGTACAAGAATACAGAATAAAAGGATACAGGAGTTACAAAGGTTTTTAGTGGTATCAGAGCCCTGGTTTGGATAATATATCAGTCAAACATGACTAATAAAAGGAAGTTTGGTTTTGATTGATATATTAATCAGATTTGGGTTTTAACCGGTTTAACTCAACAGTATGTGCAATACTGAAATCGCATGAACAATTGATATCCAACTTATGATCTGGAAACGAGTCTTGTTTGATTCATCTTTGATCCCTTCACATTCAGATCTTTCCTTTCTTGTCGTCTTTTGTCCTTTCCATTCTTTGATTTCTTATTGGGTATGATTTCATTCTTTTTGTACCCATGCTCATTTGAATCTGGTGCTATCCTTTCATTTTATTCCTATTCGGTTCGTCGATTGACATCGCTTGATCTGCAACGACATGTCTATAGCTTGGAACTTCACCATCAGAGTAGCACAGTGGAAGCGTAGTGGGCCCATAACCCACAGGTCCCATGATTCTTTTGTTGCTTCTCTCTCTTTGCATTGTTTACTTCCTTTTCATGCATTTGCATTTGTTATCTAGATCTGAACATATGTAGTGCTACTGGATCAAGTGTTGCTATTACCTCTTAATCTGTCGTAGAGGGGATTTAACTAGTTGCAGGAATAAATCGAATGGCAAGGTGAACTCTGAACGTGTGTAATTGCAAGTTGCGAGAGTAACTCTGAGCCATAGGTATGGATTCCAAACTTATTAGTTTGAGTATTAACAGGTTGCAGGAGCAAATCGAATGGCGAAGCGCACTCTGAAATTGCTTCTTTGCAAATTGCGAGAGTCTCCTTCGAGCCATGGGTATGGACTCCGAACCGGTTATGGAGACGCTAACGGATTGCAGGAGCAGATCGAATGGTGAAGTGCACTGTGAACTTGTTTTATTACAAATTGTTAGAGTCTCTTCGAGCCATGGGTATTGTAATACCTTGCAAAAAATAGTATATGGCTATTTTGCATTGTAATCTGTGCGCAATTGAGAATTGCACGCAATTATGTATTTCTCTAATAACAATTAATTTTAATTGAGAAATTTCAGATATATTCTCTACTTTATTTTATACTTTTGGAGGATTATTATGAGACAATTTTATGTATTTTAGATTGTTAGTATTTTAAAGAGTGAGAGTTGGGGGTTATTTGAAATATTTTGGAGTTTTGGGTGATTATATGTAAATAACTCCTAAAAGTATATACTTTACATATATATGTATAACCCACCTTTTCCTCCCCCCCCCCCCCTCCCTCTCTTCCTTTCTTTCCTTTCCGTTTCTTTCTCCCGACCGAAAAGAAACCCATCGAAAAAGTTTTGGCCGATCTTCTCCCCACCCAATCCGCTCAAATACCTTATGATTTTCAAATTAAATTGAGGGGAAAGCTAGGTGAAGGGTGGTCTAGCTAGTGGTGGAGTCGATTTGGAGAAAGGAATTAGTAGAGGTGTATCCCTTTGAATTTATTTGTGTATTTCCCTATGCTTTTAATCTATTTTTCTTTGGAAAGGAGTATAGGGTTGGGTAGTAGTTCATTTTGATGTTAGGGTTAAGAAATTAGCAAGTTACTAGAGATTTTTCAAGTTGCTAATAAATTAGAATTTTGGGTTTGCAAAAGAGAATTAAATATGTAAGAATTAGTTCTCGTATGCTAGTAGAAATTTTAGTTGAACTACTAGAGTAATTTGGGGATGATTTTATTAATTGCATGGGGATAAAAATCCTGTAGGAATTCGAATATTATGTGCATCGCACGTGTGTATCTCAGGCGTTCAATAAAACACCTGTGTGATATTTGGATTAGTGTTATTAGCGCCCGTGATTAGTTTGGATGATTTGAGCCTTAACTGCTTTGAAATTTGATAATAGGTTATTAGAGACTTTGGATGCAGGGTGGCGTGATGGTGCTTCGAGTCTTCGCGGGATATTTTGTGAGTATGATCTCTTTTATTTCACGTACATGGTGTGTTGTGAAAATTCTAAATTACGAGTTTCTGTGTATTTCCGATTTCGTATCTTAATGTAGCCTGGGTATTTTGAGCCAAAAATTTTTGTGAACACTCTTGTATGTGTTTAAAACTATTGTCTTAAATTTCATAATTTTCCGAGGTCGTTTGATGCCTCGGAAAATTTGTAGAATGCAACGAGTCTGGAAGTTGCATCTGTAGCCATCTGTGTTTGGGGACTGAAGTTCAAAGGCCATAATTCCTTGTATGTTTACGATATAGCTATGAAATTTTGGGAGTATCTTATGGTATGAGTCTAGTTGATGATTCTCAAATTTCATGTTTAGATTCGTCTCAAATTTCATATGATTGTTTGAAATGGTATATGTTTAGATTGAGAATCTCAAATTTCATGAGCATTGGAATTAAGGTGGATTTGTTATTGAATTTCAAAGTGGGCTATGTTCAGCCTAGTAAAAATTGACTAGTCAGTGAAGATGGATAATCCTGAACTAATTTGTTAAGAATTTGGACGACTGGCCAATTAGAGATTTGTAGTAGGGAGTCATAGCTTTCTAACCCATCCGGAATTTTGTAATTCCAGTTTGTAGGTTGAGAGTTATAATTTTCCAAAGATAGAACATATTCGGTCTTAGTCAAGGCAGTATTCGCTAGAAAGACCAAATCTGCCCTGTTTGTGCATTTGATGGATTTTGGTATTTTTGAGGGTTTAAACGATGGAATTTGAGGAAATGGTTTACTGGAAAGTTGTAAACTAAAGTTTTATCTTTCCATAATGGGTAGTATCAAGCAATTATGTATTTTGTATGTTGGAAGTTATGAACGTTGCAAGTTAGCAACCTATTGTTTGAACTAAACTTCAAGTTTAAGTTGACTCAGGGACTTGAGTTCTATAAGAATTTGAGGGAGTTGTCCACTAGGGGATTGCAGTGGATCTCCCTACCCTTCTAGAAATTCTGAGTGTGTTGGATTCCAATGAGCGTAGCTTGGGTCACAGCTACTACTTTTTCTTGAACTATTTCATCAGACAATTGATGAGGAACCCTCTGCATATCGCAGTGTGGTGATCATGAGTTATCGGGTTTTTAATGATGTTTTAGCATTTCATTTAGAACTTAGATAAGTTCTTGTTCTTAGTACTCTTGGTGGACATGAGTGAGTTGAGATATAGCTCTGGTCGGTTTGTGTTTGCTGTCTCGATGCCTGAGTCTGTCAATGGTCGAGAATTGATGGTTATGTGTGTGCTTACCTTCATTTGAATTGTATTGCATCCTTGGGGCGCCGTTGGACCACTCACTGAGGGTCACGGGCTGGAATTATTTAGTCGCTGACCTATGAAGGTATTAGGAATCAGTGGATGTGATTCCGTGATGGTTGTTACTTTGACAGACCAGTCAGGCTCAACTTTGTTGATTGACACCGAGTGTAATTTGAATAACAACATATTTTCAGTAAACTACATTGATTAGGTTTTCTTTTATTATTGTCGCTTGAAGACCAAATTGGTGTTAGGGGTGATTCCCTATAATCCAACTCGTTCTGAGAGTTAGCACTAGGTGGTGATACTATGGGGTTGTCTCTTCCTGTCATTAGGGATACGTGCTGTGGTGCGTATCTTGCACTGTTGATTCCTGAAGTACCATGGTAAGAATGGGAAGTCGATTCCCTGGCGGACATGGGGTTTTAGACCTTCGAGGCCGTCATGTTCTATGTTGGTGGACACGAACAGATCATAATGGATCTTCTGCGCAATGGATATGCTGCGTGTATATCTGTAAGTTCATCACAGCTTTTGAGGAGGGTCTGATGCAATGATTGTTGGTGACAACGGGGTAGCGCCCCGAAGAATTTCTGTTATTTATACCTCCTTAACCATGTCATACTATCAAGAATAGGAAGTAGACCGAATTAGAATACATTGCAAAGTGAGGGTTCAAATCCCTGAACTGGAGAAACGGCTTGATCTGGGGCACATGTAGTATGAGATGCATGTGTGTCCAGAGTCTTGCTAACATTAGATTAAGTGCATCTGTTCTATACTCTGTATTTTGTATTAGACTTCAAGTCATGGCCTACACGAACACTAGAAAATCAGGACACACGTTTATTTTCCATTCAAGATGAATTGTGAGTGTGGTAGTTGAAGTGTATAATGAGTGTGAAAGTAATGTATTTCGAGACGTGATGATATATGTTGCAAGAAATGAATGAATGTGATGTTACGTGATATTAGATTGAGAAAGAACATGTTTATGAATAAAGATGAGTACGAAAGAATATAAGTCATGAGTCTGTAAATGCAAATGAATGGTAAATGAGGTGCAGTTTATGTGAAAGTAGAGTTATTTGTGAATGTAAAGCTTTATGGGAAAATAAATCCATAGGAGTATTTGTATAAGGCATAAAGTGATGGGCGTTAAGCGACTAATTTGTGAATGATTTTCCAACTAAGGATAAGTATGTTATGAGCGGGTATGGATATACATACAGGTGATGACTCGGAGAGTATTTGATGTGAAATCCCAGTTATGATATTTACATGTTCAGATTTCAAGTAAAATTTGATTATCTTGGTGTTCGTAAGTTTGTTCTGTTTTTACTTGTAAAGTTTAATTTATTTGCTTAATTAGTAGATTATACTCACACCAGAAATGGCTAACCCCTTAGTGTTTGGGGGGTTAGGGAGTCCCTGGACTACCCTACATCTCCTACTGTTACAGGTCCTCAGCAGTGCAGAGGTGAGGTGTAGACTCTGTGGAGTGGAGCCTTTATTTAAAAATTGTTGTTTAAGGTTTAATTATGTGAAGAGTGAAATTTATGATTTAAATTGTATTTTAGATGTATAAGTATGTGGGCAATGATGATGAGTAATAGTGTGGAGTGGCATGATATGTTTTTGACCTGTACCCATCTCATTGTGGAATACCGGGCCCTGTGGTATGTTTTATAAGTTATTTTCTAAAAACTTTACTACGTTTTCAAAGGAATTTATGGTTTTTAATTGATAATTGACATCCTGTTATGAGTTTGGCCCCTAGAGCATGATATTTATATTGCCTGTGTGATTCTACTCATTTTGGCCTGGGGAGCCCATGATATTATTGCCTGTGATGTGAGCTACGAAATTTAGAGCAGAATTTCGTAAGATTTTTTTGTTTCGGGGCAGAAATTTCAAGGGAAACTCTGCCAAAATTTTCTTTGAATATAACTATCTTAGTTTATGTCTAAAGTGATATAGAAATTGAAAGAATTGAATTTGGAGTCAAAAAGCGGGGGCGTTACAGTTTGATGTGACAAATTGATATTTGTAATTATTGATGTAATAAATCTGATGGCAATAAAAGTGTTTAAATTTTCGTGTTATTTACTGTGTTGAGTTGCATTTGAAGGCAAAGTTCCTGGTTGTGTCACGGATATCCGATAACGGGGATCCGGGGCGCTACAGGTATGGACTCCGAATCTGTCTTACGGGAAGACTTGTAACGAGTATTTGCTGCAGTTTATGTGTATATGTCATGCCCCTCTCCCCAAAAATACAGAATACGAGTACATGACATTGACCCAGCGAATGACTAACGTCACCCATAAGCTGTTTATTTGATCAACTTAACAATATAATCAATATAGAACAATTGTGCATGCAATAATAATAATCTCATGAACAATAATACTTGGAATGAAGCAATGTGAAATATCCAAATACAATAATCCAAAGTCTGGAAACAATAATAAAAATCCGGAACATAAGCCCAATACATTAATAATCCAATCACAAATAGATAATAAATCTTAATACATTAAGTTCAATAAAGCGATAAGCAATTAAAAGCATTAAAATATTCAGAATCTTTGTTCTCCAATCCCAGCCGGCAATTCTTCTTCATTACTTGTGAACACTTCATCTAAAAAGAGAAGAAAAATTGTCCTTAGATCAAGTCATGGACAGCAAGTAGAGAAAGCAGGGAACAATAGAATAACAGTATAACAATGAATCAATGGATCAATAGGAATCAATAACATGGAACATTAACAATAATCAATATCATGATAATCGATGCAATGGCTATAAACAATGATTCATTATTCGATAACAATAATCAATGATCAATAACAATAACACTTAGCCAATATTTGATACCAATAGAAACAATGATGTACAATATGCAGTATCGATGTGGTGTGATCCTTAAGTCTATTGATTATTTTAATTCTAACTAATGTAGCACTTCATGCGTCTCATTTATTTACCATATGGTTGCAACAAACAAACAAGTTATGTTCAGACTTAGTGGTGGATTTTATAGTTCATGTACTCGGCAACGATAATCAATATTCAATAGTCACGATTCAATATGCAATGCACGATATGATAATTTGGTCGTGATACAATACACGATAGATTGGGGTGCCGTAGTCAGCGCTCCACAATCAATCAATAAGACAATAGTTGGTACAATATTTAGGGAAACACGGGCCCCTCCTCCGAGTACAGTCCCTATATTGTCCACTACTAGAGTCAACCCTTAAATCCTGGCTTGTTAATTATTTTATCGATGCGCCAATACAATATGTAAATATGAGACATAAGATGAACGATGGTAACAATTGGGAGACAATAGGATGATAACTTGAATTGGACAATTAGAATGATGACAATAGGGTATTAGGATCATGCAATACAACATACACACTTTAATTCATGCAAATAGTACGATATAGGAATGATTAATCTATTAAAATCTGGAATATAAAATTCTGAACATCAAGAGTAGTCTGTACAAAAATGCAGTTTTCGCTGTTTCAGAACTCGAAAACTAAATCCATCAGAAGTTCTAGAAACTAGACTTCCACATGGTTCCAACTCATATTTAAAGTTCAAAATCAAACAATAGTAGCTAGGTCAAACACACAATTCTTTACAGATTTCATGTTCAGGCAGAATTTTGATATCATGTTGTTATATTTTTAGAAACAGCAAAAACTAAAGATTAAATTCATAAAAAATATTTTCTAAACTCCTAAACATGATCACTAATAATCTGGAAATTATCAGAGCAAAATTTTATCATTTGATCAGCCTTTTTACTGTTTAAATATGAAAGATAAGAGAATCTGAAAATCTGAAAGTAAAAACATAGCTGTAGTAAATCAGGCATAACTTTTGCTACACAACTCGGAATTCAAAAATTTAAGATGTTCTGGAAACTAGAAAGATAAGTTTACAAATCTTGTTCAGAAAGTAATTCATTTTAAGACCATTTACTAGTTCAAAAATAGAAGTCAACATACCAACAAGCAATATACAGATTTTGCGTAGTTTCATGAAAATAAATTAACTAAACGTGATGAGTATCAATTCTATTAGTCAATAAGTTATATAATCAACATGATGGGTATAAAACATGGTAAATAGGATTAAGAACACACATACTTCAACTTATCATCAATCAACCATCAATCGATCAAACAACATACAACCTAGCAATTCTTTCTACTATAGTTTATGTGAGTGATAATGATATAAGCAACCATATGCTCAATTTTATATGAATACATGAAAGACTCATTCTTTAGAGTCTAAAGTAACATGATGTCAAGAATATTGGGGTTAGCTCGTGTAAACCCTCAATAGACCCAACGAAAGAGATGAACAATGTATAGTACGATAAACAAAGGGATCTACTTGCAAGAGTTTCAACAAAACTTGAATTTGATATAATTAACAATTCAAGAGGATAGTGACTTGCCTTATAGACGGTAAAAATGAATACCAAGAATAATGGGATAAGGATCCCGAAGTAACGAACCCACGAACTAACACAATCCACCAATAGCACGTATAATATACGTGCAAACGAGATCCAAAAGCAACAACACAATAGAGACAGCAGCAAAGGGGGTGGCGGCGTCGCTGGCGGCTAGCGGGGCGGCATCGACGGCAAGGTCGAGCGGCACAATGGCGCTGGTGATGAGGCACCGAGGAGAGAGGAAAGAGGTCGGGGTTGGCTTTGGTCACTGGTAATGTCGAGGACAGAGGATAAGGGAGCTGGAGTTGGGGTTTTGGGCGACTGCGCTTCGAGGAAAGAGGAGGGCGGCGCTGGGGAGAGGTCGACGGGGGGTGGTGACGATGGGGGTCGCCGAAGATGGCTGGGGAAAGTTGGGGAAGATGGTGAACAGTAAGGGCAGGGATTTCAGTGACGGGGAAAGAGGATGGGAGAGGAGAGAGAATATGAGAGAATAAGCAGTTAGGAATTTCAATTGTGTGCAATTTTTAGGGTTTGCAGTAGAGTTGTATTTATATGGTGTAATTATGGTACTGGGTTGGTGATTTAGGATCCAATAATAGCGATTCTGGGTCAAGAACAGTAGAAATTGGGTTTTAGGGTTCAAATAAGAGTTAGATCTAAATCAATAGGGTTCAAATAAAAATACCCACAATAAATAAAAGAAATATATAATCAACAAGAAAACAGTTCATCAAGAAGAACAAAGAATTTTGTGAACGAAATTTTAAATCCAAATAGATAATTAACTATACAAATAAAAAGAATATCAATTGGGTTCGGAAAATAAATTTGAGTTCACCACAAAATTTAGATCAAGTACAATAATAAAATAATTCGATGGATAAATTTTAAATAGATAATCAAGAAATAACAATTAATTATTATGATTATAAAAATAATAAAATCATACAACACAATAATATTCGGGTTAACAGTTTCATTAAAATATTCCAATAACACTAATATATTTGTTTTAGGCTCAAATATAAATAGTCGATCAATAATATATAGAAAATAAGATCAAAATACCCTGTTATTTAAAATGAATAAAATTTCGATTAAAAAAAATACTTTAATAAAAATCTGAAATGAATTTGGCACAAAATAACTTTATAAAAATCAAATTATAGCAAATACACGGAAAATGCTTATTGTCGGGAATGGGGGTTACAGTATAAGTTTGGCACTCAACTCGTTGTATAAGTCTCCAAGGAACTTTAACTAGTTTCAGGAACAAATCGATCGGTGAGTTGTGCTCTAAATGTGCAGGATTGCATGTTACGAGAGTAACTCCAGAGTCATGGATCTAGATTCCGAACCTGTCTTGTGGAAAGATTATAATGAGTGTTTAGCGCCGCTCCAAGTATAAGTTAGGCATTTAGCTCTTTTTTGCTTTGATGAATTAACTGGTTGCAGGAGCAGTTCGAATGGTAAAGCGCACTCTAAACTTACTTCATTGCACATTGTTGGAGTAACTTCGAACCCCGGGTATGGACTCCGAACCCGTCTTGTAGGAAGCTTTTAACGAGTTTTTGGTGTCACTTTTGTGTATAAGTTTCGTACTCAACTCATTGTATGCATCCGAAGAGTTGTACAAGAATTTTGCAAAAAATCATGCTTCATTTTATTGGAAAATAAAACTAAGCGACTTCTCTAGTGGCTGGCCGTTATAACAAATTAAGGAAATTTGCTACTAATATTAAGAGAGGACGTTTGAGACGCCCTCGTTCACCTTCAAGATGTTCCACCTTCCAAGTTCTGCTGATATCTCCTTGCCCCCTGTGTCTTCAAGTTATTGACGAACAATTTGGTAGACCTTGCCTAGACTTTCTTGTTTCGAAGGGAGCCCCCCAATGTTTTGTACAAAGAAAGAGAAGTCTTCTAATGCATCAATGTGTTTAGGAAAGATTATTTGTTTCCGTTGAATGAGCGGAGTTGCTTCGGACGGGGGATTCGGGTTTATTACTATGTCATGATGAGAACTAGTTTAGACCTGGTGAGAGATGAGGTGGCAAGTTTGGAAGTTCTTGATAGAGTTGTTTATGGCAGTGGCTTCAAGCTCGTTTACAGTTTTTGAATAATTGTAACCGCTTTCTGGCGGTAGCTTTATGGCATCACGGGGAGGAACTGAGCCCCCCATTGTAGCGGTGTAGCATGTCCGGGCTGCCTGTTGGCTTCCTACAGCTTGGCTTACGCTAGATGTTGTTGGGAACATCATTTTCATGTGAAATGCGGAGGCAACTGCATGGAAGGCCGCTAGGACGGGTCGACTGAATATAGCATTGTATGCAGCTTTGACGTCGACTACCATAAAGTCCAGTGCTTCGATTCGAATAGCGGGGGTTTTCCCTGCTGTCACATCCAGTGTGAAGACGCCATCTACTTGAATGGGGACACCGGAGAATCTGTGGAGCGTATAACCGGCTGGCTTGAGTCGGTCTCGAGGGAGCTTGAGAGCTCGAATGTGGCCATCAAAAGGATGTTTACTTAGCCTCCATTATCCACCAGGATGCGGTGTACCTCATGATTCACCATGCAAAGGTTTATGACCAATGCATCGCAATGAGGTATTCAGGTGCCTATTAAGTCCTTGTCGGAGAAAGATATCAGGACCCCAGTATTTTTGGCAGGTAGAATGTTATCTATGGAGTTGACTTCCCTGACGAAAGCTTTGCGGGAGGGGTTGGAATCTCTCCTCATCGGGCCTCCATGAATGGAGTGGAGGACGAACATGTGTTCAAATTCTTGCAGCTCGTATGGCCTCTCTTGATGCTTATTAGCCCCCTGGGGCGGAGGGTTTCTGGCGTCGTTGTGGCATTGGACAAACTGAGAGAGATAGCCTCGCTGAATCAAGTCTTCAATTTCTTACTTGAGGGCTTTGCAATTGCCAGTTGTATGTCCATGTCCTCTGTGAAATGCGCACCATAGGTCTTTATCTCTTCTCTTGCCGGACGTTGTCATTCTGGGAGACTGACGAACTATCCCGTCTTTGTCAACTTCCATAAGAATGGCTGATACACTTGCATTGAAAGGAGTGAATTTGTCGAAGCATGGCGCTAGAGTTGGACGACGTGAACTTGCACCATTTTTTCTGAAACTTTCTGAGTTCTTCCTTGCTTGTATTCTTCTGTTTGTTCCAGGAAGATGAATCATTCTTGCCTTGAGGATAGAGAGCTACCTCGACCCTGATATATTGTCACTCCTTTCCAGGAGCTCAGTGAAACTTTTGGGTGACTTTTTTACGAGGGAGGCTTCCAGGTCTATGTTAGTGATGTTGTGGTAGAAAGCTGCAGCCGCAACTGAAGTGTTCAAGGAGGAAATCAACCTTGCTTCAGTTGTAAAGCGTTTGACAAAGTCTTTCAGCTATTCTCCATCTCTCTGCTTCAGTTCTAACAGGGAGACACTTGTTTTTTCAGCGTTGTGGCTAGTAACGAAGTACGCAATGAAAAGTTCCTCGAGCTGATCGAAAGAAAATATTGATTCTGGAGTCAGGCGCGAATAACATTCCCTTGCTGATCCTTTTAGTGTTGCAGGAAATGTTCGACACATGAGCACCTCAGTGGCATTATATACCATCGTGAGTGTTTTCTAGCTCTCGATATGGTTTGTTGGGTCTGATTCTCCATTGTAGGATTCGAATTGAGGAGCTTTGAAGTCCCTTGGAATGAGTGCATCGAGGATAGCTCTGCTGAAAGGAGGTCAGCTAGGGCGATACGCCTTGCTAGAGTGATTTCTCTCATTCTTCATATGTTCTAGACGATTCTCTACTTCTTGGATACGGCGAAGGACTTGGTTGTCCTTCTTTTAAGATCTAGTTGAGTCGGCAGATCCTTCGGTAGGGGGGAGGCCCAAATCTTGACTCCCTTGGATAGCATGGAGGATGTCGAGCCTAAATTTATCCAATTCGACCATAGTGGCTGGGGTGTTTTGCCCTCTGCTCTGCACAGGAAGCCTTCGATTCTCATAAGTTGGGCTTCTCATTATCGGGCATCCCCCGTGAGAGGAGGATTGCCTGGATCTTTGTTTAGAAAGATGGGTTCTCTAGTTCGCCTGATGTCCCAAACGGGAAGTTTCAGATCGGGCGTGCCTCTCGTCCAACCTAATTCGCAGGTCAGCTTCTTGTTGCTTGTTATTGATGATCTGGTGGATATCTCTAGACCCCCGTGTGCCTCGTGAGGCTATTGAATCAGTTGATGCATTATGGACTGAGACACGGTTGTGCTGAGGATGTTGTTCATGTTGGGAGGCCCCCGGTGCCTCTCTATTAGAAGGAGCGTGATTAGGCTGCCAGGGTGACTGTTGAGGAGGAATCTGATTTTCCATAGGAGGAGGTGGTTGACGAAGAGAGGTAGTACAACGGTTAGAGGCCGCCCCTTTACCTCTTAGTCTGGGTGGCATGGAGACAAGCCTGACTTGTGTAGTAGTTCCCACAGACGGCGCCAATCTGTTGCTGCATATTTCGGTGTGGGAGCAAAGTGATAATGAGTTAATAATTGAAGGAAACTACTAAAAGTTAGACCTGTGACCCTGGCCGTTAAAGACGGTTAGAGCTCCTGAGATTGAATCTGGATCATTGATTAAACACTGTGATCTAAATCCGATGGTTGCTGATGCGGCTGATGGACCTGAAAAAAGCCTGAAATATCGGGGTTGGCCCCGGCAATAGACCCTTCGACGCTCAAGTCAGAACCAGAAAAAGAGAGAGAGAGAGTAAGAGAGTGAAAACTTGCAAATTGTTGATTACCTTTTGACTGTAGAGGGGGAGGGGTATTTATAGGCCTAAGAGATATTTCAAGAGATTGATTTGTGTCCGTTTGATCGATTTAACTTCCTTATCTCTTTCATGTCTTTCCCCCTCAAGAGATAAGATATCCTTGTTAGGAGATAAGAGATTTGACTCCTACCCTGCATGGGCTGAGTGTCTCTCTTAGTGGGCCTAGTATGTCACTTTTGATGGACTTAGAAGAAGCCCATATTTTGGAGTGGGCCCAGACATATAAAAGAGGCCTGTGATGGCTAATCTGCCTGTAGATGCTTTGAGATCTGTGCAGTAATCGTACGGCTCTGGTTTGCTGCGATTTTTACCATCATCACCTTCAAATTGAGTATATTAGCCTGAAATAAATCATTATCTATTCCCAAAATAAGAAAATTATTGGCCAACTTGCATGATTTGTTGATAGTTCTACAACTTGAACTATATAAATTATTGTTCCCTATACAACTACTTTTGGGGAGTTTTTTTTTACATTACTACATTATATATAGAGAAGTTTAATTCTATGGGTTTGTTTTATAAATTCTCCACTAGTTAAGCATTCTATAAAACTCCTATTAATTCAATTATCTACTACATGATTGTAATTAAGCATGTACTAATAAATTCTGCTAGAGATGTTACTTTATACACACAATCTAATTTCATCATCCATCTATATATTTATAACATGCACAATTACTAAAATTTTAGAAAATAATGAAAACCCCACATATTTACATACTAACTATGACTAAGAGTGCACAATTAAAATTTTAGAAAACTTCCACACTTACACACTAATTAAATTAACATCTACACGTCATAGCTAGCAAACACAATCTACAAAAAAACAATGAGAACACCCACCTATTTGACGAATTTTTCCAAGCAAACAAAAACTCCTAAAAGCCCCAATCTCCCACTTTCGAAATTCGTGCTCCAAGACTCCACAACAAAAACAACTCCAAGCCAACAGCGAGTATTTTGGATGCAAAAAAAAACAATGAAATGTAAATTACCCCTTCGCTGTTTGGCCGAGATGCATATAATGGGAGAAAGAGAGTGGGTCATTATCCTAACTAACTACCCAAAACCCTTAATTAACTCCCCACTAATCCACTAACTTAAATTAATTAAACCCTCTATTTATTTCAATTATGGCCGACCACTGTGTGGGGTGAGAAACACACGTGCACGTGCGTACTATGTGTGTACACATAATCTACATACAAATTATTAGGAGTTTCTATTTAAATTAAATGCATATGTTACATGTTGTAATATGTACTAGTTTAAAAAAAGTTTTTATGCACAAATAAAAATAAACATACACACTTCATAAAATTTTATTTTGAAAAAAATACAACCAACACGTGCACTGCAAACACGTGCATTACACGTATCAAAAAAATATTCAAATACGAAATAGATTCGAGCAACGGAGAAATGTTTATAAACAATTGAAATATAACATACATAAAAAATATTTATATTGATAATGTTACAAATATTTCATGTAACGGTAGAATATACGTAATCTACACGTGTATTGAAAGCACGTGCAATGCACGTAAAAATAAAAAAATTAAAATGAATGTTTAAGTTAGCTCAAAATATGATGAAAAATGAGTTTTGAGAAAACGAAAAATCTCTAATATTATAATGGGAGAAGGCCTTAGTGTCATTTGTCATTTTGTCATTCTACCAACATGTGCAACGCACGTACATAACTAATATAAAGGAGGTCTCCAGTTCAAATTCGTCCCTACGTCAGAGTTTTTATTTTTATTTTTTAAAATTATTAAAACGTGCATCGCACGTGTAAATTACTAGTGTATAAATAATTGAAATGTAGAAATATGTAAGATATTTACATTAAAATACGTTACGGATATAACTCAGAACAGTACAAAATACATGTGCACAACACACGTATAGTAAAATTTTTATAACTCAATCTTGCGGGGTGTTACAATCACTGCTCTGATACCATGTTCAAGTTAACAGAAAGATTGAAAGAATATTGTTGGATTAATTATAATTGAACACAATGTCTCCTATATATAGGAGAGAAGCAAAGACTAAACTAATACATCTTCCGATATGAAACGAATCTAATATAATATTTAATGCATATTCCTATGGAAAAAATAATATCTATAAGCTTACTAAATAAAGGGATAGGAGGATATAAGATTTTGATACAATTAGGTATATTAAGAGTGAAGATTCAAATGTTTTAGCAAATGATGAAGAAATTATGGAAAGATGCTTAAATTACTTTGAGAATTTATTAAATAAAAATGTTGTGTGCAACTTAAATATAGTGGACCCAAGGGAGGGTCGAGAGCATATGTTTTCTCACAGAATTAGGGCCTTAAAGGTTCCAAATGCTCTAGGAATGATGAAAATAGGGAAAGCTTTAGGACCGGATTGTATACCCATTGAAGTTTGGAAGTGTCTTGGGATGTAGAAGTGGGTTGGCTAACAAGATTATTTAATAGAAGTTTGAGGACTAAGAAGATATCCGATGAACAGAGGAAGAGTATTTTAGTAATTATATATAAAAATAAATGTGATATACATAGTTGCTCCAGCTACTGCAGGATTAAATTAATTAGTCATACAAAGAAATTTTGGGAGAGAGTATTCAAAGATAGACTGTGACTAGAAACTACAGCATCTGAGAATCAATTTGTATTTATGTATGAGAGGTCAACAATGGAACCAATTTATTTATTAAGGAGACTTATGGAAAAATATAGAGAGAATAAGAAAGATCTACGTATGGTATTTATAGATCCAGAAAAAACATATGATAAATTAACTAGAGACATAGTATGGTGGGCATTAAATAATAAAAGAGTAACTATGCAGTATATTGAGGTAATTAAGGATATGTATGAAGGTGCAAAACAATAATTAGAACAACCACAGGAGAGACCATTGATTTTTCTGTTACAGTAGGTTTACACCAAAGTTCGGCTTTAAGCTCCTACCTCTTTACATAGGTTAAGGATGAATTGACGCGATAAATACTAGATGAGGTGCCTTAGTGTATGCTTTTTGTCAATGACATCGTCTTAGTGGAAGAGAGTAGAGCATGAATCAATGTAAAATTAGAATTGTGAAGAGAAACTTTGGAAACTATACGCTTTAGAATAAGCAAAACTAAAACAGAGTATATAGAGTGTAATTTTAATGATATTCAGAACACAAATGTGGAAGTAGTGAAGCTTGATACCTATGAGAGACCGTTTCTAATATTTAGGCTCAATTATATAAAAAAGATTGGAAGATTTGTGAAGATGTTATACATAGGGTCCTAGCAAGGTGACTTAAGTGGAAAAAAGTCAGTGGTCTTTTGTGTGACAAACGTATACCTTTGAAGTTGAAGAAATTTTTTTTATAGAACGACTGTTAGACCATCAATGATGTATGGAGCAGAGTATTGGGCAACAAAAAAATAACATGTCCAAATAATGAGTATAGTAGATATGAGGATGCTAAGATGGGTGTGCGGTAAAACCATGAAAGATAGAATTAGAAACGAGCATATACGAGACATGGTAAAAGTAGCTCTTATCCAAGATAAATTAAAAGAGAATTGCCTCAGATGGTTTGGACATGTCACATGCATATCTAGTAGTGTCCCCGTTAGAAAGAGTGATTTGATAAGTATGGAGTTAGGGGTAGAGAAAGAAACGGTGAGAAAATATATGATAGCTTGTGGCCTTATAAAAGATATTGCGCTAAACCGAGAAAAATAAAAAATCGGGATTCACATAGCCGACCTAACCTAGTTGGAAAAAAAAAAATTGTTGTAGTTGTTATTATTGTTGTAAACTAATCTAATATAATATCTAACATATAGGAACAATATAGTTGAAGTTTAGAAACATATGAAAGAGACTGGGAGAAGAATGCCCTTTTTACTTGCGATGTCTAAGAGTCACATGCGAGCCTCTTGAGTTGAGATGTCTGTTTTACTCGTTTGTCTGCAATTATTGGAATTGCTTTCGTGGTTGCTCTCAGGATGAGTACTTATGGGTCCCACTTTTTTTAATCTGTTTTTTCCTCGTTTCTTACTGGAACTTCTACATCTTGTTCATTTATTTTCATAAACTAGATCATCACATCAATTGTTCCACACGGAAATCTTAATTGGTAAGTTCCCTCCAAAAAACAAAAAAAAAAAATCCTAATATATACGGTATCCTTGCATGTGATTCGCGAAGGATGAGTTTGAACTTTTTTTATTGGAGGCAAAGTGTTATAGTAAAATATCATTAGAAAATGTTCTTTCAGTATATCCAAAATTTCAAGCATCACCTATCAAATCCTTTCTACAGTCGGTAATAGAGCACTAAATAGATTTTAATTCCTCAATGAGGGTGTTTGCAGTACCCTGTTAGCTGCATATACAGTGCGAGTTCATGCATTTTGAGACAAACTCATTGGATCCTTTGCCTAATCTTTTGAGTTAAATTTGTTAGAGTAAAAGTTGGAGAGTTCAATTCATCACCCTCTTCCATTGAAAAGAAAAAAGTTAAACACGCTTTTGTTGTAAAAAGAAATCTCTCATTGCGTAACCCGATTTTAACATTGAGGAAGATCCTTACTGCAGACAGTCAATACATGGTCTACTACAAGAGATTGCAAATAAATGGAATAAAGGAGAAGACTGTGCTGCTGAAAGATGAACCCTAGATCTTATAGTGTTAACCTCGTATGAACTTTTAACTTTATGAGCCAATGGGAGAACATTTTTTTGACTGTGAGCCGTCATTATCTAGTGATTACCTTTCACTTTGTAGCTCTCTTCTAAGTTTGTTGGCTGACAAACAGAACCCATGTGCCTAACTTATTGATATTCTTGGGACCAAACCTATGTTCTTGATGTTGACCCTTCATCTACCTTATTCCTTCATTAAAATTCACTTAGCTAAAGATCAAACTGTTGTCACTAAGTAAACCACATTGGTGCTGCAAATGCTTTCTTTAACTCAAAAGAAAAATATTATTTCAGTAAACTTATTTTCTTTATATTACATCATCTAAATTGGCACTGAATAAGTAATGTAGAGATTGGCATAATTTAAATACCTTCTTCTACAGCTAATAACTTCTTAGTTGTCATTATTCTCTCGGATTGTTATTGTTGGTTTAATCTTCTAATTTGATCAAATAGTGATTAAATCTAACGAATTTGGATTTTACTCCATAACTGTACAGTTGCTGACCTTAAATGATAAATAATTTAGAAATTGCCAGAACTTATATCCCTTCTTCTACAGTCAACTTCTTAGTTGTCGTTATGCTCTCGGATTGATATTGTTTGTATAATACTTTTATATATAAATTTGATGAAATAGTGATTAAATCTAATGTGTTTGGATTTTACTCCATAACTGTACAGTTGCTGACCCCATTTGATTTGACTTGCCAAGTGTGTAGGTGGATTTAGGTCTGAATCCTAGACTTAAGCTGGTGCACAATGATTTAGTTTGGTTTACTTTGGTTGGCAACCGGCCGGACTGACCCGCGACCTACTCGCGATCTGCTCGTCAAAATTCCGGACCGTTGTTTTACGGTTCGGGTCCAGGTCGAACCCGCGAGCCTAAACGGGTCGACTCGGGTCGAGTAATATGGATTTCCAATCCGTCAAACCCGACCTGCTAACCCGGTGAACAGTGGCAAACCCGCCCACCAACCCGCTGGTTTCGAACCGTTTGACCCGTACGGGTCAAACATTCGACCCGCAGGTCCAACAACGAAAAAAACAGCCAACGACTGTTTTAGCAGTTTTTTTTGTTGTTTTTGTTTTTTTTTTCTTTTTCCCCTATAAATACCCTTAAACCACTCTAAAAATTTCACATCTTATTCTCTTACTCTCACTACTACTACTACTCAATTCAATCTCAATTCATTGAAATTTTGTCAACAAAGAAGCTAGCAACATAGAAGCAACAAATTCCGATCGTATCGAATTCAACATTCAACTACGTTATTTCAAGTCTTCAACTCCTCCAAGGCTCCAACAAAGAAGCGTTCTTTCTTTCTATATACGACTCCAGATTTCTACTTCTACTTCTACTTTTATTTTCATTTGCATTCTAAATACGAGTATCTGTGAAGTACGATATCAAAATTTCACAACCCTTTTATTGTCTTAATATTTTTTTGTAATGCAAATTTATTGTATCATATATGTTTGTTGGTTTTTTTATTTTCTCTCTCACCAACCTCCTATTGTTTTCTAGATTTTTTTTGAAACTTATCTCGTCTAAATTTTATTTAATTTTTTCGCATACACTTCTATATAAACATGTCTAGATCACGAGATAGTGGTCGTAGCCAAAATGGACAAAATTCCACCGGCACTTCTCATAGGCCTCCTATTGTCCGACAAATTGAGCCCACCGAAGAGTACCATATGATCGGACACATTGGCACACACGATGTGTTTGTAGGTGTAACCCCTATTGTTCATTATTTGTATTTTTAATTATATTTAATAAAATTCTTGATTTATTTATTTTATTTTTGGTTGTATTTATTTTCATTTCTTTTGTATGGTGTATTGTGTTCCTCTCTCTTGTGATTCATTCTCTGTTTGATTCAGCTTTTTATTCTCTTTATTGATTTGCAATTTGTTCTTGATCTCTTCTATTGTTTAAACCTATTTCATGACTTATTTGTCTCTTATTGGATTCTTTTCTCCCTATTGGCTACTACCCAGTTCACCCAAACCCATATTGTCCATATATAAATGTAGAACCCCGTATTTTTAAAAATTATTTTTAAAAAGGTTTATAAATGATTAAAATGATTTTTGGGAATTTAATAAATATTTTCTGAAAATTTATCTTTTTACACGTGCAAATACTTTCTTGAGAAGTTTAAAAGTCAAATTTTCTTTATGGAAAATCATTATTTAATATTTGGGATTTATTTATAATTTTTCCAGATTTTTCTGAAATTAATTGGATCTATTTACAAATTTTGAGAAAAGAAGGACCTTTTTGCGAATTTGTCATTTTTAGGGGTTAAAATATAAAATTTACTTTCTGGATATTTTGAACAGTACCGGTTGATATTAATGAGTATATTTTTCTTTTAAATCCTAATTTAAATGAATTTTATTGAATTTCAAAGAATAGAGCTATATATATGAAGTTGTATTTTGAAGGGATCATTTTGCAAAAGTGTTTGGAAAACCCTAAACTTCTTATCCCGGGTATTTTAAAGAAAATGCAGCCTTCATTCGCTGCACAATATAGAATTTTGTGATTTTTCTTGGGAGGATCAAGAGGAGGTTTTGGATCTCGCAAAAGGAGATGTTTCATTGTTGGATCTCGTCATTTCTAAAGGTGAGTGACATGAACTTTGTTTTGTTGTTTGATTTATGTGAATAATATAAATTTGGTTGTTGTTTTGATTTATGTGAATGATTGTTTCGTTGTTTGTTTCGACATGTTTGTTTATTTAGTGTATTTTGTATGTGAGCGATGCAATAGTTGTTGTTTGTATTATGTATGTGAAATCTATGAATGTCTAGTGGATCTTGGTTTATAGATTTGTATTGCTAGAAATCATGTTTAAGATTTGAGTATGATTATGGCAATAAGGGATCGGATGGATGAACATCTGGATCTTGTGATTACAAATCAGAATTTTGGTTATGAGTTGTGGAAGAAATTCAGTATTGAGAAACCCTAATGGAAGAATTAGAATTTAGAACATGAGAATTTATGTTTTGAGAAATTGGTTGATTTGTGGAATGTATCCGAACTGATGATACTTTGAGATTTGTCATTTTTATCGGATTACAAATTATTTTAGTAAACAATGATTTCTTTTAGAAAACTCTATTTTGATTATCATGTACAACCTAAACTGTGCAGTCTGTAGGTCGACAGTCGACTGGCAGACCTTTCAGTCGACTGGTACGACCCGACTGATGTGATATTTAGTTTCCTTGAAAATCCGTTCTGGACAGTCGACTTAGGACTTTTTCAGTCGACTGGTACACTTAGTATTTATTTTTCAGTTATCGTAGATTTTTCTCTGGTAAGTCGACTTATGACTTTTGCAAGTCGACTTATAACACTTAGAATATTTTCTTAAAAGATTTCTGAAATTTCTCTCTAGTAAGTTGACTTATGACTTCTATAAGTCAACTTAAAACACTCTGGTAAGTCGACTTATGACTTTTATAAGTCAACTTATAGCACTTAGAATATTTTCTTAAAATCATGGAACTTTCTTTCTGGACAGTCGACTTATGCTTTCTATAGTCGACTGAAACTGATGTATTTTTATATTTATGAAGGTTCTTTCAAATGATTTATTCTTCAAATGCTTTAATCTATACTTTATCTTCTATTAAACATATGTTTTCAAGATGTTAAGTTGAGCAGTTTAAGATGTGAGTTTGGTTGAGATATTTGAGTTGGGTCTTCAGAGGATGTGTGTGACCCTAGTATACCGGCGGTTGAGTTCATTATGTTTAGGCCTGTTGAGGCTTTTTCGTTGTTCAGTTTTGAGTTAAGTCCGGTAGGGTACATCAACTCTAGGAGATTCGTTAAGTAATTAAATAACCCAAAAATGATAAGGACAGGCACTAGTAGTGATATGATGAACGGGAACATGAGTCATGTACCTCAGTATGGCTTTCGGTGTGGGATTTAATCTCCGAAATTATCCAGGTAAATTACCTGTGGTGTGGGATTTATCCCCTGAATTATCCAGGTAATTACTTGTGGTGTGGGATTGATCTCCGGAATTATCGGGGTCGAGGCGATGCACATGTGGTATTCGTGTGATGAGGTCATTGCTTACAGTGTGAGATAATCTCCGAAATTATCCAGGTGTGAGTGAAATAGTCTCCGGAATTACCTGTGGTATGGGATTTATCTCCAGAATTATCGGGACATGGGCTAATACTCACCGTTTATCTTTATCTCGTAGTAGTCATCGTGTTAGGATTAGTTGCATAGCGGGGATTGAACCCTATAATGTGGAGACGTTAAGGGCTTGCACCGAACCTATGTAGAGTGGGATGTATAGACTTCGACAAGTACGCATTAGAGAGTCTGCATATAGAATTTGTGTTTTCTTGACTTGGTTTTATGCATGTGGTTTCCTGTTTTCTACACTTGACACTTAGTTTAGTTTCACTTGTTGTTTACATATTTCCTTGCTACGTCATATTTTATGTATTCTTACTTATTACATGTTGTTTAAGAATCAGTGCTTAATGTTCATTTATGTTGTTTGTTTTTATGTCACTCACACCATTTATGGCTGACCCCTTTAGTTTTGGGGGTTAGGGATCATCTCTAGCCTCATATTTAAAGGTTGTTGCTTAGAGCTTGAAGGTTTGGATGATTGATGTTCCATTGATTTAGTGACTCATGTAATTTGTAAAATGAAAAGTGTTATAAAGAAAAGAGAATTATGATTTGAGATGTATTGTATTCCGCTGTGCTATGTAATTGATTATTGTAATGAAAGTTGGAAAAAATTTTATTGGTGTTTGGTTGTGTTTAATATTACATTGAAGTTGATGCTGGGATTGTGCCACGTATTTTCTATGATATCATATTAGAAATTCGGGGCGCTACAATAAACATCCTAATTGTACCCTAACCCTAATTACCAATCCCTAATCCTATCTCTCTCTCTCTCTAGCCGTCAGCCTCTTTCCCGACCTATCCCCCGACCTTCCCTCTGCCCTTCGCTATCGTTGTCTACTTCCGGCGTCGACCACCACCACACCCCTTCCTCTTCATCCCTTCCCTCTCCACTGTACACCCACTCCCTAGGCCGAGCCCCGCTGCCGTCGTCTTGTTCGAGCACCGCCACAACACACACCAGCCCTAGGCATCACCATCGCTACCGTCCCTTGCACCGCTGTCGCCTTCTCGGGTTGCTGCTGTCGGTCCTGCTGTTGGTTGCGGTTGTCCCTTGTGTGTGCGTGTGAAGTCACGTGCACCGCTCGTGGTTGTATTGGTGTGATTCTCGTCTCTTGTTCGTGCTTTCGTTGTGTTTGCTGTTCGGGATTGTTCCCGTTATTCTATTCCATCGTTTTCGTCGGCTTCGTAACAGGCAAGTAGCTTGTATGTGTTATTTTTGTCATACAAGTTAATACCATAAGTAATCTAGTATGAAAATATTTGTACTCCCATGATGATCATATTTTGTTAGGTTAAACGTTGACATCATCTCTTGATCATGAGTAGTTACGATAATTGACACCCGTTGCATGAAAACAATTAGATTAGTGGACATCTTGACTGTATGTTGTTTGTGACACACCGTATGTTGTAGATGACTGTTGCATAGATGATTGTTGGATGTATTATTTCATTATAAACTATCCATACACGTGCCATACTGATTTGAGTAACTCACATATACCATGCGTCGTATGACATCTAGATTGGATCGTTTGTAGTTAAGTTGTGTGATAAAATGCCTAAAAAAACTTTTGTTTGCTGTTTTCCTCATTTTGTACAGTAATTTCGACCCGATTAACATCAGTAAAATAAATAAGTTTGTGAATATGATTTGTAGCCTTTGTTTTCTAGTTTTCAGAACTTTCAAAGGATTTGAATTCCAATTTTTGAGGCATGAGTTATTGTTATTTTACTACAGTCATATCGTATATTCCAGATTCTGAACTATATGTATTCTCTCTGGAATTTTATTTTAAAACTGATATTTAAAGTAGAATTTGAACTCTATATTTTGCTGAGTATGTTTAGATATGACTGGGAGCAATCCCTAATTTTTGTGAAATTAATTAATGACTTTTGTATCTCATTTCATACTTTTGAAACCAATGGAAATATTCCAAACTGCATGCTGTTCATTAAAGAATTATGTTTTCAACCTGATTCTATTCGATTTTGATGAAATTTTTTTGAATAAGAGCTATAGCCAGATTTGTCTATTTTATCGCCTTTTTCATGGATCTGGATTTCGAATTACATTTTATGAGTTATCTCTGTTTTGGTACTATTGTGTCTGAACTTTCAGAATTGAGATTTTGTTGCATTACTCTGTTTTCCCAATTTTGTTGACTATACTATCTGTAATGTAATTTCATGATATTTTATATTTTGAAACTAGATATGCTAGGGAATCTTTCAGATTTTTTTCAGATTTAATTATGATGATTTTAAACTCTTTTCATGCTTATAAACAAGATTTTGCATTTTCTGGCTGAACATAACATCTGTATTAAATGTTATTTTCAACCCTGTATCTGTGGCTGATATGTGACTTATATATGTCTAGTTTCCAAATTTTCAGACGGATCTGATTTTCTATTCTGTAGCAATGGGAATCTCAAATTTGGTACAATAGTGTCTTTCTGTTCAGAACTGAAAATTTCATTGTTTTGACCATTATGAGTTGTTTTTTGTCAACTGTTGTAATCACTATTTCATCTTAGACTTATTTCCTGTTCTTACCATGTCTTTAGCCTGTTTTTGTTCGTTCACGCACGTTTATTAATAATAAAAGAAATCAAGCTAGAATTTTTAAGATAAAATATCAAGTAGTGGACAATATAGAAATTCATATTCAGAAGGAACTCGTTTCTCCACTGTTTACTGTGGTACCTACTATTTATCTCTGGATGCATGAGGGCATGATCTATGACACTGTTTGTTATTACTTTTACTGTTACTATTTGTCTGAACATATTGCCTGATATGGCTAAAAATGGGGTTAAATCGGAACCATTCAAAACAGGCACGAATCTCAAAGTCCCAGGGGCAAGATGGTAATCTCGCCTACAGACGGGTCCGAATTGGGAACTGGGTCCCTCCTCCTAGACCCGCTAACCCATGAACGGACCTGACCAGTTGAGAACGGGTCTCAACCCGTTAGGGGCGAGTTCAACAGGATTGGAGGAAATCCTGGCTCCCCCTGATCTGGAGGAGGTGGTTATAACCACCCTAATCCTGCCACACCGGGAAGGAGGGATTCTCTCTGATCCTAAAGGAGATCCCATGGGCAACTATAAAACTCCCCTGACCTCCAACTGTAACAGGTGATCACTCTTTGCACACTTGAGCTTTTCCCCTCGCCTTTTTCTGTGTATTGACTTGATCGTCGGAGGGCGTCGCCGGGATCCATCCCGGTGTCTCGAACGTTTGTGCAGATCGTTAGAGAGCACAAAGGAGCCAACCAGTTTGCAAGGAAGAAGAAGGGATCGATCGTTGTGAGTTCCTCACGAACCTACAAATCTCGTCTATTGCCCCCACACCCAAATTCAGCGGCAGCAGATTGGCATCGTCTGTGGAAAACTCCACTCAACAAGTAATCTCCTCTTCCTTCTTCAACCCACCTAACTCCTAGCCATGCCTCCCAAGAAGAGACCCAGAACTCCAACCGAAGGACAACTTCCTCTCACCCTACTCCTCCTCCTGCGCAGGGGGATCTCCCTCCTCCCAACCAACCAACCCAGCAGGTCGATTCGGGCTCCGCAGTCTGTCCAGTAGCCTTCGGGACCCCAGGCTACAGTGGGGGAACCCTCCCGACAGAGTTGTCACAAGCAACCTGTCCATCAGATTCGGGTCTCCATCCACAATGCAGACACTGACTCTATGGCCTCCTATACTCCCCCCACTCCAAAGGACCTATGGCACATGATCAACAATCGGCAGACCGAGCACGGACCCGATCTCCGTACTCATCTGGAGGAGAGGCGGGCCCAAGGGTCGAACCCTTGCCACGAGCAGGCAAGGGACCGTTCACCACCCCGATCCAACCGAAGGGGGGTCCAACTCTCCCCGTAGGCGAAGAGAGTTTCCCGAACATCGCCCAAGACAGCCGTTCCCCGGCAGGTGGCCAGGGCACCGCGGGACCATCGTGAGCAAGAGGCCTCCGTCACAAGGGCGGAATTCCAGCAATTTCAAGAGGCGGTCCTCCGGGCTCTCAATGCTGCCCTTAACAATGCCTGTAGGGCCCCCAGTCCTCGATCGGATCCTCACCATCCTCACCGCTCCCACAGTACTCGACCGGCTTCTCGCCATCCTCGCCATCCTCGCCAATTCCATAGTCCTCGACTGGCTCCTCACCATCCTCGCCGCTCCAGAAGTCCTAGGCAGGCTGCGAGCCATTGCCACCCCTCTCCCGATCATCATCGCCACTCTCGCAGTCCGTGACCTACCCCAAGTCACCCTCGTCTCTCGGTCAGTCCACCTCCTACTCTGAGCTATCACCGGCACAGCCTAAGTCCTCCTCGACATGAGAACGATTCCCGAGGCTTGGCCAGACAGGACCATAGGGAGGACTCGGTCTACCTGCCATCTCAACGAGATGGAGAGGCACCTCGGCCAGCTGGACCGAGATGAGGAGCGACTTGCAAGGGACCTTCGTCTGAGCAGGCCCCCATTCTCCCGTACCATTATGGAGGCTCCAGTTCCCGACAACTTCAAACCTCCCCACTTCGAGACCTATAACGGGGAGTCGGACCCCGTAGATCACATCGAGAGTTTTAAAACTCTCATGATGATTCACCATGCATTCGACTCCCTCCTCTGCAAGACCTTCCCGGCCACACTCAAGGGATCGGCTCGGGAATGGTACTCGTGGCTGGCGCCGACATCCATCTTCTCCTTTGATCAGTACGAAGGTCTTTTCCTCGCGCATTTTGTGAGCAGTCGGCGCGCCGAGAAGACGAGCGACACCCTATTGTTTCTCAGCCAAAAGAAGGGCGAACCACTGCGAGATTATGTCAAACAATTCACTGCCGAGGCTAGGTCCATTGCTTCTTTAGAACCCTCGGTCGCCACCCTCACCTTCCAGTCCATCAGGGCGTCCCTCGCCAAGAAGCCCCCTCGGAACTTCTCAGAGCTCCTGCTTCGGAGCGAGAAGTACATCGGAGTGGAAGAATCCGTCCGCCACCCTACCTTTGAGGACTCATCTATCGGGAACAAGCGGAAGGGTGCAGAAGAAGAAAGAGCTAAGAAGTTCCAAAAGGACAATGGGGGTCAGCGGCGTTCTCCTCCTCGGTTCAAGAAATTCACTCCGCTTAATGCGAGTGTATCTTTCATCCTCATGGAGATAGGGAATGGCCTCCTACCACCTCCCCCAAGGATGAACACCCCGGCAAAGAAGATGGACCGGAGTAAGTGGTGCCATTTTCATCGGGACCACGGGCATGATACAGATGAATGTCGGCCCTTGAAGGATGAAATCGAGGCCCTTATCCAGCGAGGGCAAATCAACCGGTTCGTGAAGAGGGACCGAGCCGATCCGCCCCTGCCGCCTCGGGGGGCTAACAGGCAAAACGAGCAGCGCACGGAGACTCCGGAGGCCGAAGTGGAGGGCATCTTGCACTTGATTTGATACGGAGATTCCAACTCCTCCCGAAAGCCTTCGTAAGGGAGGTTAACTCCGTACAGAACTATCCTCCCCAAAGGGCCTCGGAGTCCCGGTGACATTCTCCGACAGGGACCTGGAGGGCATCCGCACGCCCCACTGTGACGCCCTCGTTATCAATCTCCGCATGGCGAACTTCGAAGTTCGTCGCGTCTTAGTAGATAACGGCAGCTCCGTTAACATATTTTTCTTGGAAGCCTTCAAAGGCCTCCCGCTGTCCCGGGACCGGCTCAAGCCCACAGGCTACACTCTCCATGGGTTCACAGGGGTCCTAGTTACAGTCGAGGGAATTATAACCCTCGACGTGATGGCTGGAAAGGCCCCAAAATCCCGTACGGAGCAAATGGACTTCATGGTGGTCGACGTCAAGGCCGCCTATAATGTTATCTTGGGTACACCAGTTTTGGTCGTGCTTCAAGCCATCCCTTCAGCCTACCACATAAAGATGAAGTTCCCCACTCCCTCAGGAGTGGGAGAAGTGAGGGGAAGCCAAGAGGCGGCTCGGAAGTGTTACATGACCTCGGTGGGGGGTCCGGTTCTTTCTTTGGAAGCGCTCGAACTTCCTCAGGAAGGAGGCCAAACCATCTTCGAGCCCGTCGACAAGTTAGAAGAAGTGGCCTTCTCCGAGGAAGACACCACTAAGACATTCCACGTCAGCAAAACTCTCTCCCCCTCCATAAAGCAACACATCTCCCGATGTATACAGGAGAATCGTGACCTCTTCGCATGGACCGCAGTAGATATGCCCGGGATCTTGGAAGAACTCTCAATGCACCATCTGAGCGTCACCCCTGGGGTCAAGCCTGTTCAGAAGAAGAGGCGAAAGTTTGCCTCCGAGAGGCAACAGGCGATCAAGGAGGTTGAGAAACTCCTCAATGCTCGCTTTATTCAGGAGGTTAACTACCATGAGTGGCTCTCCAACGTAGTAATGGTCAAGAAGGCCAATTGAAATTGGCAGATATGCATTTACTTCATAGATCTCAATAAAGCGTGCCCGAAGGACCCCTTCCCTCTTCCTAGCATCGACGCCCTCATCGATGCGACTTTCGGGCACGAGTTACTTAGTTTTATGGATGCCTTCTCGGGATACAACCAAATCAGGATGTTCCCACCGGACATCCCGAAGATGTCGTTCATGACGGACCAAGGCCTCTACTGCTACCGTGTTATGCCCTTCGGGTTGAAAAACACGGGGGCTATCTATCAGTGCCTGGTGAACAAGGTCTTCCGAGACCAGATTGACCGAAACATGGAGGTCTACGTCGACGATATGTTGGTCAAGAGCACTCAAGGGCAGGAGCATACCCTCGACCTTCAAGAAGCCTTTGAGGTGCTCAGGAGGCATAATATGAGACTAAACCCGAACAAGTGTGCATTCGGCATCTCATCGGGCAAATTTCTCGGGTTTATGGTCAGCCAGAGGAGCATAGAGGCCAATGCCGAGAAAATCCAAGCCATTCTCAAAATGGCGCCCCCCCTCCAACATCAAAGAGGTGCAGAGGCTTATGGAGCACCGCGCGGCAATAGGGCGATTCCTCTCCAAGTTCGGGGAGAAGTGCCTCCCCTTCTTCAAAGCCCTCAGGGGGCTAAAGGCTTCGAGTGGGGGCCGCAGAGTAAGAGTCCTTTGGCAAGCTCAAAGAGTATTTATCGAACCCCCCTCTCCTAAGTAAGCCAGCACCCGGAGAGGTCCTTTACCTCTACCTCGCAGCCTCGGACCAAACACTCAGTGCGGTCCTCGTGGGGGAAGCGGATAGGACACAAAAGCCTATCTATTATGTCAGTAAGGTGCTCCGCAATGCAGAATTCCGTTATCCGAAACTGGAAAAGATGGCACTTGCCTTGGTCATGGCGGCCCGTAAGCTTCGCCCCTACTTCCAATCCCACTCGGTGGTCATCCTTACCGACCAACCACTGAAGCAGGTTCTCCACAAGCTGGAAATGTCTGGACGGCTCATGAAATGGTCCATCGAGCTGAGTCAGTACGATGTCAGCTACCAGCCCAGGACGGTGATAAAAGCCCAGGCTCTCGCCGAGTTCATCGTGGAGAACACCATCCCCGACTCTTGCGAGTCGCCTGCCGACCCCTCCATCTGGACCGTCTATGTGGATGGGTCCTCCTACGCCGATGGAAGCGGGGTCGGCGTCATCCTAACTGGTCCTGACGTCTTCGTCCTCCAGTATTCCCTTCGCTTCAATTTTTCGGCATTAAACAATGAGGCTGAATATGAGGCCCTAATTGCGGGTCTCTTCTTGGCTCGCAAGGCGGGTGCCGAACAAGTATGGGTCTTCAGCGACTCTCAGTTAGTGGTCAATCAAGTGTCTGGGGAGTACGAGGCGAGAGATGACCGAATGGCTAGATACTTAGCAAAAGTGAGGGAGCTTCTCACTCTCTTCAGAGATGTCCAACTCAGCGGGTTCCCCGAGAGGAAAACGCGCAAGCGGATGCCCTCTCTAAGCTCGCCTCCTCGTCCCTCCAAGGTTTAGAACGAACTATCCTAATAGAAGTTCTTCTCAAACCCAGTATCGACGAAGATGGCTTGGGGCCAATGGAAGCCTACTCCATAACACGTGGGGAAAACTGGATGAATCCCCTGCTCGAGTATCTGCGAGACAGTGTCCTCCCCGAAGATCCGAAAGAAGCAAGGAGAATCAGGACACGATCAGAGCGGTACATACTCCTGGACGGGGTCATGTACAAACGCTCCTACACCCAGGTCGACGGGCGGCCCTATCTGAGATGCCTCTCTCCGGAAGAGGCGCTTTACGCCTTAAGGGAAGCCCATGATAGTCTATGTGTTGCACACTTGGGAGCAAGATCACTTGCCCTGAAGCTTTTGAACTACGGGTACTTTTGGCCTACACTAGCAAGTGACTCCGAGGAGTATGTCCGCCAGTGCGACTCCTGCCAAAAGTTTGCCCCAATCCGTCGCCTGCTTCAAGCGCAACTTGCCTCCCTGGAAATTCCAATCCCTTTCGCAATGTGGGGGATGGATTTGCTCGATCTTTTCCTCCAGCACCAGGCCAGCTGAAGTTCTTGGTGGTAGCAATAGACTACTTCTCCAAATGGATAGAAGCCGAACCTCTCTCAATGATCACCGAGAACAGGGTCCAGAAGTTCTTTTGGAAGAACATTGTCTGTCGGTTCGGGGTACCTTGCATCCTCGTAACCGACAACGGGACCCAATTTACAGGAGCTGCTTTTCACGACTTCTGCACCGATCTCAGAATTCAACAGCATTTCTCTTCAGTAGCACACCCCCAGTATAACGGCCAAGCAGAGAATGCGAACCGTCAAATCCTCTCAGGTTTGAAGAAGAGGCTCGAGAAGTCCACCAAGGGGCCATGGGTCGAACAACTCCCCAATGTGCTTTGGTGCTATCGCACCACCAAAAGAACTCTGACAGGTGAATCCCCTTTCAACCTCACATATGGATCAGAAGCTCTTATCCCTTTGGAGGTGGGTCTACCATCGCCTCGTCTCATAGCTTACATTGAGGCACAGAACGCGAACCAGCTTCGCAATTGCCTAGACCTTATTAACGAGATCCGCGAGAAAGCTGCAATCCGCCAAGAGACCTGCCGTTGTAGGATCACTCAAGCTTACAACAAGAGGGTACGGACGACCAACATAAAGGAAGGGGACCTAGTGCTGAGAAAGTTATCAATTTCGGATCCAAGTAAGAGAGGCAAGCTGGCACCCAATTGGGAAGGACCATATAAGGTCTCCAGAGTTATACGCCTGGGCGCGTATCATCTTGAAGACCCAGGGGGGCAGGAAGATGCCAAGGACTTGGAACGCAGAGCATCTGATGAAGTACCGAGAGGGTGTCTAAATGCCGCTCCAAGCTACTTCCCCAGGATTGCAAAAATCTTACTTGTATCTTCCTTTTTATCGAAATGTAAAAGGCGGTCTGCAACTTAGAAGCGGCAGCCCAGTTGTTTCCAATAAAAGAGAAATTTCCCCCCTTTCAACTTATCTATCTTTCGAGTAAATTCTATATTTTTGGGGTAGTCCAACTCTACTTACAAAAAAAAATTCCTTAAACGACGAAGTTTGGAGTCCAACACTTGGCTCAACTCCGCTTCTAGTACTCGCTCATAAGCGAATAAGAAGTGGTTTGCTATTTGGAATTGCTCCCACAACCGTTGACTCTTTCTTAAACGACGAAGTTCGGAGTCCAACACTTGGCTCGACTCTGCTTCTACTACTCGCTCATAAGCGAGTAAGAAGTGGTTCGCCATTCGGAATTGCTCCCACAACCGTTGACTCTTTCTTAAACGATGAAGTTTGGAGTCCAACACTTGGCTCGACTCCACTTCTACTACTCGCTCATCAGTGAGTAAGAAGTGGTTCGCCATTCGGAATTGCTCCCACAACCGTTGACTCTTTCTTAAACGACGAAGTTTGGAGTTCAACACTTGGCTCGACTCCACTTCTACTACTCGCTCATAAGCGAGTAAGAAGTGGTTCGTCATTCAGAAGTACTCCTACAACTATCGACAACCATAGATGTTAACAAAACACACGAGTGCAAAAGAGAAAACAAGTTTCATTTCTATAAAGTTTGAGGAACAACTCAGATTACAAGACCAACTACTTATCTCTACGACGAGTTACAAAATTTGAGAAGCCAAAATTACAAGACTACCTCAACGCCTTCTAGGAAGTGGGATCCTCCTCTTGAGCGAAAAATGGGGACGGCGAACATTCTGTCGCTGCGACCCCGCACTCGTTGAGGTCCCCAAGCCGGTGAGCCTAGTTGTGTCCCTAAGCATTGTGCCTGGTTGAGGCTTCGCTTGACAAACCAGCAACTCCACTTTGAGCATCCCTAGGACACCCAGGGATGGGAGGCGAACGTGATGCTAACTCGTGAAATGATCGTCCCTGCGAGTACTCGTCTCGAGGGCAAGATGTGGTTCTGACGTTGCTTCCCCTCCGTAAAACGTCGTAGCCGATGAACCTCTGTCTCTAGCTCAACAATGCGCTCCCTCAGTGAATCATCCATTACCTTGACTTGTACGCGAGGAATTCTGCTCGTACTACCCACACAAGAAGCTTCAATGATAGCTCGCCGAATCTGCGCCGTCTACAGGCTCTTCTCGAGCACCACATTCTTTAGACCATCTCTCTCCGCACCGACGTCGAATAGGGTCTGCCGAAGTGACTCCACCTCCCCTTCAGGGGGGCTTCTCGAGTTCATTTCTTTAGTTGCTTCAACTCGGAGTTGCGCTTCGCTAGCGTTAGCTTGAGATGATCTAGTTCTAGCTTGCTCATGAGGAAACACTCACGACTACGAGAAAGGGCCAACTTTGTCGCTCCTAAGTCAGCTCGAATGCGAGAGGCCTCAGCCGCTACCATGTTCGGCGATGCCTCGACCGGACACAACTCGACGATCTGAAAAGCAAGAATACAACGACACTGAGCTCAAGCAACACTTAGCCAAATTTCAAAGCGAGTTGTTCTCAGCACTTAGCTAAATTCCAAAGCGAGTTGTTTTTAACACTGAGATAAATTTCAAAGCGAGTTGTTTTCAACACTTAGCTAAATTCCAAAGCGAGTTGTTTTTAACACTTAGCTAAATTTCAAAGCAAGTTGTCTTCAACACTTAGCCAAATTTCAAAGCTAGTCATTGTAAACTTCGGCCAAAATCTCAAAAGTCCTTCGTTTCATTGAAGTTCAAAAGAGTACAAAAGAAAGCGGTGGCCAGTCCGCTATTAGGCATTGATACAAAAAGACCCTAGATGAAAAACTACTGCTAAAACACAAAAGAAACTATAAGGGAGTTGAGTGTCCACCTCGGCGGATGGATCCACAAGCGCTAAGGCACCTTCGCCGCCCTCAGCTCCCCCTGTCGCCAGCGCCAGAGCTAACGGCGTCTCAGTTACCACGTCTTCATCGCTGACGGCCTCCTCTTCTCCTTCATCCTATTCTTCTCCTTCGGCGACTGTCTTCTCCTCATCATGGAACAAGAAGTATCCCGAATAGTCGAAGTCGGGGATACACTCGCCGACATCCTTCAGCGCCTTGGCGTAGTCCTTGCGCATGTTCTGTTCCAGGTAGCCGATCGCCTCCTTCTCCACCGCTGCCTTGGCCTCCTTCACTGCTGTGAACATCGCGAAGCGGCCTTCTCCCGCTCGGCTGCCAACTGCCGAGCCATCTCTTCCTTCTACCCAGTGGCGGAGTCCTTCGCCTTCGCCAGTGCCTCCTCCAGTAGCCGGATATCGGTGGCCTGCGTTTCGACCTTGAGAGCGGTCGCCATATCGGTGGCCTGCGTTTCGACCTTGAGAGCGGTCGCCTTTAGCTCTCTCTTGGCCTTCGAGCGCTCCAACCTCTCTAGATCCTGAAGAGCCTTCAGCTCTTTCTCCTACTCTGCCACTCGCTTCAGCAAGTGGCTGAAATGGCAGATTGCCTGCGAAAAAGGCAGTGGTTAAGAGCGAAATACAAAGAAGGGGACAGAGGTCGAGTGGGAGGTCAAGGCTTACCGTCATCTGCGCTTTGACGATCTCCAACGTCGAGTCGCCCACTGTCCCATGCTCCATTGCCGCCTTGTCTTTGGGTAAGGCGAGACTGCGGACGGCGTCCATGCAACTCGTCGAGTCGCCGAGGAAACCGTCGTGCCTAAGAACCTGCCAATCCGGCACGAAGATCCTCTTCAGCTCGTCCGTCAGAATCACCTTGGCCACCTGCCGTGCGAGGTGGAGCTGACAGGGCGAGAGTTGCCGAACAATCGAGCTCCTTCGCCGGCGGAGCAACGGAAGAAGGAGCGGCCTCCAAGTCAACAATGGGGGCGGTGGCGCTCTCAACTCGAGCTGCCGTCGACGTAGTTGGGCGAGCAACGGCATGCTTCCTCTTCTTCTCCTCAACGCGCTTGCCACTCAGCACCGATCGCCTATTCATGATGTCGTCGAAGTCCACGGCAGTAGATCTTGCGAACAAAAAAGATAGAAAAAAAGAAAAGAAAATAAGAATTTTGACATTCTTAAAATTAAGATAACGATCGATGAAAGAGAACTCGTACTAGGGTCCATCAGGCTAAGGCCTCCCCCAAAGAGGCTCTCCTTGGTGATCTCCTTCTAGTGCAGAGTGGGCTGATCCAAAAGGATGCCGACCATTTTGTCCTCCTCCGGACTCAAAGTCGGCTCCATCTTCGCCCTCTTCGGCACATCTTCCCTCCACACCGTAGGAATGTCCCACGACCTTTTACCCCGAACGAGAAAATATTTGTCTCTCCAACACTTCACGGAGTCAAGGTTGTCGACCAACTTGACGCCCTTCTGAGCAGTAAGGTAGAAACGGTACTTCGTTCTCGTCTTTTGGTGGATCTTGTATAGACGACGGAGTACGCTGATACTTGGTTCGATCCCCGCCGCCTGGCAGTGGAGAACGAACCCCGTCATGTGCCTCCAAATGTTCGACATCAGCTGAATAGGGCAGACCCCGTACCATTGCAGCACTCCCCTTACGAAAGGGTGTAGAGGGAGGCACAGCCCCGCATAGAAAGCGTTGTAAGGGAAAATGCAAGTATCGGAGGGGAGAGAAGAACAAGACCTAACCCCTAGCCCCGGGAAGATGAGTTCGAACTCCGGAGGGATCATGAAGCACATTCGAACCATTCGCAGATCCGACTCCTTCAGGATGCTGACGATTTCGTTCGCCTCCGTGCGCTCCCTCTGATTGTTCTCCTCGTAAAACTGGACCAAACCATGCTCTGTTCGCCTCAAATCCTCCGAACTATACTGTCGGGTCTCTCCAAGGGTAGACACGGCGATCGAATGCCTGCCGAATGCACCTATCCGCTGATCTCTCTCCACTATTGCTTCCACCACCGTCGAAAATAGAGCCGCCTTGCTGCCTCCACCCTCGACGATGAGATCACCTTCCACTTCGGAGAGGACAGGACAATGGGAGCCTTCCCCTTATCGACCGAAGAAGGAGTCGACCGGGGGGGTACTTCAAACTGATTAGAGGAGGAGGCCTCTTCGCCGGACGATACCCTAGACATCTCTTTAAATTAAAATAAATTACCTGGGAAGTGACAACCACGGTCGGAATGCTCGTCGGAGAACGGGAAGGGCGCCGGAAGCTCTGCGAAGAGAAGAAATCTCCGGTGAAGAAAAAGTGAGAAAGTGAAGTAAAAATGAGAGGGGGTAGAGACTTATAGCAAAACATAATGGGCTTGGGCCACATAGCTTGACCGGCCTAACAAGCGTGGAAGTCTAAGCGGTCAGAATACGAAACGACAAAAAAGGAGCGACCAGAAGCAGCTCGGAACAGTTGACCAGTCAATGCTCTTTGAGCTCGCCGCTTCAACTGATTCGCTCGACACATCGCTCGCCAAGCTCGCCGTCACATCCGAGTAGACGTGTTTCCGAGCTGAAAACACCAAGAAATGCGTTGACCGGTCAACGCTCTTCGAGCTCGCCGTTTCGTTTGCCAAGCTCGACATTACGTTCGCCAAGATCGCCGTCAAATCCGAACAGACGTGTTTCCGAGCTGAAAAACACCAAAAAATGTGTTGACCAGTCAACGCTCTTTGAGCTTGACGTCCCGTTCGCCAAGCTCGACATTCCGCTCGCCAAGCTCACCGTCAAATCCGAGCAGACGTGTTTCCGAGCAGAAAACACCAAAAAATGCATTGACCAGTCAACGCTCTTCGAGCTCGGCGTTCCGTTCGCCAAGCTCGACAAGGCATTTGCCAAGCTCGCCGTCAAATCCAAGCAGACGTGTTTCCGAACTGAAAACATCAAAAAATGTGTTGACCAGTCAACGCTCTTCGAGCTCGATATCCCGTTCACCAAGCTCGACATTCCGCTCGCCAAGCTCGTCGTCAATTCTGAGCAGACGTGTTTCCGAGCTGAAAACACCAAAAAATGCGTTGACCAGTCAACGCTCTTCGAGCTCGCCGTTCCGTTCGCCAAGCTCGACAGGACATTCGCCAAACTCGCCGTCAAATCCGAGCAGACGTGTTTCCGAACTTAAAACACCAAAAAATGCATTGACCAGTCAACGCTCTTCGAGCTCGCCGTTCCGTTTGCCAAGCTTGACAGGACATTCGCCAAGCTCGCTGTCAAATCCGAGCAGACGTGTTTCCGAACTGAAAACACCAAAAAATTTGTTGACCAGTCAATACTCTTTGAGCTTGCCGTTCCGTTCGCCAAACTCGACAGGACATTCGCCAAGCTCGCCGTCAAATCTGAGCAGACGTGTTACCGAGCTAAAAACACAAAAAAATGTGTTGACCGGTCAATGCTCTTCGAGCTTGTCATTTCGTTCGCCAAGCTTGACATTCCGTTTGCCAAGCTCGTCGTCAAATCCGAGCAGATGTGTTTCCGAACTGAAAACACCAAAAAATGCGTTGACCAGTCAATGCTAGTCCAGCTTGCCATTTCGTTCGCCAAGCTTGACATTCCGTTCGCTAAGCTCGCCGTCAAATCTGAGCAAACGTGTTTCCGAGCTGAAAAAACCAAAAAATGCGTTGACCAGTCAACGCTCTTCGAGCTCACCGTTTCGTTCGCCAATCTTGACATTCCGTTCTCCAAGCTCGCTATCAAATCAGAGCAGACGTGTTTCCGAGCTGAAAACACCAAAAATAGCGTTAACCAGTCAACGCCTCTTCACTGTTCGCCAAACTCTACATAACGGTCGCCGTGTTCGGCACACCGTTCGACGCGTTTGCCTCACCGTACGCCCAGATCGTGAGAACCCCTTTTTCTCCTGGTCGTCCGATTGCCCAGAATTCCTCGCCGGTGTGTGATCAAGGGCTCAGATTTGGCCATGTCATAAATATGGCAATTAATTCCTTTTTCTATTTTATTTAATCGGATTATTTATTTAAAATTGCAAAAAATGATTAAAAATTCTGGAAAATTAATTAAAAATTTTGAAAAATAGTTATAAATTCGGGGGAACATTTTTGAGTCCCAGGTGACATAATTATTGTCCAGAATGATTAATTAAGGCTCCCGGAGCGTGAATCGTTGCCTTGCAAAATTAGATAAATGGTTCGAACAAATGATCTAAAAATCGAGAAAAAATCACCAATGATCCAGAGTAACCTAGAAGCCACTTTGAGCATGCTACCAGCTCAGGAAAGCACCATCAACCCTCAGGCGAGATTCAAACACCCGTTGGGAACTCCGATAAAACCCTATGCGCCATTGAAACAACAAAATTACCCCCCAAAGGCCGTAACACACAGTCTTTAGGAGTGGGGGGCTCATGATATGGCTAAAAATGGGGTTAAATCGGAACCATTCAAAATAGGCACGAATCTCAAAGTCCCAGGGGCAAGATGGTAATCTCGCCTAGAGACGGGTCCGAATTAGGAACCGGGTCCCTCCTCCTTGACCCGCTAACCCATGAACGGACCTGACCAGTTGAGAATGGGTCTCAACCCGTTAGGGGCCAGTTTAACAGGATTGGAGGAAATCCCGGCTCTCCCTGATCTGGAGGAGGTGGTTATAACCACTCTAATCCTGCCACACCGGAAGGAGGGATTCTCTCTGATCCTGAAGGAGATCCCATGGGCGACTATAAAACCCCCCAGACCTCCCCCTATAACAGGTGATCACACTTTGCATACTTGAGCTTTTCCCCTCGCCTTTTTTTGTGTATTGACTTGATCGTCGGAGGGATCGTCGCAGAGATCTATCCCGGTGTTTCGAGCATTTGTGCAAGTCGCAAGGGAGCACCAAGGAGTCAACCAATTTGCAAGGAAGAAGAAGGGATCGATCTTTGTGAGTTCCTCACGAACCTACAAATCTCGTCTATTGCCCCCACACCCGAATTTAGCGGCAACATTGCCCTATAGAAGTTCCACTACAAAATCTTAAAACGAAACTGCTTACTGTAACAACCATGTGGTAAAATCTTGGACATATGAAGTGCTACCTAGTTAGTAATGAACATTAGACATAAGAATAACTGTTTACACTATCACATCCTGTTACAGTTACTATGGACTTTATTGTTACCGTTGATTACTACTACTGTTGACATACTGTTACTGTTGATCCTTACTGTTCCTATTATGCTTCTTCTATTATCAACACTGCTTACTGTCATCTGTAGACTGTTATATTTGCTACCCTCTTCATGTTAGTATTACCTGTTTAGTTTAGTTTTTCCCTTCATTTTACTACTTGTATTGCTTGCGGTCCGGACTTACATCTAATGGGCATTATGTTTTCCTATTTTCTTATTTTACTTGTAATTGCCATATCAGCAGGTTTTGCTGATCAATTGCCTACTGGAGTTGGTGAGCAAAAGATTTGAGCTGCACAATTGGAATAATTTACTTAAATGTTTGGTGAACTATTTTATTTCATAAACTGTATTGAGACTTGTATTTGGGCTTATTGTCCCAGGATTATTGTTTTGGTTCGGATCTAGTATTTATTGGGATATTTATTATTGATGCAATAAATACTATTGAGTTATGATTATTTTTGCATGCCTGGTTGAGTATGTTGCCTTATTTACTATTATGATGAGTCAAGCAGATCCGTATAGCTTATGGATGGAGAAAACTATCCTCTAGGCTTAGTTACATACCGTATTCTGTATTCTTTATGGGAAACGGGGCACGACAGTAGGAGACATAGACATAGAAGAAGAACCACAAACACAAGCAACTGAAACAACACAACCGGGTAGTAGTAGGAACACTAGAGGGAAAACAATTGATTGGCACAAATTTTATGACTGTTCCCGACGAAGAAAATTCGGGTGTAGGTATAAAAGGTATAAAAATTTGTAAACTTGTTTGAAAGCATACAAATGGAAGAAGGGTGAGGGAACGGGTACAATAAAATGACACATCCAAAATGTACACCCTAGAACTGGTCTAGTTGATAGCCACCCTTATGATCTCGAACTTGTTTGTCGAAAAATGGCCTGACTAGTAATTAAGGAAGATTTACCACTTCTTATTCTGAGAGTAGGGAATTAGAAACTTTTAATCAAACCGCATTAAACCTGCATTTTAAAAGAATCCCTAGGAATAATGTAAAGTCGGACTGTTTTAAAATATACACCGAAATGAGAGAAGCCTTGATTGCTATTTTATGGAGTTTAACTTGTAGAGTTTCTTTAACTTCCGATTATTGGAAGGGTTGCAACAATATTCCAATGATGGGAATAACTTATCATTGAATCGATAGTGATTGGATTCTTCAAAAAAGAATCATATCACTTGCCGCGTTGCCCTATCCCCGTAGTGGTAATGAAATTGCAAATCATATTTTAGAAATTTGAGATTTTTTTTCATATTCGTGATAAAATTATGTGTATGTTTTGATAATACATCTAACAACAATGCATCAATTAGTATATTACAAACCGCATTAAACCCTTCATCTGACAATATTTTTCATATTAGAAGTGTATGTCATATTTTAAATTTATGTGTTCAAGATACATTAAAAATAGCCGACCCATATATAATTAACATTACAAATTGTGTATATTTTATTGCATTAAGTGGCCCCATATTTCAATAATGGAAAGCATGGTGTAGGCTTAAAAATGTACATTTTAGAAAATTTTCAAAGGATGTTAAACACCGATGAAACTCTACTTTTGAATTTCTACAAGTTGTTACTGAATTATAAAGCATGTATAGATGATTTTTGTATGGCAAAAAATATACCAAATTTTCAAATGACTCCCGAAACTTGGTATTTTGCCGAATCTTTGTTAAAATTTTTAGAACCTTTTAAAACCGCAACTTTAAAATTTTCAAAATCATATGAATCTACTTCTAGGAGCATTTTTATTTTGATAGTTACTATGATGCAAACTTTCAAAGAAATGATCGATGATGCTTTTATTGGTCATATTGTGAAACCTACATATACAAAAATTTTGAAGTATTTTAGTCCACCTCCTATGTTGTATTGTATTGCTACTGTGATGGTTCCTCGTATCAAATTAGAAGGTACTAAGAGTTTGATTGAAATATTTTTTACTTTACTAGGAGATGAATCTGAAATTTGATTGCCAAACATTTTTACCTAGTTTAGAATCGACATTAAATAACTTGTATGATTTTTATGATAGAAGTTTTGCATCTAGTAGTACAACTAGTTTAGTTAGTTCTTCTTCTGCTACTTCTAAAGGTAAGGGTAAGAATCAATTAGATGATACCACATTTAATTTACTTGCACAACTTTAATAAAAAAAAACCTAGGAATAATCAACCAAATAAATTACATTGGTATAATCAACAAGATTCTGAAAGTTTTACTTCTACACTTGATATTTTACAATGGTGGAAAGACCATGAACATACTTATAATATTCTTAAATATATGGCTAAATATCTACTAACTCCTCATTTCTCTACAGTTGCTTCAGAAAGTGCATTTTCTACAAGTAGCAGGATTCTAACCGATTACAAGAATCTCTTGAAGCCCCAATCGTTGGAGATGCTCGTCTGCATGGAAGACTGGCTGAAGGCCGAAAATAGGACTCAAGAAAAAGGGTTTGACACGTCTACAAGTGGAAGCAACTTGTCAGAACAACAACAACAACAACAATAGCAACCAACATGAAGAATTGCAGACAAACAAATTAAAGAAAATTGTAAATGTATAAAAAAAATTATATAAAATCTTTGTTTGTTATAAAAAAATTAGGATAATTTAACCAAATTAAAATTGTATCGAAGAAATTTGTTATTGTATAAAACAAATTTGTAAAAAATCTTTGTTTCTAATTAAAAATTTGAAAACTTGTATAAGTTGAAATCATATTAATAATATAAAGATTTTTTGTTGGCAATTTCACTCATTGATTCTTATTATTAAAATTAAAATTTTTTTATTTTTATTAAAATTACAATTTTTGTAAAGTTAAAAAAAAATTTAGACGGGTCAACCCGCGACCCGACCCGGGTTGGACCCGAATGGGTTCGCGGGTTGGGCGGGTCAAGTTTTTTGATTTTCAACCTGGCCCGGTTGCCACTCAGACCCAACCCGAACCCGCCCTAGTTGGGTTCCAACCCGGACAGGTTCGACCCGACCCTGCCCGATCGACCCGTTTGCCAACCCGAAGTTAACTCCTATAAATAATATCTACACTAATACTATATACTTGTACGCATTTTTCAATATTCCAGAAATTCAACCTGTCAAATTTGTCCTTATAAGCAAAGATTTAGAGCATATGTAGTCGTTGAATGCCAAAATATGGGTATTTAACATATAGAATTAGAGCATCTCTAGTAATGTCAAAATGTGGGTATTTAACATATAGCTATAAAATTTTTAGGTATGTGTTGTAGTCGTTTTAATCCAAATTTTGATTTTTGAATTTAAAAAATCGATGAACGAGGAATGATTTTCCGTCCATTGATTTTTTATTTTTTATTTTTAATTAAAAACCAACGGACAGGAAATCATTTGCCGTGTAAGGTTTTTTTTCCAATTAACTCCTAATCAAATCTTAAATAAATCTTAAACCTTAATTAAATATCAATTAAAACCTAATATATATCCATAAAATTTTCTATAGGCCTATTTATGTACAATATTTTTTTTAAAAAGGGAAAAGAAATGGAACGGGCGGGAGATCCTCTCCCTCTCTCGTTCGAGATTTTTTTTGTATTTTTTAAGAAAAAGAAACGGACGGGAAATCATTTCCCGTCTGGTCAATTTTTTTTAAAAAAATTGATCAGACGAGAAATTATTTCCCGTTTGATAATTTTTTTTAATAAAATTTGTGATGATTTCCCGTCCGGTAGATATTTAAAAAAAATATTGAAGTTTTTTTTTAATGGACGAAAGATGATCTTTCGTTAGCTATATTTTAGAAATTGTCATTTCTTCTCCCAAATATAGCTGACTACAGTTCCTCTCAAACTCAAAATTTTGATATTTGACCAACGACTGCTGCACTTTTTTTCCCAAATTTTGTAAAATTTGGAAAAAAAGCCAACGGCTGCAAATGCTCTTATAAATACAAAATAGAAAAATTAACATCTTAGTAAAGTTAAAAATAATTAGCTTAATCAGTTAAGATAAGCTATTTTTTCTCAATATATCTTTTTTCTTCATCCTCTCACATATTTCTTCATGTCATATTTTGCTGCAAAAAAATATTGGATAATTTGGATCTGTAGTCTTTCCCTATTTGGTCCAGCTAGATAATTCATACTTTCTTAATAATTTTTTTGATTTTCAAATGTGTTGGACTCAAAATTTTATTTTTTAAACTTTTTTTAACTAGCTGAGATTTAAGATAAAAAAGATCATCCACCGCTGGACAAAATTTTGAATTTTAACGACTATCGGCACAATTTAGATTTTCTATTTCTAAAATCCAAATATGAAAATTTTGAGTCTTAACAACTACATTCTCTAATGATATATGTTTGATAAAATGATATTATATTGCTTATATTTTCTGAACTTTCTTTTATATTATATTGTTTAGTTATGCACTCTTGTAATTCTGTTTTAACGTGCTAGCACACGTCTCAGTTTCTAATCATTCTTAAAAGAAAACAAGACCCTGGCTGGAGTCTTTCGACTCTATCCGTTTCATCAAAAAAGAAAACAAGACCGTATAGTGTAGTATTGAAGAAAAAGAGGTATAAACCGAGGTTCAGGGTAGACTATGTATATAAAAAGATCTTATTTTATTTTATACTAGATTTGTCCGTGGGCAAGTGCCTACGGCACGTCTTCGGAACGATACAGCATATGAAAAGCCATGTAAACAGTAAAACAACAATTATGTAGCTCAAGTTTAAATAATATGATAATAATTAGTTTTAAATAAAAATCCATGTTTTCATTAGTATATATTGAAAAATATAGTTGTTGAATCTCTGTTTGATCGATCAGTGTGTGATATTTTGAATCCTCATTTCTAATGGAATCGAAATGATCTCTAGTATAAATGAGGGTATAAAACCCAACTTCTTAGAAATTTGAGGGTAAAAATGATGAAATTTAGCTATTGAAAAGATATTTGTTATTATCAATGTAACATGAACGATAAAAAATATAAAAAATCTGAAATTTTACAAATCTGAAATCTGAAAATCTAAAATTGTGAGTAAATAGAGAGAGAATGAGAGAGAGATAAAGAAAGAGAGAAATAATTAAATAAATAAATGAGTTATTTTTTATTTTTTATTATTTTTTTTGGGGGGGGGGTGTTGTTTGAATTTGAGTTTTGGGGTTTGAAATTTTGGAAGGAAAAATGTGTTTTGCAAGGTCAGATTTAAGCCTTTGATTTTGAGAGATTAAAGGACAGCAACTTGATAGCTTTCTTTATGTTTTATTATATACTAGATTTGCCAGTGGGCACGTGTCTACGGCACGTCTTCGGAACGATACAAAACACAAAACGTCCTGTAAACAATAAAACAACAATTATGTAGCTCAAGTTTGAATAGTATGACAATAATTAGTTATAAATAAAAGTCCATGTTTCCATTAGTATATGTTGAAAAAAAATTATAAATGATGTTGTAAAATCTAACTTCTTAAAACTTTAAGTGTGGAAAATGATGAAATTTAACTGTTGAAGCGATATTTGCTATTTTCAATATAACATGTGCAATAAAAAAAACAAAAAAATTCTGAAAATTTACAAACCTGATATCTTAAAATCTAAATTTCAAAGTAAATAAAGAAAGAATGGGAGAGAGAGATAGCGAGAGAGAAAAAAGAGAGAAATATGAAAAAGTGAAAGAGAAGAGAGAGATAGTAACAAAGTAATGGGTTTTTTAGTTTTGGGGGAAAATATTTGGTTTTGGGGTTTGAAATTTTGGGGGAAAATATGTTTTGTGAGGTTAGATCTAGGCCTTTATTTTGGGGGGGATTGAAGGTGAGCCACTTGATAGCTTTCTTTGTGTTTTATTATATAGATTTTTGATTTTTTTTTATTTTTTTGTAGTATTTTTTAAGTTTTTTAATTAAAGTTATTTAATTTTTTACGAAAAATTTAGAATTTTTATTTTCTTAATTTTTTTAATAGAAAAGAGAGAGAAGTAATTAAATAAACAAAAGAGTTGTTTTGAGTGGGGATTTGAATTTGAGTTTTGGGGGGAAACTTTTGGGAGGGGGAAAAATATGTTTTGTGAACTTAGATCTGGGCATTTGATTTTGGAGAGATTAAAGGAGAGCCACTTGATAGCTTTCTTTGTGTTTTATTATATAGACTAGATTTGCCCGTGGGCACATGCCTACGGCACGACTTCGGAACGATACAGCATATAAAAATCTTGTAAACAGTAAAATAACAATTATGTAGCTCAAGTTTGAATAGTAAAACAATAATTAGTTGTAAATATAAGTCATTGTTTTCATTAGTATATGTTGAAAAATAATTATTAGTGGGGGTGTAAAATCCAACTTCTTAGATATTTGAGTGTGGAAAATGATGAAATTTAACTGTTGATAAGATATTTGCTCTTTTCAATGTAATATGAGCAATAAAAAAATCCATAAAAAATCTAAAAATTTACAAATCTGAAATCTGAAAATATAAATTGTCCCAAATTATCCCCAAATAAACCCAACCCCTATAATCCCCCTGCTCTCTCCATCGTCTTCTTCCTCCTCTCCTCTACCTCCCAACACCCTCCTCTGCTGCTACCCCACTCTCCTCTACCTCCCGACCTCCGATCCCCACGCAGAGGCCTAATTCAACCCACACCCTAATTCAACCCAACCACCGATCCCCACGCAAAGGCCTCCATCCGCCTCCTGAAAGACAATGGAATCAATTTCAATCAAAATCAACGCGATGGAGTTGATTCAAAAATATTCTCAAGATTGCTATGGCATAAATTGGTTTCTCGTTGCAGGTACAGGACGAAGTGGATAACGTTCCATGGTTTGTATGATGTGGCCTATATAGTGAAACTGTTAACTGGAAGACCTATGGTGCAGAAACAGCGAGTATTGATTTGATGAGGAGATGTGGTAGAGTTATGATGCCTAACGGGAGAGTTGGTGCTCCTTATAGATCTCTTGCTCCATGACTTTGGTGACGGGTAAGTAAATAGAGAGATCTGAAATCTGAAAATATAAATTTCTAAGTAAATAGAGAGAGAATGAGAGAGAGAGAGAAATAAATAAATAAAGGAATTGTTCTGGGAGAGTTGAATTTGAGTTTTTAGGAGTAACTTTTGGACGGAAAAATATATTTTGAGAGATTAGATCTGGACCATTGATTTCAATCCTATTAAAAGAGAGCCACTTGATAGTTTTCTTTGTGTTTTATTATATAGATACCTCGTTGTCTTGATGAGAATGAGATATCAGATCTGTTCGTTATCCTCTGCTGCCTCGTGAGCATGGGGCGCTTCGTCATCTTGGAATTTTTTTATTGTACTTTTTATGTTAATGATTATTCTTAGATATACACGTTATCGGTATTGATATATTCCCAAATCGTTCGGGTTAATTATTTCCAAAAATTTTAATGCTTCAATTCGTCCTTAGTACGTACTACATTCAATTCACTGAATCCTTAGTTATTTCCTCAAGAACCTCTCCTTGTCACCTTATTTATTTTAAGGTCTTAAACCTCTCCTTGTCACCTTATTTGTTTTGTTAAGGGAACGGTTTTGAATCTTTTATTTATCAGAGAGTAACTGTATTATTAGTAAATCCTAATACTCTATCTATTTAATTGTTGTGTATTCGTCTATGAGTCTGTTTCCCTTTCAAGAATCTTGACAAAAAGCCTTTGTAATTGCTTGTAGACAACCATTTCCCACCTTCTCAAGCTATTGAAATTAAACCTTTCGTTCTGTACACAAACCCTATGGTCTCGAACTAGCTTATGAGAACAATTTTTTTTCTTTAGGGTTCTTCAGAAATTCAATCGGTTGCTTTCTGAGAGAGAGAGTGAGACGTTAACTGATGACAACCGTTCAACTAGCTAGTTTATTATTGGTTGGCGGGATGAAGGCCGCAGGCGTTGATCCATATGTGTAAGAATTTGGTCACATCATATGGACAGATTGCTCAATCTAACTTCAAACCACATTGAAATAGAAATGAACTTTTCTTGTCTGCTCTGATGTACTAATATGTAATTGGTTTTCTTGGAAATAGCTATTGAATAGCATTTAAACATTGCATTCTGATGCAGTTTGTTTTTTTGTAAATGTGTGGATGCACCAGGCGCGAGTTCTTAATCGATTTGTATTGAAGGAGGAGACTCCTATGTAGACGACTCTCGGCTAGACGAACGGTACTGGGGTATGCGGTATTGAGGTGGAGGCTGATGCTCGGCTCGGATCTTTGGGGCTCGGATCCGAGGGTCTCGTGTACCTGCAGACGGTCTCGAAATACTGGGGTTGGTCCCGGTGGCAGACCCTCCGACGATCTAGTCAGTTACTAAGGGAGAGTAACAGTAACTAGGGTTTGAGTGCAGAAAGTTTGATTACCTAGAGAAGGAGTAGGGGTCTGGTATTTATAGAAGATGTCAACCGGGTCTGGACCCGTTTGGGGCCGGGTCTGGATCCGGTTGCCCGTGAGGCTGAAGCGGTGGAAACCAGGACGGTATAGGGCTGACGTGGCAGATGCCCGGGCGGTTTCCGGGCTAACGTGGCAGCGGTCCGAGCGGTTTTCCGACGCTGACGTGGCGGATCCGGAGGATCCAAAGATGCGCGTATCCTGAGGGGATATTATGACCTAAGATGGGCCACGTCATTTCTAACCCATATCACATTCTTTCTTGTGATATTAAATGTCAATGTTTGCATGCACTCACTGGAAACCTTGGCAAAGAGGGAAAAGTTATAATTGCATATCAGCGAGCAATTAACCTTTATGAGTAATACATGAACAAAAGATATTGCTATATCATAATCCTAGACTGATAGGAAAAGTAATAATCTGAGGAAATGTACCACATTATTTTAGCATTTAACTGCTGTTGGAAACAAAAATATATCATATATATTTTTCAAAAATAGTTCTAAAAGTTATTAAATATCAAGTTCAAAATGAAATTAAGTTATCTTTTAAGTGGTATTATTATACTATATCTTAAGCTAATAAGCCCACTCCCTCTATGATTCTCCATTTTGAAATGAAGAAAGTAGAGCAAAAGTAGGAATTAACACTTGCTTTATCACGTGCAGTTCACATCTTCTCATTATCAAAACAACATTAAAAATAAATAAATAAATAAATAAATTCCGTTCTCCTCCAAAATACCCCCCCCCCCCCACCCAATCCCGCTAACCCTAATGCTCACCTCACTGTCACCGTACCGCAGCCCGCACCTCCCCCTAGCCGTCGTCCACGTCGTACGGCTTCTCTTGCTCTCTCTCGCCGCTTCTTTTTTCTTCTTCGATCAAAACCCTAATTTCCCCTTGGTCGAGTAAGGCTTCACTTGCCTTAACGCTAACCGCGTCATCACCGTATCGCACCCCGCCCCTCGCTGTCGCCGTCCGACTTCCCTTTCTCTCTCTCAGTCTCATCGCTTCCTTCTTCTTCGATCAAAACCCTAATTTCCCCTTCGGTCGACTACAGCTTGACTTCCCTCTTTCTCTGCTTGCTTCTACTCACAAAAGGTACTTATCAAACCAGTAAGTAATTTGATTCAGGTTGTTAACATTGTGAAATCTTTAATTGAGAATTTGTCATTGTCAACATTGAGAACATTGTTAACATTGTGAAATATTTAATTGTGATTGTTCCTTCTTCTTTTTAAAATTATTGCATGTCTAAGAGATGGACTATGTGTAAAGTATGCAATCATTGTTTGTCTTAACTAATTGAGAAGTTTTAGCTAAATTGTTTAATTTTATGTGTATGGTTGTCTAAGTATGAAAGGGGAAAATGTTTTTTGATGAGGGAAGTAAAGTACTGTAATTAGTTTGTGTATATATGAACTGCATGGAATGAATTTGGCTATCATATGAATTTAGGTTTCAATTTGGACTGTAGATAGTATGATCATGGAGGTCAATAATTTGTTGGACAGAGAATAGCCGAGAATAGGAAGTGTGAATGAGATATTATAAGGTGAGAGACCTGATGTTTACCTAATATAGAACATCGTATCTCCTACTTCCGCATTGCGAAGTAAACCTTTATAACTTTAGAAAAACTAAAATCTCTCATGAACATGTAGAAACAGTCTGCATGGTGATCTGATGTGTGTAGTGCTAGATATTCACATAGTTAAATTAACGATTGAACTGAGAAAATAAGCGCTTTGTGTGGATTGACCTATAAAATTTCAAATAAGCTATAATTTTGTCATCCGATGAGCATTACCAAATATTTAAATTACCTCGGTCCATTAAAATCACAAAGTCTTGGAAGAATTGTAATGATTATCTGTTGTCTTTTTTTAGAAGTGTCATTGAAGTATTGATTTCTTCTGGATACCCATGTATAATGAAGTTATAGGATAACCATATACCTGATTATTTTTGTAGTATGCATTAAGTACTTTCAAAAATTACATTTATTCGTCGGCAGAGTCAAATGGAAAGACCTCTTAATGACTTTAAGTGTTTAAATTTCTGCTCATCTGAAAATGCATGTGCCTTAGGTAGTTCGATTTTATTTCATGCCTTTCTCATATATTCACTGGCAAACCTCATGATGTAGTCATTCAATGTTGAGAGGTTTTTTTTTGTGGTGATGCAAGTTATAGCTTCATGGTGCCTACCTATCAGCTTGGCTGTTACCATAAGTTTGAGTTTGTCATTACTGTTTTTCATTTTTTTTGCTAAATTTAATTTAGCTATTTTGTTACTTGATTCTTGTATTGTGCACAATCAGGGATATATATTATAGGCCCCTCCAATTGACCCAATTTTTCTGTTGGCCCTTTATGTTTACATTTAAACCCAAATTAATTAAATAAAAACTCCTTTTATATATAAACTAAATAAAGTTAAAATTGGAAACACGCCCAATTAAAATATCCAATTTTATTATATTCTATAAGGAAAATATAATGATTGATAGCACTATACAAATTTATAAGAAAATACTAAACACTTTACTACTTTTTAATGTAAAACATCGTGATATTCTTTTATTTGCAAGTATTCCAAAATCTCTCAAATTCAAAGTTTAGAATTTTTGAGATAAAAAAATAGTGATATGAAATGGTGGGTATCTGAATTTTTGCTACGTTGAAAATCATTTTAGAAAATATGCAGATAAATAATTGCAAATCTAGGTGATTCACAATAAAATATAATACAATTTGTGATATCTTATGATAAATTAGCCACTACACTACTGAACTAGCTGCAAATTATTTTGTTAAGATACACTTCTCTTATGTTCTATTCTTTAAATACAAAAACATTCAGAAAAATGAGTTTAATTCCTAAAATATATTTTTTAAAATGGTTAAGATGATGAGCAACTAAAAAAAAAAACAATGCAAGCCAAAAATGGGGAGCTTAACCTGTTTCTAAATATAAAAAATGCAATTGATCACATAATTTAATAGAACGTCTAATATATTAGTTTTAATTATTTGCCTTCTACATATAATTTTCAATTCAATTGTGAACTTTATATTAAAATGTGTAGTAATGAGGTAGACCTTATTGCTATCAAATGTTTGAGTTAAAATTGTGTTATCTGTAACATCTTTACTACGTCATTGCTGAATGTTGATATGTTGAATTATAATTATACAGAAAAAAAGTTTTATATATGGAGAGGTTTTGCATAATTTTTTATTGATTGTTATAGACATTTTAATATATTTTTTGGTAAAGTTTATGCAATTTGCACTAGGGGATGTACTAGTTTAAAACATTATAAGAATGATTTCGGGTCATGGGTGGACGAGTTGACATAAACAGTCAATAGTTATATATGATTGTTCGTTTCTCACTTTCCTATTAGGGAATCTACCTGTAGATATGATTTGTTCCGTTCAAAAAACTGAGTGTCAATTACCACCGTCTACTCTGAAAATAAATGATTAATACAATATACTGTTCACATGAATATGGAAGAAAAATTGAAATTATATGGCAGCTTTTTACAGAAAAGGGTATCATGAACCGTTCAGATTTTCTATGAGAGAGAGGATTCTAAGCTAGTGAGATTTTTTTTTACAATTGGTGACGGAAAACATCTTGCTGATTCTTCTCGTGACTGTACTTTTACCTACTTAGAGGAAGTAACGCTAACTGATTTAGAATATTGTTTCATTAATTCTGATACTCAATTTTTTCATCATTCAATTTCGGCCAATTCACTCTCTTTTTATTTCCCTTTTTCTATTTTAGATTTTAAATAAAAGCAGGATCTGTTGCTTGCAACAGAAAGAACAAACCTTTCCTGTTTTGGTTCATGTCCGTTTCTGTTCTACTTCTGTACCCACAATAACCATAGCATATAGTAGTTGACACCGAGATGATTAGAACAGTTTGAAGAGGATAATTCAGTATATGCCTGCATTATGTGTAGGATTGTTTAAGACCTCGCAGACAAATGAATATAACGTGACTTATGAGCTTGCAGACATAGTCAAGTCCTACCAATGCAGTACGCTCGTGGTATCTATGTTTGCCACTACTACCCGGCACACCGGAGCTCACTCAAAAACCAGACGAACGCAGGGTATCCGCAGCACAGGATAGCACGAAGCCTACCCTGTGGCACCCATAACTCATAGAACGTGGTCCAGGGCCCGTTCGCTTCCCCGGCATAGAACGTGACTGAATTCCGAGGTCTATCCCCTAGTTCCGAGAGGAGAACCACCCGTTCATATCATTGTATTTCATGAATTAACAGTGTGAGATATGCAACCCGTGCTCCCAACTCGTGAGAAGGCACCGTAAATATCCATTTGACAGAAAGGTACAACCCAATAACACTACCTAGTGTCGGCCTATAGGACGAGTTGAATCATAGGGTATCATCCCTATACCAACACTTCCTTTTTGGCAAAAATGGTTAAGTAATGATCTTTATAAGCTATGACCCTAATGATGTCACTAAACCTAAACAATCTTACGGGGTTTTCAATTTAGACTTTCTTTAAGATTATCATGATCCAACTCATGGCCTATCGATCCAAGACACCGGTGACGGGATTTTTCTCACTCATCACTACCCCTAACTCGGATCTTGTCAACATTCCCGGTCCGCGAACAACCCACACCGGTTAAGATCCGTCGGCGCACGATGTATGATTTATCCATAGTTTCCAAGGTGGTAAGATACGAGTCTTGATGGTCGATGACCCCTAGGGTAACTATAAGACCCTAGACAAGCTTCTATCAAGCTAACAATAATAGTGACTTTACCAACCATTATTACCTATACATTGAGGATGAAGAACGTTCACATGATATTGTCCAATTTTAATTAGAACCATATACAACTAGAATTCATGGGTTCTCTTTCCCAAATTTGAATTAGAACAACATGCAACTAGGTTCATGGATTCTTTCCCAAATTTAAGCTAGAACACATGTAACTTGGTTCATGGGTTCTTTCTCAAATTTAAGCTAGAATCACCTAGAAACTAAATGCATGGGTTCATCATCAAATTGAGTTAGAACTACCATGGAACTAATTTCATAGTTTTTTTTTAGAAATTGAACTAGAACAATCATGGAACTATAACATTCATTTTTTCTTTCCAATGGTTTAACTAGACTAGCATGCAAGCTATATTCATGGGTTCCTTTAATAGTTTGACTAGATTAGCATGCAACTATAACATACAACTCAAACATGCATGAGTTCTTTTAGCAACCTAGAGTAATTAGAGTATGCTACTACAACACTCTACTCAAACATGCATGGGTTCTTTTGAATCTTTTACGAGAACAACTACAACTCAAGCATGCATGGGTTCTTTTGAATCTTTCACCAAAACAACTACAACTCAAGCATGCATGGGTTCTTTTGAATTACTAGAACAACTAAAACTCAAGCATGCATGGGTTCTTTTGAATCTTTCACTAGACACTACAACATATATGCCATTTGATAGCATTTTGTAAATGCTATTAAAGACATATGACAGCGTTTTGTAAACGTTGTCAATACTCCCGCTATAGTATGTTTATAGTGTTTCCAAGAAACGCTATAAAAGGCACAACCTTTCGAAAATGCTATAAATACAATAGCGTTTTCGAAATGCTATCGTATTTATAGCATTTTGAAAACGCTATCGTATATATAGCTTTTTCGAAATGCTATAAATACAATAGCGTTTCGACAAACGCTATCGTATATATAGCATTTTCAAAATGCTATATATACCATAGCGTTTCGACAAACGCTAGTGTTTTCCAAACGCTAGTGTTTTCCAAACGCTCTGCCTTTAATAACGTTTCGGAAACGCTATCATTTGTAAGAGTGGTGTTTTTTTTTTCACAGCATTTTAAAAACGCTATTTATTTTGACCTGTATGCAAAAAATATCTACAGATGCATAGAAAAGTTTTGAAAATTCTCCAGATGCATATATATAAAACATCAATAACACCATTCAACTTATACATGTTTTGAAAAGTTGTGTATCAAAATCTAACATCATAAAACAATTCCGTACAATGAACTTGAATCCAAAATTTTCAATTAAATTAACCAAATTTTTTTACTATTACTCTACTCCAACCCACTGTTTCTTCCAATTTGCTGCAAAGAACAAACACAAAACAAACTGTTAAAATAGTGTGACTACAACTTACTTTGATGGAATGATTTAGTAGAGAGACTTACCTGATAGGATAGTAATCTATTGGACCCATTGTGCTTCTCAGTACAATTCTAAATCTCCTTTGAGGACAATCAACTACCTGCTTAATGAAGTATACAATAGCATTAGCATGGGTTGCCAGTAGCCAAACAATAACTGTAAGCGGCAGCTACAGAATTCCGTTTAAGTCCATCGCACCAAATGAACCAAAAATACCTGAAAGCGGGGAAGGGACTTGATGTCTTCTTCGGTTACATATAACCACCTAAGATGGTGGACAGAAATAACAAAACGAAAATGAGGGGATCAAGTTTATTATTAAAATAAATAAATCCTTCTCAAACTATGAGAAGAAATTTACTTATTGGTGGTTTCATCTTCACTTAGTTCCGTTAGCCTTTCCCGCATTTCACTGCAAACAGCATCAAGTTTCAGACAGCTACTAACAAAAACTCTCCTACAAAAAGATATGGCTAATTCAAGGCCTTATACTGTCATCTAAGTTGCGCTCTTTTGTAGAAAGTCTTTCAACTTCTACCTGGAAAGAGGAGGAGAGGGATTAATCTTGGGAACTCTTCATGTAAAAAAAACATAAGCAGAAAATGAGTACTGCACATATTATCAAGTTTCCAGGGGTGCAGGTTCAATTGGGACTAAAGTGACAGCTCCTCTTTCTTACCTGTATAATTGGAATACCATCATCAACCTCTCTTGGTCTTGAGTCATCAAATCCCCTACCATAAAAATTCTAATTAATTAATTAATCTTTTAGCGTCTGGAAGAAACATAGTAGAAAAATCAGACTATAAAGTGATTCTTGATGCATTACTTCCAACGTATTCAGTTCTTGACTTTCTTCTCAATCAGTGCAATACCTTCTAGTACATTTGTGATGTCATAAATCCTCCTTTTTTGCACCTGAAAAGACAAAAGCCTTTAGCAGTATGTAAGAAAACTGAAATATTTCAAAAAAAGTGTGGTTCGCAATAATTTTGTAGTCTTGAGCATAGTGAGAAAGTTCCTCTTGTATGAATCAGTGGATTATTTAAATCAGATAGATAGCATATCTAACAATTTTGAAAGGTCTTCAACTAATGCTTTCTCAGGTTTAGACTTGTGGTAACTTAAACTACTCATCCAGCTGGAGAAAAGTCACCATAAGTTGAAGAGAAATAATATTGCTCACCTCCAAAGTTTTGACAGCATTATTCAAATCAAGGATACCATCTTGTGCATCTTTAAGCAAATTGATAAACTTTTTTGTCAGAAGACCTGATGTAACCCTTGTTTTACCAAAAATGTATTTTAGTGTATTTTCAGTATTTAAAATTTTCGCAAATTGTTTTCGGTTTTCAAATTCTATTGTCAAAATGTATAATTAGATCTTCTGTTAAAACCTATTTTTAATCAATTGTTTATTTATAACTAGTTCCCAATGATGTTTTTTTTTATAATACAAATATTTTTATTATGTTTTGGATTATTATGTTTATTATTATTATGTGTTGATTTTTGTATTATTAATATTATTTTTGTTAATGCACATTATGATTATTGTTATTTTTGTTATTCGTGTTATTTTATCTTTTACTCTTGATTGTTGATTTAAAAATCTATTTCTATTGTTACTTGTATTTGTAGTGTTTCAAATAATTTCTATCTTATAGATCAATATATATTTTGATATATAATCCTACTTTTATTTATTATATTCGATTTGATCTTTTATTTAAATCCTATTTGTTATCCTATGAAACTAATCATTATCCATACCCATTAAACAAATCCTACTACAACTCCTAATTACCCACAACCCAATTACCTATTAACCCTAATCTCCTTATATATATATCCCTAATCTCTCTCTCTCTCTCTCCCGGCTACCCCTCTCCCCCCTCCCTCCGGCCTGTGCACACTCCGACGCCCCTTGCCCCAAACCCGGGACCCCTCCCTTGGCCGATCTCCTCCTTGGCCGACCTCCTCACACCACCACATAATCCCTAGTCTCTCTTTCTTGGTGTTCTCTTGTGGCTGGAAGCCATCCCTCTTGGATCATCTCTCTTTTGGTGAAATGGTTCGTGTGGAGATTTTCGCTCAAGTTTGCTTGGATTCATTCGTTCGTGGATTTTTGTTCGTGAGTTTTGCTCGTTGTCGGGAATCCATTCCTGTTACTCTTGATTTTCGTCATTCTTCTTCTTTGGTTAAGGCAAGTAACTTGTACTCCAATTTCTTTGTTTGATACAAGTCAAAAATAATACCTATAGTGTAGTTGGGTCTAGAGACGACTCTTATTTGGGATATTCTTGATGGGTTTTGTCTCTATAGTGCTATTTGACCATAGTTGCCTTACGACATAAAATTTTACATGAATTAACTTAGGTTTTGTCCGTTCTTGATTTGATCATGTATGTGAGACTTCTGGGTATTTGTGGAGAACCATATGATAGACTTGTTTTAGATATGTTAATTAACCTATTTCATGATGTTTGGACACTTGGTCGACTCGATTTCATGCTTGATTGTATTTTGAACAAGTTTTGTATGATATATGTTGAGTTGATGTTAAAGAAAAAATTCTATATTTTGTCGCTGATCTGTTTTGTTTGCTGTTTTGGACTGTCTTGAAGTCAGTAACTTAATTTTGGTATAAAACATGAGTTTTAGAGAATTTCGTCTATTTTACAATCCCTCTGACCTTGCTAGATTTCGTTTTCGTATGAGTGACTCATGACTGTTTTACTGCAGAGGTGTAGATAGATTCCAGATTTCGTTTCTTGTTGATTTTGATAACTAAATTATTTTGATACCTGTGCTACACATATTATTTTGATCTAAGACATTGGTCAGTTTTTCTATACTTATCTAGGGATTACCCAGAATTTTGTTAGATTTTATTGATGAGTTTTATGTGCCGTTTCATGCTCGTTTATGAAAACTATACTTGCTGTATTTTGCTCGCTGTTCTGTAATGAAACGTATTTTCACCCTGATTCCTTTTACTGTATGAAAAGTATTCGTAAAATATGAAAGTTAATATATTTTGTCTATTTTCATCTCCCTTTAGCGGATTTGGATTTCGTTTCACGGCTTGCGAGATATTTCAGTTTTCGTACAGCAGTGTTCGGAATTCCAGATTTTCCAAAGTATCGTTTTTTGATGTTTTCTTACTTTTGATGACTAAACTAATTTTACTGGAATATTATGAAACTTTATATTATGATTCTAGAAATATAGGGGAATACCCTAGATTTTTCCTGAATTTATTTGAGAGGTTTTGATGTGGTTTTCCTGACTGAGAATTCGTTTTACTGATTTCTGTCTGAACATGTTTTTCTGTATTGAAACCTGTTTTGAGTTATGATGTTGTGAATTACTATATGACTTATTTATACTCGCTGGATTCCTGTGGAAGTCTATTTTCTAGATCCTTTGACGGATCTAGATTTGGATGTTTGTAGTAGCGGGGATCACTATTTTTGTACAACACTATCTTGCTGTCCTGAACTAGAAAACTAGTTGTTTTACCCTGTTATGTGTTATCTTGTACCTGTACTTATTTAACTTGCACTCTGAACCTGATACATGTTTATACCCTGTTATCCTTGCTTTTTTTTGCGACACATACATGCATGCCTGATTATTATAATAAATAACCAAGCCGGGGTTAATGGGAAAGATCTGGTAGTGGATAATTCAGAAACATGTACTTGGAAGGGGGCCCGTGTTTTCCATATTTGGAATTTTGTATATGATTTGGATTATTCGGAATTTGGTATATGATTTGGATTATTTGGAATTTGGTATATGATTTGGTTAATTTGGAATTTGGTATATGATTTGGATTACTTGTCCCTGAGTACACTGTCCTTCATGGTCCACTAAGAAATCTAAAATGAAATTGCATTGACTGTAGCAACCATGTAGTAAAAGAATGGATGCATGAAGTGCTACCTAGATAGTAATAATACAAGACTTGAACATGATTACTTGACACTGGATACTTGATCACTTGAACATGTTTACTTAATTCTTGCTACATGACACTTGATACTTGGTTACATGATACTTATTCACTTGACACTTGATACATGTTACTTGTAATTGTTCACCTTACCATGCTAGTTGTTATCCTACATTATAAGCAGCCCGTAACTTACAATTGACGGGTACTTGTTTTCTTTTTTTCTCTTCCATGCAATTGTTGAATTGCAGATTTTAGAGAACAGGTTCCAGATTGTATTGGTGACAAGAGATATTAGTTGCTGGAGCTCTTGCTACATTTAATTATTTTCCTGTTATTCATGAATAATTGTATCTGCTACTTGGATATTTATCTTGTATTTGGGCAATGTGACTCAGGATTTATTGTGTATTTTAGATCATGACTATTTGAGATAGATATAATTGGTTTCAAGTATTCTTGTTGGTATTTTGGTTCATATGTTCATGTGATTGACTCTTTTGCTTCCGACTCTGATTATTTCGTGAAATGTTGTAAAGATTTTGTACAGCTTATGGATGATAGAAATCATTCGCTGGGCTTTTGTCGGGTATCCATATTCTGTATTCTCTTTTGAAAAGCGAGGCATGACAGAGTTTTTAGTGGTATCAGAGCCCAGGTTTGGCTAATGTATTAGTTACTAATATATTAGACAAGCTTGGCTCGAACTGGGATCGGCTCAACATTTCACCAACCATGCATGCATAAATGAATCATAATCAACATTGATCTGGATATAGGCTTATTCTGTTCATTTTGATCCCTTCTTATTCAATTCCTTGATTCCTTGTTTCTTCCGTCTCTTTTAGTCGTCCTCATTTGTTAATTTTTTGTTGGGTATCAATTCATTCTTCTCTTGCCTATATTTTCTTTATATATATATATATATATATATATATATATATATATATATATATATATATATTCCGAATATTTTGTGTATTTCGATATTTATTTGTTATATTTTGGATCTTCTATAAAATTGTTTCCTAAAACAAAAATTTTGTTATTTCGAATAATTGTGTATTTTAATATCACAAATTTTAAAATGTAACTTCGTACTTAAATTGAGCAATCAATATCTAAGTACGTGTGGAAGATTGCATCATCTCATTCATCGTTTTGTTGCAACTGGATGTCGAGATGGCAAACATGCAACTAGACGTCAATGGAGGCAAATTGCAACTAGATATTGGGGAAGCAAAATGTGCAACTGAATATCCAGATGGTAACCTGCAACCTGTTGTCGTGGAGGCAAACCTGCAACTTGATGTCGAGAAGGCAAGTTTACAGATGGATATAGATGAGGCGAACCCACATCGAAGAATTTCTGCTATTATTATTATTGTTTTCCTTATTATTATTAGTATTATTATTATTATTTTTATTACTATTACTATTATTATTATTGTATTTCTTCTACTATTTTATTATTGTTTTTAATATTGAATTATTTTCACAAAAATGATGAACCCCAAATTATATTCTGTCTTGCATTATTATCCGTACCAGTATTGTTAATATTATTATTATTATTATTTTTACCAGTATGATTATGATGATTATTATTGTTATTATTATTTTATTATTAATATGTGTTGATTTTTGTATTATTAATATTATTTTTGTTAACACCCATTAGTTTTGACCTAATTATTTTAATTAAAGCCCTCATCTAAAGCCCAATTTTAATTTGGTGTCTCATTATTTTCTTCCTACTCGGATCGTCGCTTGTTCTCGCATGATCTACAATGACTTGTCTGCAGCTCGGAATGTCACCATCAGAGTGGCGCAGCAGAAGCATGGTGGGCCCATAACCCACAGGTCCTAGGATCATATTGTTGCTTCTCCTTCTTTACATTGTTTTGGTTTTTCCTATCTCTTGCAATTGTTCTCATCCGTTAACTTATTGTTTGATTCAATTCTTCCCTGTCTTTCCTCTCTTTGATTTCAGTTCTGCTTGCTCCCCATCTTGCTTTATTATCTTGTGTTTTTCTTTCCTTTTGATACTGCTTAATTTCTTTCTTGCATTCCTTTGACATCATTGCTATCCACTTCTTCTTTGTCTGCTGTTGCCACTGCTTTGTTCCTTACCCATAGCCCTCTGTTTTGTTATCCTCCCTAAGTTTTTTTTGCCCTGTCCTATGTACCGGCTAAGCAAATTTTGAGGACGAAATTTTGTTGTAAGGTGGGTAGGATTTGTAACCCATGTTTTCCCAAAAATGTATTTTAGTGTATTTTCAGTATTTAAAGTTTTTGCAAATTGTTTTCGGTTTTCAAATTCTGTTGTCAAAATGTATTATTAGATCTTCTGTTAAAACCTATTTTTAATCAATAGTTTATTTATAACTAGTTCCCAATGATATTTTTTTTTATAATACAAATATTTTTATTATGCTTTGGATTATTATGTTTATTATTATGTGTTGTTTTTTGTATTATTAATATTATTTTTGTTAATGCTCATTATGATTATTGTTATTTTTGTTATTCGTGTTATTTTATCTTTTACTCTTGATTATTGATTTAAAAATCTATTTCTCTTGTTACTTGTATTTGTAGTGTTTCAAATAATTTCTATCTTGTAGATCAATATATATTTCGATATATAATCCTACTTTATTTATTACTTTATCAATTTGATTTGATCTTTTATTTAAATCCTATTTGTTATCCTATGAAATTAATCATTATCCATACCATTAAACAAATCCTACTACTACTCCTAATTACCCAAAACCCAATTACCCATTAAACCTAATCCCCTTATATATATCACCCTAATCTCTCTCTCTCTCTCCTAGCTACCCCTCTCCCCCCTCCCTCCGGCCTTTGCACACTCCGACGCCCCTTGCCCCAAATCCGATACCCATCCCTTGGCCGATCTCCCCCTTGGCCGACCTCCTCACACCACCATATAATCCCTAGTCTCTCTTTCTTGGTATTCTCTTGTGGCCACAAACCACTATTGTCATCATCCCTCTTGGATCATCTCTCTTTTGGTGGAATGGTTCGTGTGGAGATTTTCTCTCAAGTTTGCTTGGATTCATTCGTTCGTAGATTTTCGTTCGTGGGTTTTGCTCGTTGTCGGGAATCCATTCCCGTTACTCTTGATTTTCGTTGTTCTTCATCTTCGGTTAAGACAAGTAACTTGTACTCCAATTTCTTTGTTTGATACAAGTCAAAAATACCACCTATAGTGTAGTTGGGTCTAGAGACGACCCTTGTTTGGGATATTCTTGATGGGTTTTGTCTCTATAGTGCTATTTGACCATTGTTGCTGCACGACATAAAATTTGATATGAATTAACTTAGGTTTTGCCCGTTCTTGATTTGATCATGTATGTGAGACTTCTTGTGAGAATTTGGGTATTTGTGGAGAACCATACGATAGACTTGTTTCAGATATGTTAATTATCCTATTTTATGATGTTTGGACACTTGGTAGACTCGATTTCATGCTTGGTTGTGTTTTGAACAAGTTTTGTATGATATATGTTGAGTTGTTGTTAAAGGAAAAAATCTGTATTTTGTCGCTGATCTGTTTTGTTTGCTATTTTGGACTGTCTTGAAGTCAGTAACTTAATTTTGGTATAAAACATGAGTTTTAAAGAATTTTGTCTATTTCAACCCCTCTGACCTTGCTAGATTTCGTTTTCGTATGAGTGACTTATGACTGTTTTACTACAGAGGTGTAGATAGATTCCAGATTTCGTTTCTTGTTGATTTTGATAACTAAATTATTTTGATACTTGGGCTACACATATTATTTTGATCTGAGACTTTGATCAGTTTTTCTATACTTATTTAGGGATTACCTAGAATTTTGGTAGATTTTATTGATGAGTTTTATGTGCCGTTTCATGCTCGTTTATGAAAACTATACTTGCTGTATTTTACTCGCTGTTTTGTAATGAAACGAATTTCCACCCTGATTCCTTTTACTGTATGAAAAGTATTTGTGAAATATGAAAGTTAATATATTTTGTCTATTTTCATCTTCCTTTGGCGGATTTGGATTTCGTTTCACGACTTGCGATATATTTTAGTTTTCGTACAGCAGTTTTGGGAATTCCAGATTTTCCAAAGTATCATTTCTTAATGTTTTCTTATTTTTGAATACTAAACTAATTTTACTGGAATATTATAAAACTTTATATTCTGATTCTAGACATATAGGGGAATACCGCAGATTTTTCCTAAATTTATTTGAGAGGTTTTGATGCGGTTTTCCTGACTGAGAATTAGTTTTACAGATTTTTGTCTAAACATGTTTTTCTGGATTCAAACCTGTTTTGAGTTAGGATGTTGTGAATTACTATATGACTTATTTATACTTGCTGGATTCGTGTGGAAGTCTATTTTCTAGATCCTTCAACGGTTCCAGGTTTGGATGTTTGTAGTCGCGGGGATCATTATTTTTGTACAACACTGTCTTGCTATCCTGAACTAGAAAACTAGTTGTTTTACCCTGTTATGTGTTATATTGTACCTGTACTTGTTTATTTTGTATCCTGAACCTGATACATGTTTATACCTTGGATATAATTGGTTTCAAGTATTCTTGTTGGTATTTTGGTTCATATGTGCTTGTGGTTGACTCTTTTGCTTCTGACTCTGATTATTTCGTGAAATGTTGTAAAGATTTTGAACAGCTTATGGATGATGAAAATTATTCGCTAAGGTTTTGTTGCATATCCGTATTCTGTATTCTCTTTTGGGAAGCGGGGCGTGACACCTGTAGATATAATCAGAAAACATACATTAGTCACATCAACTAACCAACCATTCCACATTCTAGGCAATTCAATAGTTTTGAAAATTTTGATATTCATGAGAGCCATAGAAATTTAATAAGAATTGTCTCAAGTAGATTATCTATTCACTCACCTAAAGAGTTGTCATAACGGCAATGACCAAGTGGTGTGAGAGCATTACTAGGAGACCCTGCAAATAGAACAAACCTGTTATTACCATTATTTTTAAATTTGAAGAATTATATAACCATATCAAGGAGTTTGGTGATGTGCTAGACACCAAACCAGGTGCCAGATTCACCCAACTAACATAGTACGACCTACTAACATAAGTACAAGTAACAGAAAAATACGCTCTTACATTTATCTCATATTCTGCCCTCCATTTCCAAGAACAGGCTTTAAGTATGACATAGATGTTCCAATCACCTTACATATGATTAGAGAAGAGGCTTTTGTGCATTTAAATGAAGACTACATTTCTATTAAATAACAAAGAAAAGGTTGATTGTATGTTTATCACAAGAACAAGTAACAACAATAACATTGACCAAAAATCAGAAACCAATGAGCCTAAGCAATCACTAATCTATAGATTATGGTTTCCATAAATTACCATGATTCTCTGGGTCAAGTTGTATGTTTATGAATATAGGAGGTGTGCAGCCAAATGAGAACATTCCTTCTATGTTGTGCTAGAACCTCTATCCTACTAAAAGATATATGATTTACACCACGTAAAGTGGATACTCATGTCTAAAAATATTGAGGCTGGTGAAACATCATGATGTTGTATATGTTTCCTCAGGCATTAAGTGGTTGAAACGTGAAGGATTTACACAACAAAACAAGTGAAACGATTTAATGTACGGGATAAAGCAATTTCAAAGCGCCATAAGAAGACATTGCCATTCATTCACTACCTCCATAGTTGGATTTGCTTTGAAATTTGTAAGGGGTGGACTTGAAAATGCAATAAATGGGAAAAAAAAACATGAACAAAACTCAATGGACATCTAATGGATTAAAAGCATTACATTTACCTTTCAAATTTTCAAAAGGAGTTCGCTGTCCAGCTTAGTGTGATGAGATATTGGAGTGATCAGTGAGAAACATTATTTGGAGGAGGTGATAAGAAGAAGCATAAAACTGTTGATTTTTTTAAGAAAAAAGCATGAAACTGTTGGAATCTGAGAAGCATGGAAACTAAATTAGAAGGTTAGAAGAGTGCCAACCAAGAAGACGGGTGAAGGGGAGAAATTGATGGGCACAGGAGGTCGATGGCGGAGCAGTGTGAGCGGCGGCGCAAGGGGGTCAACGGTGCAGGGGTGAGGAATGACATGATTGGGGATTCAGAATTCGATGGGCACAAGGGGAGGACAACGTGGCCCAGTGGTGAGCGGCGCGCAAGGGGGTCGACGGTGCGGGGGTGGGGACGTTGTGGTTAGGGGGATTTGTACTGGGGTTTGTGGAGGAAGGAGGAAGGGTATTAAGTTTGGATCGGGGGGATTTGATTTGAGAATTGAGATGAAATTGGATTAGTTGGAATTTTCCATTTTACCCCTATCTATTCAATTTATTTTTGGATACTACAGCATTTCAAAAATGCTGTCGTAGCTAATAGTAAAATTTAAAATTACTAAAAGATGGCATTTTATTTAGAAATTCTATTATTGATCACTTTCAACAGCATTAACACTTAAATGCTATAATAAATCCGCTGTAGAAAGCCATATATGTTGTAGTGAGAACAACTACAACTCAAGCATGCATGGAAGTAAAACATATATAACAATTATCAAGGACTTTACCTACATATTACAAAGACTACTTTCTTAGGAATTTCTACATATCACAAAGTACATCTTTCATGAATTACAAGTCTTACATATTACAAAATTCTAATTTTATTGAATCTACAAATCCTACATATTACAAAACCTACTTTTCTTTAATCTACAAGTTTCTACATATAACAAGGTTCACTTTTTTTTTTATATGAACTAGGGTTAGTAAAGACTTGATCTTTAACATGGTAGGAAGCAACATACAACAAAAGAACTCATCTTTCATTAGCTTGTTGAGTTCCACAACCCCAAATTTGGTATGTAAGTATTCTCACTTCACTAATATTCATATGCTAATAGTTTTAGTCTAAGTTGTATAGTTTTGTGTTAACAAAATAACAATAATAACAACAATAATCATATCAAGCTAAAGATTCCATCGTTATTTGTTTTTAGTGAGTTCTACCCTTCAAAACTTTTCATGTGATCATTATTGATCCACACTACTCATATGCACATAACAATTAGTCCAAGTTTTTAGTTTAGCAAAAATAACCATAACAGCAACAATAACCATAATTTGGGTTAAAGACCCAACCTTTATGTTATTTGTTTGAGTTCTACCATCCATCTTTTCATGTGATCATTTTGATCCATACAACCATTTTTATGCTTAAGATTTAGTCCAAATTGTTATAGAACATACCACATACAACATACAACAATAAAAAAGAGAACAAAAACAATATAAAATAAAAAGTACAGAAACCCCCACCTTTTTGGTTTCAATGTAGGAAGAACTATACAAGATCCTTCTCCTTCATCCTAGCTCCTATAGAAAACCTACAAATGAAGAGCTCTCTAGTTAGTGTTTCTTTCTATCTTTCTTTTGCTCTCTATTTTTTTCTTTTGGCAAATGAGGCAAGAGGTGAAGCAGAGAGGGGGGGGGGGTATTTATAGGAAGAATGAGAGGGTGAGGGTGCAAAATACACCTAGGGTTTTTGCAAAAACCCCCTTGGATCAAGGGGTGGCCGGCCAATTTGGATGAGGTGGAGGGGTGAGGTGGATGAGTGTTCTAGTAGAAATACACATATTAAAACTCTTATGTATTTTCATTAATCCTAAACCCTAAGTTTAACCCTCCAAACAAATCCCAGCCATCCATTTTTTATTAATCATGACCAAAATGAGATATTTTTGTCCAAAACTCATACTACACGATCTGTATAAATGTATGAAATCGATACAATACGCATACGTATATATTAATATATATGCCGATAATTTTTTTTTGTTAAACCGCACAATCCGTATAAAAATAAACTAATTCCAAAAATAATAATAAAAATGATTTCTATTATCGGCTCAGAAGATTCCAGTACCAAAACGATATAACGCATATACATATGGACTGGTATACATACAGATGATGATTATTAATTAAACTAAGTAATATCCACCAAAAATATTTCAATTCTGAAAAATAAAATAAAATAAAATAATTAAATAATTAAATAATAAAAAAATATTATTAATAACTTATTGGGATATTACAGGAGAAGAGGCAAAAACATACTTAAAGAAAGAGGGCCCTACATGTTATAGAGAGAAAGAAAGGATTTGGGATTTGATCAGTCGATAGAGCCGGTCGACCGGGTCATGGAGCTGTCGACAGCAACAAAAAAGAGAGACAAATAAGCCTGTAAGTATATGACAGTGTAAGGAATGGTCGACCGTGTGGTCGACCGTTCCTCCTGTATCAAATATGATGATGTAATAGGTAAAGACAATATTGAGGACAGTGACCGTTCTGCCCTGAATGGTGACGGTCGACTGTGAAATCGACCGCAATTTTCTCTGAATTTTCTGTGAGGAATTTTTATGTAATAGAGATTTTGAATGAATCACATAACAGATCAAACATATTAGGCAAAATATCATTAAAAATGTAGTCAAGAACAATGTCTTCTTTTGAAAAGTATTTTTGATGAAGTAGTAGCAATTTCTATGTGTTTTGTGCGCCTATAAATGAGAATAAGAAATTACCTCAGTCTTCCAGTACATTTATCATTCATAATACCTTGCATTGTTGTATTTGTAGTTCAATTAGGTGGATGAATTTCCACGCCATATTTATCTCAAACTCGACCTGCTTTTGCTTAGAAAGCTTCTTACACATACTTTCATTAGTAGAACAATATATAATATAAAACAAAGGGTTGTCTCATATTTGTTCTTGTATTAATTCATTTGAGTTTATAAGTTTATTAGTAGGTATTAAACATGAGTATTTATATTCTAATTGTTACTTTACCAAAATTATATTATTACAAAAACAATTGAACAAATATTTCTTTATCTTTAACAATTTGGCAAGTGAGCAAAGAAGAACGATGTCATTCCTTTTTTCCTTTGATAGTGATGCAAAATATTTTTTTATAATGTGATTTGAGCATCTACTATCAAGGTGCCACAGATTGTTAGGTAGAGTGCGTTGATACACCTACATTAAGATTAGTAGGTGCCCAAGTAGGTACTATTCCTGCACTTGTATTCCTCTTTACCCAAATGAAATTAATGTTCATTTTTAATGAACAGTTATAAGATATATATGTCATAATTTACAACAGCAGTGACAAGTAATGCGATTATGCCTTGAATCATGCACATTTGCATAGTTATGTACTAATTTGTAACTATTTTGGTGGCTATGCATATGTGTATGACAGGATTGCTTAGTATTTTGATGTTGTAATGACTCATTGTAACCAAGTCCTCGAATATCATGATACGGTCTTGAATTCCTTGTCATAAGATAATTAGGTCCTGTATATTTTTCAACAACTTTTTCAAGTTCAATTATTCTACTACAAAGTCTTTTTCTAGTTTTCTCATCATCTGTAGTATTCCAACAAAGAGTATCTAGAGCAGCATAAAGTATCCTATTTTGTTTGAGTGCTTCCTTACAACCTTCACTACTTCATTAAATTTTCTTTTGCATTCATTTAGATCATCAGTGAGTTTAGCAATATAACCAGATTTCTTATGGATTTTCTTTAGGTTTTCATTATGTATTGCAAGAGATTCTTGAATATATTGTTCCAGACATTCATTTTCTTCTATCAATACATAATGATCATTCCTAATTGACTCAAATTTTCAACAATCAAGGAATTTGCATCTTTTAGCTTTTTATTTTTGGCAATGCAGGGGTCATGTGATTAATTAGACATTTGTTTATATTGTTTCAACTCACGACTTAATTTTTTTGCATAATCTTTTAGGCCATTACATATGTCTACTAGATTATCATAGGTGGGTTCTTCGATTACCTCTTCTTGGAGTGGTGATTACACCTCACCATCTCCAAGAGCCATGAATCTAAAATTGTTGTGTTCTTGCTCTTCATCACTCGAATCGAAATCGAGGCATGCTGTCTTTAATATCTTCTTTCTGAATCCTGAGTTGGAGTGATGATAATCTTTGTTCTTGTCCTATAAGAGGGGACAGTTTGCACGGATGTGTCCTGACTTCTTGCATCTGTAACATATGTCCTCTTTATCTACGTCTCTTCCTCCCTAAGACATGTCATACTTTTTGCGTTTAAGATACTTACAGAATTGTTTAGTTAGCAGTGTGATATCTTCATTTGATTATTCATGATCTGATTCTGATTTTGATGGTCGTGAAGTTTCTACTTTCAAAGCAATGTTCTTTTCTTCAGTTTTGGGAATAATTCCGATGTTTTGTCGGTATCTCTTTGTTTTTGCTATCTCCATCTCATATGGCTTCAATTTCCTTGGGAATGTGTAGTAGTCGAAACTTTTCTCTTCAAGCGTCTCCCTTATTACAGCAACTTTAAGTCTCATTCAGGCGTGAGACAACTTATGAGTTTTCTAACCATTCAGTCATTATCTAACCCCTTACCTAAGCTCTCAAGCTCAGGTGTGATAATATCAAAACGGGCAAGCATCTGATCTATGTTTTCTCCTGGAATCTTGCAAAAAACATTAAACTAATAAAAACATAAAGTAACTTTTGTCTTTACCTCAGATGTGATTCCTTCATGACGTTTTAACATATTGTTCTAGATTGTATACGTTGTTTTACAATTTTCGCCCACATCGCATCAGCTCTTAATTATCCAGTGCTATCATAGCCTTGGAATTTACAGTTTTCAATGCTAGTTCAGCTTTTATGAAAGTCACCTTTCCCTCACAGATTAGGATATCTACTTGGTTTACACAAATATTCCATACTTCTTCTCCAAGCATCTGCAAAAAATGAGACATACGAACTTTCCAAACATCATAGAATTTTTCATCAAAATAAGGTGAGCGTGTTAGACTTGTTCCATTGGAGATGAATGACTTCGATGTGTATACATTTTCAGAATGAGGGATTTCGGCCATTGGACAATTTGCTCTAGCTTTTAAGTTATTTATGAGCACCTCACTCTGATACCACTGTAAATCGCTTGAGGGGAGGGGAGGGGGGGGGGGGGGTGAATAGGGTAATTGTACGAAAATTAACAACTTAAATATAATGGGTAAAATAAGGAGATATAATTAGAAAAAGCAAACAGAGCAAGCAAACAAGACACATCGATATAACATGGTTCGACTCCCAGGTCTACGTCCACACCATCTACTTGTAGCAATTCTCTACCACAAACATTCCACTATACTTGAAATCCTTGTATATTACACCCACAAGATTTCTATGAATAAGCCCAGTAAAACTCACCAAAGTGGAAGAAAAGAAAAACTCTTAAGGTCTATAATGATCTTAACTGAAGAAAATAATAAAAGCTCATACACTCGGATCATTGAATGAATGATTAATTCAGAAGAATAATGATAGCTAGAATGAATAATACTTAGTGAATTCACCTCTATTTATTGAGTGAAGAAGAATTTCTTTCTAAAAAGTAAAAAAAAAACTTCCATATCTGTCTCTATGCAGGTAACGATCGACTGTCAATTTCTTCAACCAAAGTCGAGAGGAATTGATAGTCGACTACACCATACTTTGCACTACATTTGCGGTCGACTGTATGGTACAGTCGACGGTGTATATGTGCGGTCGACCATTTCCAGCCAAATGTAGTTTTATGAGCTTAATTCACGTTTATATTCTTTCCAAAACTAATTATTCAATCAATGATCCTGTCATGCCCCGCTCCCAAAAGAATACGGAATACGAGTACGTAACAAGCCCAACGAATGATTTTCATCATTCATAAGCTGTAAGGATCAACTCAACAGTAAACAGAAAGATACAACCACATATGCATGAATCAAATCTCAAAATCGAAAAAATTACTTGAAATCAAATATATAATTCGAAAATAAAACAAGATTTGGAAAAATAATAAAACTTCGGGTCAAACATGCCCAATTACAAAGTATCAAGTAGCAACAAAAGGAACTGATAAACTCGATGCAGAAATAAATTAACAGCACAAAAGATCCCAGTCAAAAGGTTTAGAACACTTGATCGCTTACTTTTACAGGTAACTAGTCTCAAAAACCTGTATAAATATTAATTCGAGAGAAATAGAGAAACAGAAAAACAATCTTCCCATTAGTGTAATCTATGAGCCGCAAGTAGTACAAGCAAAAAGGGTACAAGAACAAGGTAAATATGGATACAGTACATGAAACAAGAATCAAGAGCATAGAACATAGCATGAAAGGAATGCAACAGGTAAATGAGGTCAATTAAACAGGTAAGCAAATAAGCAGGATTAGATTACATGATCAGGTAATAGGGAAACATGTAACTTTTAGCAGATATCAGATAAACATGTGAAACAGGTGACAGGAATGTGCAGGTGAAACATATTATTCTTAAGCCTTTTATTTAATTCTATCTAATGCACAACTCATGCGTCCCATACCACATATTTGCTGCATACAAACAAGTTGCGTTTAGATTTCGTTATGGATTTTATAGGGCCGTGTACTCAGGCATCATGTAAACAAGTAAACAGGCTCACGAATCATGTAATCATGTATTCATGCAAACAGGTAAAAACACGGCCCTCTTTCGAGTACACCTTCCTATAGGAAAGTATGTATTCAGGTAATCATGTAAACAGGTGGGAAATACGAGCCCCCTTCCAAGTAAACCATCCTAAAGGAAATTATGTAGTCAGATAATCATGTAAACAGGTAAACAGGCTCATGAATCATGTAATCATGTATTCATGCAAACATGTGGGAAACATAGGCACTAATCCGAGTACACCTTCTAATAGGGAAGTATGTAGTCAGGTAATTAGGTAAATAGGTAACAAGGCTCATGAATCATGTAATCATGTATTCATGCAAATAGGTGGGAAACACAGGCCCCCTTTCGAGTACACTTGCCTATATTGTTCACTACTAGATCTTTCCCTTAACCCCGGCTTGATTATTTATTCTTTTTACCAAAATAGACATGATTGTGCACAATTAGGGACAGGTAAACATGATAGGGATAGAAACCAGTTTCAGACTTGATGGATAACATCTTCGGGTGCCAAGTAAAATTATAAATATTAAAACAATAAGAACTCCTATTCTGGACTGCAGGATGTTGCTACATAATCAGGTTTTTAATCATGTTGAGCAACATACAAGAATTTTTCATGGCATAATATTTTATTAATCTGACTTTTAAAATTAATTAACATGTCAATACGTCATAAATCAGAAATCTGGAAACCTAAAGTTAGCAACATTGAAAATGAGATATCTCACACATCACAGATCGGATTTCTTATCCGTTAGCTGTTCTGGAAATTAGAAATAGGGGCCTACATTTTATATTCACAAACTTAGTCATTATTCTGACATTAACGGGGTTCAATTTGTCGTGACAAATTAGGACAGCAGTAAATGGGATTTCTTTTGCATGAATTATAACATTAATAGTAACTAAGATGGATCCAAGTTGATGTATGATGCAAATCAGAATTTAACGGATTTAAATCAGCATGCCATGTCTATTCACAAGCTCATTAAGAAGGGAAGCTTTATTAACATGATCGTGATGTTAACATACGATATAACAAAACATTATATAATTCTTAACTCTTCATGGGCATGTATTCATATAGATAAATAACTATATCTAAATCATGTTCGTGAAATGGATGCAATAACGGAGTACTCGTTATTTTTACGAATACAAAATTTACCAAAACATCAAGATCATCAACATATAAGGCATGAGAATGGATCACAACGATAAACCTACTTACGGTATTTAATAAAAATGCTTGTACGGAAAAATAATAGATTCGTACAAGGATACTTGCCTGATAGACGATGAACGACGATTCTGATAGCAATAGGATAACGGGACGAGCGTCACGGCTGGCAACACGTGCAAAGGACATGCACAACACCAACCTCAAAAGCACGTGCACACACGTGCATAACGAACTCAGCAAGAGCAGCACATCAACGGCAGCGACAATTGGCATGTGGGCATCGAAATAGCAAGAGCCGAACGAGAACAGTATTGAAAACAAGCGGCAGCAGCTCGGGACAGCAATGGCATGGTGAAAGATGATAGGAACAGGGAGAGGCAATGGTGATGGATGGGATGGGTTTCGGAGCAGAGGAGGGGTGATGAGGAGGAAGAAGGGTGCGGGAGTAGAGGGTGATGGCTGTAGGATTAGGGGAGATTAGGGTTTGCTACTGATGATTAGGGTTATGGTTAAGGTTAAGGAGGGTTATATATAGGATTAGAATTAGGGTAATGAGCTATTGGGTTATTGGGTATAGAGTTTATGATCTAAATATGAAAAAGAATAATAAATAAAATTATAATAAGATTAATTTCGGGATGATAATATGCAAAAATTTGAATAAGATGAACAACAAAATTTTAGGCTCAACAGAAAATAAAAAAATTAAATAGATTGGGAGACAAAAATTGAGTTGAAGGCAATAATGAATTCCATTATGAGATAATCGAATTACAAGGGTTCAGAAGAGACGATGAATAATACAATAAATAATAATACCAAGAAAAACACAAAAACGAAAACAGGGGTTACAAATCCTACCCACCTTACAAGAAGAATTTAGTCATCGAAATACATACAAGTGGCACATAGGGTAGCCCTGAAAAGAAAAGAAAACAAAAGAAGTTACTCGAACAGATGAGGGAACTCTCCCGGATCTCCTTCTCCAACTCCCAAGTCGACTCACCCGGCGAGTGAGAATTCCAAGAAACTCGAACCAACCTGATGACCTTGTTCTTCAATACCTTTTCCCGCCTATCCAAGATGGCAACCGGTTGGACTTCACAAGATAGGTCTGGCTGCACAGACAACTCCGAATAGTCGATCACATGGCTTTTGTCTCTGATGTACTTCCTCAGTTGCGAGACGTGGAACACGTCATGAACCCCTGACAAGGCTGGTGGCAGTGCGAGTCTATAAGCTACCTTGCATACTCGCTCCATAATGTCAAACGACCCAATAAACCTGGGGCTTAGCTTACCCCTACCTCCAAAGCGGATGACACCTCTCCGTGGAGAAACCTTGAGAAAGACATGATCTGCTGCCTCAAATTCCAATGGCATTTGATGATTATCAACCCACTTCCTTTGCCTGTCTAGAGCTTCCTGCAAATGCTTCCTGATCTGGGCCACAGCATCGATAGTCTTCGTGATCAACTCTGGCCCCAAAAGTTTCCTCCTGCCAATGTCGTCCCAACATACTGGCGATCTGCACTTTCGACCGTAAAGTGTCTCATACGGCGCTGCCTTTAGACTTTCCTGGTAACTGTTGTTATACGAGAACTCCACCAACTGCAAATGGTCCTCCCAAGAACCTCCAAACTGAAGGACACAAGAACTCAACATGTCTTCTGAAATCTTAATTGTGCTCTCAGACTGTCCATCTGTCTTATGATAGAAAGTTGTGTTGTAGTTCAACTTGCTCCCAAGACTCTCCTGAAGACTTTCCCAGAACTGAGACCTGAAAATCGTATCTTTGTCGGATACAATGCTGACAATAACTCCATGAAGACGAACAATCTCCTACATGTACTTCTCGGCTAGACTTTCAGTAGACTGACCAACCCTAAAAGGGATGAAACGACACTCTTCGTCAGTCTATTTACAATCACCCAAATGGCATTGTGACCCTTGGGACTCCTGGGCAACACAGTCACAAAATGGTGATGTTCTTCCATTTCCACTCTGGAATAGGAAGAGGTTGTAGGAGTCCAGCCATCCTATGATGCTTTGCTTTCACTTGCTAACATATCAAACACTGGGAAACGAATCTTGCCACTGCCTCTTCATGTCGTGCCACCTGCTTCAAGTCCCTATACTTCTTCATGCCTCCAAGATGAATAGAATAAGATGACTGGTGGGCTTCTTCAAGTAACTTCTTCCGGACTTCACCTTTTGGGATACACAATCTAGCCCCAAAGAGAAGTGATCCATCTGAGTGAACAACTAAATCAGTCCTTGAACCTGCTTCCACTTCAGCTCGGAACTTCTGTAACTGCTCATCGCCTGATTGGGACTCCTTGAGCTGTTCCACTAATGAAGACTACAGTTGAAGCATCATACACTACCACTCGGCACTGGGCAAAACCACATTCAAATCCAGTATCCTCATATCTTCCCACAGTTCCCTCTGTCGAGTAAGAAGCATGGTAGCAGGTCTCCTACTCAGTGCATCGGGTACCAAGTTCACCTTACCGGGGTGATACTGCAGGTTGATATCAAATTTGGCCATCAACTCTAACCGTCGCCTCTGCCTTATGTTCAGCTCATTCTGCGTGAACACGTACTTGAGGCTTTTGTGATCAGTGAATATCTCCACTCTATCCCCAAGCAAGTAATGCCTCTATAACTTTAGGGCAAAGATTATGGCGGCAAGCTCCAAGTCGTGCGTGGGATAGTTCTTCTCATGCAGCTTCAATTTCCTAGATGCATATGCAACGACTCGACCCTTATGCATCAGCACTACACCTAAGCCTCTGCCAGAAGCATCTCAATGAATCACAAACACTCCTGAACCATCTGGAATAGTCAACACGGGCGCTGATGTCAATATATTCTTCAGCTCTGCAAAAGCTTCACCACAAGCCCCATCCCAAAAAAACTTCTGCTCCTTCCCAGTTAGCCAAAGGTCTGGAAATTTTAGAAAAGTCCCGGACAAACTTCCGGTAGTAGCCAGCTAGACCAAGGAAACTCCTCACTCTAGAAGCTGACTTAGGCACTGGCCAGTCCCTAACTGCTTTAATCTTGGACGGATCCACAGAAATTCCATCACATGATATGATGTGACCCAGATATGCAACACGATCGAGCCAAAACTCGCACTTACTGAGCTTCCCGTATAGCTGATTCTCCCTTAGCAACTACATGACCACTTCAAATGCTCAGCATGATCCTCCCGGTTCTTGGAATACACCAGGATGTCATTGATGAACACGACCACAAACTTATCCAGAAAAAGAGAGAATACCCTGTTCATCAGGCTCATGAAAACTTCGGGTGCATTAGTGACTCCGAACGGCATCACCAAGAACTCATAATGCCCATACCTCGTCCAGAAAGTTATCTCCTGGATATCCTCATCCTTCATCTTGAGCTAATGGTACCCAGAACGAAGATCCAACTTTGAGAAGACTGAATCCCCCCCCAGTTGATCAGACAAGTCATCAATCCTTGGCAATGGGTACCGATTCTTCACTATAACGTTATTCAGCTCTCGGTAATCGATGCAAAGCCTGCGGCTTTTGTACTTCTTGTTGACGAACAAAATCGGAGCTCCCCATGACAAAACACTGGGCCTGATAAATCTCAAGTCCAACAACTCCTAGACTTGCACTTTCAGCTCTGCTAGCTTGACAAGTGCCATTCTATAGGGACTCTTTGATATCGATGTCGTGCCCGGCTGGACTTCAATACCAAACTCCACTTCTCGGTCTGGGAGTAGCCCGGGCAATTCCTTTGAAAATACATCTAAGAATTCTCGCACAACCATAGGCGCAACCTCACTGACTGCATGCAACCCCAATGCACAAGCTTCCTGATCAACCGCAATCTTGACACGCCCAAGTGGCGTCTCAGCAGCATAGAACTCAAACTCCGAATAGCCCGAAATCCTGAACACAACCTTTTCAGCTCTGCAATCAATAACGGCATGGGAATCACCCAACCAATCCATCCCGAGGATTAAATCAAATCCAAAGTTCCTGATTACAATCAAATCGGCCTTGAAATCTACACCACCGATTACTATAGGACTCTGTTTGCACTCCCTGGAACAGATGATAACACCACCACCTGTAGTAATATTCCAAGCTGCCGACATAATACTACACGCCAATTGATGCTGATCCACAAAGCGGGAAGAGATCAAGGAATGAGTCGCACCAGAATCAAACAAAACATAGGAAAGGAGAGAGTGAACTAAGATGATACCTATGATTGAGTCAAAAAATGAGGGTCATGAATAATGATGCAAGGAAGAACACAAGAACGAATAATGCAAGAAAGGACATAAAGCAAAGAAATAACAGAATAATAAAAACACTATATACCTGCAACAACATCCTCAGCAGTCCCAGCCTCCTCCGCAGTCAGATTATAGGCCTGGTCTCTTCTCGGAACTGCGGTGTAACCCCTATTTTGGATTATTTTGTATTTTATTTCTTCCCATGATTATTGTATCGGGTTTCTTTTATTTTTATATTGTATTCATGATTTTTCTTGGGCTCTTTATTCTCTCTTGTTTGTTCTGTGCCCTTTTAGTTGAAATTTTGTTATTCTTGATTCATCACAAAATTTCGCTCTTCCTATTTTGAGTTTGATTTATTCCGCTTTATGTTCATCTCTTTGTTTTGTGCTTGTTCGTCTCTTTTTGGAGCCAAAACCGATACCCAAAACCCACTAAACCATAACCCAAAACCCAAAATCTTGATCTCCTATAAATACCCTATTAATTGAACTCTAATTATTCTACTCTCTCTCTCCGCCGCTCTCTCTCCCCAACTTCTCTCTCCCTCTCTCTGTTTTACCGAAGACCGAAACCCAACCCGTTGCCATCTCTCCCCCTTACCGCAACCCTTACCACCTCTGACCACCACCGTCATCACCATCCCTTCATCATCGTCTCCTTCACCTCCTCTGATCATCCTCCCCATCTTCGTCATCCACCGACCTAACCCATTGCTCCATCACCGAACACCCCCGTCCTCGCCATTGCCACCATGATCCTCGCCGTGCACTCCCCTACACCACCGCAGATCCCTTAGCAGTCGCAGTCGCCCTCCAAGCCGTCCTTTTTCCCCATCGTCGCTCCCCTGTTTTCGAGTGCAAAACAGAGTTCGCCTCGCATTGCCGTTGCTCTCGCCGTTGCCGTCACTTCCCAAACGCAACATCATCACCGCCGTCTTCGTCGTCATCGCGGCCGTCGCCAGTCACCAAGCATCGCCGGAGCCCCGCTCTCTCCTTCTCTCTCTCTGTCGAAGGTAGGAGACGAGTGGTGATTGGTTGAATCTGCCGTTTGCTATTTTGGCACACTGGATCTGGGTTTTACTGTGCGCTGTTTTGCCCCCGATCCGCTGTGTGGAGTTGCTTTTGCTGTTGGTTGCTGTTTTGGTCTTTTACTGCTTGGGTTTCTTTGTACGTGTCTTTCTCGTGATCTTGTGGATCTTCGCTCGGGATTTCGATCCCGTTATTCTTTATTATTCGAATCTATTAATTAACAGGCAAGTATCTTCTTGAACTAATATTTTGTTTTGTTCAAGTTTATTTGATCTCTACAAGTAGATCCAGTCCCTTTCGTTATCATTCTGCTATTGACAATCCTGTTAAGTCTATCGAGGGTTTACACGAGATAACCTGACATATTCTTAACTTCGTGCCGCTCTCTTTGATCTAAAACCTAGTCTATGTTGTTTCTTGCATATGCACAATTACATGAAATTAACTAGATCCATGCTATAGACTTATTTGATAAACTGTAACTGTTAGACTGAATTTGATTGACTACCATGTCTGTAATATTACATCTAAGAACTGAAATTTGCATGTTAAACATCTAGTGACACTTTGTTTACCAAATTGCATGATAAATATGATCGTATGATTTAAATATTGCCTATTCATGTCAAGATAATCTCTGGACTGCTATATGTTCCATTTTGAATCAGCTTTTCATCTATGTTGCTATCATATTTTGAAATAACTTTCTAAACATGAAATATAGCCTTGGATGTCTAGTTTACTAACCTTTTGTGGATTTGGTTTCCGATGTGTGGCTTGCTAGATATCATCATTTTAATACAGTTGTGTCGGAACTTTCAGATTCACAAATGCATGCGTATCCTGCTGCTTCTTAATTTAATTAACAATGCTAACAGTAAAACAAAAATCTAAAATAAATTATGCTGAACCTAGACATGTGTAGGAATGCTCCAGAATTTTTATAGATTTATTTGATGAGTTTTCTGACCCGAAACAAATAGGTGAACACAGATTACATCATGTTGCCTGAACATAAAATCCGAATAGAATAGAGTTTTCGCCCTTGCTTCTGTATCTTTTATGTGTCTTGTATATATTCGCTGGAACCGTGTGGAAGTCTAGTTTCTAGTACTTTTGACTGATCCAGTTTTGCAATTTTGTAGTGATAGTAATCTATGTTTTGGTACAGCAAGGTCACGCTGTCCTGATTTTGTAAATTGTATGTAAATGACTTGTTTGCTTCATGCGTTGTTTGTAACGTATAGAATTAGTCACACTTAGTATCATACAACATTGACACCTTCTTGCATGCTCACATAGGATGAAATAAATTGATAGCAAGCCTGGGTAATATGGGATGACTTGGTAGTGAACAATCGGAGATTGTACTCAGGTCAGGCCCTACTGTACTGACCTGTACTGTATGGCCATAAAACCCTACTTGACAAACACTGACACTGAACATTAAACACTGATTACTGGACCGAGTACACAAACCGTGAATTCACCATCAGTCTAAAGCGTACACTGTGTGCTTGTGCCAAATTTGTAGTATGGGATGCAGTAGTACGTGCATTAGATAGGCTAATAAAATGATTAATAACTTGCAATTATCATCTCATGCTTGATCCTGTATATAACTGTTTAAACATAGACCTTTGATACTATTGCCTGCTCTTTGCTTTGCTATTTGACTTTGATCATGTCCTTTCCTTTGACATGCATGTTTCCTTTATCCTTTATTTTCCTCTACTTGCTGCCCACAACTTGCTCTAAGGGCACTTTTTTTTTCTTTTTAGATCAAGCATTTATAGGTACTGAAGGATCAATACCAGAAGGAATTGGTGAGCAACGATTCTAAAGATGGAGCTGATCTTCACTGCTTAATTTACTTTCTTGCTAGTTTATTGTTTTGAACATTGTTATGACTTGTACTTTGTTTTGGGCTTATATTCTCAGAGTTTGTTTTTCCCAGATGTTGGATTTTCTTGTGTTGGATATTATTATTGTTAGATTATTTCATCTATTATTGAAGTTATCTTGATTCATGTGATTGTTTCTTCCTACGTGGTTGTATTTATTGTTGCATATTGTTGAGTTAGTCTGGTACAGCTTATGGATGGTGTTTACATCATTCGCTCGGCCTACGCTACGTGCTCGTATTCCGTATCTTGGGAAGCGGGGCATGACATGCGGTCCTCTGACCAACAATCTGCTTCTGAGGGGAAAGCGGTGGCCTAACCTGATCACGAGCTGGTGCACCTACGGGCTAGCCATGCCTCCCCCGAGGGCAATCCCGAACTGAGTGGTCACTAAAACAACACGCGAAGCATCGGCGGTTGGCCTTTCTACAGTCCTTACGCACATGCCCAGCTATCTGGCAGTAGTCACAGACCAAGTCCCTCCGCAGAGCAACAGGTGGGTAGGGAGCTGCCTTAATAGTAAGGGCCGGGGCTGGCCTCCGAATTGGTCCTCAGTGGGCCTAGCAGTAGTAGCAGCAGGGTGCTGTGCAACCCACTGAGAAGGAGCCCTCCTATTGCGAGCCTGCTCTTGAGCTCCAGCGGCCTCAAGGGCATCAACATACGTGCGAACGCGAAGAGCAGTCAAGTGCCCGTGGATATCATGGTCGAGTCCCAAAAAAAATCTCCGGGCTCGATCTTCCTCATTCGCCACTAAAACGCTTGCGAAATGGCTGAGCCTGGTAAACTCTGCAACATACTCATCCACGGATTTAGCACCTTGTGTTAAGAAAGTTTTAATGTTACGATACCACATAAATAATATGCAACAAAATTCAAAACACCAACACTAACAGACCAACCTGCTTCAAAGAGAGAAACTTTTATTCCATCTCCACCTTGGTAATGCAGAGGAAAAACTTTTCCAAGAAACTCCGGGTGAAAGTGGCCCAAGTAATAGGCCGCTCAAGCCTCTCAGTCTCGGTTCTCCACCAAATGTGGGCAAGATCCACCATCTGGATGCTCACGACATCCAGTCGGTCAACATCAGTAACCCTTGCTACCAGCAGTAACAGTGTAACGTCCCGAATCCCAAATACAAATGAATTCAAGAGTTCTACAGGATCTTTTCGTCTCATTCGGTACAATTTTACAAGGAATTGAAAACTTTCCATTTTACATCAGAGTTACAAGAGATTTTACACTTTATATTTTACAGCGGAAGCATATAACACAGTAATTTACATGTAATAACAGCGGAAGCAATTTACATCATTTAAATAAATGTACATCAACAATGAATAATTTGTAAACATCAGTTCTTCTTTCGCTTTTATCAAGCCATTTATCCTGCATACAAAACTGTGGGTACGTCAGTTTATTCAACTGACGAGAATTATACATGGCTATCCTCTCTATGCCAGAAACAATATAACGATTCTCATTTCTTAACAAATCACAAACTTGTTCACATATCAAATTAAAGGGAATACCCTATTGATGTCGTATTGTGACTGTGCACTTAGTCCTTAATGCAGTCGTTTATGTTATATGACACTAATGCACAATTGTTCGGATTCTATGCATCCCATACTACATAGGTCCGAGGGCAAGCCCTTATTCTCACTTCATTTTATAGGGTTCAATCCCTCGCCATGACTTAATCTACTACTGTAACTACGGTAAGTGTCATAGATGTTCTATGAGTTACGAGCTCATGTCCAGACAGCCTGGAGGAGAATCCCACGTCATGTCACGATGCATCGTGAAGACAGCCTGTGGTCAATTCAGCCTCCTTCATGGGACATGACACCACCCGCAGTCACCAAACACCCCACAAGCGTCGCCACCGGGACGGTACTCTGGAGTAGTATCCACGTCATGTCACGACGCATCGTGAAGACAGCCTGTGAAATACTCTCATGCCGCCAATCTGATGGCCCTCATACTCATGTTTTTCTCTTACTTTCATCACATCTCCACTATGTGTCTAGTCCTTAGTTTATTAGAATCATGAACAAAATCAAAGCTCTAGAGTTAGCCTCTCCACTATACCGGACTTAATCATTCATTCAACATGACCCAACCTTAGTCTTTCATTTCAAATTTCATTTCATTTCATTTCTTTCCAATTGCCGGTGGGAGACTTAACTACTCTTTTGTTTCAATTTCAATTCACAATTACCAAAAATTGAGCATTTCCAGCTCATGAGTTCATTTTCATAATCACAGTAGATTTCTCTTTTCATGTTCATAGCTTTTACATTCATATAACTTTCACAAATTCTAATAAATGATTCACTTCATATAAATTCATGCAAAGACAAATTGAGTTTACTTCTTCTAAACTGTCACAAACAATATTCAACATACGATTCACAATCTTTATCATAACACAAATCATAGAATTTCTGATATGCCAAAAAGTGATCTGGACAGTCGACTTAGAGCATACTCAGTGGACTTGTTCAGCCAAAGAAAGTTCTTCAATAATCGCTCGGAAGAGTTGACTGCTGCACATGGCCAGTCGACTGTTCCGCAGCATTCGAAGTTAAAATATAAATTACGGAGAAGTCGACTGTCGTTCATATCGGTCGGCTGTTCTGAGTAATTCAATTACATAACTTTTCATGTTCAGTGCAGTCGACTGCTACATATATTTGGTCGACTGAATAGAGTTAAATTTCAAATTAAGGACTTATCTCTTCCTTCTGTTCTTCAAATAGCACATAGCATTTTTATTACACTATAGTATGTTCAATGTCAGCACAAACATGCGATTCTTATTCATTTACCAACATCACAATATAGCTTACGATTAAATGTAAATTTCACATAACTAGTATTTTCTTTCATCCAAATACAATTTCTAGTCGTACACTCATCTTTTACTCATTATTTGTCTACGGAGATGGGTATCAACTCCGAATTTAACATACTAGGAAAGTCAAGACACGACACACATTAAAAACATCATTTCATGAAACTCCGAACTGTACACATTTTATTTCATCGTACCAGTCGACTATTCACATGATCGGTCGACTGTACAGGCAATTTCCAGTTCTCTAAACATCTTTAGTCCTTTTTCATATGTTCATAATTTCCATACTATGTACAGCATGGAAGATATCAATTTAGCAATCATTCTATCACTTCAGTTTGCACATACCTACACAATTAAATCCTCGATCTTAACATGAATTTTAATTTAGAAGTCATGGGAAACGTCCACCTCGTACCAGTCGACTTATTCACATGACCGGTCGACTGTACAGGTCAGGTCCGATCCTTTAAATTTCATTAATTCAGTTCATTCATTCACATCTTTCATACTAAGTATAGCACAACGCATTTTAGTATAATGATCACCATATCAATCCACATTTCACAAGCATGATAACAATCAAAATTGCCCTAGAATGATCTCTATATTAGAAGTCCTGAGAAACACCCACCTTATTGATGAAATAAACGAAATCCCGTAAATCCTTCTAGTGCGATAGTATGACTCCTCCTTGCTCCTTGCCACACACCGAAAGCCCCCTCTGAAGTGATGGCCGGCCTCCAAAAGCACTCACTGTCAACTCTCTTAAAAATATATTTTCTTCTCACAATAAAATTTAGTGTAGAATACAAGTAAGTGAGGGGGTATTTATATACAATTTTGGGTGGATTGGAGGGCTAGGATTTAGTAGATAGTTATAGGATGGAGGGCTAGGATAAAATAGGGAGTTGTGGTAACTACCCACACACTCAAATAACTACCCACATCTCCATGCACAAACCGACCCATTGAAAGAGTGTGCATTGCACACCATAGTGCAAGCACGTGCCACCTAGTCCCCATATAAAAAGTACAATTTTAATAAATCAATTTGGTCACATTTTGTCCCTACATGACAAGTGTGAGTCCTTTAATTGATTAATTAAATTGTGGGCTTCATAAATAGTGGGCTTAGGTCATGGGCCAAAACAACACAATTAATAGTTAATTAAAATGGGCTAGAGAAAAATAGTGTTTTAGAAAAAATAAATGAAAACAATTGCTCATGCCAAAAATGAGATTCTTATAAATAGTATGTTTATTAACTTCGCACGTGCTCAACACGTGAGAAAAGAAAATAATAAAAATAGATACATAATTTTCATAAATAAAAATCGGGGCATTACAAACAGTTTCGTGAAAATTAACCACTGCTCAGCTTCCAGTGGTGTCTCTGTGCCCGAGAACTTGTGGGGATGCAGCCTCATAAAACCTGCAACAGTACCAGGGTGAGGGGGAAGAGTTTCTTGAGCAAGCACCACAAGGTTCCGGTTGGCAGCTTCCAATGTGGCCCTCATTAACTCGCTATGCTCTTACTGCATCTAAACCAACTGTTGCAAGACCTGAGTGACAGCCGCAATTTCTAGCTACTCATCTCGGGGTTGGGAAGTAGAAGCACTCCTGTGAGCCATGGTCTGCACGAAACCAAAGTATTTAGTATCCAAATCGAGTTGATTATCAATTGTTCATGTGATTTGCATAGCCTGCATATTGTTGAGTTAAACCTGGCTAGAGCCAAACTCAGCTAATGCCCAACCTTGGCTCTAATACCACTAAAAAACTATCACGCCCCGCTTCCCAAAAATATGGAATATGAGTGAGTAAGAAGCCCAGCGAATGCTTTTCATCATTCATATGCTGTAAGGATCAACTCAACAGTAAACAGAAAGATACCACCACGCATGCATGAATCAAATCTCATAATCAAAAGAATTACTTGAAATCAAATACATAATTATCAAATAAAATAAGATTTGGAAAAACAATAAAACTCCGAGCCAAATATGCCCAATTACAAAGTATCAAGTAGCAACAAAAGGAACTAATAAACTCGATGCAGAAATAAATTTAAAGCACAAAAGATCCCAATCAAAAGGTTTAGAACACTTGATCGCTTACTCCTGTAGGTAACTGGTCTCCAAAACCTGTATAAATATTAATTCGATAGAAATAGAGAAACAGAAAATCTGCCTGTTAGTGCAAGCTACGGGCCATAAGTAGTACAAGCAAAAAGGGTACAGGAACAAGGTATATAGGAATACAGTAAAGGAAACAAGAATCAGGAGCACAGAACACAGCATGAAGGGGATGCAACAGTTAAATGGGGTCAATTAAATAGGTAAGCAAGTAAACAGGATTAGATAACATGATCAGGTAATAGGTAAACATGTAACTTGTAGCAGATATCAGACAAACATATGAAACAGGTGACAGGAATGTGCAGGTGAAACATATTATTCTTAAGTCTTTTATTTAATCCTATCTAGCTTGCGTTCCATACCACATGGTTGCTGCATTCAAACAAGTTGCATTTAGATTTCGTGATGGATTCTATAGGGCCGTGTACTCAGGCATCATGTAAACAGGTAAACAGGTTCATGAATCATATAATCATGTATTTATGCAAACAGGTGAGAAACAGGGGCTCCCTTTCGAGTACACCTTCCTATAGGGAAGTATGTAGTCAGGTAATTATGTAAACAGGTGGGAGACACGGGCCCCCTTCCGAGTACACTATCCTATGGGGAAGGATGTAGTCAGGCAATCATGTAAACAGGTAAACAGACTCATGAATCATGTAATCATGTATTCATGCAAACAAGTAGGAAACACGGGGCCCCCTCCAACTACACCCTCCTATAGGAAAATATGTAGCCAGGTAATCATGTAAACAGGTTAACAGGCTCACGAATCACGTAATCATGTAATCATGCAAACAGGTGGGAAATACATACCCCCTTCCGAGTGCACTTGCCTATATTGTACACTACTAGATCTTTCCTTAACCCAGACTTGATTATTTATTCTTTTTACCAAAATAGACATGAATGTGCACAATCAGGGACAGGTAAACATGATAGGGACAGAAACTAGGTTCAGACTGGGCAGAAAACATTGTAACCCCTGTTTTCCCAAAAACGTATTTTTGTGTGTTTTCTGTATTTTAAAATTTTTGCAAATTTTTTTTTTGGTGTTCAAATTCTTTTGTTAAATTGTACTATTGGATATTCTATTAAAATCTATCAATAACTTTATTTGTTTTCGGTTATTATTAGTATTATTATTATTATGTTTATATTTATGATTATTATTGTTATTGTTATTATTATTATTCAGTATAATTATTATTACTATTATTTTTATTTTATTATTATTATTACTATTATTGTTATTATCATTTTTATCATGGTTATTACTTTGATTGGTTATTAAAAACCTAGTTCTATGTATAAATTATATTTGTAGTTATTTTAAATAAAGGCTATATTGTAATGTAAATTACATTATTTTATAAATTATATTTTATTAGTTATTTTAAGTTTTCTTATTGGATTTTAATAAAACCCATACCTATTTTACTATCGCCATTAATTAAACCCGTTTAACCCTATATTCAATCCCTAAACCCAATACCGGTTAACCCTACACCCTAATATTACCCAAACCCATTCACAGAAACCTTAAACCCAAACTCTCTATATATATACCCTGTTCACCTCCTATGTTCTCAAGCCAACCGCTTCTCATCTTCTCTAACCCATCCCGGTGCCTTTTCACCTTCATCAAACTCCAGCTGTCTTCAACCCTCCTAGCCCCTGCACCTCTCATCTACCCTCTCCCTGCTTCCTCTTCTCATCGTCCCTGTCCTTCGGCACCCACTCCCCCATCTGCCTGTAGTGACACCCAGTGCCCCCCAGTCACCTCCCGATCTCCTTCATCCCCTCGGCAACAACCCCAGGCGTCGTGCCTCCCCTCCCTGCCATGCTCAACCCCTCGGTGTCTGCATCCAACCGTAGCGACGTCACGGCAGCAACGACTGCACCAGCCTCCCGCCGTCGTGTTGCCCCTGTGCTGCCGCAGAGCCAATAGTTGCATAGCAACTTCCCCCTATTGGTCTGTTTTGATGATTGGTTTGATGGTTTGAATGTGGGCAGTCCGTTTGACTGTGATCATGATCTCTTGATCTTGATCCTAATCGATCGCCCCTGATCTTGATACCTTGATCTCGACCGTCGAATCTTCATCATCATCATCTCATCTTGATCGGCTTGGTCATCATCATCATCATCAAGTGATCCTGGACTGTCTGATCTCCTCTTGTTCATCACGATCATGATGATCATCAATTTCCTTTCGATCGCAGCCTGTTCGATCGATCGATCTTGATCTTCATCAGGGAGATCTGGCCGTCCGATCTTGTTGATCTTGATCTCAGCTGTCCGATTTTGTGATCGTGTGTTCGTGATTGGTTCGTGATCCGTTCGTTGTGTTCGTGTTCCGGGAATCTATTCCCGTATTCTTGCTTGGAGTCATTTTCGTCATCGGTTAAGGCAAGTAACTTGTATTAAATTCCTTTGCACATACGAGTACTAAATACCGCTTGTAGTGTAGTTGGGTTCTAGAGACAATTTTTGTGTGAATTTTCTTGTTGGTATTGTCTCTATTGTGATAATTTGACCATAGTTGCCTCACGATACATATGACATGAATTAACCTAGGGTTGACAACTTTTGATGTGTATGTTCATGCTATTTTGAGATATCCGTGCGTGATGTGTCGTTCGTGATATACTTGTCGAATACTTGTGAAATAGCCCATGACATGTTGCTTGGACATCTAGTATACTCTATTTCGTGTTTGGTTGTGTTTTGGATGTGTTCTATGTAAGCTAGTTAATCTTGTGCGTCGATGATATTTTCAATTTTGTCAATTTTCCCGTTTTGATCAGTATTTTAGACTCTATTAAGGTCAGTATTTGAAAATATTTTGTGAACATGATTTTTAGAGAATTCTGTCTATTTTCCAACCCTTTTAACGGATCTCAGTTTCGATTTTTGGTTTGTGAGTTATATCGATTTTACTACCGCAGTGTCGAAAGATTTCCAGAATCTGTTTTCTATGAAGTCTGAAGAGTAATCTATTTTTATTTTGGTGATAAAATTATTATTTTCATCTAAAACTTTGCTCAGTACTTCTATACTTGATTGGGGTTTACCCAGAATTTTGGTGGATTTAATTGAGATGTTTTACAAACCTTTTCATGCTTGCAAATAAAGATTTTACATGCAGAATTTTGCTAATGTTCAGTAAAGAACTTGATTTTCGACCCATTTCTACTGGCTGTTTCCAAAATATTTGTGAATATGAAAGTTATCCTACTGAGTCTATTTTATTACCTTCTTGGCGGATTTAGATTTCAGTTTATCGTTTGTGAAATATTGTTGTTTTCGTACTGCAGTGTTTACAATTCCAGATTTACAAAACTGTCCTGTCTTGTTGTTTTTTGATTTTACTTGACTACTCTATTTTTTTTGAAAATTACGAAACTTAATTTACTGTTACTATACATATAGGGGAATATCCCAGATTTTTTTAAATTTATTTAATGAGTTTTTATGCTGTTTTCCTGACTGTGAATACAAAATACTGATTTCTGACTAAATACATTTTCTGGATTCAAACCTATTTTGAGACTTGAATTTGTTAGATACTATATGACTTATATATATTTGCTGGAATCGGAAGGAAGCCTATTTTCCAAATTCTTCAACGGATCTAGATTTTCTTATTTTTGGTAATGGAAATCCCTGATTTAGTGCAGTACTGTCTTGCTGTCCTGAACTAGAGTTTTCGTTGTTATATCCTGTTATGTGTTATCTTTTACTTGTACATGTTTATCTTGCAACCTGAACCTGATAATTATTTATGCTATGTTATACTTTCCATGTTCGTGACACATACATGCTTGTTTGACACTAATAATAATAAATAACCAAGCCGGGGTTTAAGGGAAAGATCTAGTAGTGGACAATATAAGAGCCTGTACTCGGAAGGGGACTCGTGTTTCCCGTATGACATGTTTACCGATCAATTTTACCGATCAAGTTACGGATCAAGTTACCGATCAAGTTACCGATCAAGTTAATTTCTGTTACCGATCAAGTTTACCGATCAAGTTACCGACCAAGTTCTGTGGTTCTGTGATACCCGAGTACATGACCTATAGAATCCCCTACGAAATCTAAAGCGAAACTGTTTGAATGTAGCAACCATGTAATAAAAACTTGGATGTATGAAGTGCTACCTAGATAGTAATCACACAGGACTTATAAGAACATGACATCTGTTATCTGTTTATCTGTATCTGTTATCCGACATCTGTTATCTGATTATCTATTATCTATCTGACTTTCATCTGACACTATCATCTGTATATCTGTCTGCATACCATCTGATACTTGACACTTGACACATATTATCTGTATCTGTTAGTATACCATGTTATCTGATTTGTTTTCCTGATTCATGCTAGATATTTCATTCTGTTGATATACTTATACCTTGCTATATTATTTCCTACTGTTATTCTATATTTGTTATTGTTCCCCATGTACTTGTACCCTGCACTACAAGCGGCCCGTAACTTGCCATTGACGGGAGTTTGTTTTCTTTTTCCTCTTTCTGCAATTTATTAAATTGCAGATTTTAGAGATCAGCTGCCATATGGAATAGGCGAGATGAGATACTAGATGCTGGAGTTTTGCTATCATGATTTTCCTGCTATTATTATTATTCCCTATTGCTATTTGAATAATGTAGTTTATACTTGGATTTATTTATATTTGGGCAATTTGACCCAGGATATTGACTTATTCAGATCTGGATTATTTGAGATTAATATATTTTGGTTCCAAGTATTCTCGTTGGTATTTTGGTTCATATGTGCATGCTTGGTTGATTCTTTTGCTTCCGACTCTGATTATTCTTGTGAAATATTGTAAAAATTCTTGAACAGCTTATGGATAATGAAAATTATTTACTGGGCTTAGTCATGTATCTGTATTCCGTATTCTCTTTTGGGAAGCGGGGCATGACAAACATGTTCGGGTGCCAAGTAAAATTATAAATATTAAAACAACAAGAACTCCAATTCTGGACAACAAGACTTTGCTGCAACAAAACTGGAATTCCCATTGCTACGGAAAAGAAAATCTAGATCTATCAGAAGTTTTAGAAACTAGACTATCTTCCGATTCCATCGCATATACACGCAATATATAAAACTCACAGAAACTAGTTTTAAATTCTCTTTCTTTATAGATTTTATGTTCAGGCAGAAACATAGGGTGCAATTCTTGTATTCGTAAATAAGTAAGAAACTCATTTAAAAATTCTATAAAATTTATAATCAGGTTCTTAATCATGTTGAGCAACATACTGGAATTTATCATGGCATAATTACACTATTAATCTTACTTTTAAAATTAATAAACATGTTAATACGTCATAAATAGGAAATCTGGAAATCTAAAGTTAGCAACATGAAAAATGAGATATCTCGCACATCAGATTGGATTTCAGATCCGTCTGATGTTCTGGAAACTAGAAACAGGGACCTACATTTCATGTTCACAAACTTAGTCATTACTCTGACATTAACGGGGTTCAATTTGTCGTACTAAAACAGAACAACAGTAAATGAGATTTCTCTTGCATGAATTATAACATTAATAGTAACTACGATGGATCCAAGTTGATGTATGATGCAAATCACAATTTAACGGGTATTCAAATCAGCATGCCATGTCTATTCTCAAACTCATTAAGAAGGAAAGCCTTATTAACATGATCGTGATATTAACATACGATATAACAAAACATTCTATACTTCTTAACCATTCATGGGCATATATTCACTAGATAAATAACTAGATCTAAATCATGTTCATGGAATGGATGCAATAACGGAGTACACATGATCTTTTACGAATATGAAATTTACTGGAACTAATCAAACGGATAGGGATCAAGATCATCAACATATAAGGCATGAGAATGGATCACAATAATAAACCTACTTGCTGTATTTCAAAAAAAATGCTTGTACGAAGAAACAAAATATTAGTAGAAGGATACTTGCCTGATACAATGAACAACAATTTCGATAGCAATAGAATAACGGAACGAGCATCTCGACAGCAACATGTGCAAAGTATGTGTACAATGCCCACCTCAAAAGCACGTGCACACACGTGCACAACGAACTCAGCAAGAGCAGCAGATCGACGGCAGCAGCAATGGGCGTGGGGGTGTAGGAACAGCAGGAGCCGAACGAGAACAACAATGACAACAAGCGGCAGCAGCTCGGGACAGCAATGGCAGGGTGAAAGATGATAGGATCGGGGAGAGGCAATGGCAATGGATGGGATGGGTTTCTGAGCAGAGGAGGGCTGCCAAGGAAGAATAAGGGTGCAGGAGTAGGGGGTGATGAGTGTAGGGTTAGGAGAGATTAGGGTTTGCTAATGATGATTAGGGTTATGATTAAGAAGGGTTATATATAGGATTAGAATTAGGGTAATGGGCTATTGGGTTATTGGGTATAAGGTTTAGGATCCAAATAGGAAAAAGAATAATAAATAGGATTATAATAAGATTAATTTGGGGATGACAATATGATAAAATTTGAATAAGATGAACAACAAAATTTTAGGCTCAACAGAAAATAATAAAATAAAATAGATTGGGAGACAAAAATTGAGTTGAAGGGAATAATGAATTCCATTATGAGATAATCAAATTACAAGGCTTCAGAAGAGACGATGAAGCTTACAATAAATAATAATAGCAAGAAAAATACAATAATGAAAACAGGGGTTATAGATCCTTTACATATTAATTCTTCACAATAACAGAAATAAATAAACATTATTGGCTGGCTTTCTTGAGGATTTGAAGCACACATTTCTTGAGGCAGATCTTTTGAACGGTTCGAATCGTCGACACGAAGACCCAAAGGCCGAGTGCACTCAGAGTGCACAATGAAAGGGGACTATATATATATATATATATATATATATATATATATATATATATATATATATATATATATATAGGGAAAAAGGGGTATGAGCAACTTGCTCATTTAGTAAATAAGTAATTGAGATGTGGCATGCATGTGATTGGAAAATCCTTAAAAGGGTTAGTTGTCCAATGTATCACATGCATGCCACATAATCACTTGCTCAATTACTAAATTAGCAAGTTACTCATATCCCTTTTACCCATATATATATATATATATATATATATATATATATATATATATTTGCCCGTGGGCACGTGCCTACGGCACGTCTTCGGAATGATATAAAATGCGAAAAGCCTGTAAACAGTAAAACAACAATTATGTAGTTCAAGTTTGAATAGTACGACAATAATTAGTTGTAAATAAAAGTCCATGTTTCCGTTCGTATATGTTGAAAAATAATTATAAATGGGGTATAAAATCTAACTTCTTAGAACTTTAAGTGTGGAGTTGAAGAGAATGGGAGAGAGAAAATATAGAAAGAATGGGAGAGAGTGATAGAGAGAGAGAGAGAACAGAGAACAGAGAAATATGAAAAAGTGAAGAGAGAAGAGAGAGATAGTAATAAAGTAATAAGTTTTTTAGTTTTGGGGGGAAAAATTTGGTTTTGAGATTTGAAATTTTGGAGGGAAAATATGTTTTGCGAGGTTTGATCTAGGCCTTTGATTTTAGGGGGGATTGATTGTGAGCCACTTGATAGCTTTCTTTGTAATTTATTATATATATATATATATATATATATATATATATATATATATATATATATATATATATTAAAAAGAAAATTATTAATGGTTTATCTTTAAAGTTTGAAATAAAAAATATTTTATTAATGGTTTATTTTTAAAGTTTGAAATAAAAAAATATTTTTATTTCCCAGCTAGAAACCAAAGCCCAAACCCATTATATCCTTTTCAATTTCTCTTTCTCACGGGATTCTTTCTCTTTCTGTTTCTCCCATCCCTGCCCCTAATACTCGAAAATTCTCATCTTCACGATGCCGCACCTTCAATCCACATCGCTGCCGCTAACTCCTCCACGGCTCTGCCACCTCCATAACTCCTTCTCCTCTGATGGCTTTTCCTTTCAATCAAAACCCTAACATCGTGCATATCTTTTGGTGTATTTGGTCTTCAAGTTGGCATTGATATTACCCGTTGCAACCGCGATTGTAGAGAGAGTATTTTGTGCAATGAAAACCATCAAGATTTCATTACGTAACTAATTCGGAGATGAGATGATGAATGAATGTGTGGTGGCATATATTGAAATAGACATATTGGATATCACTGATAATGAAGATATCAGTTAATATTTTCAAAATATGAAGTTTCGAAATGTTTTATTGCCAAAGAAAATTACTATTTATTGATTGTAAAATTTTATGACATTTGGTATTACTGTATGATATTTTAAGGAATATAAATGTGTTTGTTATAACTTTTTCCATAATAATTGTCACGCCCCCTAGATGAAAATCCTGGCTACGCCGCTAGATATCGGTGTTGCAACAGTTGACAAATTTAAATATCTGATATCGGGGATAAATCTGGGATATTCAAAAATATCTGGTTTCCATATTGGATGAACATATATTACAAATGTAAACAACTTAATGTAAACAACAATAGTTTTTTTTTTTGAGGGAAAAGGTGGAATACGGCCACCCTGTTTCATTAAAAAGAGTTTAACGAAACAAACCCAGAGTACTGGGCTCAAGTACAACCTACTAACAGAAAATAAAACATACATGAAGCAACATGACGCGTACAAACAATAACTCCCTCCAGCAGCCCTGGAGGAAGGGTCGACAAACCATCTCGGCCAGCTAAATGTAAGTACGTCAATTAGCTTCGTACAGTGCTTCCACGGCACATGCACACCCATTTGAAACAAGTCTGGCAGGATTTTTCACCCGCTGATCCCTGTCTTCACCTCGTTGGGGGGACCCCATCTTTGGGCCCAAGCCCCGCAGGTCGAAAACTGACCCCACGACACCTGCACTCCGATCACACCCACCCACCATCTCCACCACTCATCCTACAAACGTGTCAGTCGCTCCCACAGCCGCTACCAAAGAAAAAGCCGTGAAGAGGATACCTTCACCTCTCACACGATTGTGCTTTCACAAGCGATTTCTCACCAAACAACTATCTCGCTTACCCCACCAAACACCACGCTCCAGGAGAGAGCCGTGGAGAGGATACCTTCACCTCTCTCACGCACAAGCTCTCTCTGGCGATTTCTCACCACACAGTCTTATCTCGACTCAAACTCCCAATCGGAGGGAAGAGGCGACGCTGTCTCGAGCCAGTGGCCTAAGCTGGAGGAAACTCAATAGATCTTAGCAGAACACTCCAGACCAACTATACTCAAACCCCACACCCCCTCACCCCCAACACCAACCCACTACCGGCCTGGCCCCACTGGCCCCAAACCGAAACACCGACCTTATACACTTGAGTCACGGAGGGACCCGTCTTTGGGCCCAAGCTCCATAAACGTGCATGACAGCCTAATTCCCGACATCATCACATGCACTACCAACCCTCGCAGATCGCCATGATTGGCCTCGAGAGTATGGACATGGTGGCAAGAGCGCAGAACATCCGGGCAAACATCTAACAAATCATGGAAGGTCCACACCTCAAATCCAACCCCACAATCGCACATCGCACAATACTACATGCTTCACACCCCCAATCAGAGCAAAAGCAAGCACAGCCCCATGCCGAATCACCGGCCTCTGGGCAAAAACAGATCTGGGTGGGTGGGGGTGGGGGGGGGGGGGTAGGCACACAGTGGGTGGCACAGAGATGGAGCCCGTGTGAAAATTTTTGCAATGGCATCATGTGAGCTCTATCTCTATAGTGTAGTAGCTCCTTCTATGCCAAAACCCACTCACCTCAACTCACCCACAAGCTCTTCCACTCAATCGCAGTACCAGATGCTTACTCTTACACTACCTTATTGTTGTTGGAAAAATAGGCGGATTGGGAATGCCCTCCAACTGTTTGAGGAAATGCCTCTGGGCAACACAGATCAGGCCCATCTGGGTCGGGGTGGTGGGGGAGGGGGGGGGGCATACCTCACCGCATCTCCGCCGGCAAGGCCTCGCCGCCACTAGAACCGCCTTATGGCGCCGCGATGGGCTGCGCCGGAAGCCTGATACCATCGAGGGTGGATGCGGCATTGGCGGAAGCAATTGCCCGACATCTGCGACATCGCACGACATCTGCGACGTCAGCGAAAGCAATCGCTGGATGGAAGCAGCGTCCGTCGTGGAGGCACGGAACTTTGCCCGTCGTGGAGGTCATCGTGAAGGGAGGAGAGGGCCGGGAGGGGACGTCGTGAAGGGAGGAGAGAGCCGGGAGGGGACGATGGGTGGGGCGGCGGCGTGGAGGGTGGCCGCCGCCGCCCCTAGGGTTTTTTAGAATTAGGGTTTTTTTTGGAGAACGGGGGTTGGTGAGAGAGATGCTTTTGGATGGGCGTATTGTCCTTATGTAAACAACAATAGTTACAACCAAAATATATAATAGTTACAACTAAAATATATAATCTCCTGTAAATATGAAATTGCATACAATAAAATATACAGAGGAAAAGACATGCACGTATTGAAGACTGAAAATTAATAACTTATCTTAAGCATTAACAAGTTACATACACAGACACATGCATATATGACCCTGACAACAATATATGAATGTTTTGAGGTGCATAACAGAGTTTAGGAACTCATCACTATATCTGAATATTCCAAACACAAAGCCTAGCCAATGGTGCATGCATCATCTCTCTCGTATGATACCGGTCAATGTAATTATTTAATTGCTTTTAGGACGAAGTTCACCGAATCCAAGCTCAGTAAACCTAAACTAATCTGTCATTGTTCATTATATCAAACACATAAAGTCTAAGGAAGTTTGTTTTAAAATTAAAAATAAACTTCTTAAAATAGTCTATACTCATTCTCATCATTCCCTCGCCTTTTCTCATCAAGTACATCTTGCATCTGTTGAGATTATGTCTTACATATGAACTAAGTTCGATGAAAAGATAAGACAGTGGATGCGAGTAGAGGTTTAAAGCATCGACGGATGAAGAAGGGCAAGAGCAGTAGCTGCAGTAGTTGGCTGACATTCGCCCACCCTCTCGATTGCCTGTTCTGTATTTTGAGTTGAAGCACTGCAGTTGACTACCTAATGTGGCATTCGACCGCAACATGTTGGCGGATAGCAATGGGCCTGGGTTTTGGTAATCTGTCTTCTTTCCGACTTCTCCGCCAAGAACGATCGTACGACTCTTATCGTATGGTTATTTCCTTATGATACATCAAATGGTTATTGTGTCAAGATAGCAAACAAGAATTTATCTAGATATCTACATATACATTGTAACGGCATCCTTTGAGAAATAGGAGTGAGTACTTCATTGAAGAGAGTTTGAGAGGTTTTCCAATTGTAAACAACAAATATCTTCTAGTGAGGTTTAAGAGATAGATAGGTTCGTGGTGAGAGTGTTTTTAACTCTTGTATCTTTCTCTAGTGGAATATCATCTCCTTTATTTCTCCTTCCAGATTAGGGTTCGCCCAAACCGGGGCAAAATTGTGTGTTTTTGTTGTGTTTGGTTTCATCTATTATTTTTCTTTGTGATTTGTATTGATTGTGTCACATAACTCAATAAAATCCGGCGTAGAATTCCTAACAATTGGAATCAGAGCATCAAGTTCGTGAATTTGTTCGAGTTCTATGGAGAAGAAGACAGATTATATCATGAAAATCAAGTTGTTCGACGGTAAGATCAACATTGATCTCTGGAAGGTGGACATGCATGAAGTAACGACCTCCTTTGAGAGGCAAGAGTGAGTACTTCATACAAGAGAGTTTGAGAGGTTTTCCAATTGATAACAAAAAGTACCTTCTTATGAGGCTTTAGAGAAAGATTCTTGGTGAGAGTATTTGTAACTCTTATATCTTTCTCAACTTGAATATTACCTCGGTTATTTCTACCTCGAATTAGGATTCGCCCAAGCAAGGACAAAATTATGTGTTTTTGGTGTGTTTGGTTTGATCTATTATTTTACTTTATGGTTCGTTATAACCACTGTTTTTCATTTTGTGTATCTTGGAGTGTATTTTTCGCTTTATTGTATTTTCTCTTTTGTATTTTTCTGAACCGTATATTGGAGTTGTTTTCAATATATTTTCGTTTTATTTCATTTTGAGCTCCTTGTGTGTGTTTGGTTGTATCTTTTGTTTCGTTCTTCATTATTTTGTTCTTTCTTCATTTTGGTCTCGTTCTCCTTATTTTTATTTTTCTTGGGTGGTTGTGGTGGTGATTGGTTGTCTTATTTTTTCCCAATCCTATTATTTTGATTCCTAATAAGATTTCCAAAGCCAAATAAAATTCCCAATCCTATTTGTATTCCTATTTAAATTGACCCAAAATTCAAAACCCATTGGTAAACCTACTACTACCCCTAATTACCCACAACCCAAATACCCATTAACCCAACTTGTATTTCTAAACCCTAATCTCCGTATATATATACTCTCTCCAATCCCTCTCATCCAAACCCTAACCCGAACTTTAAGCATCCCGGCCTACCCATTCCTCCTTGCTTGAGCCGCACCCGCACACAACCCAGGCCGACCCCCCACTACCTCCGGCCTGTGCACACCCGAGCAGCCCAGGCCAGCCGACAGCCCCCTACTCCCCCTCTCAGCTGCATACCACCGCGGCAACACCCCAAACCCGATCCCTCATCCCGTTGGTCATCCAACCCTTTCGCACCACCACTTAATCTCTCGTCTCGCTTTCTTGGTGTTCTCTCGTGGCCGCAAGCCACCATCGCCGTCATCTTTTGCTTTTGGGAGTTTTGTTCGTGTGGAGACTTTTGCTCTAGTTTGCTTGGATTCGTTGATTCGCAGATTTTCGTTCGTAGGTTTTGCTCGCTACTCTTGGTTTTCGTTGTTCTTCATCTCCGATTAAGGCAAGTAACTTGTACTCAAATTCATTTGTTTGATACAAGTCAAAAATACCACATATAGTATTGTTGGGTCTAAAGACGACTCTTGTTTGTAATATACTTGATGGGTTCTGTCGCTATTGTGAAAATATGACCATAGATGACTCACGACACAATATGGACATGAATTAACTTAGGATTTACCCGTTCTTGATTTTGATCATGTATGTGAGACTTTTGGTAAGAATTCGTGATTTGGTTGAGACCCATGTGAAATACTTGGCGTGGACATGTTAGTTACCCTAATTTATGATGTTTAGACACTTGGTAGACTCTATTTCATATTTGGTTGTGTTTTGAATAAGTTTTGTATGATATATGTTGAGTTGTTGTTAAAGGAAAAAATCTGTATTTTATTGCTGATCTGTTTTGTTTGCTGTTTTGGACTGTTTTAAAGTCAGTATCTTGATTTCGGTATAAAACATGAGTTTTAGAGAATTTTGTCTATTTTCAAATCCCTCTAACCTTGCTTGATTTTTTTTTTGTATGACTGAGTTATGACTGTTTTACTACAGAGGTGTCGACCTTTTCAAGATTCTGTTTTTCGGTAATTTTGATGACAAATTATTTTAAAGAACTATGCTATATATATTATTTTGATCCAAAACTTTGGTCAGTGTTTCTTTATCAAGTTAGGGATTACCCTGAATTTTGGTAAATTTTATTGATGATTTTTATGTGTTGTTTCATGCTCGTTTATGAAATCTATACTTGCTGTATTCTGCTCGCTATTCTGTAAAGAACCATATTTTCACTACGATCCTTTTACTGTATGAAAAATATTTGTGAAATATGAAAGCTAGTATATTTTAACTATTTTCATACCCCTTTGGCGGAATTGGATTTCGTTTCACTGGTTGCGAGATATCATAGTTTTCGTACAGCAGTGTTGGGAATTCCAGATTTGCCAAACTATGGTTTATCGATGTTTTCTAATTTTTGATGACTGATCTAATTTCACTGGAAAATTCTGAAACTTTATTTTTAGATACTGCACATATATGGAAATATCCCAAATTTTTCGTGGATTTATTTATTGAATTTTCATGTTGTTTTCCTACTCTTGAATATGTTTTCCTAATTTCTGGCTGAACTTATTTTGTGTATTCAAATCAGTTTTGAGCTATATTTTTGTGAATTAATATATGACTTATTTAAACTTGCTGGATTCGGTTGGAAGCCTACATTCTATATGTTTCGACGGATTCAGATTTTGCATGTTTGTAATACTGGGAATCACTATTTTACTGCAGTATGGTCGTGCTGTCCTGAAATTCGGATTTTTTTATTTTAGTTCTTTTATGAGATATCTTGCACACGTACATATTTATCTTGCAACTTGAACTTGTCACATGATCATGCCATGTTATTCTTTATATGTTTTGCACAGCTACGTTCTTGTTTGACTTAATAATAAAATAACCAAGCCATGGTTAAGGGAAAGATCTAGTCGTGGATAGTATAGAAACGTGTACTCGGAAGAACCTAGTGGTTATTGGAGCTTGTTTACATGTGGAACTTGACACGATATACATGACACATACACACATGACACTGAAGCTTGTTTGGGCTTTGGAGCTTGTTTACATGATACGTGATTACATGATACTTGGAGCTTGTCCCTGAGTACATTATCCTGTATGGTCCCCTATGAAATCTAAAGCGAAATTGTTTGTTGTAGCAACCATGTGTTATATTTTTGGGGCACATCAAGTGCTACCTAGATAGTAATAACTACAAGACTTGATACGTGATACTTGAATATGATACATGCCCACTTGACAATTGACTACATGATACATTAGATTTGATACTTGATACATGCTGCATGATTACATGATTCTTGGTACTGGTTACTTGATGCATGACACTTGTTTACTTGACACTTGACACATGCTATTATATTTGCTCATCATGCCATGCTATGATTTATATCCTGTATTCATGATTATACCATGCTAGGTTGTTACTTAGATTTACCTATCCGATGTACTTGTATCCTATATTATAAGTGGCCTGTAACTTGTAATTGACGGGTACTTGTTTTTCTTCTTCCTTCTCCTGCAAATTTACTAATTGCAGATCAGGATGGTCGGCTGCCAGATGGTATTGGCGAGATGATGTACTAGTGCTGGATTTCATGCTTTATGATTTTATTATTATTATTGTTGCTTGAACTTGAATAAGATGTACTTGATTACTTGGATATTTATCTTGTATTTGGGTGATGTGACCCAGAATATTTGACTTGTTCAGAATTTGATTATCTGAGATTATTATATTTGGTTTCAAGTAATTTTTGTTGGTATCTTGTTTCAATTATACATGTCTGGTTGTATCTTTTGCTTCTGACTCTGATTATCTTGTGAAATATTGTAAAGATTCCTGAACAGCTTATGAATGATGAAAATCATTCGCTGGGCTTTTGTCTCGTATCCGTATTCCGTATTCTTTTTGGGAAGCAGTGCATGACAGGGTTTTTTGCCTAATTTATTAGATAGGCTTGGTTAGTACTGGTATCTGTTCAACATTTCACCAACCATGCATACATAAATGAATTTACAACTACTCTGATTCTGAATGCTAATTGTTTTTGGTTTGTGCAGACTATGGCTCACAGAGGTTCTACTTCTCAGTCGCGGATTGATCCGATTAAGGCTGTGACGACTGTGCTTGAGCGGCTGATTAATCAGCAGTAAAACCACAGTGATCTTGTGATGGCTTCTCTTGAAGCTGCCCGGGTTCCGCCTCCTATTGTGCCTGTGCAGGCAAATCTTCCGCCTCGTCCAGGGACAATTACAGATTTTATGAGGCTGCATCACGACCATTTTTTCGGCACTGAGATGCCTTTGGAGGCTGAACAGTGATTGATCTGGACTGAGCACTTTTTGTTAGCGGCTCGTGTTGCCGAGGCTGATCGGGTGGACGTTGTTTCCATCCAGCTAGTGGATCTGGCCCATATCTGGTGGATGGCCGAGTCTGAGCGACTTGAAAGGCCTATTGCTTGGGCTACTTTCACTTGGGGATTGTTGGAGAAGTTCTTCCCCAGTATTACTCGATTTGAAATGGAACAGCAATTCCTAGCCCTAAAACAGGTTAAGTCATTATTCCATTTTGGATTTGTTACATAATTGTTCATGCAATGTTGTAACATGGACTTTCTTGCAACAGGGTTCCAGGTCAGTGGATGAGTACGCAGCTGAGTTTATCAGACTTAGCCGCTTCGCAGCCGTTCTTGTGGAAACCGAAGAGGATAGGGCTTGTAGATTCACAAATGGGCTTGAGCAAGATGTTAAAAGGCATCTTGTCTCTCTTCGCTTGCATACCTACACTGAGGCTCTTGAGGCAGCCCGAGCTCAGGAGCAGGCTCGTGGTGGTTCGTCTTCTTCTCAGCAAACTATTCCCGCTGCTGTTGCTAGGCCTTCTGGTGGGCCTATTTGAAGGCCTATTTCCGCCCACCTAGTTAGAGCAACTCCTTACTCTTCTGCTGGTTCCCAGAGGGGTAGTTTTTGCGACTTTTGCCGACTTACCGGGCATGAGCGCAAGGACTGTAGGCAGGCCAATCGCCGCTGTTTTGCTTGTGGTGCTCCTGACCACACCTTGCGGGATTGTCCACAGCAGAAGGCGACTCTTCCAGTCCGTGGTCCTGTCCAGCCAGCAGTTCCAGCTCGTGGTCCAATTAGGCCACCGCTTCCTCCCAGCATCAGATTGTCGGTCAGAGGACCGCTGTTCCGAGGAGAGGTCAGGCTTTCAACTTGACTAGTGCAGATGCTGAGATAGCTGAAGGAGTTGTGGCAGGTATATCTTGTTTTGTTATTTTGTTTCTCAATTGTTTCTTTTTTTTGGTCTTGTTTTGCTTCTTTATGTTATCTTCCTATATTGTTATTTTTCCCTCACCCTTATTTGTCTATTCTTTCTCCTTATCTTTGATTCCTTTTATATATCATCCTTGTTTGCTCTTTTCCTACCTATGTTCTTTTTGATTCTGGGGCAACCCATTCTTTTGTCTCCTCTCGATTTGTCGCTTGCCATCAGTTGAAGTGCAGCAACATGTCAGAGGCTTGGAACATTGTGACAGGTGGTGGAGTTGTCATATGTTCCCGTGAGGGCAGGCAATGTTCCGTTGTTATTGGGGACGCAGATTTCAAAGCCAACCTAATTATAATTGGGAATTCGGGATTCGACGTTATTCTGGGTATGGATTGGTTGGGTGAAACTCATGCCATTATTGATTGTCGTGCCAAGAAAGTTGTATTCTGGATTCCAGATCGCACAAAATTTGAGTTCCATGCCGAAGAGTCTTCCCTTGGCCGAGCTGCAGTTGATCAGGAGATTTGTGCGATGGAGTTGCATTCGGGCTGTGAGGCTGCGCCTCTAGTAGTTCGGGATTTCTTGGATGTTTTTCCAGATGAGTTGCCTGGCTTACCCCCTAACAAGGAAGTGGAATTCGGTATTGATATTCAGCCTGGAACAACGGCGATATCGAACCGTCCCTACAGGATGGCACCGATTGAGCTAGCAGAGCTTAAGGTGCAGATTCAGCAGTTGCTTGATTTGGGTTTCATCAAACCTAGTATTTCGCCTTGGGGTGTTCCGGCCCTTTTTGTTGACAAGAAGATGGTAGTCATCGACTGTGCATGGATTATTGAGAACTAAACAGAGTTACTGTGAAGAATCGATACCCGTTGCCCAAGATCGACGATTTGTTTGATCAGCTGTGTGGGCTGCTGTTTTCTCAAAGTTGGATCTTCATTCCGGATATCACCAAGTCAAGGTGAAGGCTACGGATATACAGAAGAATGCTTTCAGGACTAGATACGGGCACTATGAGTATCTTGTGATGTCGTTCGGGGTTACGAACGCGCCGGCTGTATTCATGAGTCTAATGAACTGGGTTTTCTCTCAGTTCTTAATAGATTTGTGGTGGTCTTCATTGATGATATTTTGGTGTATTCTTGAAATCGGAAAGATCATGCTGAGCATCTAAGAGTGGTTCTGTAGACTTTGAAAGAGAATCAGCTCTATGGGAAACTCAGCAAGTACGAGTTTTGGCTCGACAGGATTTCTTTCTTGTGGCAGCATTATTTTTGGCGATGGTGTTTCTGTGGATCTGGCCAAGGTTGAGGCTATGAAGGATTGGCCTATTCCCAAGTCAGTTTCTGAAGTCAGGAGTTTTCTCGGTTTGGCTGGCTATTATCGGATGTTCATCCAAGACTTTTCGAAGATAGCAGGACTGTTGACTAAATTGACGGGGAAGGATCAGAAGTTTTGTTGGTCTGATGAGTGCAATGGGGCTTTTGTTGAGTTGAAGAACAGATTGATGTCAGCGCCTGTGTTGACTATTCCCGATGATTCAGATAGATTTGTAATTCACTGTGATGCTTCTGGTAAGGGTCTTGGAGCAGTTCTGATGTAGAAGGACCGAGTCGTTGCGTATGCATCGAGGCAGTTGAGACCGCATGAGAAGAATTATCCTACTCAAGACTTGAAGTTAGCGGCAGTGATTCATGCTTTGAAGCTGTGGAGACATTGTTTACATGGAGACCGAGTGGAGATCTTTACAGACCACAAAAGTCTCAAGTACGTCTTCACCCAGAAGGAGTTAAAAATGAGGCAAAGGCATTGGTTGGAACTTATGGCCGATTATGACATCAGTTTGCAATACCATCCTAGTAAAGTGAACTCGGTGCCTGATGCTTTGAGCAGGAGACCGGCAGTTATGTTTCTTACTCAGCAGAGTGATCTCATTGAGCAGATGAGGAGGTTGGATTTGGATGTTGTGTTGTTGAGTTCTGATCGGAGTTGTTTGGCGCTCCAGCTGCAGTCGTCTCTTGTTGATCAGAGTAAGGAGGCGCATGCTGGTGATGCGCAGTTGAGGAGTTTTCGAGCTGAGGTTGAGTCTGGGTCCAGGACGGACATGGTTATTCATGTTGATGGATCGCTTCGTTTTGGTTCCCGGTTGTGTGTCCCTAATGGTGAAGTTCGTCAGAGGTTGCTTGAAGAAGCTCATCAGTCTTCGTATTCCATCCATCTTGGCGGTACTAAGATGTATCGAGATTTGAAGCTTCATTTCTGGTGACATGGTATGAAGAGGGCTGTTACTCGGTTTGTTTCTCAGTGTTTGGTCTGCCAGCAGGTTAAGGCAAAGCATCAGAGAAGTGTCGGACTTCTTTAACCGCTTCCTATTCTAGAGTGGAAGTGGGAACATATCACTAAGAATTTTGTGACCGCTTTGCCGAGGAGTCCTAAGGGTCATAATGCCATTTGGGTGATTGTTGACCGGTTGACGAAGAGTGCTCACTTTATTTTCTTTCGTGTCAGTCAGTCTACTAAGAGCCTAGCTGAGAGGTATATGCAAGAGATTGTTAGACTTCATGGGGTTCCAGTCAGTATTGTATCCGACAGGGATACGAGATTCAGATCTCAGTTCTGGGAGAGTCTTCAGAACAGTTTGGGGAGTAAATTAAAGTACAGTACAACTTTTCATCCTCAGACTGATGGACAGTCAGAGCAGACTATTCAGATTCTTGAGGACATGTTGAGGTCCTGTATGCTTCAGTTTGGTGGATCTTGGGAGGACCATTTGCATCTCGTAGAGTTCTCGTACAATAACAGCTTTCAAGCCAGTATTAAAGCTGCTCCGTTCGAGGCACTCTATGGGCGGAAGTGCAAATCGCCAGTGTGCTGGGATGACATTGGTGAGAGGCAGTTGTTGGGTCCGGAGTTGATCACCAAGACAGTGGATGTTGTGGTTCAGATCAAGAAGCATTTGCAGGCAGCTCAGGATCGGCAAAAGCGATCGGCCGATGTCCATCGGAGAGCTTTGGAGTTTGCATTGGTGAACATGTTTTCCTTAAGGTATCACCGTGGCACGGTGTCATTCAGTTTGGTGGTGGGGGCAAGCTTAGCCCGAGGTTTATTGGACCGTTTGAGATTTTAGAGCGAGTAGGCAAGGTGGCCTATCATCTTGCATTGCCTCCAGCTTTATCAGGAGTGCACGATGTTTTCCATGTCTCATAACAAAGGAGATATATCCGAGAAGAGAGCCACGTGATCGACTATTCTGAGTTGACCGTTCGGCCAGATTTGACTTGTGAGATTTCGCCAGTTGCTATTGTGGATCGGCTAGAGAAAGTGCTTAAGAACAAGGTCATCAAGTTGGTTCGTGTTGCTTGAAATCCTCACTCGCCTGGTGAGTCGACTTAGGAGCTGGAGGAGAAAATTCAGGAAAAGTTTCCTCATTTGTTTGGGTAGTTTTGTTTTTTTGTTCTTTTGGTTGTTTTGGGGTTACCCTATGTATCTTCTTTTTGAATTTCGATGATGAAATTCTTCTTGTTAGGTGGGTAGGATTGTAACCACTGTTTTTCATTGTGTATTTTGGAGTTTATTTTTCATTTTGGAGTATTTTCTCTCTTGTATTTTTCTGAACCGTATATTCGAGTTGTTTTCAATATATATTCGTTTTATTTCATTTTGAGCTCCCTGTGTGTGTTTGGTTGTTTCTTTTGTTTCGTTCTTCATTATTTTGTTCTGTCTTCATTTTGGTCTCGTTCTCTTTATTTTTATTTTTCTTGGGTGGTGGTGGTGGTGATTGGTTTTCCTATTTTTTACCAATCCTATTATTTTGATCACTAATAAGATTTCCAAAGCCAAACAAAATTCCCAATCCTATTTGTATTCCTATTTTAATTGACCCAAAATCCAAAACCCATTGGTAAACCTACTACTACTCCTAATTACCCACAACCCAAATGCCCATTAACCCAACTTATATTTCTAAACCCTAATCCCCATATATATATATACTCTCTCCAATCCCTCTCATCCAAACCCTAACCCTAACTTCAAGCATCCCGGCCTCACCCTTCCTCCTTGCTTGAGCCACACTCGCACACAACCCAAGCCGACCCCCCACTACCTCCGGCCTATGCACAGACGTGCAGCCCAGGCCAGCCGACAGTCCCTTACTCCCTCTCTCGGCTGCATACCACCCCTGCAACACCTTAAACCTGATCCCTCATCCCCTTGGTCAAACAACCCTCTCGCACCACCACTTAATATCTCATTTCGCTTTCCTGGTGTTCTCTCGTGGCCGCAAGGCACCATCGCCGTCATCCTTTGCTTTTGGGAGTTTTGTTCGTGTGGAGACTTTTGCTCTAGTTTGCTTGGATTCGTTGATTCGTGGATTTACATTCGTGGGTTTTGCTCGTTACTCTTGGTTTTCGTTGTTCTTCATCTCCGATTAAGACAAGTAACTTGTACTACAATTCATTTGTTTGATACAAGTCAAAAATACCACATATAGTGTTGTTGGGTCTAAAGACGACTCTTGTTTGTAATATACTTGATGGGTTCTGTCGCTATTGTGAAAATTTGACCATAGATGACTCACGACACAATATGGACATGAATTAACTTAGGATTTACCCGTTCTTGATTTTGATCATGTATGTGAGACTGTTGGTGAGAATTCGTGATTTGGTTGAGACCCATGTGAAATACTTGGCGTGGACATGTTAGTTACCCTAATATATGATTTTTAGACCCTTGGTAGACTCGATTTCTTATATGGTTGTGTTTTGAACAAGTTTTGTATGATATATGTTGAGTTGTTGTTAAAGGAAAAAATCTGTATTTTGTCGCTGATCAGTTTTGTTTGCTGTTTTGGACTGTTTTAAAGTCAGTATCTTGATTTTGGTATAAAACATGAGTTGTGAAGAATTTTTTCTATTTTCAAACCCCTCTGACCTTGATTTCGTTTTTGTATGACTGAGTTATGACTGTTTTACAACAGAGGTGTCGACCTTTTCCAGATTTTGTTTTTCGGCAATTTTGATGACAAATCATTTTAAAGAACTATGCTACATATATTATTTTGATCCAAAACTTTGGTCAGTGTTTCTTTAACAAGTTAGGGATTACCCAAAATTTTGGTGAATTTTATTGATGAGTTTTATGTGTTGTTTCATGCTCGTTTATGAAATCTATACTTGCTATATTCTGCTCGCTTTTCTGTAAAGAACCTTATTTTCACTACGATTCATTATACTGTATGGAAAATGTTTGTAAAATATGAAAGCTATTATATTTTAGCTATTTTCATACCCCTTTGGCGGAATTGGATTTCGTTTCACTGGTTGCTAGATATCATAGTTTTCGTACAACAGTGTTGAGAATTCCAGATTTGCCAAACTATGATTTATCGATGTTTTCTTATTTTTTATGACTGATCTAATTTCACTGGAAAATTCTGAAACTTTATATTTAGATACTGCACATATAGGGGAATATCTCAGATTTTTTGTGGATTTATTTATTTAGTTTTCATGTTGTTTTCCTACTCTTGAATACGTTTTCCTGATTTCTGGCTGAACTTATTTTCTGTATTCGAATCAGTTTTGCGCTATATTTTTGTGAATTAATATATGACTTATTTAAACTCGCTGGATTCGGTTGGAAGCCTACATTCTAGACGTTTCGACGGATTCAGATTTTACATGTTTGTAATACTCGGAATCACTGTTTTACTACAGTATGGTCTTGCTGTCCTGAAATTGAGATTTGTTTATTTTAGTTCTTTTATGAGATATCTTGCACACGTACATGTTTATCTTGCAACTTCAACTTGTCACATGATCATGCCATATTATTCTTGATATGTTTTGCACACCTGCATGCTTGTTTGACTTAATAATAAAATAACCAAGCCGGGGTTAAGGGAAAGATCTAGTAGTAGATAGTGCAGAAACGTGTACTCGGAAGAACCTAGTGGTTATTGGAGCTTGTTTACATGTGGAACTTGACACGATATACATGACACGTATACACATGACACTGGAGCTTGTTTGGGTTTTGGAGCTTGTTTACATGATACATGATTACATGATACTTGGAGCTTGTCCCTGAGTACATTGCCCTGTATGGTCCCCTATGAAATCTAAAGCAAAACTGTTTGTTGTAGCAACCATGTGTTATGTTTTTGGGGCGCATGAAGTGCTACCTAGATAGGAATAACTACAAGACTTGATATGTGATACTTGAACATGATACATGCCCACTTGACACTTGACTACATGATACATGAGATTTGATACTTGATACATGCTGCATGATTACATGATTCTTGGTACTGGTTACTTGATGCATGACACTTGTTTACTTGACACTCGACACATGCTATTATATTTGCTCATCTTGCCATGCTATGATTTATATCCTGTATTCATGATTATACCTTGCTAGGTTGTTACTTAGATTTACCTATCCCATGTACTTGTATCCTACATTATAAGTGGCCCGTAACTTGCAATTGATGGGTACTTGTTTTTCTTCTTCCTTCTCCTGCAAATTTACTAATTGCAGATCAGGATGGTCGGCTGCCAGACGGTATTGGCGAGATGATGTACTAGTGCTGGATTTCATGCTTTATGATTTTATTATTATTATTGTTGCTTGAACTTGAATAAGATGTACTTGATTACTTGGATATTTATCTTGTATTTGGGCAATGTGACCCAGAATATTTGACTTGTTCAGAATTTGATTATTTGAGTTTATTATATTTGGTTTCAAGTAATTTCTCTTGGTATCTTGTTTCAATTATGCATGGCTGGTTGTATCTTTTGCTTCCGACTCTGATTATCTTGTAAAATATTGTAAAGATTCCTGAACAGCTTATGGATGATGAAAATCATTCGCTGGGCTTTTGTCTCGTATCGGTATTCCGTATTCTTTTTGGGAAGCGAGGCGTGACATTCGTATTGATCATGTCGCATAACTGAATAAGATCCAGTGCAGAATTTTTAATAGCATTAATGTCTAACATTTATCGAGGTGACGAAGAGAGAAAGTGGGAGAACATTACGTGGACATTTAAAGCAGAAGAAACTGTTGTCAACTCTTGAATAAAAAATATTTGCAAAAACAGGAAGAAGATGACATTAAAAGCAAGAGCAAAACTTTGCATTCAAACATTGGCCATCCATAAGCAAGCTTCTAAATATCTATATAATAAATTATAAGACATTTTGAAAAAAAAAACTATCAAGTGATTCTCATTCAATTGAAATAAAATCAAAGCCTCACATTCATCCTCTCAAAAGATATTTTTCTCCCAAAACTAAAATCCACCCCCCCCCCCCACAAAAAAAAACATAAATCTTCCTCACTTTATTACTCTCTTTCTCTCTCCCTCCCTCTCTCTCTGTGTGTGTGTGTGTGTGTGTGTGTGTGTTGGGTTTCAAGGTCAATCACAGAGTAAATACGTGGCAGAATTAAATATAATTTTTTTTCAAAACTTAGTCATGGATCCATGCGAAAACCATAAAACGTGTTAAGAGTTTTACCTCAATGATGAATCTGCTGTCTCCACAATATGACAGTTGTTACCGCTGATTTCGGTGTGGGGGTAAACAGATAGAATTTGTGAGTCCGAAAACAACCTGAACAGTTGACTCAAGCCTTCTTGCTCCTGGCACAACCTGCAAGGAAGTGCGAGACACCGGGGTTGATTCCGGCGACGCACCCTCCGACGCTCTTGTCAGTAATCAGAAGAGATTAAGAAAGAGCTTAAAAGTGGTGAAAAAGTGATTAACCTGGTCACAGTGGCAGAGGGGAAGTATTTATAGTCGCCAGGGGAGTGATTAGAGGCCTGGTTCCCTGTAAAACTGCTAGGAGAAAAATCCTCACAGTCTGTTTAGGAAACTAACTCCTTCATTCCCGGTGAGAGCAAATCAGGCCCGTTGACTTGGTCAAATCAGTGGCCCTGATTTGTCTCTTACTGGTCTGGGCTCGCTTTGGGTCGGGACCCATGCCCAACTGGAGCGGACCCGTTCGTGGGTTATTGGGTCTGTGAGAAGGAGATCCAGTACCCACTTTGGATCCGCTTGTATGTGAAATTACCTTTTTACCCCCGAGCTTCAAGATTCGTGCCCAATCTGGATGGTTCCGATTTAACCCCATTTTTAGCCATATCACGAGCCCCCCACTCCTAAAGACTGAGCGTGATCAGCCTTTGAGGAGTAGTTTGACTGTTTTGGTGGCTAGCGGAGTTGTATCGGAGTCCATATGGAGGACTTAGAATTTCGAAGGGGTAGTGAGGTAACTTTTTGATGTCATGTACTGTTTCCTAGCCATATCGAGTATTTGACGGCTCTTATTTATTTTTTCGGATTATTTACTTAATTTTGCGATGTGTTTACTAATCGTTCGGGAGCCTTAACAGTGCATTCTAGACGATAATTGTCCGTTCAGGGGCTCAAAAATATACCCCCGAATTTTTAATTATTTTCTAGAATTTTTTAGTTAATTTTCCCAAATTTTTAGCAATTTTTTTGCAATTTTTAAATAAATAAACGATTTAAATAAATAAAAAACAATTTTTAATACCAATTTATGGTGTGGTTCGATCTGAGCCGTTGATCATGGTCGAGCTCGAATTTCTGAGAGATCCAGTGGCTGTTATCACTCGGAAGCTTTTTTCTCCGTTTACGGGCTCGGAAAGGCACTTGCTCGGCCGCCGACCGAAGACAGGGGGTCTCGGCAAGCCGAGCGACGTGGCGCAATCTGAGTCATCGGATGATGGTGTGAATCCCAAGAAAACGCTATCTTGTCTTTTAGTGCACGCGGCACAATCTGGACCGTTTGTCATCAAGTGCACGAATCTCTGGGAGATCCAACGGTCGTAGTAGCTCGGTGTCTTTTTTCTCCGTTTGCGAGCTCGGAAAGGCACTTGCTCGTCCGCCGACCGGAGGGAGGGGGTCTCGGCAAATCCGAGCGACGTGGCGCAATCTGAGCCGTCGCATGGCGACGCGCATCTCGAGACGGGCACATTCCCCAAGAAAACACTATCTTGTCGTTTAGTGTCCTCGGCGAGATCTGGGCCGTCTGATCAAGATCAGGCGCGATTTTTGAGGAGAAAGTGAGTTTTCTCCGTTTGCGAGTTCGGAAAGGCACTTGCTCGTCCGCCGACCGGAGGGAGGGGGTCTCGGCAAATCCGAGTGACGTGGTGCAATCTGAGCCGTCGGATGGCGACGCACATCTTGAGACGGGCACATTCCCCAAGAAAACACTATCTTGTCGTTTAGTGTCCTCGGCGAGATCTGGGCCGTCTGATCAAGATCAGGCGCGATTTTTGAGGAGAAAGTGAATTTTCTCCGTTTGCGAGCTCGGAAAGGCACTTGCTCGTCCGCCGACCGGAGAGAGGGGGTCTCGGCAAGTCCGAGCGATGTGGCGCAGTCTGTCTCGAGATGATTCTGTTCCCAAGGACATTAATGGTGCCTCGGGGTTTGTGCGGCGTTCCACCTTCCCCAGGTCATTAAGGATAACTCCTTCAATTAATGCGTGGCGTTTCAACTTCCGAGGGTCATAATGGCTGGTTCTTGGAGGGTAGGCTATAAGTACTCCATTCCCCTTGTTATTTCAGTCGCAGCAATGTTGAGTTTTAGACCTCGGTGGTGTCTGCCTCTGGCGGATGCCAGTCTTGTGGAGTCTTAACCTTGATAGGTTCGGAGGGGTGGTCACTCTTCTGCCTTCTTCTTCTCCTGTTCCTGACGGCCCCCATTGTGGGTATCAGGGTCGGAGGAGAATGAGGCAGGAGTAGTGACGACGGTGATCCGAGCCCGAGGTATGAGTCGCTCCGGGATGATGGGTGGTCGTTCTTCCACCAAGGTCTTCTGCCGACTCTGGCTGCCCCGAGGTGGGTGGCGGGGTCGGAGGAGATCATGGTGGAAGAGGTGACGATCCAAATTCGGACCCGGGGGAGATCATGGCTCGGACTTCAGGACCATCGGTGAGATTGATGGGGAAGAAACAAAGGGCATTTCGAGCTTGTTGTTTGCAACTGTGAAGGCTCTGTTGCCAGAGTCCTCTACTAGGCCGAACCTTCACAGTTGCAATCAACTAGCTCGGAAAGGTGCGTTTCTCCCGATCTCTGAGTGTTGATCTGCTTTCGACCGGGGCCCGTGGGTCGGCGAAATACCGACCGAGACCCGGGGCCTGGGGGGTGCTCGCCGAGGGCGGTGCCTTAAAACTTCGAATCAAAACTTTTTCTGGTTTCTCCAGACAGAGGTGAGGTATGGAGGAGGTATAGGTAATCCGAGCGAGTTGGCGCAATTTGAACCGTTGGATGGCGGCTCGCATCTCGAGATGGGCACATTTCTCAAGAAAACACTATCTTGTCGTTTAGTGTCCTCGGCGAGATTTGGGCCGTCTGATCGAGACTATGCACGAATGTTGAGGAGAAAGTGCATTTTCTCCGTTTGCAGGCTCGGAAAGGCACTTGCTCGGAGACCGACCGGAGTCTGTGCAATCTGGCTCGGATTGCGTGTATTTCGGATTCAGATCCCATTGCGCCGAGCTAGTTGACTTGGTGAGGAAGGCAGTTGTGTTGGGCCTTCGCGACGTTTCGAGAGCAGCCCAAAAGTCGCGCTCTTTCGTTTGGAAGTCCAAAGGACGTTCCATTTTACTATAAATCTTCACCCCCCCCCCCCTTTAGACCAAGTCTCATTTTTTACTTTTACTCTCTCTCTTCAGTTTTTACTTTCCCTTCGAAGTTTTCAGCTCTCTGGTGGCGGTGCTAGCTGTTGCGGTAGCGTTCCTTGTCTCCGGTGAACTTTCCGACCGTACCTATCACTTCAAGGCCAGTCTCTTTCCCTTCTCTTTTAGAAAAAATGGTTAAGATCACGGATGAGACCCCCACCTCGGAGCAAGCCGTTGGCCGAGGGGACAAAGGGAAGGAGGTAGTGGAGCCGAGCGATCAGAATGTCGTTCGTCCGGACAGAGAGGGCGAAGTGGCCGAGCTGCCTAAGGAGGTTGCGGCGGTGTCCCGGGAGGGCAAGGCCGTGGTCACGATCATGGAAACGCCGAAGACGGCTGGAGCGTTCGGTCGGCAGCCCATTTCTCTGTCGAGCGTGGGGGGCGTACGGGACTACGCCAAGGACACCTTGGAGAGAGTGACACAAGGTACGGCTAAGTTGGTGGAGGAGAACGAGTCGAGGGAGCTGTCCGAGGTGGACCATACCATCTCGTCTCTCACCGAGGGTGACCTCCACCTGTTCCGAGAGGGCTTCCGGATCCCTTCCGACTATGGACTGCTCCTCCCCGGGCTGGGTTTCCGAGCCAACACAAAGTCCTCGTCGGACGTGTGCGTCTTTCCGGTCGACTCCCTTATTGCCGGACTCCGCTTTCCCCTCCACCCGTTCGTGGTTAATGTTCTGACATGGTACGGTTTGAGCCCCGCCCAGCTGATGCCGAACACATTGAGGCACGTCATGGCATTCGTCCTCCGATGCCAAGAGGTCAGCGGTAAGCCGAGTATGTTCCTCTTTCGGAGTCTCTACCGACCCTGTCAGCCAAGGCGAGACGAACAGAGGTTCTATCTTTCGCCCCGGACGGGCGTGAAGCTGATCGAGAATTCGGACTCGATCAAACAATGGAAGGAGAAGTACTTCCTCATCCGAGCTCCGGCGCCGTGGGTGATACCGACGGTTTGGGCAAAGGAGGGTCTGCCCAAGCGGACCAAGAAGGAGGCGGCGCTGAGTGATGAGGAGGCGGAGGTCCAGAAGAAGCTCCTCGCCCTGCCAGCGCTAAGCTGGAAAGAAATTACCGAGGAGGATCTGTTCCGTGGGGGTCTCAGTCCGATCGACCCTAGTATGCTACTGGTATTTATGCTCTTTGCTTAAAGTTCATGAAAATTTTTCTAAGTTTTTTCATTCGGCTTGTACAGAGACGATGAAGCTGGATTACAAAGCCCTGGTGGCAAAGGGCCGGTCGGAGCAGGAGGCGAAGAAGAAGAGGCCTTCGGCAGGGCCTCAGGACAGCCGAGCCTCGAAGAAGCCTTCGGTCGAGAAGACTGCCGACCAACCGAAGGTCGCGGTCCTCGGGCAGGGGGAGATCAGGGTCCTCGACTCTCCTGCCTCGGGTGCGCCGACACCGCCTTCGAAGGGGGATGCCCCCGGTTCGTCGAGCGGTGCGTTCGGCGTAAAGGAGGTGTTGTCCCTCCAGGTTCCGTCTCTCACTGTCGAGGCGGAGAAGATCTTGACCGAGCGTCATAAGCAGATCTTCGTTCCCGACTGGCAGGTGATGAACGTCGATGGCTTCTTGGGCGACAGCAACATCTGCATGGAGGCGGTGAGGCACCTGCCGACCCCGAAGGATCGAGCGACCCTGAAGGCCGGGCTGGCAGGGGACGTCGCGATGCAGATTGCTCAGAATACTATGTCGGTAAGTAGGCCGAGCCCTTCCTCATCAAGATTTCTTTCTTAGAATTTCTCTAAGTCTTTGGGTTCGAATATTAATGTGTCGTTCCTTTTCAGACTCTCTGCCACTTCAATTTCCTGCTCGAGGAGTTTGCGAACAAGGAGCAGGAGAACGAGCGGGAGAGGGCGGAGCGCGTCAAGGCCACACAGCTGCTTGATGCCGAGCAGCTCCTCTCGGCGAAGAGGGGTGCTGAAGTGAAGGGGCTGGAGCAGCAGCTGGCCGACGCCATTCAGCTGTTGAAGGATGCGGCGGCCAGACTTGAGGCCTCGGAGAAGGAGGCTGCCGAGCTGAAGGAGGCACTGGCCAACGCTCGGTCAGAAGCGGAGAAGGCTCGGAAGAGGGCCGACAGGATCATGGCCAAACACCAGAAGAAGGTGAAGAAGGTGAGGAAGGCCGTGCAGGAGGAGGCCGCGCAGCACATGCTCCAGAACATGGAGGAAGCCTACGGTCGGGTCCTGCTCCACGTAGCCGCCAAGAACCCGGGCTTCGACACGTCCTCCTACCGCTTTTTACGACCCCGTGGAAGGGGAGGAGGGTGTTCCCGAGGGGTTGCTCGACCCCGAGGGAGAGACGGAACGCGTCGAAGGCCAGGGGAGACCGAAGCCGAGGGCGAGGAGGAGGACGACTCCGAGGAGGAGAGCGGGAGCGAGGACGGAGGCGAGGGCAGTGGCGAGGACAAGGCCGGGGGGTCGACGGACCCTAACGACAAAAAGGTCGACCCCTGACTCGGTTGTCTTTTTTAGTCTTTTTTTTTGTAAGCCTAACTGCGGACTGGCCACCGCTTGTGTAAAACTTTCACCTCGGTTTTGAATGAAAACATTTTGTTTGGCAAAAATTTATCCAAGTGTTGAGCCTCGGATTTGCATGTGACTAGTTGTAGATGTTTCCGTGTATTGTCCCATCGGATTTATCTCCGCTTTTCAGGTGAAGTTCGGTCCGATCACGGAGGTTGTATACCTTCGGAAGGAGCTGGCAAAAATGAAGGGCGAGCTCTTGCAGAGCCGACAGAATAGGTTTCTCCTGCTCGGCAAGCTGGAGGAGACGAAGGCAGCTGTGCGGAGGTACTGTCGCGAGCTGTGGCAACTGCGGAAGTACCCCCAAGCTCCTTGTCCCGAAGGGGAAGTCGAGCAGCTCCGTAGAGAGCTCACTGCCGCCGAGCAGAAGAATGACGACCTTTTGGCTGAGGTCCAACACTTGGAATTATCGGAGAAAGAACGCTTGGCGGCGGAAGAGAAGCTGACTTCCGAGCTGGAGAAGGCGTCGGTCGAGCGCAAGAGGCTATTGGCCGAAGTCGACAAGCTCAGAAGGATCACGATAGACAGGGGGATCGAGGTCACCCACTTCCGACGGCTTGCGACCGATGGTGCCAATGCCTCTGGCTCGTCGAGGCCTTCTCGTCCGAGGAAGTTAGGGAAGGGCGAGGCTCTGAGAGACAGAATCATTGAACTGGAGGAAGAGATTGCGTCGCTCAAGCCTGTGCCGGAGAGGGCTAACGTCCGCAGTACGTCGTGCACCCGCGAAGAGAGCGAGAGGGGGATTTCTATTTACGAACTCGCAACACGTTTGCCTGTGGCTAGGCGGAGCCCTGCCGATGCTCAGAGTAGCGCAGCCGTCTCGTCGAGCGGTGCCTCGGCCGGTGCCACAATTAGGGTCGGCAGCGAAGGGGGTTCACGCTTCGTTGGTTTAGGATCGAGTTCGTAGGGCAGGCCTCGTCGTCCTCGCCTTTCCCTGAACCGAAGCGTTCCCCTTCCGAAGAGGCCCTGATCATGTAGTTTTATGTTCCTTCGGATTTGTTGTAAAACTTAGTAGTAGAGTCGGTCTTGGTGTATGTGAAGACAATATATATGAGTTTGTAAGTTTGTTTGGATAATTTTCCAAGTCTTGTGCCTCGGAAGTGTATTGAAAACTTGCAATTCGTTCTCCTTTCTTTTCAGCTCGAGGCGACCGACCCTTATGCTGATTTCCATGGTTCGGATGACGAATCTGAATCCGAGGCCACTTCTGGGACGGCGGCTCTGAGTCCCAGGAGCGTCGAGCTGGAGTTACGCTGAGCTGAGAGTGAGTGGGCCCACCTCTCGTCCGTCCTCGACCTTCGGGAAGCAGAGATCCAACGCCTGGAGAATAGGATTACCGAGTTGAGCCCTGCAGGGGAGGACGAAGATTCGCAAACCGCTTTCAGCAACGCTCTTCGGGTCCAGTGTATTCGGCATAACCAGTCGAAGATTATAGCCGAGCGGGACGATTTGCTCTCGGAGATTCGACACTTGCAGACTGTGGTGGCAAAGCTCCGGAAGGGTGCAGGGGAGCTATCAGCCGAGGAGGACGAACAGGCGACCGAACAGTCTAGTGAAGATATTTCCATATGAGGGCCAAGTATAGTGGGTCGGCGTCGTGTATTTTATTTGCAAACACTTTGTAACCATGGAACAGATGCGCTTTGTATTACAGCCTGGTTGTTTAATAAAATATCTTTCATTGCTCTGCATATTTGTCTTACTTATAACTGTGTTGGTCGCGCCTGAGGTCCTTGAACCGAGCGTGCTAGTTTCGTCGGCAAGAGTGTCGAACCGAACGGGTTCCTATATGTACGGTATTTTGTCGTTTAGTGACTCTGACAAGGTACGGCGCGAATTCCTAGGCGGCTCCGTCCCCAAGAAAGTGCTATCTTGTCGTTTAGCGCAGGTGGCAAGATCTGAGCCGTTGAACGTAGGCACGAATCTCGAGGTGGCTCAGTTCCCAAGAAAACGCTATCTTGTCGTTTAGCGCAGGTGGCAAGGTCTGGGCCGTCTGATCGAGATCATGCGCGAAAGTTGAGGGGAAAGTGTGTTTTCTCCGTTTGTGAGCTCAGAAAGGCACTTGCTCGGTATCCGACCAGAGACATGGGGTCTCGGTAGGTTGAGCGATGTGGCACGATCTGAGCCGTCGGATGATGGCGCGCATCTCGAGACGGGCACATTTCCCAAGAAAACACTATCTTGTCGCCTAGTGTCGCTGGTAGGATCTGGGCCGTCTGATCGAGATCATGCGTGAATGTTGAGGAGAAAGTGTGTTTTCTCCGTTTGTGAGCTCGGAAAGGTGCTTGCTCGGTAGCCGACCGAAGGCGTAGGGCTTCGTGCTTCGGCTACTAGGCAAGATTGCTCGGATTATTTGGCCGAACGTAACTTCGGTATCCCTCCACTGGCGAAGCGGAGTGGGGGTCCACTCCCTGTCTGCCGCGAAGCAAGCTTGGGGGGACTGGGAGCCAAGTGTTGGGCCTCGGGATCATCGTTGTAGTCCAATGGTTGTGAGAGCAGTTCCGAACGGCGATCTACCCCTAGCTCGCACGGAGGCGAGCCGAGGAGGTAAAGTCGAGCCGAGTGTTGGACTCCGAACCATCGGTGTAGTTCAATGGTTGTGAGAGCAGTTCCGAACGACGGTCTACCCCTGGTTCTTCCGGGGACGACCCGAGGAGGTGAGGTCGAGCCGAACGTGGACTCCGAACCATTGGTGTGGTTCAACGGTTGTGGGAGCAATTTTCTGAACGGCGATCTACCCCTGGCTCGCACGGAGGCGAGCCGAGGAGGTAAAGTCGAGCCGAGTGTTGGACTCCGAACCATCGGTGTAGTTCAACGGTTGTGGGAGCAATTCCGAACGGCGATCTACCCCTGGCTCGCCCGGAGGCGAGCCGAGGAGGTAAAGTCGAGCCGAGTGTTGGACTCCGAACCATCGGTGTAGTTCAACAGTTGTGGGAGCAATTCCGAACGGCGATCTACCCCTGGCTCACCCGGAGGCGAGCCGAGGAGGTAAAGTCGAGCCGAGTGTTGGAATCTGAACCATCGGTGTAGTTCAACGGTTGTGAGAGCAGTTCCGAACGACGGTCTACCCCTGGTTCGTCCGGGGACGAGTCGAGGAGGTGAGGTCGAGCCGAACGTGGACTCCGAACCATTGGTTGAAATCACAGTTTAAGAAGCAGTTGATAAAAGGTGAGAGAGCTTTCTTTATTGATAATCGACGGCGAACCGTTTTACATAGTACAATTTATGAAAATAGGTTACAAGTCGGAGGACTGGAATGGCTCAATATCCTATGATACTTAGAGTGGCGCCGGAGCGCTTTCTTGGTATTTTAGGAGGTGGTCGGCATTCCAGGTCCTCGGAAGCTCTCTGCCCTCTAGGTCTTCAAGGCAATATGTTCCGGGCCGAACTACCCTCGTGATCCTGTACGGCCCTTCCCAATTCGGAGCCAGCTTGCTTTTCTGACTGGGGAAGGATATGGCTAGCTTTCTCAAGACCAAGTCTCCTTGCTTAAGGTTGGCGGGTCGGACCTTTTTGTTGTACGCTAGTTCAACCCTTCTTCGGTAAGTCTGCTGCCGAATTGACGCCCTTTCCCTTAGTTCATCTATCAGGTCCAAGTCTGCTCTGAGGTCCCTGGCATTTTGTGCTTCGTCATAGGCTGCGAGCCGAGGGGAAGGTATTCCGACCTCGAGAGGTATCACGGCCTCGGACCCACAGGTGAGGTTGAAAGGGGACTCGCCTGTGGGGGTCCGCTTGCTCGTGCGGTAGTTCCATAGGACGTTGGGGAGTTGGTGACCCATAAGCCCTTGGAACTTTTGTCTAGCCTTTTCTTGATGCCTGCGAGGATCTGCCGATTAGCGTTTTCTGCCTGTCCGTTCGACTGAGGGTGGGTGACGGACGAGAAGCGCTGCTGGATGGCCAGGTCGTCGCATAGAGCTCGGAATGCTGTGCCAGTGAACTTAGTCCCGTTGTCCATCACGAGGACACGGGGGACACCGAATCTACAGATGATGCTCTTCCAGAAGAACTGTACCACCTTGTTCTCGGTTATAGTGGCGAGGGGCTCGGCCTCGACCCACTTCGAGAAGTAGTCGATGGCTACGACCAAGAACCTGAACTGACCCGGAGCCGGAGGGAAAGGCCCTAGTAAATCCATCCCCCACATTGCGAAGGGGATAGGACTTGATAGGGAGGCGAGGTTGGCCTGAGGGAGGCGACGGATGTTGGAGTGTCTCTAACAAGAGCTGCATTGCCGAACGTGTCGCTCGGCGTCTTGAAGGAGGGTCGGCCAGAAGTACCCATAATTCAAAGCTTTCCGGGCCAAGGCCCTAAATCCTGAGTGTGCCCCTCCGATGCCTTCATGGAGCTCTTGTAGGGCATATTCGGCCTGATCCGGAGAGAGGCACCTTAGGTACGGTCGGCCGTATATTTGAGAGAAAGAGCGTTTGTATAGGACGCCCTCGATCAAGACATACCGCTCTGCCCGGGTTCTGACTCGGCTAGCCTCTTTGGGGTCTTCGGGTAGGAGCCCGTCCCTTAAGAACTCCACTAAAGGCTTCATCCAATTATCTTGTAACATGACCGGCAACGACTCCGCCGAGCTAGGTGTCTCGTCTTCGATGCTCGGCTTAGAGAGGACTTTGATCAGTACGGTCTGTTCGAGACCTTGCAGGGAGGACGAGGCCAATTTGGAGAGGGCATCGGCCTGTGAGTTCTCTTCACGAGGGACCCGCTGGATGAGTGCCTCCTCGAACCGGCCCATGAAGGCCCGAACCTTAGCAAGGTACTTCGCCATCCGCTCGTCTCGGGCCTCGTATTCGCCCAAGACCTGATTTACGACGAGCTGGGAATCGCTGTGGATTCGGAGGCGCTGCGCCCCAGCACTTCGTGCAAGTCCGAGGCCAGCAATGAGTGCTTCGTACTCCGCCTCGTTGTTCGAGGCCTTAAAGTTCATGCGGATCGCGTACTGGAGGACGAAGTCGTCAGGGCCGTTTAGAATGATGCCGGCACCGCTCCCTTCATTACAGGAGGATCCGTCCACGAAGACTGTCCAAATGGGGGGGGGGCATTCGGAATGTGTTCGACCTCAGGGATAGTGGACTCTACGATGAAGTCGGCAAGTGCCTGTGCCTTAATTGCTGTCCGAGGCTGGTAAGAGATGTCATGCTGGCTCAGCTCTATGGACCACTTCATCAGCCGGCCCGAGGTCTCGGGCTTGTAGAGGATCTGCTTTAGGGGTTGGTCGGTGAGGACGATGATCGAGTGGGACTGAAAGTATGGCCGAAGCTTCCTCGCCATCGTGACTAGGGCGTAGGCCATCTTCTATCTTCGGATAGCGGAGCTCGGCGTCCCGAAGCACTTTGCTCACGTAGTAGATGGGCCTTTGGGACCGGTCCTCCTCTCTTACCAAGACAGAGCTCAAGGTCTGTTCGGAAGCAGCCAAGTAGACGAAGAGAGTCTCGCCTGGGACCGGTTTGCTGAGCAGAGGGGGGTTCACCAAGTAGGCCTTTAGTTGGTCGAATGACTCCTGTTGTGGTTGGCCCCATTCAAAACCCTTAGCCCCCCTGAGTGCTTTGAAGAAGAGGAGGCACTTTTCCCCCGACTTCGAGAGAAAACGACAGATAGCGGCGAGCCGACCGGTAAGCTTCTGCACCTCCTTGATGTTCCGGGGCGGGGCCATGTCTAATATGGCCTTAATCTTCTCGGGGTTAGCTTCGATTCCTCGTTGTCTTACCATGAAGCCGAGAAATTTTCCCGAGGAGACCCCGAACGCACACTTGTTCGGGTTCAGCCGCATGTTGTGCCTTCTCAACACGCCGAAGGCCTCTTGGAGGTCGGCCACGTGATCAGTGCCTCGGACGCTTTTGACGAGCATGTCATCAACGTATACTTCCATATTCCGACCTATCTGGTTCTGGAAGACCTTATTGACGAGGCGCTGATAGGTGGCGCCCGCGTTCTTCAAGCCGAACGGCATGACCCGATAGCAGTAGAGGCCCTGGTCGGTGATGAAGGAGGTCTTCGGAATGTCCGGAGGGAACATTCGGATTTGGTTATAGCCCGAGAAGGCATCCATGAAGCTGAGGAGCTCATGGCCCGAGGTGGCGTCAATGAGGGTGTCGATGTTTGGAAGAGGGAATGGGTCCTTCGGACACGCCTTATTCAGGTCGGTGAAGTCAATGCATATTCTCCAGGAGCCGTTCGACTTCTTGACCATTACAACATTGGACAGCCACTCAGGGTAATTTACCTCCTGTATGAACTTGGTATTCAGCAGTTTATCCACCTCCTCCTTGATGGCCTGATGTCGCTCGGGAGCGAACTTTCGCCTCTTCTGCTGAACCGGTTTGCACCCCGGTTCGACACTTAGGCGATGGACGAGCAGCTCCTCGGAAATGCCGGGCATGTCCGCGGCCGACCATGCAAACAAGTCACGGTTATCCCGGATGCATTTAATCAGGTCCGAGCACAGTGCGGTCGGCAAGGATTTGCTGATGAGGAACTTCCTACTCGGATCCTCGTCCGAGAAGAGTACTTCTTCTAACTCGTCCGCCGGCTCGGACGTTGGCCGAGCTTTCGGCTCGGGGATTTCTAGTGTCTCGAGCGAGAGCACTGGTCCCTCGGTGGAAGTCATGTAGCACTTCCGGGCTGTTTCTTGGCTTCCCCTGACTTCCCCTACTCCCGACCGAGTGGGGAACTTCATTTTCAAATGGTACGCCGAGGGGACAGCTTCCAAGGCGGCTAGGCCGGGTCGGCCTAGAATGACATTATACGCCGCCGGGACGTCGACGACCATGAAGTCCATCGGCTCGGTCCGGGTAGTAGGGGCGCTTCCCGCGGTTACGTCTAGGGTTATCACCCCCTCGACAGTTACCGGGACCCCCGTGAACCCGTGGAGTGTGTAACCGGCCGGCTTGAGACGGCCCGGGACAGCTGCAGGCCTCGGAAGGCCGAGAGGAAAAGAATATTGACCGAACTCCCATTGTCTACTAAAATCCTCTGCACCTTGAAGTTGGCCATCCGGAGGTCGATGACGAGGGCATCACAGTGTGGGGTTCGGACCCCTTCGAGGTCTGCGTCGGAGAAAGACACAGGGATGCCGAGACTTTTGGGGGGAGGGGCACTGTGAACCGAGCTGACCTCTCGGACGAAGGCCTTCCGGGAGGAATTAGAGGAGCCCCCCATGGGGCCTCCGTGGATCAGGTGCAGAATCCGTTCCTCCTCGAACTCGGGTGTCTCTTCACGTCGCTCGGAGCGCTTGTTAGCCCCCCAAGGCGGAGGAGAATTGCGATCCGCCCGATTGTTAGCCTTCACGAATTTGGCCAACTGCCCCCTCCGGATGAGGGCTTCGATCTCATCTCTCAAAGCCCGGCAGTCGTTCGTGTCGTGGCCGTGGTCCCGATGGTAACGACACCATTTATCTTTGTTCCTCCTCTTTGTTGGGGTGTGCATCCTCGGAGCTGGAGGGATGACCCCCTCCTTCTCCACTTCCATTAGGATGGTAGAGACGTTAGTGGTGAGGGGAGTGAACTTCTCGAACCTGGGGGGAGGGCGACGTTGACCGCCATTGTCTTTCTGAGCTTTCTTGGACCCCTCTTCCCCCGTTGCCTTCCTCTTCGACCCTGAGGAGGGCCCCCCGAAGCTCGGAAGGGCTTCAGCCTCCTCTGCTCGGATGTACTTCTCGCACCTCAGGAGGAGGTCGGTGAAGTCATGCGGGGGCTTCTTGGCTAGGGACGATCGGAGGTTGGCGTTGAGAACGTTCGACTGGAACGCCACGGTCGCCACTGACTGGTCTAAGGAGGCGATAGACCAAACCTCTGCGGTGAATCTCTTCACATAGTCCCGCAGCTTCTCTTCCCTTTCCTGTCGCAGGTTCAGTAGGGAGATGCTTGTCTTCTCAGCTCGCCTGCTACTCACGAAGTGAGTTATGAACAGTGTCCCAAACTGCTCGAACGAGAAGATCGAGGAGGGAGCGAGTCTGGAATACCATTCCCAAGCCGACCCCCTGAGGGTGGCGGGGAAGGTCCTGCAGAGCACGGCGTCGGAAGCTTGATGGATTAGCATCAGGGTCTTGAAGCTTTCGACGTGATCAACTAGGTCGGATTCCCCTGAGTACGTTTCAAACTGCGGAGGTTTGAAACCCCTCGGTATGTGGGCCTCCATGATTGACCGAGAGAAAGGGGGTCTGCTGGGACGGACTGTTCCTGCTCGGGACTCCTCCTCTCTGTCCATGCGGCCAATACGCCTTTCCACCTCATGGAGGCGGCGGATGAGGGCATCGTCCCTCCGCTGGTAATCATACGACCCCCCGGACTCTTCTTCATAGGAAGGGGAGCACGGACTGCAGCGCCGATAGCCCTGGGATCGGCGAGGACTGTACTGCTGCTGCTGGCGGCTGGGAGCCGGGGAAGGACTTCGGGTTTGGCGGTGAGGACTGGGATCCCTCGGGGGCGTTGGAGCCCTCTGGGCATTTTGGACGTTCTGCCGAAGGTTGAGAGCCTGCAGAACGGTGTCTTGGAATTGTAGGAACTCGGCACGAGTGATCGGTGCGTCATTGTTCCTCCGAGGATGCCGATCCGCGGGGGAATGCGGCCTCCTCCTCCTGCGTTCGAGAGACGTCGCCCGGCCCCTGCGGTCCGGGGACCTCCTTCCATCTCGGCGACGTGGGGACCGCTCACCCTGATGCTGGCGGGAGGCTCCCTCTCGGGCCCGCCTCTCGTCAAGGGGGGTGCGGAGGTCGTCATCCTTCTGGTGGTTCAGGAGCGTATTGCGGAGGTCGGGATGATGAAAATCCATCGAGTCCGAGGACCCATTATAGACCGAGACATGGTCCGGGTTGAGGGGCTACTTCTGCTTCCGACCGTTATGGCCGGAAGGGCCATTGTTGGGTTCCTGCTTGGGAAGAGGAGGTTGGCCCTGCTGGGCCGGAGGAGGAAGGTCGGGTTGAGGAATAGGATTGAAGGGGGCTTCCTCTATAGGGTCGGCGGGATTAGCCCCACGGTTTGACCCTCGGGATCTGACCTTCTTTGGAGGCATGGTTGGAGAGGACGACAGAGAAGGGGCTAAGGCTGTTCGTGTGGTTGTTTTCCCACAGACGGCGCCAATCTGTTACCGCTGATTTCGGTGTGGGGGTAAACAGATAGAATTTGTGAGTCCGAGAACAACCTGAACAGTTGACTCAGGCCTTCTTGCTCCTGGCGCAACCTGCAAGGAAGTGCGAGACACCGGGGTTGATTCCGGCGACGCACCCTCCGACGCTCTTGTCAGTAATCAGAAGAGATTAAGAAAGAGCTTAAAAGTGGTGAAAAAGTGATTAACCTGGTCACAGTGGCAGAGGGGAAGTATTTATAGTCGCCAGGGGAGTGATTAGAGGCCTGGTTCCCTGTATAACTGCTAGGAGAAAAATCCTCACAGTCTGTTTAGGAAACTAACCCCTTGATTCCCGGTGAGAGCAAATCAAGCCCGTTGACTTGGTCAAATCAGTGGCCCTGATTTGTCTCTTGCTGGTCTGGGCTCGCTTCGGGTCGGGACCCGTGCCCAACTGGAGCGGACCCGTTCGTGGGTTATTGGGTCTGTGAGAAGGAGATCCAGTACCCGTGTAACGCCCCGAATCCCAATTTACTGAATTCGAGATGTTCTTCAGGATCTTTTCGCTTTCTTCACATACAATTTTACAAGGAATTTAAAATCTTTACTTTTACATCAGAGTTACAGCATGTTACATTTGAATTTACACAGCGGAAGCAAAATGTACAATATTTACATAAATGAACAACAATATAATGAACTCTTTGTGCATCCATTCCTTTTACATGTGATTATCCTGCATAAAACACTGTGGGTACGTCAGTTTAGTCAACCGACGATAATTATACATGGCCATCCTCTCTATGCCAGAAACAGTATAATGAATCTCATTTCTTACAAATCACAAGCCAGTTCAACATAAGCATGCAAATTGGGAAACTTTTAATGATGTCGTGTCGTGATTGTGCACTTAAATCCTTAATGCAATTTACTTAGTTAATTATGACACTAATGCATACTTGTTCGAATTCTATGCATCCCATACTACATAGGTTCGAGTGCAAGCCTCTTAAACGATCTTCATTTTAGTAGGGTTCAATCCCCCGCCATGACTTATTCTACTACTGTAATTCCAATGAGTATCCTAGATGAATCTATGAGTACAAGCATGTATCCTGGCCCCTGGAGTAGAATTTCGCGCCATGTCTTGACTCGTCAAGCATGCCTTCTGCGATAATTCAGCCTCCTCCCTGAACACACTCCTCTTGCAGTCACCAAAACATCCCACAAGCGTGACTAGAGTCCGATCATTACTGAGTTGTGCCCGCGCCATGTCTTGACTCATCAAGCATGCTTTCTGCGGCTCACATACCCGCACCGTACCCTAGCTCTCATACTCATGTTTTTCTCTCACCTTCATCACCTCCACACTATGTATTAACTTAATTAGAATCATGAATGAAAATCAACCTCTAGAGTTAGCCTCTCCATTATCCGGACTCATCATTTCATTACACTTGACCAACCTGGTCTAATTCTCAATATCATTTCATTCGCTGCCGGGGAGACTTAGCTACTCTTCTGTTCAATTTCACATTCACAATATCCAAAGGAGCATCATCGGCTCATAATTCATTTTAGAGCCTCACAGACTTTCCTCATCATGATTTCACATTTCATAATTTCATTTGATTCTCAATCCTCATCTATGATTCATTTACACAATTCATGCATCCATAACAGAGTTCATTGACTTAAAATCACAAGATTTACCATTACTAACAGCAAAATAACATGAATTCCAGTATACCAAAGTTCACTCTGTACAGTCGACTTGGAAGAGCACCAGTCGACTTATACAGTCATACAGGGTTATCATAACGTTCGGGTTAGTCGACTGAGTACACTACCAGTCGCCTGTCCCGCCCAATTCTTATTCACAATATTATCCTCGTAACAGTCGACTGATCAGTAATCAGTCGTCTGTCCTGGATATTTCAAACAGCATAATTTCTAAGTCCAGATCAGTCGACTTGCCACATGCATCGGTCGACTGGACAGATCCATTTTAATTTGGGAATTTACTTATATTTCTTTACATATACTTGCATCATGATATCAATTAACAGTATATACCAATTTATGTTCCATAAACATAATACCCTTTGCTCAGTAGCATTCACAACACAATTTTCCCGGTTATTAACATGCTCTTTAGAGAAATTACTACTCTAAACCTGTATTCATATTGCTCATACTTACATACGACAATGGGAATATAAATTTCAAGTCATCATCATGAGTCTACACAAAAATAGAATATCTTTATTCGAGGAACTATCAAACAATCACTTTCAGAACGAGCATCAGTCGACTTAACTCCAAGTCAGCCGACTAAGCCGACAACTTCAAATGTTTATCTCCTCAGTTCTTTTTGTTTGTTTACCTTCCCTCCATCATATGTGTCATAGGGAAAAACATACATTTTATGATCACACCATCATGGCTATTCACACACACTTTATCAGCACATTATGAAAATAAATATCTCGTATCAGTCGACTGGCTCATATGGCAGTCGACTGGACCGTCAGTCTTGCCTCGAATATAATAGCATGTTCAAGCAATTTCTACAGCATTCAATTCACTTTTGCCACATGGTAACACTTCATGACAAATATAGCATTATTCCTACATTAGAAGTCCTGAGAAACACCCACCTTTTGTGAAGAAAATAACGAAATCCCGCAAGTCCTTCAATATCACGCTGCACTTCTTGTTCCTCTGTTCCACGCCGAGCTCCTCACCAATGCTGCTTGCCTCCACAGAAAAGCTCTCACACAACTCACAGATACTCTCTTGAAATCTTAGGAATTTTTAGTGTAAAAAGATAGGGATTAGGAGGGGGGTATTTATACTAGATTATAGGCGAAATGGAGGGCTGAGATTCGTTGGGGAGTTGGAGATCAAAGGACAAGATGCAATTGGTAGTTTGAGAAACTACCCACACCCTCACATAACCGCCCATGATCCTAGCCACTTCTCCACAAATCCGGCCAAGTTTGTGCCTTGTGCACGTGTACATGGAGTGCACGTGTACACACAAAATCCCACTATAAAATGTACATCAAAATACCCGGAAAATAAGAGGGAAAATGCTGCACATACAAGTGTAAGAAAAGGATTAAGTTTATGGGTTTAAATACATTTGGGCCAAAATATGTATTTTTACATAAGAAAATAAACAAGTCACATTTGAGCTTTGAGAAGAATGTTTTATAGGAAATACTACACTCTATTTATCATGGAGAAAAGTAATAATAATAGGCTATCATAAGAAAAATAAATACCCTTTCATATATATTAAGAAAATAAATCGGGGTACTACATCACTCCCTCCTTAGAATAGTTCCGTCCCCGGAACTACAGTCAAGAGCGAGAACAGAAGAAATACAACACACCCAACCAGAACAAAAGACATAAGATACAAGATACCAGATACAATCAATACAAATACAATCAAGCAAAAAGCTCAGGATAGTCCTTCAACATCTTGTCCTCGGATTCCCAAGTAGCCTCTTCAACCAAGTGGTTTCTCCAGACTACCTTGACCATCGGTATCGTCTTATTCCTCAAGACTTTCTCCCTACGGTCAACGATCTCAACAGGAGTCTCGATGTAATTCAGGTCTAACTACAAACCTTCCGGTACTTCTGGCAAATGATGACTCGGGTCTGGAATATAACCTCTCAACATAGACACATGGAAAACATTGTGCACCTGAGACAACTCTTCCGGTAATTCAAGCCGGTAAGCAGTTTTCCCGATCCTTTTCAATATCTTATATGGGCCTATAAATCTCGGGGCTAACTTCCCGCCTTTGCCAAAACGAACCACACCTTTGCTGGGTGATACCTTCAGAAAGACAAAGTCACCAACCTCAAACTCAAGGTCCCTCCTCCGGTTGTCTGCATAGCTTTTCTGCCTGCTCTGAGCTTCCACCAACCTTTTCCTGATCAGATCAATCTTCTCAGAAGTCAGCTGTACAAGCTCAGGACCAAACAACTGACGCTCCCCAACCTCATACCAACACACAGGAGTCCTGCACTTCCTGCCATACAAAGCTTCATACGGCGCCATCCCAATGCTAGTTTGAAAACTGTTGTTGTAGGCAAACTCCACCAAAGGTAAATGCCTTTCCCAACTGCCTCCGAAGTCTAGTATACAACACCGAAGCATATCCTCAAGAATACGGTTGACTCTCTCGGTCTGCCCATCGGTCTGTGGATGAAAAGCAGTGCTGAAATCTGTCTTGGTACCCAAAGCTGCCTGAAGACTCCTCCAAAAATGCGAAGTAAACCGCGCATCTCGATCAGACACAATAGTCGAAGGAACGCCATGAAGTCGGACAATCTCACCAACATACATCTCAGCCAACCTGTCCATCGAAGCTGTGAGTTTCATCGCCAAAAAGTGAGCGGACTTGGTAAGTCGATCGACTATAACCCAAATAGCATCATTGCCTTTAGAACTCTTAGGCAAACCCGTGATGAAATCCATACTGATGTTATCCCATTTCCATTCCGGAATAGGTAACGGCTGTAATAGACCTCCGGGTCTCTGATTTTCGGCTTAACTTGCTGACAAACCTCACATCTCGCGACAAATTCGGCCACATCCCGCTTCAAACCTGACCACCAGAAATGCTGCTTGATGTCTTTGTACATCTTAGTACTCCCAGGATGTACCGACAAAAGAGTAGCATGCGCCTCCTGAAGAATACTCTCTTTCAGGTCCGCCTGATCTGGAACGCACAGCCTATCTCCGAACCACAGCACTCCATCCCTGGTCTGAAAACCGGGCAACCTGCCAGCACTAACCTGCTCCTTCATCTCCAGAATATCAGCATCAACTTCCTGACTTGCAATGATCCTTGCATTCAGAGTAGGCTGAAGCTTCAATTGAGATAAAGATGCTCCCAATCCTTGCAAGACAACCTCAATACCTGCTCGGTCCAACTCCTCAATCGAACGCCTCTGAGTCGTAATCAAACAGGCCAAACTGCTCTTGCGACTAAGTGCATCAGCAACAACATTAGCCTTTCCGGATGATACTTGATCTCAGGTCGCATATCCTCGAGCACTTCCAACCATCTCCGCTGTCTTAGATTGAGATCCCTCTGCTGGTAGATATACTTCAAGCTCTTATGATCCGTGTACATGTTCAGCTTCTCACCATACACGTAGTGCCTCCATTGCTTCAAAGCAAAGATAATCGCAGCCAGCTCTAGATCATGAGTGGGATAATTCTTCTCATGCGGTCGTAGTTGCCTAGACCCATATGCGATCACTTTACCTTCTTGCATTAAGACACAACCAAGCCCCCGATGTGAAGCATCGCTATAGACATCATACTCAACTCCTGCTCTAGGCAAAGCCAAAATAGGTGCAGTAGTCAGTCTATCTTTCAACTCCTGAAAACTCGCCTCACATTGCTCGGTCCACTTGAAGCTCGCATTCTTCTTGGTCAACTCGGTAAGCGGCACAGCTATCTGAGCATAACCTTGAATGAATCTCCTGTAGTATCCAGTCATCCCAAGGAAACTTCTGACTTCCTTCACTGTAGTAGGCCTAGCCCAATCTCTCACTGCCTCTATCTTCTGAGGGTCAGTTGCCACTCCCTCCTTAGAAAGGATGTGACCTAGGAATGCCACTTCAGATTTCCAGAAATCACACTTGGATAACTTGGCATACAACCTCTGCTCTTCCAACTTCTGCAAAACTGCTGCCAGATGCTCAGTGTGCTCCTCCTCAGACTTGGAGTACACGAGAATATCGTCGATAAACACCACGACGAAAGAATCAATAAACGGCCTCAGAACTCTGTTCATCAAGTCCATGAAGATTGCAGGTGCATTCGTCACTCCGAATGGCATAACTAAGAATTCGTAATGCCCATGCCGAGTTCTAAATGCAGTCTTATGCACATCTTCAGCTTTCACTCGCACTTGGTGATATCCTGATCGAAGATCTATTTTGGAGAATACAGCTGCTCCTTGCAGACGATCGAACAAGTCATCAATTCGAGGAATCAGATACTTATTCTGAACAGTGACTTTATTCAGCTCCCGGTAATCGATACACATTCTCATCGATCCATCCTTCTTCTTTACCAAAAGCACTGGTGCTCCCCAAGGTGACGCACTAGGTTGAATAAAGCCTTTTCCCAATAGTTCCTCAATCTGCCGTTTCACCTCATCATGTTCCACTGGAGCCATCCTATACGGTGCCTTAGAAATGGGTGCACTTCCCGGTTGAACAGTGATGCTGAACTCTACATCACGATGCGGAGGTAACCCAGGAAAATCTTCCAAGAACACAGTCGGATAGTCCCGAACCACAGGAATCCCTTGCAATTCCACAGGAGTCTCTTCCTTGCGGATAGTTGCCACCAGCTTAGGACACTTCAACTTCCCTTGGAAAGTGACTTCAGGTCCACCTGGAGCCTTCACTGTCACCGTCTTGGCCTTACACTCGATGCTCGCACTGTACACCGACATCCAATCAATGCCAATGATAACATCGACTCCCAAGATAGTCAGCTCGATCAGATCAATGCCAAAGATTCGATCCCCAATCACTATCTCGCAATCAACATAGTACCGATCAGTGGTCAAAGTTTCCCCTGATGGTGTAGCCACTGCTAAGATCTTGCCTGGGAAAATCTTCGGTTCAACTCCCAACACTTTAGCAAATCTAGGAGACACAAAAGTATGAGAGGATCCAGTATCAAACAACACCACAGCTCCCTTTCCATTAATATAGAGTTCTCCTGTTACATAACATACATCATTACATAACAGTTTTACACTATGATCGGGAAGGAGAAATGAAAAAGAAATCACACTAGACCTCAGCCCTCGTACCAGAGATAACCTGATCTGCTTCCTCAGCATCAGCTTCTGTCAAAGCAAATACTCGCCCTGACTGGTACGGCCTCTTCCCAGTCTGCTGTATTGGCACATTGTGATTGCCAGCCCGCGGTTTGAGACATCGAGATTGGTAATGTCCCACTTCACCACAGTTAAAGCAAGTGACTGCAGAAGGTCTCCCTGCATCGTTTCCAGGTTTCCCAGCTACACTGAAGGCATTCGCCCCTGTCGGTTTAAATTTCTGTGCAGATGGTTGCCCCTTGAAACTCCCCGATGGCGCGGGCCTCTTCCCAGACTGCCAGTTGCTCCTCTGATGCTGAGCAACATGGAACTGCTCCATATCCGCCTTCGTTGCTGCCGCCCTCTTCACCAGCTTATCGAATCTCCTGATACCAAGGGGTATCATACGAGATCTCAAGCTCGGCCTCAGACCATGCTCGAACTTGCGAGCCTTCTTCGCCTCATCCATCACCAATTCTGGAGCATACCTGGAGAGTTGAGTGAACTTGGTCTCATAGGCTCTCACTGACATGCTGCCTTGTTGAAGTGACAGAAACTCCATGGCCTTTTTCTCCTGGACGTCGGAGGGGAAATAATGACTGCGGAATTCCTCCAAAAATTCCTCCCAGCCAAGCAACAAGCCGCCCATAGTCCTCTTCATCGACTGCCACCAAACAGCCGCATCCTTCTCCAACTGCAAAGTCGCCAACTTGACCTTGCTGCCCTCCGGTGTTTCCAACACCTCAAAGATTGTCTCCACTTGCCGAATCCAGTTATCGGCCGCATCCGGGTCGGACTTTCCCTCGAACACTGGTGGTTTCATTCTCTTGAACGATTCCACTAGCTTGATTGCCTCGGGTACTGGATTCACCGGCCCCCTTCCTTGGTTTGCAACCACTGCATTCAGCGTCTGGTAAACCCTTGCAAACTCGGCATCCAGGTCCAAACCTTCACCATTCCTGGCTCCCCTTCTCGCCATATTCTGATGCAAAAGATCCATTAAATTCGAAGTATAAAACAAGAATTTAAACCAACTTTCATTTCATTGAATTTCAAAGTTTATACATTCGAATTAGAAAAACATTTTAACATCAGAATAGAAGAAAATAGAAACCAAGACAATCTAATCTCTACGGGTCCTCTTCGCTGCTCGAAGTTCATCCCGCAGTTCATCCACCTCATCCTTCAGCACATCAGTTAGGTTCTTTTTCTTCTCAAGTTCCCAAATCCGATGGCTAAGAACAGAATAGTCAGCATTTCGCTTCTCCAGCTGAGCCTCCAAAACTCCAACTCTATACTTCAAGGTATCCACTTGCCTCTGCAGAGAAGCCACAGTGTTACCCAAAGCTGGTCCCTTTTCTTCATCGGAAGAAGAAGAATCATCAGGTGAGTTCGGCGGTGGGGTGATCTCTCGGGATTCAGGGTACTCCTCATCATCAGAATCAGCTTGCCCAGGGTGATACTCATCCTCAGAATCAGCCTGTCCAGGATGGTACTCTTCCTCAATAATGTGCCAGTCGTCGCCTCCAGCAGGGTCGAAGTGATCAGCCATCTTAGAATAGAGAGGAAGAAGCATAAATCATAGAGCAACACAAATGTAAGTTACTTACATTTAAATCTCTAAATCCAAACACACACTCTAATGTCCACATCTAGGGTGTCGTTCCTTATAAATTTGTACGAGTGTGAAAGCATAGAAAGCGTGGCTCTGATACCACTCTGTAACGCCCCGAATCCCAATTTACTGAATTCGAGATGTTCTTCAGGATCTTTTCGCTTTCTTCACATACAATTTTACAAGGAATTTAAAATCTTTACTTTTACATCAGAGTTACAGCATGTTACATTTGAATTTACACAGCGGAAGCAAAATGTACAATATTTACATAAATGAACAACAATATAATGAACTCTTTGTGCATCCATTCCTTTTACATGTGATTATCCTGCATAAAACACTGTGGGTACGTCAGTTTATTCAACCGACGATAATTATACATGGCCATCCTCTCTATGCCAGAAACAGTATAATGAATCTCATTTCTTACAAATCACAAGCCAGTTCAACATAAGCATGCAAATTGGGAAACTTTTAATGATGTCGTGTCGTGATTGTGCCCTTAAATCCTTAATGCAATTTACTTAGTTAATTATGACACTAATGCATACTTGTTCGAATTCTATGCATCCCATACTACATAGGTTCGAGTGCAAGCCTCTTAAACGATCTTCATTTTAGTAGGGTTCAATCCCCCGCCATGACTTATTCTACTACTGTAATTCCAATGAGTATCCTAGATGAATCTATGAGTACAAGCATGTATCCTGGCCCCTGGAGTAGAATTTCGCGCCATGTCTTGACTCGTCAAGCATGCCTTCTGCGATAATTCAGCCTCCTCCCTGAACACACTCCTCTTGCAGTCACCAAAACATCCCACAAGCGTGACTAGAGTCCGATCATTACTGAGTTGTGCCCGCGCCATGTCTTGACTCATCAAGCATGCTTTCTGCGGCTCACATACCCGCACCGTACCCTAGCTCTCATACTCATGTTTTTCTCTCACCTTCATCACCTCCACACTATGTATTAACTTAATTAGAATCATGAATGAAAATCAACCTCTAGAGTTAGCCTCTCCATCATCCGGACTCATCATTTCATTACACTTGACCAACCTGGTCTAATTCTCAATATCATTTCATTCGCTGCCGGGGAGACTTAGCTACTCTTCTGTTCAATTTCACATTCACAATATCCAAAGGAGCATCATCGGCTCATAATTCATTTTAGAGCCTCACAGACTTTCCTCATCATGATTTCACATTTCATAATTTCATTTGATTCTCAATCCTCATCTATGATTCATTTACACAATTCATGCATCCATAACAGAGTTCATTGACTTAAAATCACAAGATTTACCATTACTAACAGCAAAATAACATGAATTCCAGTATACCAAAGTTCACTCTGTACAGTCGACTTGGAAGAGCACCAGTCGACTTATACAGTCATACATGGTTATCATAACGTTCGGGTTAGTCGACTGAGTACACTACCAGTCGCCTGTCCCGCCCAATTCTTATTCACAATATTATCCTCGTAACAGTCGACTGATCAGTAATCAGTCGTCTGTCCTGGATATTTCAAACAGCATAATTTCTAAGTCCAGATCAGTCGACTTGCCACATGCATCGGTCGACTGGACAGATCCATTTTAATTTGGGAATTTACTTATATTTCTTTACATATACTTGCATCATGATATCAATTAACAGTATATACCAATTTATGTTCCATAAACATAATACCCCTTGCTCAGTAGCATTCACAACACAATTTTCCCGGTTATTAACATGCTCTTTAGAGAAATTACTACTCTAAACCTGTATTCATATTGCTCATACTTACATACGACAATGGGAATATAAATTTCAAGTCATCATCATGAGTCTACACAAAAATAGAATATCTTTATTCGAGGAACTATCAAACAATCACTTTCAGAACGAGCATCAGTCGACTTAACTCCAAGTCAGTCGACTAAGCCGACAACTTCAAATGTTTATCTCCTCAGTTCTTTTTGTTTGTTTACCTTCCCTCCATCATATGTGTCATAGGGAAAAATATACATTTTATGATCACACCATCATGGCTATTCACACACACTTTATCAGCACATTATGAAAATAAATATCTCGTATCAGTCGACTGGCTCATATGGCAGTCGACTGGACCGTCAGTCTTGCCTCGAATATAATAGCATGTTCAAGCAATTTCTACAGCATTCAATTCACTTTTGCCACATGGTAACACTTCATGACAAATATAGCATTATTCCTACATTAGAAGTCCTGAGAAACACCCACCTTTTGTGAAGAAAATAACGAAATCCCGCAAGTCCTTCAATATCACGCTGCACTTCTTGTTCCTCTGTTCCACGCCGAGCTCCTCACCAATGCTGCTTGCCTCCACAGAAAAGCTCTCACACAACTCACAGATACTCTCTTGAAATCTTAGGAATTTTTAGTGTAAAAAGATAGGGATTAGGAGGGGGGTATTTATACTAGATTATAGGCGAAATGGAGGGCTGAGATTCGTTGGGGAGTTGGAGATCAAAGGACAAGATGCAATCGGTAGTTTGAGAAACTACCCACACCCTCACATAACCGCCCATGATCCTAGCCACTTCTCCACAAATCCGGCCAAGTTTGTGCCTTGTGCACGTGTACATGGAGTGCACGTGTACACACAAAATCCCACTATAAAATGTACATCAAAATACCCGGAAAATAAGAGGGAAAATGCTGCACATACAAGTGTAAGAAAAAGATTAAGTTTATGGGTTTAAATACATTTGGGCCAAAATATGTATTTTTACATAAGAAAATAAACAAGTCACATTTGGGCTTTGAGAAGAATGTTTTATAGGAAATACTACACTCTATTTATCATGGAGAAAAGTAATAATAATAGGCTATCATAAGAAAAATAAATACCCTTTCATATATATTAAGAAAATAAATCAGGGTACTACAACCCGCTTTGGATCTGCTTGTATGTGAAATTACCTTTTTACCCTCGAGCTTCAAGATTCGTGCCCAATCTGGACGGTTCCGATTTAACCCCATTTTTAGCCATATCAACAGTCACGAAAACTGCAACGTTGTGGTGCCTCTACGGTTACCACAAGAACGGACCAAATTGGGCTCTCCCTCACGCTGTGGAGCTAGCTTTGGAAAGGGGATGTTTCTCACGATCTCTCTCTCTCTCACACTTTCTTTGACGGTTAGGGTTTTCTCTTCACAGTTCTACACGCAGATACATATCATGTGTGTGTGTGTGTGTGTGTATTCAGCAAACCATAAGTGAGTAGTGAGATATGCGGGCCTTCTGATTTGGGTTGGCCTAATTAACCTTATTAATTGTCCAACCAAATTTAGGAGTCCAAGTCTTACTTGGAATCCGAATTAAATTCATCTAATGAATATATTGAAATTTGGATTTAAATTCATCTAAGTGTGTGACCCTATAGGTTCCCATTATGTTGAAAGTAATACTAAAATCTTATTTTAGTGTTACAAATAATTAGCGATATATAACAATGCATTACTGCTACTCAAGCAACGGGAATACCAGTGATTTGACATAACCTATTCGTGGTCAATGTCACCATGTAGTCTAGTCCTTTTGTCCAGATATCTTAATTGACCACAAGGCATAGAGCGTGTCGCCCTTGTATAGTTCAATCATTGGTTTCTTGATGTCCGAGTAGACTTACTAAAACAAATGAGATCAATATCTCAGATTGACTCATTTGAGCACGGCCATGTATTTTTGCAGTCTTACTCAATTAAAGGGCTTGTAGATATCGTTCATGTTATGTAAGAGAGACAAATCCTATCTAAGTCACTCACATCCCTTCGCACGATTTGTAGTTTGTCCAATAGTTGGCTTTACAATCACCTTATTAAATGTGACGTTTGACGACATTAAAACATATAACTTTTCATGTATGGAACCATAGTGACTTCAAGTCAAAGGACCATGTACACCATGGTCATTGTGAGAACCGCTTATGACAATCGTGTAACGATCAATGCAGCATTCTCATGATGGGTCAGTCAGTACATTATTACTCTAATATGTACTCATATGAAGACTTGATATCTGATATCCATGACCGGAGAGATATTATCACGCCCCGCTTCCCAAAAAAGAGATACAGAATACGGATATGTGACAATCCAGCGAATGATTTTCATCATCCATAAGGTGTAAGGATCTTTACAACAAGCACAAGTATAAACAAGAGAGATATAAGAAGAATAGTCAACCACGCATGCATAACTGAATCAATATAGTCAACAAGAGTACTTGAAACAAGAAACAAGAATACTGAATTTCAAATAATCATGTCTGGAACAAAAATACAAGTCTGGAACACAAAGCCCAATACAAAATAATACATGTAACCAAGTAAAATTGTTCAAGATAAGCAACAAGAAATAAATAGATATAGCAAGAGCTCCAGCCAACCAAAATCTCAGATCACCTACTCCATCGGGCAGATCACCATAATCTGCAATTTAACAAATTGCAGGAAAACTTTTATTAATCACTTATTAATGAAACAAGGTGGCTAGAATCCACCTTTTCTTTAAAAAAAACAAATTGCAGGAAAAAGGAAAGAGAAACAAAACGCCCGTTTATGCAAGTTACGGACCGCTTGTAGTGTAGGCAACAAGTACAGAAGAAAACAAGTAGACAAGAATAGAGTACAGCGAAAAAAAGTATAGCATGGAAAGGATGTAACAACAAAATATAGGACTAACTCAAATCAAGAACAGGACAAGTAGTATGGCAAGATGAATGAGTGCAAGTGGCAATGAAACAAGTGTCAAGTAGACAAGTATCATGTAAATGAGTAACTGGTCACAAATGTCAAGAATCAAGTATCTTGTACAAGTAACAAGTAGCAAGTGCCAAGTGATCATGTTGTTTTCAAGTCTTGTATCTAGTACATGTTTCTGTATTTTCCATTATTAGATATTTCCCTTTAAACCCTGGCTTAGTTTCTTATTATTATTATACAAGCAAGTATGGACGTGCACAAACAAGTCAAGAAACATGGAGAGACAACAAGGGACAAGTACAAGTAGAACAAATGACACAAATGGATGATGAAAGATTCAAAATAGACTAAGATAATGAAAATTCTAGTTCAGGATAACACGACAGTACTGCACCAATTCTGGGATTCCCGTTGCACGGACTTGCAAATCTGGATTCATCAGAAGATCTGGAAAATAGACTCCTGACCGAATCCAGCAAATATATATAAGGCATATGGTATTTTACAAAAACAATTCTCAAAACAGATTTATATCCAGAAAATGTGTTCAGCCAGAAATCAAAAGTTTGTATTCATAACTAGGAAAACGGCATAAAAACTAACTGATTAAATCCAAGAAAAATCTGGAGTATTCCGTAGTATGTTTAGTAATAGAAAATAAAGTTTCATAATTTCCCAACATAGATAGAGTAGTCAAGAAAAATCAGGAAGTAGCAAGATACAAGGAATTTGTAATCTGAAATCATAAACACAGCAGTACTAAAACAGCAATAGGTTACAAAATATAAATTGAAATCCAGATCCGTCAAAAGGGTCATAAAATAGATACAGTGTGCTACAATTTATATTCACAAAGCTTTTATAAACAGGAAACAGAATTAGGTTGAAATTAAGGTTCTTTACTGAACAACATGAAAATTCTGCAAGTATAGAATAGTTTATAAATGTTATCAATTAAATTCGGAAAAATTACGGGTTAATCCCAATCAAGTCTAGTTGTACCCAGAAAAATATTGGATCAAAATATTATCTTTAGCATCAGTATAAAAATAAATAACCATACAGAATTCATATAAATCAGAATCTAGAATTTTCTACACATGTATAGTAAAACAGCAATAACTTGCAACTCACAAATCGAAACTGAGATCTGTCAGATATATTAGAAAGTATACAGAATTCTCTATAATTCATATTCACAAATAATTTTTATATACTGGCCTTAATATGGTCTAAAATACTGAACAATCTGGGTCACAACAAAAACAGAAATTCACTTTATGCATAAAATCAACTAGTTTATATAAAGCACATCCAAATCATAACAAAATACGCCATATGGTATACTAGATGTCCAAGCAACATGGTATGGGGTATTCCACAAGTCTACAACAAGTTATACTACGAGTAATACATCAAGCATACATGATCATGCGACACCTCATAAATCACGAACAACATGCATGCATCAAGAGTTTATTAGATCTAAGTTATTTCATGTCGTGTGTGTAACGAGGCGACTACGAATGGACCAACAATAAGAGACAAGATCAAACAAGGGATTTCATGGAATTTGACTATAGGAACGAAAGTTACACTACAGGCGATATTTAGTACTTGTATTATACAACAAAAAGAATACGATTTACTTGCCTTATAGTCGACGACAAAAACGATGATGCAAAGAGATTAACGGGAACGGATTCCCGGGCACGAACTCAACGAACAATGAACCACGAACCAATAATGAACACACGAACACAACGAGGTCACACACGCACACCAAGAGAGGCAGCGGAGGGACACGATGAGAAGACGACGGTGGCCAAAGGGGACAAGCGGCGCTGCTGGCTGGCCAGAGGGCGTCGCGACAGGGATTAAGGTTAGGTGTTTAATGGGTTGTGGGTAATCGGGTTAGTGGATCCTATAGGGTATAAAAATGGGTTTAATAAGGTTTAGAATAGGATCAAGATCCAAAATAACGAGATGAGAACAAAAATATATATATAGGGCAAGAACAATTATAGAATATGGCTCAAAATAATAGCTCGAACAATCAGAGACGAAACAATAGGAGGCAATAGAATCAAGAAACTCAAGTAAGAAGACGAAAAATCAAATAAATGGATAGATAGAAAATAAAGATCCAAAACATGGTCCAAAAAGAGATACATTGTGAATAAATATATAAAAAGAAAAATACACCCAAAAATACATAAAATGAAAAACAGGGGTTACAAATCCTACCCACCTAACAAGAAAAATTTCGTTCTCGAAATTCAAACAAGAAGTACATAGGGTAACCTCGAAAGGAAAAGAAAGAACAAAACAATAAGCTACTCAAACAAATGAGGAAACTTCTGCTGAATCTCCTCCTCCAACTCCCAAGTCGACTCACCCGGGGAATGAGGATTCCAAGAAACACGAACCAGCTTGATGACCTTATTCTTAAGCACTTTCTCCCGCCGATCCAATATAGCTACTGGTGGAATCTCACATGTCAAATCCGGCCGCATGCTCAACTCAGAATAGTCGATCACGTGGCTCTCATCTCGGATATATCTCCTGAGTTGAGAGACATGGAAAACATCATGCACTCCTGATAAAGCTAACAGCAATGCAAGACGATAGGCCACCTTGCCTACTCGCTCCACAATATCAAATGGTCCAATAAACCTAGGGCTGAGCTTTCCCCCACCACCAAACTGAATGACACCACGCCAAAGAGATACCTTTAGGAAAACATGGTCACCAACCTCAAACTCCAAATCTCTCCGATGGACATCAACCTATCGCCTCTGTGTATCCCGAGCTGCGTGAAGAAGCTTCCTGATCTGAGTCACCGCATTGACTGTCCTAGTGATTAACTCTGGACCCAACAACTTTCTCTCACCAATGTCATCCCAGTACACTGGTGATCTGTACTTCTGCCTATAAAGTGCCTCGAACGATGCAGCTTTAAGACTGGCCTGAAAGCTGTTATTATACGAGAACTCTACGAGATGCAAATGGTCATCCCATGATCCACTGAACTGTAGCATACAGGACCTCAACATGTCCTCTAGAGTTTAGATGGTCCTCTCTGACAGTCCATCTGTCTGGGGATGAAAAGCTGTACTGTACTTCAATTTACTCCCTAAACTACTCTAAAGACTCTCCCAGAACTGAGATCCGAATCTCGTATCCCTTTCAAATACAATACTAACTGGAACCCATGAAGTCTGACAATCTCTTGCATGTACTTCTCAGCTAGGCTTTCAGTAGACTGTCCGACTCGGAAGGGAATGAAGTGAGCACTCTTTGTCAGTCGGTCGACAATCACCCAAATCGCATTGTGACCCTTAGGACTCTTCGGCAAAGCGGTTACAAAATCCATAGTGATGTGTTCCCACTTCCACTCCAGAATGGGAAGCGGTTGAAGATGTTTGGCGGTTCTCTGATGCTCTGCCTTCACCTGCTGGCAGATCAAACACTGAGACACAAACCGAGACACAACCCTCTTTATACCGTGCCACCAGAAATGAAGCTTCAAGTCCCGGTATATCTTAGTACCTCCAGGTTGAATAAAATACGATGACTGGTGGGCATCCTCAAGAAACCTCTGACGAACTTCACCCTTTGGGACACACAACCTGGACCCAAACGAAGCGATCCATCAGCATGAATAACCATATCGATTCTAGAAGCAGTCTCAACTTCAGCTCTGAAACTCTGCAACTGCTCATCACTAGCCTGAGCCTCTTTGATCTGATCAACAAGAGATGACTGAAGATGGAGCACCAAACAACTCCGATCAGAACTCTGCAACAACACATCCAACTCCAACCTCTGCATCTGCTCAACCAAATCTCTCTGCTGAGTAAGGAACATAGCTTCTGGTCTCTTGCTCAAAGCATCTGGCACCAAGTTCACTTTACAAGAGTGGTATTGCAAACTGATGTCATAATCAGCCATAAGTTCTAACAAACGCCTTTGCTTCATGTTCAACTCCTTCTAGGTGAAGATGTACTTGAGACTTTTGTGGTCAGTAAAGATCTCCACTCGGCCTCCATATAAATAATGTCTCCACAGCTTCAAACCAAAGATCATTACCGCTAACTCTAAGTCACGAGTTGGATAGTTCTTCTCATGCGGCCTTAACTGCCTCGATGCATAAGCAATTACTCAGCCCTTCTGCATCAGAACTGCTCCAAGACCCTTGCCCGAAGCATCACAGTGAACTACAAATCTGCCTGAACCATCTGGAATAGTCAACACTGGCGCTGACATCAACCTGCTTTTCAACTTAGCAAAAGCCTCACTGCAAGCCTCAAACCAACAGAAGTTCTGATCCTTCCCTGTCAGCTTAGTCAATGGTCCTGCTATCTTCAAAAAATTTTGGACAAATTTCCGATAATAGCCAACTAGACCATGGAAACTCCTCACTTCTGAAACTAACATGGGAACTGGCCAATCCTTCACAGCTTCAACCTGGGACGGATCCAAAAAAATACCATCGCCTGAGATAATGTTCCCAAGAAAGTAACCCTGTCGCTCACACTTGCTGAGTTTTCCAAAGAGCTGATTCTCCCTCAAGGTCTGCAGAACCAACCTAAGATGCTCAGCATGATCCTCCTAGTTTTGAGAATACACCAGAACGTCATCAATGAAGACCACCACAAATCTATCTAGGAACTGGGAAAAGACCCTGTTCATAAGACTCATAAACACAGCTGGCGTATTCGTGACTTCGAACGGCATCACAAGATACTTATAGTGTCCAAATCTGGACCTGAACGCCGTCTTCTGTACATCAGTTGCCTTCACTTTGACCTGATGGTACCCAAAACGAAGATCCAACTTTGAGAAAACAGCTGCTCTGCTCAACTGATCAAATAAGTCATCGATCTTAGGCAACGGATACCGGTTCTTCACAGTAACACTATTCAGTTTTCGATAATCAACGCACAGTCGACGACTACCATCCTTCTTGTTGACAAAAAGGATTGGAGCACCCAATGGCGAAACACTGGGTCTGATGAACCCCAAATCAAGCAACTCCTGAATATACACCTTAAGCTCTACTAAATCAACTAGTGCCATCCTGTAAGGACTCTTCGATATCGGTGCCGCACCAGGCTGAACTTCAATACTGAACTCCACATCCCTATCAAGGGGTAAGCTAGGAAACTCCTCTGGAAAAACATCCAGAAAATCCCGTACTGCTAGAGGCGCAACCTCACAGCCTAAATGCAATTCCATCGCACAAACCTCCTGATCAACTGCAGTCTCAGCTCCACCAAAGGCCATCTCCCTGGCATGGAACTCAAACTCTGCGCGACTTGGGATTCAGAATAAAACTTTCTTGGCACGGCAATCAATAATAGAGTGGGATTCACCCAACCAATACATACCAAGAATAACGTCGAACCCTGAATTCTCAATGACAATCAGATTAGCCTTGAAATCTGCGCTACCAATAATCACAGGACACTGCCTGCACTTTCGGGAATAAATGACAACACCACCACCTATCACAATGTTCCAAGCTTCTGACATGATACTGCAATCCAACTGATGGCGAGCCACGAAGCGGAAAGAGACAAAGGAATGGGTTACCCTGGAATCAAAGATAGAATCAAAAGCAAGAGGAACAGAATTGATGATCAAGGGTGAGGAAAACACAATGCAGAAAGATAACATGAAAGAATAGTGCAAGAGAAAGAAAGAAGCAAAGGAAAACAACAAAAACAACAAAAATCAAAATATACCTACAATAACACCCTCTGCTGTCTCATCATCTGCAGCTGTTAGATTGAAAGCATGATCTTTCCTAGGGGCAGCGGTCCTCTGACCAACAATCTGGCACTGAGGAGGAAGCGGTTGCCTGACTGGACCACGAGCTGGGGCTACCTGCTGAACTGGACCCCCGGCTAGAAGAGCCATCTCCTGTTATGGGCAATTCCGCACATTATGATCAGGAGCACCACAACCAAAACAGCGGCGATTAGCACGTCTGCAGTCCTTGCACTCATGCCCAGTAAGTCGGCAAAAGTTGCAAAAACTAACCCTCTGAGGATCCGCAGAAGAGTAAGGAGCTGCCCTGACCGGATGGGTTGGGACAGGCCACCGAATAGGCCCACTAGAAGGCCTTAGAACAACAGAGTGCAGAACAGTCCGCCAGGGAGGAGTCAACCTGCCATGAGCCTGCTCCTGAGCTCGAGCTGCCTCAAGAGCCTTAGCATAAGTATGCAAGCGAAGGGAGACGAGTTGCACCTGAATCTCTCACTCAAGTCCCTGTATGAATCTACGAGCCTTGTCCTCTTCGTTACCACAAGACCTGGAGTCCTGTTTCAGGGACAGGAACTGTTGCTCCATTTCAATTCAAGTGCTGCAAGGGAAGAACTTCTCCAAGAAGCTCCTAGTGAACGTGGCTCAAGCAATAGGCCGCACGAGCTTTTCGAACTCGAACCTCCAACAAATGTGGGCCAAATCCACCAACTGGATGGTCACTACATCCACTCTATCACCATCAGCAACTCTTGCTGCCAAAAGCAACTGCTCAGTCCTGATCAGCCACTGTTTCGCCTCCAAAGGCGTCTCAGTGCCCGAGAATCTATCAGGATGCAGCCTCATGAAATCTGTGACTGTACCCGGATGAGGAGGGAGAGCCACCTGTATGGGCACAGCGAGAGGCAAAATCTGGGCAGCTTCCAAAGCAGCCATCACAAGGTCACTGTGGTTTTGCTGTATATTGATCAACCGTTCCAACACATTGATAACGGCCTCAAGTCCAGACTGATCTTCCTGAGGGCGGGAAGTGGAACCTCTACGAGCCATGGTCTGCACAAGATCAAAAATAGTTAGCATCCAGATCATAGTTGATTATAATTCATTCAAGTATGCATGGTCTGTGTACTATTGGGCCAATCCTAGATCGAGCCATACTTGTCTAATATATCATTCAAATTAATACATTAGCCAAACCTGGGCTCTGATACCACTAAAAACCTTGTCACGCCCTGCTTCCCAAAAAGAAGATACGAAATAAGGATACGTGACTAAGTCCAGCGAATGATTTTCATCATCCATAAACTGTCAGAATCTTTACAACAAGAACAAGTATAAACAAGAGAGATACAAGAAGAACAGTCAACCATGCATGCATAACTGAATCAATATAGTCAACAAGATTACTTGAAATAAGAAACAAGAATACTGAATTACAAATAATCATGTCTGGAACAAAAACATAAGTCTTGAACACAAAGCCCAATACAAAATAATCTATGTAACCAAGTACAACTATTCAAGATAAGCAACAAGAAATAAATAGATATAGCAAAAGCTCCACCCAACTAAAATCTCAGATCACCTACTCCATCGGGCAACTGATCACCATAATCTACAATTTAACAAATTGCAGGAAAAAAGAAAGAGAAACAAAATGCCCGTCAATACAAGTTACGACCCGCTTGTAGTGTAGGAAATAAGTACAGAAGGAAACAAGTTGACAAGAATAGAGTACAGCGGAAACAAGTATAGCATGAAAAGGATGTAACAACAAAATAGAGGACTAACTCAAATCAAGAACAGGACAAGTAGCATGGCAAGATGAACGAGTGCAACTGGCAATGAAACAAGTGTCAAGTAGACAAGCATCATGTAAACGAGTAACAGGTAACAAATGTCAAGAATCAAGTATCATGTACAAGTAACAAGTAGCAAGTGTCAAGGGATCATGTTATTTTCAAGTCTTGTATCTAGTCCTAACTAGGTAGCAATTCATGCATCCCGGTTTTTACCACATGGTTGCTACATTCAATTAATTTTGTTTTAGATTTCATAGTGGATCATAGAAGGCAGTGTACTCAGGGACAAGTATCAAGTAATCAAGTATCAAGTATCAAGTATCAAGTATCAAGTACCAAGTATCACATGTCAAGTGTGCAAGTGTCAAGTAATCACGTGTCAAGCTCCAAGTATCAAGTATCAAGTAATCACGTAGGATCCATAGATCCCCTTCCGAGTACATATTTCTGTATTTTTCACTATTAGATCTTTCCCTTTAAACCCCGGCTTAATTTCTTATTATTATTATTCAAGCAAGCATAGATGTGCACAAACAAGTCAAGAAACATGGAGAGACAACACGGGACAAGTACAAGTAGAACAAAGAACACGAACAAATAATAAAAGACTCAAAATAGACTAACAACAAAAATTCTAGTTCAGGATAGCACGACATTACTGCACCAATTCTGGGATTCCCATTGCCACGGACATGCAAATATGGATCCGTCAGAAGATCTGGAAAATAGACTCCCGAATAAATCCAGCAAATATATATAAGTCATACGGTATTTCACAAAAACAAGTCTAAAAAAGAATTGTATCCAGAAAATATGTTCAGCCAGAAATCAGAAGTTTGTATTCATAAATAGAAAAACAACATAAAAACTTACTGATTAAATCCAAGAAAAATCTGGGGTATTCTCTAGTATATTTACTAACAGAAAATAAAGTTTCATAGTTTTCCAACAAAGATAGAGCAGTCAAGAAAAATTAGGAAGTAGCAAGATACAGAAAATTTGTAATCTGAAATCATAAACACAGCAGTACTAAAACAACAATATGTTACAAAATATAAATCGAAATATAGAACCATCAAAACGGTGATAAAATAGATATAGTAAGCTACAATTCATGTTCACAAAGTTTTTATAAACAGCAAATAGAATTAGGTTGAAATTAAGGTTCTTTACTGAACAGCATGAAAATTCTGCAAGTATAGTAGTTGTTTGCAAGTATAGAATAGTTTATAGAAGTTATCAATTAAATCCACAAAAATTAGGGGTTAATCCCAATCAAGTCTAGTTGTACTCAGAAAAATATTGGATTAAAATATTATCTTTAGCATCAGTATAAAAATAAATAACCATACAGAATTCATATAAATCAGAATCTGGAATTTTCTACACATCTGTAGTAAAACAGCAATAACTTGCAACTCACAAATCGAAACTGATATCTGTCAGAAATTTTGGAAAATAGATAGAATTCTCTATAATTCATATTCACAAATAATTTTTATATACTAACCTTAAAATGGTCTAAAATACTGAACAAAACTGGGTCACAACAAAAACAGAAATTCTCTTTATCCATAAAATCAACTAGTTTATATAAAACACATCCAAATCATATCAAAATACGCAATATGGTATACTAGATGTCCAAGAAACATGGTATGGGGTATTCTATAAGTCTACAACATGTTATACTACGAATAACACATCAAGCATATAAGATCATACGACACCTCATAAATCACGAACAACATGCACGTATACATCAAGAGTTTATTAGATCTAAGTTATTTCATGTCGTGTGTATAATTAGGCGACTACGGATAGACCAACTAGTTTATATAAAACACATCCAAATCATATCAAAATACACAATATGGTATACTAGATGTCCAAGAAACATGATATGGGGTATTCTACAAGTCTACAACATGTTATACTATGAATAACACATCAAGCATACAAGATCATACGACACCTCATAAATCACGAACAACATGCACGTATACATCAAGAGTTTATTAGATCTAAGTTATTTCATGTCGTGTGTGTAAAGAGGCGACTACGGATGGACCAACAGCTAGAGACAAGATCAAACAAGAAATTTCGTGGAAATTGACTCCAGGAACGAAAGCTGCACTATATGCAGTATTTAGTACTTGTATTATACAATAAAAAGAATATAATTTACTTGCCTTATTGTCGACGACGAAAATGACGATGCAAAGAGAATAACGGGAACGAATTTCCGGGCACGAACTCAACGAACAATGAACCACGAACCAATAATGAACACACGAACACAACGAGGTCACACACGCACACCAAGAGAAGCTATGGAGGGACACGATGAGAAGACGACGGCACCCAAAGGGGACAAGCGCCGCTATCGGCTGGCCGGAGGGAACACGGAGGATCGGCGGCGCTGCAGGGCGTCACTGTCGCTACTATCGAGCGATGCAACGGGGGGAGGAGCGTGAGGGACACTGGCGGCAGTACTGGACGATGCTCGGGAGGTTGGGTGCTGCTGCTGGCATCTGCTATCGAGGTTCGGTAGGGACGAAGGCTGCTGAGGTCGGGAGATGAGATGGTTGCAGAGGATCGGGAGGTGCACAGGGGACAGAGGGAGAGAGATGTGAGGGGTGGCTAAGGTTTTTGGAATATAACAGGGAGTATGCATGGGTTTATATATATATACAGGGATTAGGGTTAGGTGTTTAATGGGTGTGGGTAATCGGGTTAGTGGATCCAATAGGGTATTAAAATGGGTTTAACTGGGTTTAGAATAGGATCAAGGTCCAAAATAACGAGATGTGAACAAAAATATAAAAAATAAAAAAATATAGGGCAAGAACAATTATAGAATAGGGCTCAAAATAATAGCTCGAAAGTTCAAAGACAAAACAATAGGAGGCAATAGAATCAAGAAACTCAAGTAAGAATATGACAAATCAAATAAATGGATAAATAGAAAATAAAGATCCAAAACATGGTCCAAAAAGAGATACAATGTGAATAAATACACAAAAAGCAAAATACAACCAAAAATACTTAAAATGAAAAATAGGTGTTTACAGATATGGTCATCAGTCTAGTAACCCCTGTTTTCGCAAATACGTATTTTCTGTGTATTATCTGAGTTTGGGTTCTTTATAAAAATTTTCGTTTTCTTAAATTCATTTTATTTTAAATTTATTTTGTATCTCCTGTTAAAATCCATCTCTTTTCATTAATTGTATTTATTGTTATTTTCAAACGATTTTTATATTGTAATACAAACCCTATTAATGTTGTTATTATTATTATTGTTAGCAGTATTATTATTATTATTACTGTTGTTCTTATTTTTCTTATTATTATTATGATTATTTTTATTATTTTTATTATTGTTATTATTACTATTACCCTTGATAGTTAATGTAAAATCTATTTCTATTATTAATTGTACTTGTAGTTATTTCAAATAATTTCCATATTGTATTACAAAATATATTTTGTTATATAATCCTACCTTTTATTGGTTATTTATTTTCCTATTAGTTTTTAAACCCAAAACCCTATATCCTAATATCTTTGGATCATATTTAATTCCCAAACCCAATACTAAAACCCAATAATCCAACAGACCACATTCTCTCACCCTCTATATAATTACCCAATGTGTACATTTTTTCCAAGCTCTATTGGATCTATAACTCATTACTAATACCCATTCTACCCGTTATCACCCTAACCCTATATTCCATCCACATATATATATACCTGTTATATCAAACCCTAATCACCAAAGAAACTACAGCCGCCCTATCCTGATCATCCCCTACCTCCCAAACTCCCGACCTCCAAAACCCTACAACCCGTTATTAATCCCTATAATCCAAACCTTTTTCCTTATTGGACCCAACCCGTTAGCCCGAAACCCATAACCCACTAATACCCTATATATATATTCCCCTAACCCTAATCCTATCATTAAACCCAATACCCTGATAATCCAGCTGCCTACTGTTACCCCTTCCCCTTCCTCTGCCGAAACCCATTGCCCCGTTCACCATCCTTCACTTCGTCGCCTTGATCGTCCCTGACCTCCATCCCATCCTTCGTTGCTCCATCTCCTCCTCACAGTCATCTCCTCGACATCCCTGCACCCCATTGCCGAGCCTCCCTCATCCTCTGTTCTGTTCGAGGAACTCACCTCCTCGCCAGCCTGCCATCCCGCAACCCTGCCCTGCTCACCACCTCAATCAACCGCGACTCCCCATCGCGATCACCTCGGCAACCCCTGACATCACTACCGCCCTGCGCGCCTCCACCCGAGCACCCATGCCTGCACCCTACAACAACCCCCTTTCCTCTTTCCGAAGTCAATAGCCTCCCCATACTGCCTGCCTACCGTTGCACTGACGTTCCTTCGTCAGCCTCCTCCCCTCGCTGCCTTGCTCGAGCACCCTTGGTCGACTGTCGTAGAGCACCTCCTTGGCTACCGCTGTTTCTAAGTGTTTTCGCCAATAGAGATCTGTTTCAATCCTGGCCATCGATTGCCTTGATGATCCTGATCATCATCATCGTCACATCTTGATCTTGATCTCTTGATCTCAGCTGTCCGATCGATTTTGATCATCTTGATCATCACCATCGGGGTGATCTTGGCCGTCCAATCCGATCGTGATCGTGATCATCTCATCCAGATTCGCTGTTCACGTGTTCGTGGTGGATCGTGATCTGTTTGTTCTCTTGTGTTCATGCCCAGGAATCTATTCCCGTTATTCTCTTTCTCTTCGTTGTTTTCGTCGTCAAATTCGAGGCAAGTAATTTGTAATCCTTTTTGTGTATAATACAAGTACTAATTACTGCATGTAGTGTAGTTGCTTCAAGATCTATTCTCATGAAAACCCTGTTATATCTTGTCCATACATGGTGATTTTTCCCTAGTTGTCTTATTACACACACGACATGAAATAACTTGGGAATACTAAATTCTTGATGTATACATGCATGTGGTTCGTGAGTTATGAGGTGTTGTATGAATCTTGCGTGCTTGATGTGTTAGTAGTAGTATAACTCGTTGTAAACTTGTTAAATACCCTATACCATGTTGCTTGGACATCTAGTACACCATATTTCACACTTTGTCATGATTTGGATGTGTTACATATGAGCTGGTTGATTTCTTGCATGAGGAATATTTCTGTGTTTGTTGTTACCCTATTTTCGTTCAATATTTTAGACCATACTAAGGTCAGTATATGAAAATTATTTGTGAATATAAATTATAGAGAATTCTTTCTATTTTCCAGAATTTCTGACAGAGCTCAATTTTGATTTGTGAGTTGCAAGTTAAGCTGTTTTACTCCAGAGGTGTAGAAAATTTCAGATTCTGTTTTATATGAATTCAGTATGGTTATTTATTTTTATACTGATATTAAAGATAATATTTTGAACCAATATTTTTCTAAGTACAACTAGACTTGATTGGGATTAACTCCTAATTTTTGTGGATTTAATTGATGACTTTTACAAACTATTCTATGCTTGGAAACAACTACTATACTTGTAGAATTTTCATTCTATTCAGTAAAGAACTTTAATTTCAACCTGATTCTTCTTACTGTTGATAAAAACTTTGTAAATATGAATTGTAGCCTGCTGTATCTACTTTATCAACCTTTTAACGGATCTGAATTTTGCTTTATATTTTGTAATCTACTGCTTTTTTAGTACTGCTGTGTCAAGAGTTTCAGATTTACAAAATTACTGCATCTTGCTGCTTTCTGATTTTATTTGACTATACTATGTATGTCGGAAATTATGAAATTATATTTGCTGATACTAAACATGCTAGGGAATACTCCAGACTTTTCTTGGCTTTAATCAGTAAGTTTTTATACCGTTTTCCTGTTTATAAATACAAACTTGTGATTTCTGGCTGAACATGTTTTCTAGATTCAATTCTTTTTTGAGTCCTGTTTTTGTGAAATACCATATGACTTATATATATTTGCCCGATTCGGCCGATAGTCTATTTTCCAGATATTCTGACGGATCCAGATTTGCATATTTGTGGCAACAGGAATCCCAGATTTGGTGTAGTACTGTCTTGCTATCCTGAACTAGAATTTTCGTTGTCTTAATCTTTTATGAGTTGTCTTTTACCTGTACATGTTTATCTTCCAACCTGAATTTGTTACTTGTTCATGCCATGTTATTCTTTCTCTGTTTTGCGACATGTATATTCCTTTTTAATAATGATAACAAATAATCAAGCCGGGGTTATGGGAAAGATCTAGTAGTGAAAAATATAGAAATGTGTACTTGGAAGGGGGCCCGTGTTTCCCACCTAATTATCTATTATCTGTTACTTGTGATATGATTACTTGACATGTGATTCTGATTATCTGATTTCTAACTACATACTTCCTTATGAGAAGGTGTACTCAAAAGGTGGCTCGTGTTTTTCACTTGTTACCCAACTACATACTTCCTTATGAGAGGGTGTACTTGGAAGGGACCGTAGGTCCTACCTAATGCATGATTACCTGTTACATGATACATGAACCTGTTTACCTGATACCTGAGTACACGGTCCTATAGAATCCACTACGAAATCTAAACACAAACTTATTTGAATGTAGCAACCATGTGGTAAATGGATGGGACGCATGAAGTACTACCTAGATAGAAAATAAATACAATACTTGACATGACATAACATGACATCTGTTACATGCTTTCCTGTACATGTTACCTTTACCTGCTTGCATGATACTTGACATAGGTTACATGTTACCCGTACCCTGTTAGCATATCATGTTACTTGATTCCGTTTACTGATTTATGTTAGTCATCCTGTTTTGTTGTCATATCTATTCCATGCTATGTTTGCTTTTGCTGTTACTGTATACTTGTTTATCTTTTCATGTACTTGTGCCTGCACTACAAGCTGCCCATAACTTACATTGATGGGCATTTTATTTCTTTTTTTCTTTTCCTGCAATTTGTTAAATTACAGATTTTGGTAATCTGCTGCCGCTGGAGTAGATGATCAAAGATTTTAGTTACTGGATTTCTTGCTATATTATTTTTCCTATTATTCTTGAATAAGTGTATTTGCTACTTGGATTATTTTTTATAGGCAGTATGACCCAGAATTATTGACTTGTCAAGATCTGATTTATTTGAGATTTATTGAATTTTGTTTCAAGTAAATCTTGTTGGTATATTGATTCATTCATGCATGCGTGGTTGATTTCTCCTTGTTATCTTCTTGTTATTTCTGTGAAATGTTGTAAAGATCATGACAGCTTATGGATGATGAAAATCATTCGCTGGACTTAGTCACGTATCCGTATTTTGTATTCTCTTTTGGAAAGCGAGGCGTGACAAGTCTATGCACAAACTAGTCTCTATATATTATTGTTGTCCTAATTGACAATAATACTTGACTAGAGATATTTAAGAATAAAGTTTTAGCTTTGACCAATAGGATCTCACAATCAATCATGCACTTGATGTCCCATGATATTGAAGTTACAATTCTAAGGACTTAATTATGTTTATTTAATCATAATAAACAACACAATAAATAAAATGTCTCATATAAAAAATAAATGTCATGGTACAAAATAAATGTAAACTAGAAACTAGTAAGGTCAATACACAACTGGCCTCTAGGGCATACACCAACTCTCTCTCTCTCTCCTCTCTTCTCTCTTCACTTTTTTCATATATATATATATATATATATATATATATATATATATATATATATATATATATATATATAATAATAATAATAATAATAATAATAATAATAATAATAATAATAATAATAAAACTCAAAGAAAGCTATCAAGTGACTCTCCTTCAATCCTGCCAAAATCAAAGACCCAGATGTAACCTCACAAAACACATCCCCCTCCCCTAGAGTTCCGCCCCAAAACTCAAATTCACCCCCCCAAAAAAACTCCTTTATTTATTTAATTATTTATCTCTCCCTCTCTCCCTTAATCAAAAGATTAAAAAAATAAAAACAATTTTTTTAAAAAGAAAATTTAAAATTTTAAAAACTTAAAACTAAAAAAATTAAAAACTTTAAAAATAATTCAAAAAAATCAAAAAAATCAAAAACGTATAAAAAGTTATTTAAAAAATTATTTATAAAATTTAAAATTCTTTAAAATTTAAAAAAAATATGTTTTTTTAAAATTTAAAAATTCTAAAAATTTAAAATTTTAAAAATTGAAAATTTTAAAAATTTTGAAATTTTGAAAATTTAAAAAACTTGAAATTTTGAAATTTGAAAATATCAAAGCAAATCCAAATCCAAATCCAATGTCGAACCCCAATCAAGAGGTCGACATCGATATCTGATCAGCTGCTGATTCCGTATCGGTGACTCCCCTCCACCAAATTGAGCGCGAATATCAAGTGACTCCGTATCGGCGACTCCCCTCCACAGAATCAAAAGAATCTATATGCGATGCGACGACTCTAATTTCATCTCAATAATCGAATTCTCATTCTAATTTTTAATTTTGTGTGTGTAGGGGATTACTCAGTTTTTTGCTGAATCGAATTTTTTATGTGCATGGGATCTAAGTTCAGAGAGGTATGATTGTTTATTTGGGTTTAAACATTTTTAGTTTGTTGATTTATTAGATGAGTTTTTTTATTGGTTTTGATTTAAGGTATACGCAAGTGAGAGATGGATTATTTGGTGGCCTCAATTTGGCTTCCAAACCATAGCAGGATAGGTAAGCTGACCAGCAACTTAAAATAACTTGGCAAATATGCAACATTAATTTCTTCACTACAAGAGAAAATGCTATCGTGAATTGTTCCCTTTAGTGGTTATTAGAAACCATGGATAACATAACATATAAGAACTTTTAGTGTACGTTTGGCTACATAGTATTAGGGATGACTGGAGTTTACTAGTGAAGGGTGCAAACTCTCCACTCAAGAAAGACGGCTAAACTAAATTTGTTATTTATCCATTTTGATATTTTTTTATAAAGGTGCAATGGGGAGACAAAGTGGGGATAAACGAAATGATTTGCTTGGATTAGAGTTTTGAGAACTTCATGTATTTCATTTTGGTTGAAATAATAATAAGAGGTATTTCAATTGCAAACTGAGTCTCAGACAAACAAATGTTTAGATTATTGGTATTGTAGATACCTTTACACATGCATTTGTGATACCTTTGTATTTAGACATGCTCATAGTGGTTATGGGATTAGAGTAAGCTCTATAAAACCTATATGATAATTTCCATGCATAACAATTACAAGCATCTAAAAGTGATGCTGAAGTTAAAAAAAACTCTATGCAGTGTTTCTAACAAACTATATGCATTTCAGGTAAGTTCAAGCTAATGATCAAGAAGGCGATGGTTGAGCTTAAATGTAGATATTCTGCTTGCTCATATAATATATTTGCTGCTTCAATTAATTTGGTGGACCTCCAAAACTATTTTATATAATCAAACCAGGTGCACCATTCTAAAGACGTGCCGTAGGCACATGTCAACGAGCAAACCTAGTATATACAATAAAACACAAAAAAAATCTATCAAGTGGCTCTCCTTCAATCCTCCCAAAATCAAAGGCCCAGATCTAACCTCACAAAACACATTTTTCCCCAAAAACAACTCATTTATTTATTTAATTATTTCTCTCTCTCTCTCTCTCTCCCTATCTCTGTAACATCCTGAATTTTCAAATAATTAAATATAAAGTTTTTCAATTGCTTTCACGTGTTTTGCACGTACAATTTAATATGTGTATTTAGCTTAAAAAATTATTCTTACGCCATAAATAAATATTTTCTTCTATTTTTAAATTAAAGCCTTTTATTAATCTTTAGGCCTAGTAGTCTATTTCTGGCCCACTTAAAGAAACTAATTAATTAATTAGAGAGTCCATGGATTTTAGCCCACCTAATTTGCCCACTAGTTATTTCTAATATTAATTAATACAACTTGTAGTGTAGACTTGATCAAGTAACAAATAAATTAACAATTTAATGAACAAACTAATTTGTAGTATGCATAATGAGGCACGTGCATTGCACATGCACGTGTAAATTGAATGAGAAGGGGGTGGCCGGCCATATTCATATAGTGGGAGAGATGGAGAGAGTGGAGAGTGGTTACTAGATGGTGGGTAGTTCCTTTAACTCCCAAATACATCATAGCCTTTCATCTAAACTCATCTCAACCCTTCATTCACTCTTGAAATGTGTATAAATACCCATTTCAAGAGAAAGAAAAGAATTTTGTGTAAGAGAAAAGAAAGAGTTGTGTGAGAAAAAGATTGAGTGTTGTGTGTGAGTGTGTGCTCTTGAGGCCGGCCATCAAGGAGGAGAAGGAACTACACTAGCAAGGAGGAGAAGGAACCGGGGTGCACTCGCTTAGAGGAGAAGGAGTGCAACAAGGGAAACGATTGTGCTTTCACGGAGTTCTTTAGGAGTTTTTATTTGTTTCTTCAAAAGGTGGGTGATTTCTCAAACTTCTAATGTAGATGCTATGCTAGGATTTTAAATTGTGAAATATGTTAGAAACATGTAGAATAGTTGTCATATACTTGCTTAAAGAGACTAGTAAGAAAGAGATGAAGCTCCAGTTTATCTACATGAAAAAGTTAGTAAAATAAATTGGAATGTGTTAATTAAGAGTTGTCATGATGCTTCTTTACTATATTTAATGCTAGAGTACATATAAACTTGATAAATCATGCTTGTATGAAATAATGCTTGTGAATGGATTGTAGAATGCAAATTAACACCCATGATTTGTGAAATAAGTTGATTAGCATAAAAAGTTGCAATAATTATTGGAATTTAATTGTATTGTATGAGTAAGTTTACATTCACTTGATTGTCAAATATGTTATCTCTTGAATCATAAGAAATGAGTGAGTTTTAATTTGAGAGCTTTAACTATATTAAAAATGAAGAAAGATTGTGCAAACATATTGTGAACAAATGGGGAACAAGTAGATAAAAATATTCATCTAGAAAAGGAATTTTTCAATGTCGAAAAATGTATTAATGTTCCACTTTTTTAAAGAAATAAGAGAAATAGTTTTCTATGTGGTTAAATATGAGAATTTTGGAAATCTATGAAAATATAAGGTAATGTTTTTCAAAGAAATATATTCTGGAAAAAGATTTAGAGTTTTATAAGTACAAATTGACTGGAAAAAAATCAAGTTTATTAAAGGAAGTACTAGATACTGTACAGTCCAAACAAAAGTATTTAACCGAACTTTATATCGGTTAGTCACTCAAGACCTACTGGTCTTCGGGTGCGTTTTGGGTATGTTACTGTAGCACAGCGGGGTATTGGTCTTGGGTTCAAGTCTTGCAAGGCGCTCTATTTTTACTGAAAATTTGATTTCTAATTAAATCCCGAAACCAGACCTTAAGTATATTTTAAGTCTATTCTATATTAGTTAGTCACTCTGGACCAACCGATCTTCGGGTGCGCTTTGGGTCGGTTACTGTTCATGAGCGGGGGCATTGGTCTGGGTTTGAATTCGGTCCCTGGCCTTTTTTTTTATAGTTTTCGATTTTTTTGAACTTATTTCTTTTTTTTAGTATTCTTAAGTGTATAAAAAAAATGAGAAAAAATAGTTGAATTTTTCTTTAAAATACCTAGACTTCATAAAAACTATTTCTACAATATTTGACATAATATTAGAAGTAATTTTGGGAAGAAGAACTTGATAAATATTCTTAGAAATGATTTTGATTAATTATAGAGAGGGAATATATTTTGAATGTAAAGAATTTTTGTAGAGATTAAAAATGAGATTTTTGATATGGAAATTTTGAGTAGTTAAATATGAAATTGTTGTCTAAATTATGCAAATTTTCCTGGAAAAATGAAATATAAAGATCATGATGAAATATGGAAATTTATGTGTAAGAACACTCATTTGATGAACATGAAAAGAGTTTGAAACTAGAGTTTAGCTAAATCCTTACATCGGCATGAATGAAATTTTGAAAGAGAAATGTGATAATACAGGACCAAGATTGGGTCATGGTTAATGATTGATGTTTAAGATTGGTGTAGAAGTAACGCTAACTCTAGGGTATTAATTTTATTCATGATTCAATTATCTAAGGATTAGACACATAGTGGAAATGTGATGAAAGTAAGAGAAAAACATAAGTATGAGGGTCTCGGATCTACGGTGTGAGAGTATTCACAGGCTGTCAGCATTATGCATCATGTCATGATGTGGATACATCTCTAGAATTATCTAGACCGTGGCGACGCTTGTAGGGGTGTTTGGTGACTACGTAGTACCATCGTTTCATGACGGAGGCGAATTGTCCATAGGTTGTCTGTGGGATTCCCCTCCAAGCTGTCTGGGCATGGGCTCGTAACTCATAGAACATCTGGGATACTTACCGTAGTTACCGTAGTAGTTTAAACTCATAACAAGGGAATCGACCCAATAAGATGAAGAACGATTAAGGGCTTGCCCTCGGACCTGTATAGTAAGGGATGAATAGAATCTGAACAAGTGCGCATTAATGTCATTAAATATAGATAACTGGATTAAGGACTAAGTGCACATTCACACACGACATCAATAAGATAGTCCCCCTTAGCTTTGTTTGTGACAAGTGTGTACTTTCTAAATAAGAGAAAGTGATGCATTATATCCTAGTGTCAGTTGTATGCAACTAACTCGCCCACAGTTTCTATGCAGACTAAAGAAGGAATGCTGTTTAAAGAAATATTCAAATTGTTATTGATTTCATGTATCATGTTGTAAATTATAATTCCGCTGCATTTATGTAAAACATTGTTGTATAAAAAGTTTTAAATTCCTTGTAAAATTGTACGAAGTGAAGTGTAAAGATCCTGTGGAACTTCGAATTTAGACTTATTTGGAATTCAGAGTGTTACAGAGTGGTATCAGAGCCACGCTTCAAGTAGTACAAATTTATAAGGAACAACACTCTAAAGTGGACATTAGAGTGTGAGTTGGGTATAGAGATTTAAATTTAATCCACTTACATTTGTGTTGCTCTATGATTGATGCTTCTTCTTCTCCATCCCTCAAGATGGCGAACCACCACGACCCCGCAGGCGATGATTGTTGGCACATAATTGAAGAGGACTACTACCCCAAACAAGGAGATTCCGACGAAGAAGATCCCAAGGAATATGAAGGAGAATGACCCGAGTTCCGAGAGATCACTCCGCCTTCGGACTCTCATCGAATCAGACAAAGAAGAGCCAGTTTCGAGATGTCTCATCGAATATCTTCAGAGGCAAGTGGAGACTCAGAAGGAGAGAGCAGACCAATTGCAGGCCCAGTGTGCAAAATTCAAAGAGAACATTGCAACCCTCACTCATCGTGTTTGGGAACTCGAGAAGAGAAAGAACATGTACGATGTGCTGAAGGAAGAAGTGGCAGAACTACGGTAATAGCTTAGGAAAGCCAAGAGGAACCGTAGGGATTAGAATGTTGTATCTTCTCAATGTTTTCGCTTGATGTCAGAAGATGTTGTAAATTTGAATGTACAAAGTTTGAATTCAATAAAATGAAGAGTTGCTTTAAATTCATGTTTTCTACTTCGAATTTAATGGATCTTTTGAATTAGAGTATGGCTAGAAGAAATCAAGGAAGGAGAAGGACCCAGTTGTGGACTCGACTTGGAAACGGAGTTGGCTAGAGTCTATCAGACCCTCAACGCCGTAGCCAAGAATAAAAACCATAAGGGGATGCCTACAAATCCAGTCCCTGAGGCAATCAAACTTGTGGAGTCATTCAAGAGGATGAAGCCGCCAGTGTTTGAAGGAAAGTCAGACCCAGATGCAGTTGACAATTGAATTAGGCAAGTCGAGACTATCTTTGAAGTCTTGGAAACTCCAGCAGGTATCAAGGTGAAGCTGGCTATATTGCAGCTTGAGAAGGATGCAGCTGGATGGTGGCAATCCATGAAGAAAACTATGGGAAATTGTGTTATTGGCTGGGAGGAATTCTTGGAAGAGTTCTGCGGTCACTAATTTCCGTCTGATGTCAAAAAGAAGAAAGCGATGGAGTTCCTGGCACTGCAGCAGGGAGGCATGTCTGTCAGGGAGTATGAGACAAGGTTTACACAACTTTCGAGGTATGCACCCGAACTTGTGATGGACGAGGCGAAGAAAGCTCGGAAGTTCAAGCACGGATTGAGGCCGAGTCTAAGATCAAGGATGATACCCCTTGGTATCAGGAGGTTTGACAAGTTAGTCAAGCGAACTGCAGCTACAGAGGAGGATATGGAGCAATTTCATGCCACCCAAAATAGGAAGAACAATTGGAATGTCGGGAAGAGGCCCACAGTTTCTGGGAATGTCAGGGGGCAGCCGCTAGCTCAAAGGTTCAAACCTACGGTGGTGAACGCTGTCAATGTGGCTGGAAGACCCAGAAATGGTTGGGTGAGATAGGTCATTACTGATCTCAATGCCCCAAGCTGCGAGATGTCGTTCGGAAGGAACCAACTCAGCAAGTTAGGAAGAGGTCGTACACGCAGGGACGAGTATTTTCCTTGACTGAGGCCGACACTGATGATGTGGATCACGTCATTACTGGTACAGAGGCGAATGTTTAGAAGTTTCTGTTGTTCTTTATCCCTGTTTTATTAGTAAAAACTGTTATGTAATGGGAGTGTGTTATGTAACAGGAGAACTTTTATTAAATGGAAAGAAAGTTGTTATTCTATTCGATACTGGATCCTCTCATACTTTTGTATCTCCTAAATTTGTTAAAGTCTTGGGAGTCGAACCGATGGTTGTTCCAGGCAAGATCCTAACAGTAGCTACTCCATCAGGGGAGACATTAACCACTAATCGGTATTATGCAGACTGTGAGATCGAGATTGGAGACAGGATTTTCGAGATTGATCTGATCGAGCTGAATATCCTATGGGTCGTTGTTATCATTGGCATTGATTAGATGTCGGTGTACAGTGCGAACATCGAGTGTAAGACCAAGTAATAGTGAAGGCTCCAGGAGGTCCTTTAGTCACTTTCCAGGAGAAGAAGAGATGTTCAGGCTTGGTGGCAGCTATCAGCAAGAAGATTCTGATGGAGGTGCAGCAGATTCTAGTGGTTCGGGATTACCCGACTGTGTTCTTAGAAGATTTGCCCGGGTTACCCCCGCATCATGATGTAGAATTCAACATCACTATTCAGCCAGGGAGTGCACCTATTTCCAAGGCACCATATAGGATGGCGCCTGTGGAGCAAGATGAAGTTAAACGGCAGATTGAGGAGCTTTGGGGGAAAGGTTTTATTCAGCTGAGTGCGTCACCTTGGGGAGCACCGGTGTTGTTGGTGAAGAAGAAGGATGGGTCGATGAGAATGTGCATCGATTACTGGGAGCTGGATAAGGCCACTGCTTAGAATAAATATCTAATTCCACGAATTGATGACCTGTTCGACCGTTTTCAAGGAGCAGTTGTTTTCTCCAAAATAGACCTTCGATCGGGATACCATCAAGTTCGAGTGAAAGTAGAAGATGTGCAAAGACTGCATTCAGAACTCGATATGGGCATTACGAATTCTTAGTTATGCCATTTGGAGTTGCGAATGCACCTGCAATCTTTATGGACATGATGAATAGAGTTCTGAGGCCGTTTATTGATTCTTTCGTCGTGGTGTTTATCGAAGATATTCGTGTGTACTCCAAGTCGGAGGGGCAGCACACTGAGCATCTGGCTGAAGTTCTGAAGAAGCTTCAAGAGTATGAGTTATATGCCACGTAATTCAAGTGCGACTTCTTAAAATCTGAAGTGGCATTCCTGGGTCACATCCTTTCTAAGGAGGGAGTGGCAACTGATCCTCAGAAGAAAGAGGCAGTGAAAGATTGGACAAGGCCTACAACAGTGAAAAAAATTAGAAGTTTTCTTGGGTTAACAGGATATTACAGGAGATTTATTCAAGGCTATGCTTAGATAGCCGTGCCGCTCACTGGTCTGACCAAGAAGAATGTAAATTTCAAGTAGACTGAGCAGTGTGAGGCAAGCATTCAAGAGTTGAAAGAGAAGTTGACTACTGCTCCCATTTTGGCTTTGCCTAGAGCAGGTGTTGAGTATGATGTCTACAACGATGCTTCACATCGTGGGCTTGGGTGTGTCTTGATGCAAGAAGGAAAAGTAATCGCTTATGGGTCTAGGCAACTAAGACCGCATGAGGAGAATTATCCGACTCATGATTTAGAGTTGGCTGCGATTGTCTTCGCCTTGAAGCAATGGAGGCATTACGTGTACGGTGAGAAGTTAAACATGTAGACGGACCACAAAAGCTTGAATTATATCTATCAGCAGAAGGATCTGAATCTGAGGCAACGAAGATGGCTGGAAGTACTTGAGGACATTCGTCTTGAGATTAAGTACCATTCGGGGAAGGCTAATGTTGTTGCTGATGCACTTAGCTGTAAAAGCTGTTTGGCCAGGTTGATCACGACCTAGAGGCATCTTGCAGAGGAGTTGGATCAGGCTGGTATTGAGGTTGTTGTGCAAGGTTTGGGAGTATCTTTGGCTCAGCTGAGGCTTCAGCCCATGCTGAATGAAAGGATTATAGCAAGTCAAAAGAAAGATGCAGAGATTCAGAGGATAAAGGAGCGGGTTGGCACAGGCAGATTATCAAAGTTTCAGATCAGGGATGAAGTGTTGTGGTTTGGAGAGAGGCTATGTGTTCCGAATCAATCAAATTTGAAGGAGAGTATTCTTCAGAGGGAGAGTATTCTTCAGGAGGCACATGCCACTCTTTTTTCGGTACATCCTGGGAGCACCAAGATGTACAAGGACATCAAGCAACATATCTGGTGGTCAGGTCTGAAGCGGGATGTGGCTGAGTTTGTGGCGAGGTGTGAAATTTGTCAGCAGGTAAAAGTCGAGAATTAGAAGGCCGAAGGTTTATTGCAATCATTACCTATTCCGAAGTGGAAGTGGGATAACATCAGCATGAATTTCATCACGGGTTTGCCCAAGAGTTTGAAGGGTAATGATACGATTTGGGTCATAGTCGATCGACTAAGAAAATCAACTCACTTTTTGGCAATGAAACTCACTTCCTCTATGGACAAGTTAGCTAGGCTGTATATTGGGGAGATCGTCAGGCTTCATGGTGTTCCGTTGACCATTGTGTCTGATCGAGATGCACGGTTCACTTCGCATTTCTGAGGAGTCTTCAGACAGCTTTCGGGACTAAGACGGACTTCAGCACTGCCTTCCATCCTCAGACTGATGGACAGACTGAGAGGGTCAATCGAGTTCTTGAGGATATGCTTCGGTGTTGTGTTCTAGATTTTGGAGGCAGTTGGGAGAGGCATCTAGCTCTGGTAGAGTTTGCCTACAATAACAGCTTTCAGACTAGTATCGGGATGGCGCCGTATGAAGTTCTGTATGGCAGGAAGTGCAGAATGCCTGTTTGCTGGTTTGAATTGGGAGAGTGGCAGATGTTTGGGCCCGAGATCATGCAGCAGACCTCTGAAAAGATCGATTTGATCAGGAAGAGGTTGGTGGATGCTCAGAGTAGGCAGAAAAGTTAAGCCGACAACCGGAGAAGGGGCCTTGAATTCGAGTTAGGTGACTTTGTCTTTCTGAAGGTATCGCCTAGTAAAAGTGTGATTCGTTTTGGCAGAGGTGGAAAATTAGCCCCAAGTTTCATAGGTCCATTTAAGATATTGAAGAGGATTGGAAAAACTGCTTACCGTAAGAGTTGTCTCAGGTGCACAATATCTTCCATGTGTTTATGTTGAGAGGTTACATTCCTGATCCAAGTCACCATTTGCCCGAATTGTGACTTGAGGGTTTACAATTAGATCTGAGCTATATTAAGCGACCGGTTGAGCTCATGGATCGTCGGGAGAAAGTCTTGAGGAACAAGACGATACCGATGGTCAAAATAGTCTGGACAAACCAGTTGGTTGAAGAGGCTACTTGGGAATCAGAGGAGAGGATGCTGAGGGATCATCCCGAGCACTTTGTTTGATTGTATTTTTCTTTCTTTCTTCTTTTATGTTTTGTTTTCTCACTCTTTAAGCGAGTTCCGAGGACGAAACTATTCTAAGGAGGGAGTGTTGTAACATCTTGAATTTTCAAATAATTAAATATAAAGTTTTTCATTTGCTTTAACGTGTTTTGCACGCACAATTTAATGTGTATTTAGCTTTAAAAATTATTCTTATGTCATGAATAAACATTTTCTTCTCTTTTTAAATTAAAACATTTTATTAATCTTTAGGACTAATAGTCTATTTCTGGCCCACTTAAATAAATTAATTAATTAATTAGAGAGACCATGGATTTTAGCCCACCTAATTAGCCTACTAGTTATTTCTAATATTAATTAATACAACTTGTAGTGTAGATTTGATCAAGTAACAAATAAATTAACAATTTAATGAACAAACGAAATTGTAGTATGCATAATGAGGCACGGGCATTGCACATGCACGTGTAAACTGAATGAGAAGGGGGTGGTCGGCCATATTCATAGAGTGATAGAGGTGGAGTGAGTGGAGAGTGGTTACTAGATGGTGGGTAGTTCTTTTAACTCCCAAATGCATCCTAGCCTTTCATCTAAACTCATCTCAATCTTTCATTCACTCTTGAAATGTGTATAAATACCCATTTCAAGAGAAAGGAAAGAATTTTGTGTAAGAGAAAAGAAAGAGTTATGTGAGAAAAAGATTGAGTGTTGTGTGTGTGTGTATGCTCTTGAGGCCGACCATCAAGAGGAGAAGGAACCGGGGTACACTAGCAAGGAGGAGAAGGAATCGGGGTGCACTCGCTTAGAGGAGAAGGTGCGCAATAAGGGGAACGATCGTGCTTTCAAGGAGTTCTTTAGGAGTTTTTATTTGTTTCTTCAAAAGGGGGGTGATTTCTCAAACTTCTAATATAGATGCTATGCTAGGATTTTAAGTTGTGAAATATGTTAGAAACATGTAGAACAGTTATCATATACATGCTTAAAGAGACTAGTAAGAAAGAGAGGAAGCTCCAGTTTATCTACATGAAAAATTTAGTAAAATGAATTGGAATGTGTTAATTAAGAGTTGTCATGATGCATTATTACTATATTTTCATGCTAGAGTACATATAAACTTGATAAATCATGCTTGTATGAAATTGTGCTTGTGAATGGATTGTAGAATGCAAATTAACACCCATGATTTGTTAAATAAGTTGATTAGCATGAAAAGTTGCAATAATTGTTGGAATTTAATTGTACTGTGCGAGTAAGTTTACATCACTTGATTGTCAAATATGTTATCTCTTGAATCATAAGAAATGAGCGAGTTTTAATTTGAGAGCTTTAACTATATTAAAAATGAAGAAAGATTGTGCAAACATATTGTTAACAAATGGAGAACAAGTAGATAAAAATATTCATCTAGAAAAGGGATTTTTCAATGTCTAAAAATATTCATCTAGAAAAGGGATTTTAAAGAAATAAGAGAAATAGTTTTCTATGTGGTTAAATATGAGAATTTTGAAAATCTATGAAAATATAAGGTACTATTTTCCAAAGAAATATATTCTGGAAAAAGATTTAGAGTTTTATAAGTACAAATTGACTGGAAAAAATTCGAGTTTATTAAAGGAAGAACTAGATACTGTACAGTCGATACAAAAGTATTTAACCGAACTTTATATCGGTTAGTCACTCAAGACCTACTGGTCTTTGGGTGCGTTTTGGGTATGTTACTGTAGCACAGCGGGGGTATTGGTCTTGGGTTCGAGTCTTGCAAGGGGCTCTATTTTTACTGAAAATTTGATTTCTAATTAAATCCCGAAACCGGACCTTAAGTATATTTTAAGTCTTTTCTATATCAGTTAGTCACTCTGGACCAACCGATTTTCGGATGCGCTTTGGGTTGGTTACTATTCATGAGCAGGGGCGTTGGTCTGGGTTTGAATCCGGCCCCTGGCCTTTTGTTTATGGTTTTCGATTTTTTTTAACTTATTTCTTTTTTTTTTAGTATTCTTAAGTGTATAAAAAAAATGAGTAAAAATAGTAGAATTTTTCAAAAAATACCTAGACTTCATAAAACCTATTTCTACAATATTTGACATAATATTAGAAGTAATTTTGGGAAGAAGAACTTGATAAATATTCTTAGATATGATTTTGATTAATTAAAGATAGGGAATATATTTTGAATGTAAAGAACTTTTGTAGAGATTAAAAATGAGATTTTTGATATGGAAATTTTGAGTAGTTAAATATGAAACTGTTGTCTAAATTATGCAAATTTGCCTGGAAAAATGAAATATAAAGATCATGATGAAATATGGAAATTTGTGAGTATGAGCACTCATTTGATGAACATGAAAAGAGTTTGAAACTAGAGTTTAGCTAAATCCTTACATCGGCATGAATGAAATTTTGAAAGAGAAATGTGATAATAAAGGACCAAGATTGGGTCATGGTTAATGATTGATGTTTAAGACCGGTGTAGAGGTAACGCTAAATCTAGGGTATTAATTTTATTCATGATTCAATTATCTAAGGATTAGACACATAGTGAAAATGTGATGAAAGAAAGAGGAAAACACAAGTATGAGGGCCTCGAATCCTACAAGATGAAGAACGATTAGGGGCTTGCCCTCGGACCGATATAGTATGAGATGCATAGAATCCAAACAAGTGCACATTAGTGTCATTAAATATAAATAACTGCATTAAGGACTAAGTGCACATTCACACACGACATCAATAAGATAGTCCCCCTTAGCTTTGTTTGTGACAAGTGTGTGCTTTCCAAGTAAGAGAAATTAATGTATTATATCCTAGCGTCAGTTATATGCAACTGACATGCCCACAGTTTCTATGCAGGTAAATTGAATTAAAGGACTAAAGAAGGAATGTTGCTTAAAGAAATATTCAAATTGTTATTGATTTCATGTATCATGTTGTAAATTATATTTAGCTACAGTGATGTAAAACATTGTTGTATAAAAAATTTTAAATTCCTTGTAAAATTGTACAAAGTGAAGTGTAAAGATCTTGTGGAACTTCGAATTCGGACTTTTTTGGAATTTGGGGTTACTCTCTCTCTCTCTCTCTCTCTCTCTCTCTCTCTCTCTCTCTCTCTCTCTCTATATATATATATATATATATATATATATATATATATATATATATTATAAAACACAAAAAAAGCTATCAAGTGGCTCTCATTCAATAGGATTGAAATCAATGGTCCAGATCTAACCTCACAAAACATATTTTTCCACCCAAAAGTTTTCCCCCAAAACTCAATTTCAAATCCCCCCAAAACAACTCCTTTATTTATTTCTCTCTCTCTCTCTCTCTCTCTCTCTCTCTCTCTATTTACTCAGAAATTTATATTTTCAGATTTCAAGTTTGTAAATTTTCATTTTTTTATGCATTTTTTATTGCTCATGTTACATTGAAAATAGCAAATATCTCATCAACAATTAAATTTCATCATTTTCCACACTCAAAGTTCTAAGAAGTTGGATTTTACACCCCCATTTATAATTATTTTTCAACATATATTAATGGAAACATAGACTCTCTCATTCTCTCTCTATTTACTCAGAAATTTATATTTTCAGATTTCAAGTTTGTAAATTTTCATATTTTTTATGCACTTTTTATTGCTCATGTTACATTGAAAATAGCAAATATCTCATCAACAGTTAAATTTCATCATTTTCCACACTCTAAGTTCTAAGAAGTTGGATTTTACACCCACATTTATAATTATTTTTCAACATATACTAATGGAAACATGGACTTTTATTTACAACTAATTATTATTTTACTATTCAAACTTGAGCTACATAATTATTGTTTTAATGTTTACAAGACTTTCATATGCTGTATCGTTCCGAAGACGTGCCGTAGGCACGTGCCCATGGGTAAATCTAGTATATATATATATGTGGAAACATGGACTTTTATACTCCAATTTATAATTATTTTTCACCATATACTAATGGAAACATGGACTTTTATTTACAACAAATTATTGTCATACTATTCAAACTTCACCTATATAATTTTTGATTTACTATTTACAAGACTTTTCATATGCAATATCATTCTGAAGACGTGTCGTAGGCACCTGGCCACTAACAAATCTAATATATATATATCATACCTCTTCACTTTTTAGGCTCTCTATCATGCTTTCTTACTCCCCCTCCTCCTCTGTCGATCACCCGAAAACTCCTTCCCCAACCCCTACCCTCTCCCTCGCCTCCCGCTTCCCCCGTGCCTGCTCCTCCCGCTAGAGCCGCCCTTCCCCCCCTCCCCCCTCCCCAGCCTCGCCGCCTCACTCGCCAAGAGTGTGAGGAGAATTTCTAGAACAGCCGGGTCGTCACGTCGCTGGTAAAGCACCTTTTCCATGTAATATCTCGTACTTAAGAGTATATATGTAGTATTATATTGAAAATATATAATAATAATAATAATAATAATAATAATAATAATAATAATAATAATAATAATAACAGTAGTGGAGGTGGGCCTAAAGGTTGTGAGTATGGGATGCGACCTATAGGAAATTAGATGAGAAAATAAATCTGAATGAGATGAAAGGTGGTGTGGCTATGCTTTGGGTGGGCCTAGGGTTGGTGTACTGCACGTGAGAGGAAAGAAGAGGAAGTGAGTGTGTGTACATGACATGCACATGTATATATGTATATATTTATGTCAGTGTGTGGCTGTGTTGTAAGTGGGATTGATAATCCCTCATCGATGGTTAATAGTGTATAGTAGTGGTTTATATAGATTTTCCTAGGATCAAGTGCTACTTGAAAGCTATAGCACCTTTTGTAAGGAAATCCTGTGGTGGGCCATTGTTAGGACCTATTTTTTGTGTGTGCGCGCACTCGTAATCGTGTGCGCAGCTGAGCCGGGCTGTGGCATTACAAAATGGTATCAGAGCCGACTTTCGACACCGATCGTCGGTAGGAGTGGGTTAGAGGTATGCCTGAGATGGTGCTAGGACAGTATGCTAGTAGAAAGACTACGGCCGTCGGTTAGAAAGGCGATCCTGGATCATGTTGCATGTCTTGAGTTCTTAAAGTGGGGTGTATGTAATACCCCATACTTAAGAGTATATATATAGTATTATATTGGAAATATATATATATATATATATATATATATACACACACAACAACAACAACAACAATAAAGCCTTTTACCCAACTAGTTGGGGTCGGCTACATGAATCCTGGTTTTCCATTCTACTCTGTTTAGTGCAATATCTTCTGTAAAGTCACAAGCTATCATATCTTTTTTCACCGTTTCCACCCAAGTTAGTTTAGGTCTTCCTCTAACCCTAACTCTACCCTCAATACTTATCAAATCACTCTTTCTAATGGGAGCACTACTAGGTCTACATGTGACATGTCCAAACCACCTGAGGCGATTCTCTCTTAACTTATCTTGAATTGGAGCTACATTTTGCATGTCTCGTATATCCATCCTTGTTATGGACATTCATCTTAGCATCCTCATCTCTGCTACACTCATTTTTTGGATATGTTATTTCTTTGTTGTCCAACACTCTGCTCCATACATTATTGTTGGTCTAACAGCCGGCCTATAAAATTTTTCTCTTCAAATTCAAAGGTATATGTTTGTCACACAAAACACCACTGACACTTCTCCACTTAAGCCACCCTGCTTGGATCCTATGTATAACATCTTCACAAGTCTCCCTATTTTTTTTTGTATAATCGAACCTAAATATCAGAAACGGTCTCTCTTAGGTATCTTTTGGCCATCAAGCTTCACTACTTCCTCAGTTGTGTTCCGAATATCACTAAAATTACACTCCATATACTCTGTTTTAGTTCTGCTTATCCTAAAGCCTCTAGCTTCCAAAGTTTATCTCCACAATTCTAATTTAGCATTGCCATCTGCTCTAGTCTTGTCCACTAAGACGATGTCATCGGCAAAAATCATACACCAAGACACCTCATCTTGTATTCCTCATGTCAATTCATCCATAACCAATGTAAAGATGTAGGGCTTAAAGCTGAACCTTGGTGTAAACTTACCGTAATAGGAAAATCGCTGGTCTCTCATGTGGTTGTTCTAATTCTGGTCGTTGCCCCTTCATACATATCCTTAATTACCTCAATATATCGAACAGTTACTCTTTTATTATTTAACACCCACCATACTATGTCTCTATGGATTTTTATCATATGCTTTTTCTAGATCTATAAAAACCACATGTAGATCTTTCTTATTCTCCCTCTATTTTTCCATAAGTCTCCTTAGTACATAAATTGCTTCAATTGTTGACCTCCCAAGCATAAATCCAAACTGATTCCCAGACACTTTAGTTTCTAGTCTCAGTATATATTCGATCACTCCCTCCTAAATTTTCATTGTATGACTCATTAATTTAGTTCCTCGGTAGTTTGAGCAACTTTGTATATCTCCCTTATTTTTATATATAGGTACTAAAATACTCTTTCTCCATTCATCGGATATCTTCTTAGTCCTCAAAATTTTATTAAATAATTTTGTTAGCCAACCCACTCCTACATCCCCAAGACACTTCCAAACTTCAATAGGTATTTCATCCGGTCCTTAAGCTTTTCATATTTTCATCCTTCCTAGAGCATTTCGAACCTCCGATGTCCTAATTCTATGGAAAAACATATGCTCTCGACTCTCCCTAGAGTCCTCTATATCTAAGTTCCCCACAACCTTTTCATTTAATAATTTCTCAAAGTAATTTCACCATCTTTCCTTAATTTCCTCATTTTTTACTAAGACTCTTATATCCTCTCTCTTAATACACCTAATTGTATTTAGATCTTTTATTTTTCTATCCCTTTGTTTAGCAAGCTTATAAATATTATTTTCTCATTCTGTTGTTTCTAATTTTGTGTATAAATCATTATAATTTTTTCTTTTGCATATCTTACTGCTTTCTTAATTTCTTTTCTAACGGTCCTATATCTCTCCAAATCCTCTTCCTTTCTATTCTATTGCCATATTTTGAAGGTTGATCTTTTTTCTCTCACAATATTTTGGAGTTTTTCTTGCCACCACCATGTTTCTTTATTTAGCAACCCTCTACCTTTAGAATATCCAAGTACCTCTTTTAAAATTTCTCTTATGTACGTAGCCATTTTAGTCCACATCATATTTGTCTCCCAGTCACAATTCCATGATGCTCCTTTAAGGAATTTATCTCTAGTAACTTATAGTTTATCTCCCTTCAAGTTCCACTACCTAATTCTTGGGTTCCTAATCTCCTTCCTTGCACATATATGTTTCCCAATTTTAACATCCAATACCATATATATATATGAGTTTTTCTCAATTGAAAACGGGATCGTTTTCAACGAGTTGGAAAACAGCGATATAAGTCATTGGATCGCTCTTGATCTTGACCGATGGCTCAGATCGTTGTTGCTCATATTCAGAGCGGATCTCCTATTAGAGCGAAGGGGCATTTTGGGAAGTTCACGCTAAATAACGCTTCAGACTTAGCGTTATTTAGCGTGAACTTTTTTTGGTCAAAAAACCACTTAGGCCGTTGTTGGGAACGACCTAGGTAGTTTTTTTCCAACGTAGGTCAAAAAAACACTTAGGTCGTTGTTGGGAATGGTCGAAAAAACACTTAGGTAGTTTTTTTTTAAAAAATCAACCAACGGCCTAGGTATGTACAAGTGTTTTTCCAAACACTTGTACATACTCAGATTGTCAACTCCCTCATTCTTCGTCGACAACTCTCTCTCGCAACTGGAGCTCACGATATTGATTCCTCAAACCCTAGCTCTACTCCGACCTCTCTTCTCAATCTCCCCCTTTTCTCTATCTATCTCTATCTATCTCTCCCTCTCCCGAATACCCCAAACCCTAACCCAATCCAAAATCTCCCCAACTCACCCGAACCTTAGCACAAATTTTTCGAAACCCTAGAGTCTACAACTTCTTCGTCTACAGCAGCGGCTCCTCACATCTTCGACAACTCTCTATCTCTCTCTCTCTCTCTCTCTCTCTCTCTCTCTCTGGACTAGGTATTCACTTATTCACAATTTCGTGTAATGAACTATGTTAATTTATTGAATTTCTTTTTCAATTTTTGAGTTTGATTTTAGGTATAATGCGTAGTAGTCTGCAATTTAGAGAGTCTACAATTTTGGTATCATGTGTGTTGTATATATTTGTAGACATTTTCGTAGATGTTGTGTTAGTTGAAGTTGTAGAATATAGGAAAAGCAAACAAACGAGATCCAAAAATTCCCAAATTTTACGAGTAGTTCGGACTCACCCCGCACAAGGCAATGCAATTTGTAGAATCGATTTCTGACTCACGCTTTGCAAGATCCGTCCGTTTATCACTTTTATTCAATAAAATGGATGTAAAGCGATACACAGTCGTATATTACAAACTGAGAGTCGGAACACACCTCTGCAAGTTGCGTTGGCTTGTGTTTGGTGTGCTAGACATAACGGCCAAATTTCGTAATTTTTGCATCTCGTTTGTATTGTTTTGTCACGTATATGAAAGAACTTCTATATACCTCGGAACCTTTTTAGTACGGTCTCACTAGAAAATCACTCAAACGAAGTCCCACAAAAACGAAACTGTGCAAGTAGGTCGGGCTAACCATTCAAAACCCAACGCAACTTGTAGTTGCGAGTTCCGACCCACAGTTTGCGAGATACGTCAATGTATCGCTTTTCGTTTTTTTTTCAAGATTGAAAGTGATACACAGCCGTATCTTTAAAACCGTGGGTCGGAACTCGCTTTTACAAGTTCTGTTGGATTGTGTGCGGAGAGCCTGACCCAATCGTAAAGTTTTTTATTTTTTGGTGGTTGTTTGTGTGATTTTCTCACGTATTTTGGTATGTATTTAGTAAGTTTTCAATAGAGAACTTGCTCAAAAATTACTAAATTGTTCGAGTAGGTCGTTTTCGCCACTGACAAGCCAAAGCAACTTGTAGTTGCGAGTTCTCACCCATGGTTTGTTATATGTGTCCGTGGATCGCATTCCGCTCTTTTTTCAAGAGTGAAAGCGATACACGGCCATATCTTGAAGACCGTGAGGCCAATCTCGCTTGTACAAGTTGCGTTAGTTTGTGTGCAGCAATTTAGACCCAATCGCATAGTTTTGTAGTTTTTGAAAGTCGTTTGTGCGATTTTCTCACGTATTTTGTTTCGTATATATATATATATATATATGCCAATTTTTTATGAACAAATTGTTTTATGTATGTGATCTTTCTTACAAAAAAATGGTTAGAACAAAGAAAATCGGAAGGTCATCTGTTAGTGGTCGAGGCGAACATTCCACAGAAGTAAGAGAACTATTAATTTGTACTGTGAATTTTGTATATAGTGGTATTGTTACTACACTAATAAAAATTTCACAATGTGTTGGTGTAGGTTGGTGCATCCTCTTCAGCAGTTGAACGAGGTCCAGGACCAATATATAAAGGTGAACTTACCTTGCAAGACTACCACAGATCCGAGGCAGTGTGGGGTGGGACGACGCGAAGATGTAATTTCCGCACTTACGAGACTATGCTTGTGCACCCACATATTGTTGAGTACCTCGTCCAGGCCAGTTTCTACGGAATCATTATGATGGGTCAGGTGAAACTAGACCGAGCACTTCTTGCAGCACTCGTCGAGCGATGGAGGCTAGAGTCGCATACTTTCCATCTACCGGTCGGTGAGATGACGGTGACGCTACATGAACAATATGCAATCGTTAAGGTTAAATGATTTAATATCTACCAGAAAATAAAATATGTTCTTTTTGGTAAAGGGTTAATTGTTATGGTAGGGTTAAGGGTTTAGGGTTTTGGTAGGGTTTAGGGTTTAGGGTTTAGGGTTTAGGGTAGGGTTATGCATAGGGTTATAGCAGAGATACGGGATAGTGAAGGGTTATGAGTAGGGTTATGGTAGAGATCGATAGAATTTTTTTTTATTATTCCAAGTCAAAATGTAAAAAATGAAATAAAATTTTAAAAAAAAGGCAATGGCCTACGTACAGGAGGGTTATGCGATGGTTAAGGTAGAGGTTGTGTAGGGTTGTGGACTTTAATAATGTTTTTGTTTTTGTTCTAATTTTAAAAATGTGTATTCCCAAATATTTGTAAAAAAAGGGCAAGACTATTGTATACAACAACGGCCTACGTACATGCGGGTTATGCAAGGTTTGGGAAGTGCATACCAGGTTTGAAATGATTATCTTTGATTTCTGTGGTGAACACATCTATTAGTATCACATGTAACGTAATAAACCGTCTTAATCGGTAATAATTTGAAAAAAATCTCAATATGGTATATTCTATTCATGTGATCCATATTTTATTGCCAACATGTATCGTTCTCTATTGAAACAATGAATTCAAACTAGTTCCCATGTATTTTCTAATAGATTCACTCATTTATACTAACCCTACCCTAACCCTAACCTTAACCTTAACCTGACCCTAACCCTAACCAAACCTATGGTTAAAATATTATGGGTTAGGGTAGGGTTATGGGTATGGTTTGGTGTTAAGCTGAATAGGTTTGCACATTCTAGAAGAATACATTTTAGGGTTTAAAAAAATAAAAAATTAGGTTTTTACAACATTTTAAAACATAAATTATTTTCTGGTACTTATTTAGTCATTTAACCTTAACGATTTTATATTGTTCATTTAGGTGGCTAAGCCCAGCGAATGATTAATTGTCACGCTACGCTTCCCAAAAGAGAATACGGAATACTGATACGTGACTAAGCCCAGCGAATGATTTTCATCATCCATAAGCTGTCAGGAATCTTTGCAACATTTCACAAAATTAATCAGAGTCGGAAGCAAGAAAAGTCAACCAAGCATGCATATATGAATCAAAATACCAACAAGATTACTTGAAACAAAATATATTAATCTCAAATAACCAGATCTGAATAAGTCAAATATCTTGGGTCACTTTGCCCAAATACAAATAAATCCAAGTACAAGATACAATTGTTCAAATAGCGACAAGAAATAATAATAATAGCAGGAAAAACATGATAGCAAAAATCCATCATCTAGTATCTCGTCTCGCCTCTTCCATCTGGCAGCTGATCCCCAAAATCTGTAATTTAATAAATTGCAGGAATAGGAAAAAGAAAACAAACTCCCATCAATGCAAGTTACGGGCCGTTTGTAGTGCAGGATACAAGTACATGGAAAAAACTAACTAATAACATGGAATATGCATGATAATAAAATAGAATACTAGCATGGCAAGATGAATAAGTGCAAGTGGCATGTATCAAGTGTCAAGTAACAAGTATCATGTAAACAAGTAACAAGTATCAAGTGTCAAGTATCACGAAATCTAGTAACAAGTGTCAAGTAGTCAGGTACAAGTATCAAGTACAAGTATCAAGTGAACAAGTATCAGGTATTGTGTATCATGTACAAGTAATCAAGTATCAAGTGATCATGTTCAAGTCTTGTATTTATTACTATCTAGGTAGCACTTCATGCATCCCGGTTTTTACTACATCGTTGCTACATTCAAACAAGTTACGTTTAGGCCTAGTAGTGGGTTTCTATAGGGCCGTGTACTCAGGCATCAAGTCAAGTAACAAGTAACAGGTAAACAGGAACGAATCACGTAGTGAAATCGTAGTAACAGAAACAGGCATGAATCATGTATTCATGAAACATGGCAACAGGTAGTAACAGGCATGAATCATGTAATCATGAAACATGGCAATAGGTAATAACAGGCATGAATCTTGTAATCGTGAGTTCATGGCATAATATAATAATAACAGGCATGAATCATGTAATCGTAAGTTCATGGTAGAATATAATAATAACAGGCATGAATCATGAAAGCATGAAACATGGCAACAAATAATGGGATCACGGGCCCCTTTCTGAGTACACATACCTATATTATCCACGACTAAGGTCTTTCCCTTACCTCGGCTTGTTACTTTATATTATTATTAAACAAGCATGTATGTGTACAAAACGTGACAATAATAACATAGCATGATCAAGTAAAAAGTTCAAGTTCCAAGATAAACATGTAAGGGTGCAAGATAACACACAAAAGGATGAACTAACCAAATTTCTAGTTCAGGACAGCAAGACCATATTGCAATAAAACTGAGATTCTCATTATTACGAACATGCAAACCTGAATCCGTCGAAAGGTCTAGAAAATAGACTCCCGACCGAATGCAGCAAACATAGATAAGTCGTATCGTATTTCAGAAAAACAAGTCTCAAAACAGGTTTGAATCCAGAAAACATGTTCAGCCAGAAATCAGCATTTTATATTCACAGTCAGTAAAACAGCATGAAAACTCATTAATTAAATCCACAAAAAATTTGGGGTATTCTCCTATATATCTAGTATCAGAATATAAAGTTTCATAATTTTCCAGTAAGATTAGTTTAGCCAAAAAAAATCATAAAATATCAAGCAATGATAGCAAATCAGGAATTCCCAACACTGCTTTACGAAAACTATAATATCTTGCAAACCGTGAAACGAAATCCAAATCTGCCAAAGGGAGAAGAAAATAGACAAAATAAGCTAACCTTCATATTTTACAACCATTTTTCATACAGTAAAAGGAATCAGGGTGAAAATACAAATATTTACAGAACAGCGAGCAGAATCCAGCAAGTATAGTTTTTATAAACAAGCATGAAACGGCATATTATTCTTATCAATAAAATCCACCAAAATTGTGGGTAATCCCTAAAAAGGTATAGAAATACTGTGCAAAATTTTAGATCAAAATAATATGTTTAGCACTAGTATCAAAATAGTTTAGTCATCGAAATCATCAAGAAACGAAATCTGAAAATGAAATACACCTTTGTAGTAAAACAATCATATCTCACACATACGAAAACGAAATCGATCAAGGTCAGAGAGTTTGGAAAGAAGACGGATTTCTTTAAAAATCATGTTTAATACTAAAATTAAGATTCTGACCTTAATATGGTATAAAATACCAATCAAAACTTATCACTGACAAAATACAGATTTTCCTTTTAACAACAAATCAACATACAACATGCGAAACTCGTCCCAAACACAACCAAACATGTTATAGAGTCTACTAAGTGTCCGAACATTATGAAATAGGATATATAGCATGTCCGCAATAAGTATATCATATGGATCCAAACAAACACATGATTTATCATAATTATTCCACAAATATAATTTCATCAAGAACGATCAAAACCTAAGTTGTTTCATGTCAAATTTGTGTCGTAAGGCAACTATGGTCAAATAGCACTATAGAGACAATACTCATCAAAATACATCACACACGATTGTCTTCAGAACCCAACTACACTACAAGCAGAATTTATAACTTGTATCATACAAAGGAATTGAGTACAAGTTACTTGCCTGGAAGAAGACGATGGGAACGGAGCAAAGAGCAAGAATAACGAGAACGGATTCTCGGGAATGAACACAAACACAACGAACAGATCACGAACCAATCACGAACACACGATCACTAACAAGATGAAGACGATCGAGATCACGAACACAATCGGACGGTTGAGATCAAACATCAAGATCAAGATGATCAGATCAGATCAGACAGCCAGATCTCCCTGATAATGAAGAAAATGATGAAGATCAAGATCGATCGATTGAATGGCTGCGATCAAAAGAAGTTGATGATCATCATGATCGTGACGATCAAGAAGAGATCGGACGGCTAGAATCTAATCGGATGATCAAGAGGAGATCGACCGCCCACATCCAATCAAGCATGATGATCAAGATCCAACAGACGGCCAGAATCAAAACCAAGGGGACATTATCATGATGATCAAGATAATCACGACGATCGACGACTCACATACAAAGCCATGATTAAGACCAATATCAAGAGCAAAGGCAATTGGGTGTGCACTGGTCGGCACAGGGCAGCAAGGCGGTGGCCAGTGGCGGCACTCAAGTGAGGCTGACGGTGGCGAGAGGGACCTCGGGGACGGCAGCGAGAGGAGCATCGCGACGCTACTGCTATGGAAGACAGCAGGGCGCAGGGCGTCAGGGAACTAGTCGATGCGGCAAGGTGACGGGATGAGTGGACGGAAGAGGAGCACGGTGGCGACTGTGGCTGTCGCGACTGCGGCCTGCTGCAGTGCGCACAGGGGGAGGCACTGCATGGGGGACTCGGGGTCTGCGGCGACAGGAGGGTGGACGGGTGATCGGGGTACAGCGGTGTAGTGCCACTGTCGAGGAAAGGTCGCGATGAGGATTGGGAGAGGGATGGAGGGGCGCTGAGGGGCTATCGAATGGTGGAGGGTGAGGTGCACGGAATGGGTTAACGGAGAGAGAGAGAGATGAACGGGAGAGGGTGAAGAAGAAGTAGGGTGGCTGTATAGGGGAGAAGATGAACAGGTGTAAACAGGGGGGTATAAATAGGTAGGGAAATTAGGGTTAGGTGGGTTTCGGGTGTGGGTTTAAGGCGTAACGGGTTTAAATAATGGGTTTGGGGTATTTCGGTTATTTAGGTTAGGATAGGTATTGGGTTTGGGTTTATTGGGGTAATGGGATTTAAATAAAAATCCAATAAGAAAATTAAATAACCGATAAAACATAATTTATAAAATAACGCAATTTACAATACAATAAACTTTATTTAAAATAACTACAAATATAATTTATAAATAGAACTAGGTTTTTAATAACCAATCAAAGTAATAACCATAATAAAAATGATAATAAAAATAATAGTAATGATAATAACACTGAATAATAATAATAACAACAACAATAATAATCATAAACATAAACATAATAATAATAATGCTAATAATAAACGAAAACAAATAAAATTATTGATAGATTTTAATAGAAGATGTAATAGTAAAATTTGACAAAAGAATTTGAAAACGAAAAAAAATCTGCAAAAATTTTAAATACAGAAAATACACAAAAATATATTTTTGGAAAAATAGGGGTTACATTAATAAAATATAGAGTCGATATACAAGCATATGAATATCTTTACAGTAGAGTTCGAGAGACACTATTCGTAAAGAGTGGAGAGACAGTTGTAAAAAGAATAAAAAAATTTCCCAATTTAATCAGATAACCTAGGCCATTGTTGGAGACAACGGCCATAGTTAAAAAAAAAAATTGGATTATTTTTGAGTTTGTTGCTTCTTTTGGCTTGACCAAGACAGAGAGCCACTCAAAAAAATCCATATTTTTCATATAACTTAGGCCGTTGTTGGACGTTTAAAAAAAGTTGGATTTTTTTGAGTTTGTTGCTTCTTTTGGCTTGGCCAAGATAGAGAGGGACTCATAATAATCCAAATTTTTTCATATACCTTAGGCTGTTGTTGGAGACAACGCCCTAGGTAGTGAAAAAATAATATTGACTTTTTTTGACTTGTTGCTTCTTTTGGCTTGGCCAAGTCAGAGAGCCACCCAAAAAAAATCCAATTATTTAATAAAACCTAGGCCTTAGTTAAAAAATATATGGTTGCTCTCTGACTTGTTGCTCCTTTTGGCTTGGCCAAGTCAGAGAGAAACCCAAAAAAAACCAATTTTTTGATAAAACCTAGGTCGTTGTAGTTAGAAAAAAATATGGTTGCTCTCTGACTTGTTGCTCCTTTTGGCTTGGCCAAGTCATAGAGCAACCCAAAAAGAACCAACTTTTTTGCTAAAACCTAGCCCGTTGTTGGATACAACAGCCTCAGTTAAAAAAATATGGTTGCTCTATGACTTGTTGCCCCTTTTGGCTTGGCCAAGTCACAGAGCAACCCAAAGAAAACAAATTTTTTGCTAAAACCTGGGTCGCTTGCTCCTTTTTTTTTTGCTTGCTCTCTGACAGGGGCGTAGCTACCTGGTCCCGAGGGGGTGCGGCTGCGTCCCCTCGATTTTTGGTTGCGCCCCTTGGATTTACATAAGCAGTATATAAATAGGGTAATTTAACACTTCAACTTCACTAATCTGTTGTAGTCTAGTTGGTTAGGGTAATTGGCTCTCACTCTAAGAGAATTTGGTTCAAGTCCCGGGAACATAATTTTTTTTTTATACTTTTTTTTGAAGTTTTAATTTCTTTTTGTTCAATTTCGGGAACAAAATTGGATTTAGTTTGTACTTTTATTTGAAATTTTAATTTCTTTCTTTTTAAATGACCAAAATAAAAAAAAACATTTGACAACAACGGAAGTTGAAGCCATGACCTTCTAAAACTTGAAGTCAAGCACACTAATCCACTGCACACAGTGTGAGTTTGCATTTCATTTACATTTAATGAATAATCACTGCTCTGATGGCTAATATTCTGACATTTAGTGAAGTGTCCAAGGGTTTTGATGAATAATCATTGCTCTGATGCACACAATATGAAGTTCCAAGGGTTTTATTGTCAAAGAAAATGACTATTTAGTAATTGTAATAGTTTATGACATTTGGTATTAATATATGATGTTTTTAGGAATATAAATGTATTTGTTATAATTTATTATTTTTTAATAGTAAGCGTCGCACCCCCTAAATAAAAATCTTGGCTACGCCACTAATCTCTGACTTGTTACTCTTTTTGGCTTGGCCAAGACAGAGAGCAACCAGCAAAATTCCAAAATTCGCTTATACAACATAGGTCGTTGTTGGAGACAACAGCCTAGGTATAAAAAGGAAAAAAAAATTTAAAACATGTCCACTGCAGTTGTATCTGCGACACTTCAATCCAACCGACATATAAATACACAATACAATCAACAACAACACTTGAATCCCAACAAAATTTAGAAATAACAACAACTCTTACACATAACAAAAAATCCAAATTATTGCATCAATATCTAACATACTCAAACTATACATCAAAAAATTCCAATTCACAATGCTTCATTATATCTCTCCTCGGAACTCAATTCATCGGATGGATTCACTTCTTGCGGATTGATTGCTCTTAATTCAAAATTTTGTTTTGGTTAGTGACAAATTCATTTACCACAAATGAAGTATAATAAATTTAAATGAACGTTAACCAAAGAAATTATGCGTATTGTCCCTCAAATATTGTTAGACGATTTCTTGAATCATGATCCATTTGCACAATGCCGCATGTTCGGCACCATCTCGGTCTTTTAAAGCGAAGTTGCTCTCTTATTGACCTAAATTTTTTGGCGCGAGGCCTTCCCTTAGTCATGCATTGTTGTGGGTCTCTTACGCATGTAGGTACGTGTCCGCTGCCTTCATCATGAGGTTGTGCACTACTATGTGGTTGTGTACTACCATGTGGTTGTGTACTATCATGCAGTTGTGAGGCCTCTTCGGCTTGTTCGTCCAATCCGGGTTGTAGCCGAGAGACGCCGTCAATGGTCTTCTGCAAATTCTCGAGTGTGTATTTGTAACTTTCATTGGAGGAACAACAAAGATCGACAATCTGTTTTGCGTGGTAACTCAACTTACAATATCGAGAAGCACAATTCTTGGTTTTGCGTTGGGTTGGAACAGATGTCTAACTTCTTCTCATCACATTCCGAATCCATCTTCTTTTAATGTATACATTCGGAAGGGAAGTGTGATGGCTAAACCGAAGAACCGCTAAAATATGAAGGCAAGGAATGCCAACGAAGCCGAAGAAATGACAAGAACATGTAATAATTTGGTTGAATTTGCATAACTGAAGAAGGCGAGCTGGTTCTGATTCTCCACAGAGTATCACATGGAAGGTTGAACTATCCGGTGTCTCAAGATCGCCAACGAATGTCACATTGTATATGAAGCTTTTTGTAACTTCACTTGGAATTTGTAAAAAAATTTCAAAGTTTATGTTTTCTCCATTTGTGCCTCCAAAGCCCATTCGCTCTTCAACTTCGATCTCTTCTCACGGTTACGATGATTTTCTTTCAGTTCATCGTGTCTTCGCCTTCCTGAAAAATGGTCAAAGATGACGGCAAATTCATGCAAGGAATATTTTCTTCTGTAAGATGCTTCAAGGCAGAATGCGATGACTCAACCCGTTAGCTACTCAACATGCCGGCCCAAAAAGAATCGTTAGTATAGATGGGTGCCCATTTTTCACGGATATCAAATAGATCGTTCAACCATTTGTTATTCTCTAATTTGTATTGCGAAATCAATAAATTTTATTTTTTTACAAATTTATGTACATATTCGGAATTATAGATGACAGTCTTCAATGATTCCCTAAACTTGTCGACATCATTCAACATAAGCACTCCCTGCGGTAACTTATCCAATATGTGCCAAATACAAAACTGATGCCAAGTCTGAGGAAAAACTTTCTTCACTGCGGCGGCAATCACACGGTTTTGATCGGTGACAATGCCGGATGGAACACGATTCATAACACCTAACCACTTTTCAAAGAACCATTCAAACGAAGCGGCCGTCTCGTTTGGAATGAACCCACCTCCTAAGAAAGTCGATTTCCATTGTTGATTCACTCCAACAAAGGGAACAAATAACATTCCATATCGGTTATTGTACGTGGCATCAAAGCAAAGTACATCGCCAAATTCTTGATAATTCATCCTAGAATTACCATCAACCCATATACAATGTAACAACCGCCTTTCGGAATCTACTTGAATGTCATAAAAAATGAAAGATCTGTCTGTTTCTTAGATTTGAAAAAATCAATTAGCATTTTCGAATCGTGTCCTTTCAATGCTTCTTACGAGTCTCTAAGTAAATTTTTAACATCTTTTTCGGTGAATCCTACTTGATCGTAACCACCACTAACACTTTCGAAGAAGAGCATTTATCGATATGTCGGATATTAGGTTGGTTGAATTGGTCTATTATCCTTTTATCCATATTTGACACGGAACGGTTCCGGGACAACAGATGCCTTCTACCGGGTGAGGTAAATTCGTGATTGTGTGCTTCATGAAATCAATACAACACCCACGTATTATTTGCTTCGTTCAGTTTTACACGAATGCAAGCCTTACAACCCATTCTACAGATTGTTCCCCGTCTACCATCACTATGTTCACTCGGCGACGACCGGGCTATATTACACAGATAGGACTCATCTACTTCCACTCCTCCCTTTAATTTATTCCCACCCTTACGCATTGCAAAATCGTCACATCGAGCATATGAAGAATAGAAATTTTTGGCCTCAACTAAAGTTGGAAACATCATACCTAACTTTGGTTTTAGGTATTCTTCGACTAACGGTATTAGCACTGGTAACGGGTCTGATCGGGTCGGGTAGCTCAATACCCGGACCCGGACCCGGTCATTGACGGGTCCAAATACTGGACCCGGACTCAGACCCATGAAATTCGGGTCCGGGTCCGGGTCCGGTTCCCGCAAGAAACGATTGTGATATATATATATATATATATATATATTATATATATATATATATATATACGAAACAAAATATGTGATAAAATCTCACAAACAACGTCCAAAAAATATAAAACTTTGCGATTGGGTCCAACTTGCCGCACACGAGGTAACGGAACTTGTAGAAGCGAGTTCCGATCCACGGTTTGCAAGATACGACCGTGTCTCACTTTCAATCTTGGAAAAGAGGGATGCGATACACAGATGCATATAGCAAATTGTGGGTGACAACTCACAACTACAAGTTGCTATGTCTTGTGAGTGGCAAGACCGACCTATTCGCAAAATTTCGGATTTTTCAAGTGGGTTTTCTATTGAAAACTCGCTCAAAACATAACAAAATTTATGGAAAAACCGCACAAATGACGTTAAAAAAAACTAAACTTTGTGATTAGGTCGGGCTCCCCGCACACAAGGCAACGCAACTTGTACAAGCGAATTCCGACCCACGATTTGCAAGATACGGCCGTGTATCGCTTTCACTCATGAAAAATGCCAACAATGCGATTCATTGACATAGCTCGCAGACCGTGGGTCGGAACTCGCAACTACAAGTAGCATTAGGTTGCGAGCGGTTAGCCCGACATGCTCGCAAAATTTCTTATTTTTTGGATGTCGTTTCCCAGTGAAAAATCCCTCGATAGAATTTAAACATTAATTGTTGTTGTTTAATATACGGTAGAAATCCGCACAAACAAGATCAAAAAATTTCGAAAATTTGGAAGTAGGACGGACGCAAAACACATGAGCCAACAATACTTGTAGAGGTGAGTTTCGACTCACGGCTTGCAATATATGTCAATGTATCGCTTTCACTCACGAAAAATAGTCGAAGAGATACACGGTCGTACACTTCAAACCGTGAATCCGAACACATTTCTACAAGTTGCATTGGCTTGTGCGTGGTGAGCTCGACGTACTCACAAAATTGCAGAATTTTTAGATCACTTTGTGCGCTTATACTAACAACGAACAACAACAACTAATACTACATCTATATCGACAATAACACTATAATTACCTAATTTATAATTAGCTACACATAATATACAAATTGTACACTCAAACATTGAATAAAAAATTTCAATAAATTAACCTAGCTAGATCTACTAAAATAGAAAAAAAAAATTATTACCTTTCATAATGAGGATTTTCTAAAAGGAGATAGAGGAGGTCCTTGTGTAGAACCCCGTATTTTAAAATATTATTTTAATTATTTGAAAATGAATTTAAATTTATTTTGGAGATTTAATTGGTATTTTCTAAAAGATTTATCTTTTGTACACGTGCAAAACACGTGCAAATGACTTTGAGATATTTGAAAAATTAAGTTTTCTTTATGGAAAATCATTATTTATTATTTTGGAATTATGTAATATTTTTCCAGATTTTTTCTGAAATTAATTTGATCTAATTGCAATTTTTGATAAAAGAAGGACCTTTTTGTAAAATTGACATTTTTTAAGGGCTAAAGTGCAAAATTGACATTCTGAACGTTTTAAACAGTATTGGTTAAGATTTAGAAGTATATTTTCTTTTAAAAATCCTAATTTAAATGAATTTTAGATGAATTTCCAAGAGAAGATATATATATATATATATATATAATTGTATTTTGGAGGGATGGTTTTGCAAATGTATTCCTAAACCCTAAAACCTAATTCCCGGCCTATATAAGTAGAGTCGCAGCCGTCATTCGCGGCATAACTCAGATTTCATTATATTATTTTCTTGGCGATTTGGAGAAGGAGTTTGGATCGAGCAAAAGGAAGGCTTTTGTGGATTCTTCTCGATTCTAAAGGTGAGTGATATAGACTTGTTTTGTTTATGTGTATGATTGCATGCTGTTTTGTTTGATGATTTCGTAACTTGTATGAAATCGATGCCATGGTTGTTATTCGTAATATGCATGTGAAATCCATGAAAGATTAGTAGATCTCGATTGACAATTCTTGATTGCTTGAAACATGTTAAGATTTGAGTATAGTTATGAAAATAAGAAATTGGATGGAGGAATCTCTGGACCTTGTTAGTACGAATTGGATTAGATTTGAGTTGAGGAAGAGATTTGGTATTGAGATAAACTCCAGTATTGAGTATTGATTACAGGCCTAATTTGTGAGATCTGTAGGCCGACAATCGACTGGGACTATGTATCAGTCGACTGGTACGACCCTAATATTGTACCTTCAGTCTTTTGAGGATTCGTTCGGGACAGTCGACTGAGACCCTATTCAGTCGACTGGTCTGCTGAATATTTGGTTTGTAAAGTGTCTCAGTTTCTCGTCGGGACAGACGACTGATGATGTCTTTAAGTCGACTATAGTGTTTGGAATGTTTCTTGAGAATTATTGATAATTGTCTCGGGTAAGTCGACTGATGGTTTTCTTGAGTCGACTTACTGCACTCGTTAAAATCTTGGATATTGGTTCTCGGGGCAGTCGACTTACTATAGAATAAGTCGACCGGTGCTGATGAGTTTCATGATCTTGAGGGTTCTTGTTATCTTAGTTTGTTTGTAGATGGATATGTTCGTCGGTGTCTTGGCATACCGGGTTCGTATTCGATCTATACCTTCTTAGTTTGTTTGTAGATGGATATGTTCGTCGGTGTCTTGGCATACCGGGTTCGTATTCGATCTATACCCTCTTAGTTTGTTTGTAGATGGATATGTTCGTCGGTGTCTTGGTATACCGGGTTCGTATTCGATCTATACCTTCTGTTTGTAGATGGATATGTTCGTCGGTGTCTTGGCATACCGGGTTCGTCTTCGATCTATATTATCTTTAGTTTTGTAGATGGATATATTGTTATCCGATCTATGGCATTATTGGTGATCGATTGTTGGACATACATTGTGGTACTGAGAATTGTTGACAGTTGGACATATTCTGAGTGTGGGGATTACTGTTTGTTCTGAACAGTCGACTGGTTCGTTAAACAGTCGACTGTACAGTGCAGATGAGCTGTACTACTTGGAGAGTGATTGATTGATTGATACTTGATCGTTTGTATTGTTTCTTGACTCAGCTTCACTCATGTACTGGCCTATCGTTCTTGTTTCAGATTACATGTTCAGTTTATGTATTTTTGTTCAGTACATGTTGCTTTTGATTATTTGTTTGTTTATGTTTGTTGTTTTATATCACTCACACCATTTATGGCTGACCCCGTAGTTTTGGGGGTTAGGGTTCAACTCTAGCCTCATGTGTTACAGGTAGCTGCTTAGAGTTGGGAGCTTGGATGCTTGGGGTAGCTTTGGATTTTATGAGTGTTATAATAGAGCCTTGGGTAATTTTGTAAGGAGAAAGGGTTGTAACAGTTAAATGTATTTTAAGGTGTTTTGTATTTCCGCTGCAATTGAAAAAGAATAATGTAATAAGAATTTGGAATAAAATGACTTGAGTTTTGGTCTATGTATATTGTTACATTGAAGTGGATCGCTGGAAAAGTGCCACGTATTTTCTAAATTTTATATTGAAAATTCGGGGCGCTACACCTTGCGCGCTGCTGCAGACAAAGGAAGGGGAGTAGGGTTTGGCAAATTTCTTTAGGATTAGAGTTTTAGGGTTGGGGAGATTTCGTATGGGTTAGGGTTTTTTGGTATTCGGGATCTTCAAAGGAAGAGGGCAAGAGTGTGAGAAGACGGAGAGATTGAGTGAGAAGCAACATGCAAGAGAGAGCTAGGGTTTTCAGATCGAGAGAGAGAGAGAAAGAGAGAGATAGAGAGAGAGAGAGAGAGAGAGCTAGGGTTTGGGGAATCAATATTGCGAGAGCGAGAGAGTTGTTGACGAAGAATGAGGGAGATGGCGATCTGAGTATGTACAAGTGTTTGGAAAAACACTTGTACATACCTAGGCCGTTGTTGGGAATAACGGCCTAGGTTGATTTTTTTTTAAACAATGGCCTAAGTGTTTTTTTCAACCAAAAAAAATTTCATGCTAAATTACACTAAGTCTGAAGCGTTATTTAGCATGAACTTCCCAAAATACCGCTCTGCTCTAATAGAAGATCTGCTCTGAATCTGAGCGGCAGCGATCTGAGCGGCAGCGATCTGAGCCGTCGATCAAGATCAAGAGCGATCCAATGGCTCAGATCGCTCTTTTCCAACTCGTTGAAAACGAACCCGTTTTCGACTGAGCAAAACTATATATATATATATATATATATATATATATATATATATATATATATATATATATATATATATATATATATATATATATATAATATAAAATAATAATAATAATAATAATAATAATAATAATAATAATAATAATAATAATAATAGAGGTGGGCCTATAGGTTGTCAGTATGGGGTGTGACCTATAGGAATCAGATGAGAAAAGAAATGAGAATGAGAAAAGAAGTGGTGTGGCTGTGCTTTGGGTGGGCCCGGGGATGTTGTGCTGCACGTGAGAGGAAAGAAGAGGAAGTGAGTGTGGGTACATGTCATGCACGTGTGTGTATATATATGTGAGTGTGTGGTTGTGTTGGGTGTATGGCTTTGTCCAACATGGGTGGCTGAGAGAGTGAGATGAGTGTTTAAATATATTGCCCAGGATCAAGAGGTATCTGAAAGCTATAACACCTTTTGTGTGACAGGCCTGTGGTGGGCCGTTATTAGAATTTTTCACGTTGCGCACACATATAGCCATGTGCGCAGCTGAGCCGAACTCGGGGCGTTATATTCCTCCCTCGCTGAACCCCCCGGTGGGCCCTCTGCTCCATGTGGCAGTTTGTCTCCCTCCTCAATTTCTTGCATGTAAGCAGGTAGGGTTTTGGATATTAAATATATTATATTAGGTTGTGTGGCTTGGTAGATTGGTTTGTTTGAGTAATTTGTGGTAATTAAGAGATTTCAGGGTTGAATATCTATTATGTTTGAGTTAATCTAACAATCTGAACTAAACACAAAATGAATCTAAATATTAAGCCAGGACTAGGTTAGTGTTAGAAATGAGAGTCTATGTGAGAATAGGGAGAGAAGGCGATGAACGGATGGACCATGGTTAAAACTTATTGGGAGGATGAAGTGGCATGACAAAATCTGTCGAAAAACAGATTTATTTTGTTTTGATCATAGTTTGGAGTATATGTATACTTTTTTATTGTTTCAGATTGGAATGTAGTTAGGTTGAATTATCTACCTTTAAATCTTTACAACTAAGCTTTTAAATAATTCGTGTTTTGGTTTTGGATGATAAAGTTTCGATCTTTTAAAATTTTGTAGGTGTTTCGGCTGAGGAGCTAGAGACAGCTTTGATTTCGGTGAATTCTACGTTGGATGATGTGCTATTTCCGTTGTTAAAGGTTGGTTCCAGACATTATAATGCTTATTTTCATATCTTAAAAAATTTAGAGATACATGTGTAATTGTTTTACGACATTCTAATTATTTTGTATAACTTAACGTGAAGTTTCTAGCCCGACATATTGCATATAAATATTGATATCTATGTAATTTGTCAATCAAACATGATTGCATATATTTTACTTTTTATAGGATTTTTCATATGTTGTATCGTTCCGAAGACGTGTCTTAGACACGTGCCCATGGAAAACGTAGTTATTTATAAAGATCCAAACTTCTAGTAACATAAAAGCAGCAAAACAAACATTCATACCAAAAAACTTCCAAACCAATTTTCTGATAAACCAAATAGCATTAATTCCTTAATATCTGGTGATATCGGAAAAATTTTTCTGTACTGACCCACTTTTTGAAAACTAACCGACTTTCGAAGATATTTACCTAGCTGATTCAGTTTTGGATACGTCAACATAAAATGCTATTGGCAAAATTGGCATCTGTTATTTTAATGTCGTTGTTATCAATAGCGGCACCTGTAAAAAAAATATTGTTGCCGCTATTGAGAGTAACGACATCAGTACATCTTACATTCTCTTAGCAACTCTATGACTTGAGAAAAAGTTGCAAAAAAAATATTTTATAATTGATGTTGTTATTCCTCGTAACGACATCATTACAACTCATAACGCTATTGGAAATAGCGGCATCAGTATAATAGAAAAGAAAACCTTTCTCTCGTCCTATTCTTCTTCTTCTACGTCTTTTCTTTATTAATGGAGAGAGTGAGAGAGAGAGAGAGAGATAATGATGATGATGAGAGAGAGAGAGAGAGCTCTACATTAATGAAGAAAAGAAGAAGAAGAACAGAAAGAGCGATTTTTCTTTTTGATTATACTGATGTCACTATTTCTAATGTCGTTATTAGGAATAACGGCTTCAATTATAAAATATTTTTTCTTGCAATTTTTTTCTCAAGTCATGGAGTTACTAAACGAATGTGAGATATACTGATGTCGTTACTCCCAATAGCGGCAACAAAATTTTTATTTTACAGGTGCCGCTGTTGGAAACAACGATATCAAAATAACAGATGTTGTTATTGCCGATAGCATTTTATGCTGACGTGTCCAAAACTGGGTCAGTTTGGTTAATATCAGTTTGGTCAATATTTTTAAAAAGTGGGTCAGTACGGAAATTTTTTTTGATATCAGATAGACATATAACAAATGTCGGCCGATATAATGCCTAAAATATATCAATTATTCATTTTGAGGATATTGAATCGGTGATGGTGACCCATATCAACTTTTATAGTGGTCATAACTGACTCGATAATTAAAACATTATGTATGTATGTTTGTATAGATATGAGTTCAGGTTTGGATGGGTTCATGTTCGGATCTAGACCGGCTTTTGAGTATCAAAATCTAACAAAAACCAGGTCGGGTTCATGTCAAACCTAACCCAAGTGAAATGTCTTATGTGGAACCTTAGGGTAATCAGATGAAATCGTGTTTCCAAACAGTCGAGCCACGATATGTATACAACAAACAATCTCTTGATGAAGAATAAGAGACAATCTAGTTTTGAAATTAATTTGTGGATATAGAGTATGAAATATGAACATCAACAGAAAAACGCCGGGAGTTTCAGTCGTCACTCTTTGTGCAAAACTTGCTCAACCTCTCCTAATTGAAGGAGGGACACATACAGTTCTCAATCATGAAGTTTAATCATTGATTCTCATTTCCTTTTCCACGAAGTCCTGACAAGTTTCACTTGCTTGATATTTTTAATCGTTAGCCTGCATCATGTACTTTGATATAATTTCAACGAGCTTCCATAGCATTTTTTTGGTTTTCATTTACATCATGACTTTTATCGCTTGGATAGTTTGAGTATGTTTCCGTCGTTCTACTCAAATATATGATTACCCGTGGCTTGCGGTTGCCTACTTGCTGCAGATCTCATAATCTTAATTATTGAGTATAATAATGTCCTTAATGATACTGGTCCAGCATTGTTCCTTAATTGCTAATGCAAATGAATTAAATATATTTTGTTATTTCCAGTACTTGTAGATAAAAAAACAGCAGACTTTACGAGCATTGCATACCTCGTTACTTTAAAACCTAATTCTATCTGAGAATAAGATTCCTGGTTTTTGGTAGAAGGAAAAAATTCTACCAAAAATTCAGCGAGTGCATGCTGAGAGAATTTCTTGACAAAACAAAAAAAACTAAACAAGTGTACACTCGCTATGTTGTGAATATTTTTTAAATTGTTTTCTGGAAGAAAAAAAAATTCAGTTTGCACGAGGTGTGTTTAAGTTAGCTCGACATAATAGTATTTTTGAGGGCCCCTAATAATAGTATTTTTATTTTACGTGCAAAATACGTGTCTATATTTACAAGGAAATTACAAATTTGACGGCCCTAAAATCGCAAAAACGTGTCTATATTTACAAATTTGGCAGCCCTCACAAAAACGTTAGAGCCGGCCCTGAAGCCACATGTAATCCGGTCTAAGGTCTGCACCTCCCTTTCTACGCCCGAGAGAGCCTCTTGACTTGCTATCTTATAATGCTAAGAAGGAGTTTAATATATATACCCTTCTAAATCCTTTGACTTTTCCGATGTGGGACTAAAAGTCCTTCAACCAATTTTCAAACATCAAGTGTCTCACTTCGGGAGACAATATCTCAATCACCCGATAACCGTTTTGAGCAAATAAATATACGATTTTGATCTACTCACGAAAGAGAACACCAAACCATCCAGATCTCTCACTAATTCATAGAGGATCTTACTCAAAAACTTGCTTAAAAACTGGTTCGTAAATTGGGTTACTTGATGGATTTGTGTACTTGTTAGAAAATGAGTTACTTAACGTCATTTATGAACAAGTTTTTAGGCAAATTTTTTAGTAAGATGCTCTATGAATTAGTGAGAGACCTTGATAGGTTTGTGTTCTCTTTCGTGAGTAGATCAAAATCATATATTTATTTACTCAAAACGTTTATTGGGTGAATGAGATATTGTCTCCCAAAATGAGACTCTTGATGTTTTAAAATTGGTTGAAGGACTTTTAGTCCCACATCGGAAAAATCAAAGGACCGGATTACATACGGCTTGTGCACCCGCACATCCTGCGGACACGAATGCCGAGCCGACTTGAACACACCCCGTGCAAATCCAAAATTTTTTCCCCCACTAACGGCCAAAAGAAATTCTTAACATAGACTCGCTATCTAGTGCAAACACACTCGCTATGTCAAATAGTGAGTCTACACTTGTTCATTTTTTGTTTTGTCAAAAAATCATCTCAACATAGAAGATAGCGAGTGCATTTTGTCTAAACTCGCTATCTGAAATAGCGAGGAGGTCAGTTTGGAAGTTTTCTTTAAAGAGGATCTGTTTGGGAAAAAAATTCTGGTCTCCTTCAATCATGCCAACATTCAGATCGTTATCTGCATATTCCCCCCTTCCTTAGTATATTCAGTTATTCTGTCACATGCTGGCATGCTGCCACTGTGGCAGTCATAATTTAATTCCTCCATTCTTTATTTAATCATGTATAAATCTAATCTAATCCAATATTATAATGAAAAAACTAGTATACTCTGGTAAAATATTGTATAAACTTATATAATATAATATAATATAATATAATATATAGTATAATTTCTTGCATATAATTTTTTTTTAAAATAAGAAAAAAAAAAAATTGAAAAATTCATCAAATAATATCTATATAATAATGAAGATTCCAATTCTAATTTGGATGGAATAAGAGTGAGGAGTTATGTTCTACATTTTGCCCTCCTTGTTTTATTTTTAAAAGGAAAAATGAGAAAAATCCTAGACGAGAGTGGTTTAGCAAAATATATTGTATAGATTCCAAAATTTTAATTACTTTTCATAATTTCTAATTAAATTTCTGTATTTATTAATAATTTTTGGAATTTAATTTAATTTCATAATTTTAAATTATTTTATGTGATTTTTTATTGATTTATTGAGCAGGCACGATTTTTTCAGCAATGTGGATCGCCCATCGAGCATGTGCTCGGCCGCTGAGTGGAATAAGGTGTCAGGATGATGTGGTGATGTGGCACAACCTGGGATGTTGATCACGTGATGAGCTCGCCTGCTAATTGAATTGGACATGCGTGATTGGGTGGCAACGTGACGCGGTCGGGTGCCTCGATTACGCACGTCTTCACGCATCTGGACGATTAGATGGTCGAAAATTGAGCGGAGATGGTGGCTGGGTGTGTGCACGTATTAAGATATGTGTGAATTCCTACTTTTGCTATCCTTTCTCTATTTCAAAATGTGGAAAGGAGAGAGGGGGTACATTCTCCCTCCTATTAGCGTAATATATAAATATAATTGGAATTGTCATCTGTACAATATATTATGCTAAACCACTTTTGGTTCAAGAATTTTTCTCCTTTTTTCATTCTAATATAAAAAACGAGAGCAAAAGTATAAGCTAACCATCCTACTTTTTCTCCATCCAAAATTTCAATTAGAATCATAACCCTTAATTAAACCTTAAAAATCGTGCATTATTATATAAATGTTATTATATGAATTTTTCAAAACAAAATTTTTTATTATTTTATTATTTAAGAAAAAAATTATGTACACGGGTTATATAGACGTCTCTTTATATCAGATGATCATGAATTTATTCCAGTTTCAACTACTTGGGTCCCATGCTTTTTGTTGGGTATCGATATTTAGATCTAAGAGAGAATTAGTGAATCCAAGTTGACTTTTCTACTTCATCCTTATCCGTCTTGTTTGGTTCATCGCAGACTGAGTTGCATTGTCATTACAATTCAAGTTTTAAAATTCTCGAGTTACAATTGTTAGACTTAATTTCAAATAATCTTAAATCCCAATTCTTGAATTTCAAGATTATCATATTAAATTATTAAGAATAACTATCGACAAATCATGTAGCATCTAAAAATTTTAATAAATAAATTATAAATAAGTGGTACAATTTTCAGAACCAACTTCAATTAAACTATTAACACAATATCAAATACAAGAAAAATTAAATTTTTTTATTAACACTTCTCTTCTTACAAAACACAGCGCAATTAAATACATTAATTACAAATCTTCACAACACATAGAATCTTCAATTTGTATTTATACTCCAAGCTTAATTTGCATTAATGCTATCCATAGCTGAAAACCTTGCAAAGATTTATTAAAAGTGGGCACGTCAGTTAAATGCCACTAACGTCAACTATAGTAATAGTGACACTTTTAAATCTCACAATCACAAACTTTATACATATTAAAACAATAATAAATGATGCATAAACAATAATAGATAGAACATAGAATAACAGTGAAAGAAGCCGTAGAACAACAAGTGAAGGTAGGCTAAATGTCAAGTGTCCGAGATGAGAACAGAAAGCAAGCATACATAAGACAAGTCAAGAAACACAAATGCTAATGATGATTTCTAATGCATACTTGTCAGATTCTATGCATCACATACTACATAGGTCCGGTACAAGCCCTTATCGTTCTCCACTTCAAAGGGTTCAATGCCCAGTTATGCAACTAACCTACTATGGTGACAGAAACACGATTCGATACTCCGTGAATGGACCCCAGCTCCGGTACGCAACCCGCCAAGCTGTACAAGTGTAGACACGCTAGTATCCCGCAAGCATCGCTCTAACTCTGGAGAATCACCTCCCTGTCGTGTACCCCGTGAATAGGCTTATCGACCCTCAAAGTGCAGATACACCGTACATTCCGCGAATAGGCTTACCGACCCTTAACGCGCGAATATACCGTACATTTCGTGAATAGGCCTGCTGGTCCTCAACACGTGAACATACCAAATTCATCTCATCTGTAGACATTCCGCAAATAGGCCTGCCGACCCTCAATGCGTGAACATACTAGAGAGACACAACAAATGTACAACCTCGGAATACATCCGTGCGACTGACAACAGAGCTCATACTTACGTTGCCCAAGTTCCGTCACAACTCCCAACTTAGTTCATGTCCTTATGTTCATTATTATTAATTAAATAAAATCATAGTCCCCCTAGAGTTGGTGTACCCTACCAGACTTAACTCTACTGAATCAATAACAAAAGCCCCACTGGCAAAATTCCACAAGATCTCATTTGCCGGCATGCTAGGATCCCACTCCACCTCTAGAGTCTCATAACTCAAAAATATCATCAACAATCTTCCTAGGGCCCACATCATAACCCTAAGCCTTAAATCAAAACCCAACTTGGTTAAAATTATACAAAAATACTCTTTATTAATCACATTCCATTAAATCAACCGATACTAGCATAAAACTCTTTCATATATGGAACCATATCCAACTTACGAAAATTCTTCAACTCTTAAATATTACTTTCCATCCATCCATTTTGTTCAATTATTTATACTAGAAATTCCGTCAATTCAAACAAATCAAGCTTTTTAGACATGGGGATCTCGTCCCAAAAATCTACAAATCTTTTGCCTAAAAATCTGAAATTAAATTCTAAAAAAATTGAAGTCTTGAAATCATTAATCTATCACATTAAAATTTTATTAGAATAGTTTTCCACAAAAAAAAAACTTTAAAACCAAAAAAATTCAAAAAAAAAAAAAAACTGGGGTCAACCGGGTTCGAACCCGTGCAACCCACCGCCCAAAACGCCATGGGCTAGCCAACTCCCCAAGTGCCCCCAATGTCTTAACTATATGCTAAGGTAATTATATCTCTAGTGCACTGTACATACCCTAGGTCTTGTACAAACCCGAGGCCCTATAACTCCAAACCCTAATATAGTAACCTCGGTTACTGTTCACCTCATGAACAGTGAAACCGAACCCCATATGTGCCGATTCGACCATGCAACAATTATACAAACCCTAATATTAAGCTTGAGTTTCTAATAATAAAAAAAATGAATAAATATTGAAGGAATCTCACTTTAAAATCAATCAAGCATGAATTTAAGAGTATACAATAAGTTCTAATAATCTATACAAATCTCCATCATCTACAAGTTAAATCCATGATCATCAATCAATTTTAGACCCCTATTTAGATCTTTATCAATTAAAAATTTGTATCTGTATGTTCATGATAATCTCTAAGTCATAATATTAAAACCCAACCCAATATTTAATACACAATCCATCATCATACAACGAGTTCATAAATGAAGATGAGTTCTTCTATATGTCTAACATCAATAACATTCTTTCTCTTTTTAACATGATAATCACAACATCAATGGAATTCCAATTCCACCCGGAACAGTGAGAGCTCAAAAGTTTTGTTTTTGGTTGAAATAGAAACTCAGAATTATATTGTGCTTTTTTTCTAATTTTTTGTTCTTTAGTTATTAGTTATTTGGAATCCGTGAAATCAGATAAAGAAAATGAAAAAAAAAGTCAAAGAAATTTAATTTCTCAATGAAAAAAAGAAATGAATACGATTTCATCATATGTATCACAATTTTCTTTTTCCAATAGAAACATCTTTGTTCATACTTTGTTTCTATTGGAAAAAGAAAAGTAATCAAAACCATTTCACAAATTAAATAGTAAATAAATAGATTCTAACAATAAGAAGAAAAAAATACCTGGAACCAGTAGACATAGAACTCTTTTTTACATATCATAGCAGCTAGTTCTAACCAATCTTGAAGAGTTAAATACATTCGTTAATGGGAACTATTCATATTCCCAAATCCTATGTTCTTTAAGCCATGTAATTTCAGGTTATTCCGAGATTTTATTACTTGTTTGTCGTCGTCGCTCAAAAAACTTTTGGAATCCCCGGTAGAAACTGACTTTGCTAAAGAAAAAGCTTTTATTGCAACTAAATATCTCTTTTTCTTCCAAATATTTCTACGAATACATTTTTTTGAGATAGAAGTACACTTTTTTGGAACTGCCATTCAAAAAACTAAAACAAATTACTTATTTTTATTGTTGTATGTGAAATACATGTATTGCTCAAAATAGATCATTCTTTCTAGTTTAGTCATTTTCTATACTTAATTGCATCGATAATAGTTTTTCGTAAATACAATCAATATAAATATATATAACAAATAGCAAATATTATATATATGCATCTCACATATATATAACACTGGAAAAAAAAAGGAGAAGGGAATTGGAAAAGGTATTTTTAGAACTATTAGTTCTAATTGAAGAAATTCATAGTGACATGTCCATAAGGGAAGTTCAAACTTAAACTACAACTAGTACTTAAATATGTTAAACAAAACATTCCATTACCTTAGAAGAATAACTTCCATTTTTTTAAGATTTTTTTCTCAGTTCTATATGAAGTAGTAAGGAGTATTAGAATTATAATTTTATACTTTCTGATTCGATTGATTGAAATCCAATCAGTTCCAAAATGAATAAAATGAATTAGGTAATTACTACAAATAAATTAATTATACTATAATAACAATAACTAGAATCGAATTAGGCCTTTTTTTAGTCGATTTCTTGATTCATACTATAATCCATATATTGTATTGTTTTGGTATAATAAACCTCTTTTACTATACTATATGGTATGGTTAAAAATTGCCAGAATAGAATGGTAGTATGGTCATAAAATAGTTTTCAATTCCATATTCCCCATTTTCATAAATATCTTTTTTTCGTTTTTCTTTTGTTATTTGTTAATAAAATGAATAACTCAGTAATTATTATTACCTAGCTATTTGTTGGTCATATCATTTGACCAGCCAATTAGAATCTTTTGAATTGGAATGTTTTCAATATCTGAGAAAAGTCAGAATAATGAAAAGTCCAGATATTGGAGTTTTTTCATATCTTTTTTTGTTGATTTTTTTTGTTCTTTCAAAAAAAAATAGTGAATCAGAAATAATAAAATAAATTATGAAAAAAAGGCAATTTTGTTTTTTTTTTATTATTGAACATTCATATAAATATGCATGGATAATACCCTTTCTTCCATTTCTAGTTACTTTTTTTAATAGGATTTGGAATTCTGCTTATTCCGACGGCAACAAAAAATATCCGTCGTATGTGGGCTTTTCCGAGTGTTTTGATGTTAGTATAGCTATGGCGCTTTCGGTCAATTTAGCTATTCAACAAATAAATGGAAAATTTATTTATCAATATCTATGGTCTTGGACCATCAATAATGATTTTTCTGTAGAGTTCAGACACTTAATCGATCCACTTACTTCTATTATGTCAATATTAATTACTACTGTTGGAATCATGGTTCTTATTTATAGTGACAATTATATGTCTCACGATCAAGGATATTTGAGTTTTTTTTGCTTATATGAGTTTTTTCAATACTTCTATGTTGGGATTAGTTACCAGTTCTAATTTGATACAAATTTATATTTTTTGGGAACTTGTAGGAATGTGTTCGTATTTATTAATAGGTTTGTGGTTCACACGACCAATTGCAACAAGTGATTGCCGAAAAGCTTTTGTAACCAATTGTATTGGGGATTTTGGTTTATTATTAGGAATTTTATGATTTTATTGGATAACCGGTAGTTTAGAATTTCGGGATTTATTCAAAATAGTAAATAACTTGGTTCCAAATAATGGAGTCAATTCTTTATTTGTTATTCTGTGTGCTTCTTTTTTATTTGTCGGTGTTGTTGCTAAATTTGCGTAGTTCCCACTTCACATATGGTTACCTGATGGTATGGAAGGACCCACCCCCATTTCGGCTCTTATACATGTTGCTACTATGGTAGCAGGCGGGAATTTTTCTTGTAACTCGGCTTCTTCCTCTTTTTGTAGCTCTACCTTACATAATGAATCTCATTTCTTTCATAGGCATAATTATAGTATTCTTGGGAGCCACTTTGGCTCTTGCTCAAAGAAACATTAAAAGAAGTTTAGCTTATTCTACAATGTCCCAATTGGGTTATATTATTTTAGCTCTAGGTATAGGTTCTTATCGAGCTGCTTTATTTCATTTGATCACTCATGCCTATTCGAAAGCTTTATTGTTTTTAGGATCCGGCTCTATTATTCATTCAATGGAACCCATTGTTGGATATTTGCCAGAAAAAAGTCAAAATATGGTTCTTATGGGTGGTTTACAAAATATATTCCAATTACAAGAATTACTTTTTTATTAGGTACATTCTCTCTTTGTGGTATTCCACCTCTTGCTTGTTTTTGGTCCAAAGACGAAATTCTTAATGATAGTTGGTTATATTCCCCAACTTTCGCAACAATAGCTTCCTTCACAGCAGGATTAATGACATTTTATATGTTTCGGATGTATTTACTTACCTTTGATGGACATTTGTGCATTCATTTTCAAAATCACAGTAGCAACAAAAATAGTTCTTTCTATTCCATATCCTATGGGGAAAAGAAGTACCAAAAGAAATCAATAGAAATTTACTTTTATCAACAATTAATAATAAGGTCTCCTTTTTTTCAAAAGATACATATCAAATCGATGATAATGTAAGAAATGGTATATGATACTTTAGTACTTACTTTAGAAATAAATACATTTATACCTATCCTCACGAATCGGTCAATACTATGTTATTTCCCATGCTTTTATTGGTATTATTTACTTTATTCATTGGTTCCATAGGAGTTCATTTTGATCTAGGAGTAATAGATTTGGATATATTATCGAAATGGGTAACTCCGTCCACAAATTTTTTCCATCCAAATTCAAATGATTCCTCAGATTGGTATGATTTTTTGAAAAATGCAGTTTCTTCGGTAAGTATAGTCATTTTTGGATTATTTATAGCATCTATTTTATATGGATATGTTTATTCGTCTCTACAGAATTTGGACTTAATCAATTCATTTGTAAAGAGGAATCCAAAGAAACTTTTTTGGACCCAATAAAAAATGTGATATACAATTGGTCATATAATCGTGGTTACATAGATATTTTTTACGCTAGAATTTTTACTGTGGGTATAAGAAAATTAGCTGAACTAATTAAATTTTTTGATAGACATATAATTGATGGAATTTAAATGGGAACGGTGTTACTAGTTTCCTTTTAGGGGAGGGAATTAAATATATAAGGAGAGGACGAATCTCATCTTATCTATTCTTATATTTATCTTATGTATCAATCTTGTTATTCAGTTTTTCAATCTAGAAAATTTTCCTTTCATTTTGATCTTCTTGAAGTTTTCCCAATTCCCAATTATCTTGATGGGTATCAAGATAAGAATATTCGTAAAGTGGGCTATTTTTGTCTTCTTTGGTGGATCCCTCTTGTTCCTATTTAGTCTTCTTCGTTTCGTAAGTTGTTTCTACATCGCTTTCTTCCTTTCTTTCTCCCCTTTCATCCATTTCTGAGATTTCTTTCAGTTTCTTAGTGACAATAAGCGACGACATTCTGCCTAAATAGTAGACACAGGTGATAAATAAGAGAATACTAATGATTCGAGCCATAGAATTTCTCAATTCTGACACAATGGACTTATTAGATCGAATCGAATGATTTTGTCATATCTAGAATAATACCAATCCAACCCATTTTATGAATAAAATGTGACCAATTAACCAACCAACAAAACTACTTGTTACAAATAACATCTTGTTGTTGCATCGAAACATATAAATGTTGACTAATCTGGCTAACGTTGAACTTGATAAAATAAAATGGTTGAATAATTGAAAAATGAAATTATTCAGGAATACACATTGAATGCTGAGATTACACATTGAATTTCTGGTAGTAGATCCATAATCCAAAAAGCTTTTGTGATTGTTCTCGAAGAAATGAAATAAAAGATACGGTAGAACTAGGACAATTATTGTATGAGGTCTACCCAATGCTAGATGCAGAGGCGCATAATAGATGCAAAAGGGTCAACAGGCCAAGTTTTACTACAACTACTTGAGATGCGTTTGGATAACATTCTTTTTCGATTGGGTATGGCTTCGACCGCCACATTCATTCCTCATGCATACATCCATCAAAACTCCGGAATCTAAAACATAAAATTAATTCTAATTAAAATAACGAATTCTCTTATAAAAATTGCAACTTTTTAATCAAATTTTTAATGGATTTGCATATATTCAGTGGTCTATAAATTATCACAACAAATACCCATCAACTATTGTAAACTTCTTGATCATAAAAGTATTTTTTTGTAAATCAAAACAAGTTCTTTCATGCATCAACAATCTCTAACATCAATAAATAATTTATATATGTTAATCACATCTCAATTAGGGTTTTTATTCGTGAAGATGTTATTTGACAACTCATTCATGGAGATTTATCCTCTAATAGATCTACCTCAAATTTTATAATCATGCAAGATCTTGACATATACCATACTTGATCAATCACCATATTCTACAGGCATATAACAAATCAAGAGATAAGAAGTACCACCCACCTCCAAGAAGATCAATTGAAGAGCAGTAATAACAAGAAAGAAAAGCCCTTCTCCTCCTTGCGAAATCCAAAGATCCAAGCCTCCAAAAACTCCAAGAATGATTAAGAAAATGATATTTGTGAACAAAGAAAAGAAACAGCTGCTGATGTTTATTATAGGTCCGGAGGTCAGTCTCTTTAGGGTTCTACAAAGATTTTACAAAAAAACCCCAAGAATCAATTATTTACACACACACACACACAATATATATATATATATATATATATATATATATATATATATATATATATATATATATATATATCAAGTAGTTAATTGAATCAATTAGGGTAAGACTTAATCTCCCCTAAATACTCCTAATTGACCGACTCCCAATGCAACCAGAAATGTTCAAAATTCGATATTTGCCTGTAAGTGGGAATTTTACATAACTCCTTTCACTTTGAAATATTTGCAAACATGTCATAAATTATTTATAAAAATCCAAAAATTTTAGAATTATTATCTAATAATAAATATTAGATTTTTCAAACAAATTTCATGACCAAGAAAAATATTTGCAATAAAGTCCCTAACAATCTCAAAATTGCATAAATATAAATATACTCAATGAAACCAAATCAAATCAAATTAGAGGGATAAAATATCCCCCCCCCCCCCCCCCCAAATCAAAAACCTGTCAAAACTGGCCACCAAAACAGCGCAACCAAACTTTGAATTCGAATTTACCTCCAAACGACATTTTGTGCAAAAACCCTTTTTGTTTCAAAGTATTTACAAAAAAGTTTTTTTATTCAGAAAAATCCCAAAATTTAGAATATAATCGATTATAAATAGGAGAATTTATTAAGAAATTCAAAAGTGGAAATTTGCACTTCAAAAATATTTGCACGTGTAAAAATGTCAATTTTACAAACATTTAAAACAATTAAATAAATTGGTTTAAAAATTATTTTTTAATTCAAAATATTGTATTAAAAATTACGGGGCATTACAAATCATACCTGAATCTATATTGAGAGATCGAAGATGGATCGAGTCATCCACAACCAAATCTCCTTAGGTGCTTATTGGATTTCTTTCTTTAATGGAGAATGAGGAGGAGGATCAAAATCGTGATTATGGCTTGTATACTAGAACTCTAATATGATGGTTCTTATATACTAATTCCAACTAGGTTCCCATAAATCCTAATTGATTAGTAATAGGTTTCTACAACCCTATAGATAACTCTAGAGCCTAATTGAATAAATCACTTACATGGCCCTATCTAATTAGATAGCCTATAGTATAATTGCTATTAATATGTAAGCCTACAAAAATTCCAACAATCTCCCACTTGGGCTACATATGTTTTCTAAAACAATTATATAAACTTGAGTATGCACTGAAACCCATCTTTCTAAAATATCGTACAATTTGGTCCATCAACTATATCAGCATGATATCAAAGCGACATTCATTACATATATTTGTAACTAGACGCATCAATGATCACCATTCTAATATATTCAATGACATTGATCGAGTTTGGATGCATTGCATGGAAATTACATGAAATGTGATATTAAACATGCATATTTCCAACTAGTCCAGCTTTATTCTTTAGTGAGATCAAACAAAAATAACATCCAGAGTTTATAAATGAAGCACATACTGCAAAAAATAATTATAAAATGTGGCTGTAGTAAAGAACATCAAAAATACAAACTCTCATTATACATGCATATCATCCAAAACAACACCCATATGAGCAGTGTACTCATGACAGACATTGAGTGATAAACCTTTAATAACCGGATCTGCAATCATGGAGTTTGTCCTGATATGTTCTACATACACCTGATATCTCTGAACACTTTCTTTAACAACTAGAAATTTGATGTCTATGTACTTCAACTTTGTAGAGCTTTTGTTGTTATTGGAATAAAGCACAACCGAATTATTGTCACAATATATCTTTAAAGGTCTTTCAATACCATCTAGAATTTGCAGCCCAGTAACAAAATTTTGCAACTATATCCCATGATTGGATGCCTCATAACAAGCTAGATATTCAGCTGCCATAGTGGAAGAAGCTATGAATGTCTAATTTCCACTCTTTTTGAAAAATAGCTCATCCAGCTAACAGGTAAATATTGCCCAACGTGGATCTTTTACTGTCTTTGCATACAACAAAATTGAAATCAGAATAACCAATGAGCTCCAAAAGATCCGATTTCCAATAAGTGAGCATGTGATATTTTTTCTCTGCAAGTAATGCATAACCCTCTTGGCTGCTTTCTAATGATCCATCTTAGCGTTACTAAAATATTTTCCTAACAATCCCACAATGAACGCAATATCCAAACGCGAGCATACTTAAGCATACATAAGAATTCATACAGCTGACGCATAAGGAATCTTTTGCATGTCTTTTGTTCCAACTAATTCTTGGGGCACTGATTGAGACTGAACTTGTCTTTCTTAGCCACAGGGGTATCTCCTGGTGCACAACCTTTTCATGCCAAATGTATCGAGAATTCTATCGATATATCTCACTTGTGATAACCCAAGGATACATCGAGTGTGATCTCGATGTATTTGTATTCCTAACACAAAAGTGGCATCCCCATGATATTTCATGTCAAAATTCTTAGTCAGAAATCTCTTAGTTTCGTGCAATAAGCCTATATCACTGCTAGCAAGCAGTATGTCATCGACATATAACACCAGAAATATGTACTTACTCCCATTGAACTTGTGATATACACAATCATCAACTTTATTTACCTCAAATCCATATGAGATAATGACTTGATAAAATTTGTGATACCATTGATGGGAGTGTTTGAGACCATAAATGGATTTCTTCAGTTTTCAGACTATTTTCTTTGGATCACTGAATACAAAGTTTTTTGGCTGCATCGTATATATCCTTTCATCAATGTCACCATTGAGAAACACAGTCTTTACATCCATTTGATATAGCTCTAAATCAAACTGAGTCACAAAGGGCCATTATGATCCTAAAAGAGTCTTTCGTTGAATCCGAAGAGAAAGTCTCTTTGTAATCAATTGCTTCCTTCTTAGTGAAACCCTTGGCAACTAGATGAGCCTTATATCCCTCACTATTGTCTATTGAAACCCTTTTGGTCTTAAATATCCATTTGCTTTCCAATGAGTTTCGCACCTTCAAGCAATTCGATGAGATCTCAAATGTTATTGTCCTTCATGGATTCAATCTAATCATTCATGGCATCAGTCCAGTTTTCAGAATTAGCTTTTTTTGGCTTGATGGTAGTTGATTAGATCATCTTCTACCACTCCTACATCAACCTCATGATCTTGGAGAAAAATAATACAGTAATCCATATCCGCACTTCTCATTTCTCTAGTGGATATTCTCAATGACATATCCTCTTGAGGTTGTTGAGTTTTCACTTTAGGTAAAATTTCTTCATTTTACCCATGGATTTATTCTGCATTGTCTTGATTTTTCGGGTTTGCATTTTGAACAATGTTAGGAATTGGAACCTGATCATTATCAATAGCAACATTAGGAAGAGAAACAACTTCCTCTTCAAAGATGATGTCTCTAACCTTATGTCCCTCCACAAACTAAACTTCCTCAAGAAATCTTGCATTTTCCATCTCGAAAAAAGTTCTAATAGTGGGATCATATAACTTGAAACCCCTTGACTGTTTAGAGTACCCAACAAAGTAGCACCTTATAGTTCTTGAGTCCAGTTTCTTTTCATTTGGCCTATAGGTCCTTGCCTCAGCTGGACAAACCTAAATGTGTAGATGCTTAATACGAGGCTTACTGCATAAGGGGTTTCAGTTACTACTTTGCTTGGAACCCTGCTGAGGATATATGCTGCAGTCTTTAGAGCTTCTCCCCAGAGAGATTCTGGTAAAGAAGAACGATTAATCATACTTCTTACCATGTCCTTAAGCATTATGTTTCCTCTCTCAGCAACACCATTCATGATAGGTTTGCCTAGCATTGTGTATTGTGGGACGATACCACATTCCTCTAGGAATTTTGCAAAAGGTCCTCGATGTTGTTCACTAGATCCATCATATCAGTCACAGTATTCACCACCATGGTCAGATTTGACAGCTTTAATCTTCTTACCAAGTTGGTTTTCAACCTCAGCTTTTAAGGACTTAAAACATCTAGAGATTGAGACTTCTCATGAATCAAATATTGGTACCCGTATCTTGAGTAGTTATCTATGAATGTAATAGAATATTGTTGACCATTCCATAAAGCTATTGGGAATGGTCCGCAAATATTAGTATGAATTAGTTCTAAGACGTCAGAAAATATGTTAGTACCTAATCTCCAGATGTTTGTCTGTTTCCCTTTTATACTCTCAATGCAGACTTGGAAATCTATCAAATAAGGGGGATCAAGAATCCTGTCAGATACAAGTCTCTGAATTCTCTGTTTAGAGATATGACATAAATGCTTGTGCCATAGATTGGCGGAATCCCTGTCAGTTAATTTTTGTTTTGTACCACATGAGCTTGTATGAAAGGTTTCATTAAATGAGACAATTGTATTCAACAAATATAAGTTATCATGCAAAGATAAAGAACAAGTACCAGTAACATTCAAATCTTGAAAATGACTAAATTTATTATTTCCAAATGAACAAGAATAACAAAATTTGTCTAGTACAGAAACTGAAACCAAATTTCGTCTAAATGACGGTACTTCATAAGTCTCTTCCAAATCCAAAAATTGACTAGTCTATAACAATAACCTAAATGTTCCTATAGCCTCAATTGCAACAGATTTGTCGTTGCCCACATAGATGAATCTTTCAACATCACTTGCCTTTCGACTCCATAGGCAACCTTGTATAGACACACTTATGTGAGTAGTAGCTCCTGAATCTATCCACCAAGTGTGTCTAGGTACATAAGCTAAATTAACTTCAGAACAAACCAAAGTGAGAAGCATACCTTTCTTAATACGTCAAATGACGTACTTATGATATTCCTTTTTCATTTGTCCACCTTTCTTATAGAAGAAACAGGTAAATTCATGAACATGTTTCTTTTGCACATTCTGTGGTGCCCCACATGTACCTTCTGTTTCTCTTTTCATTTTCTTGTCTTGAGGAGTGGTTGCTAAGTGAGCACTTTCAGCCCTTTCTCGCTTAATTCTCTTTCACAAGCTCATTATGTCACGCCCCGCTTTCCAAAAACATGGAATACGAGCGCGTAACAAAAGTCCAGCGAATGAATATAATCATCCTTAAGCTGTTCAGGAATTCTTTACAACATATCACAGTAAAATCAGAGTCGGAAGCCAGAAAAATCAACCACATGCACATATGAACCAAATACCAGCAAAATACTTGAAATAAAATGTATTAACCTCAAATAATCATGATCTGAAAATACACAAATATTCCTGGGTCATATTGCCCAAATACCAGAAATAAATACAAGTAACAGATACAATGTTCAAAATGAGCAACAGGGAATAAATATAGATAGCAAAGCTTCAGCCAACTAGAACTTCATCTCGCCAATACCTTCAGGAATCCTGTCCTCCAAAATCTGCAATTCAACGAATGCAGGAAAAAGGAAAAGAGAAAACATAGTACCCGTCAATGGCAAGTCCGGGTCACAAATAGAATAGGATACAAGCACATGGACACTACCTAACCACAGGATATACTAACAGATATAGGTAAACATATGTCAAGTGTCAGGTCAACAGGTAAACAGGTAGCATGTATAATTATCAGGTAATCAGGAAATCAGGTAAATATGTATCAAGTATCAGGAAAATAGGTAACAAGAATATCAGGTAATCATGTAACAGGAAATTATGTAACAGGTAAACAGGTATCAGGATAATCAGGAATATCAGGATAACCAGGTCACATGTATGCAGGTAACAGGTAATCATATATTAATATCTTGTATTATTATTACTATCTAGGTAACACTTCATGTGCCATCTTTTTATCACATGGTTGTTACAGTCAATGCAGTTTCGCTTTAGATTTCGTAGGGGATATTATAGGGCAGTGTACTTAGGTACAGGAAACAGTAACAGTAACAGTCATCCGAGTACATCTTCCTATAGGGAAGCATGTAGTCAGGTAATCAGGTAACAGTCATCCGAGTACATCTTCCTATAGGGAAGCATGTAGTCAGGTAATCAGGTAACAGAACAGTTCGAACCCATTGGTCCGCCTCCAAGTACACATTTTTATGTTTTCCCTCTACTAGATCTGTCCCATAAACCCCGGCTTGATTACTTTTATTATTAATATCATCCACAGGCATGAGAGTGTACTAAATAATGTCAAACTAACAGGTTATAATCAGGTTTAGACTCAGGGAATCAGATCAGCAAGTAATGGTACTATTCATTCAGAAATACGGGCAAAATGGTGTATGTTTGTAATCGGGACAGCAAGACCATTCTGTACTAAAACAGTGATCCAAAGATCTACAGGCATGCAAATCATGATCCGTCGAAGGATATGGAAACTAGACTTCCACACGCTTCTAACAGGTATAATAATTCTATATACTAGTTCACAACATCTCGACTTAAAACACATTCCAACACAGTTTTCAAGTACAGCCAGAAAACAGGGGAATAACTTAAACCACATGAAAACAGCATACAAAGTCATTAATTAAATCCACGAAAATTCTGGGGTAATCCCCTATAAGTATAGTCTCAAAATATAGATTTTCATATTTTTCCAGAAAGTATAGATATGTTTTCAAAAATAGAAAATAACACATAACACAGTTTTGATGGATCTGAAATTCTTCAACACCGCTGTACAAAATCATGCATATCTTGCACACAGCGCATCAAAATCAACTTCCGCCAAAACGGGATGAAAGTAGATAAAATTACCCAACTTTCATATCTCACATGAAATATTCATACAGTAATTAGAAATAAGGTGAACACGGCATTCAACATACAATCACACACAGTTTACAGCAAAAGCGATCTATAGAAAAGGATGTAAGGCATCACTCAAAACTCATCTTTTAATTATCACAAAAATCAGAGAACTACCTAACATCATGGTGAAAACACTGGACAAAATCTTGTGGCATGAAATTATGTCTAACTTGGATCTTGAAAATAAATTGGTGATAAAATCTACCTAGAAATAAATCTGGGAACTACCGGCATACAGTCACTAAAATAATCATAACTAATTCATACGAACTCCAAACAGGGTGAAACCAGTGGGATTAGAAATTAGATTCAATTCTCTACAAATTACTCAGAAATAGTCATGTTGTGATTCGGACTCTAATTCAGGTAAAAACAGCAATCAATCCAGTTCAATCCAAATTTCCAGATTTCTCAACTAAGTTTCAAAACGTCATAACTTCCTCAAAAATCATCCAAACTCTTTCAAATTCAAAACACTGTCTACCCATTGTCCAAATGTCATAATGGAGCGTATCTAACATATCAAAATCTAGTATTTCTCATATGGGTGTTCAAACATACATCGGGTACACAATATGTCACATACGCGATAACAATCGCGTTTGGGTGAAGCCTAAGGCACAATCCTATCAAACTCCATGTCCTAAGTCGTCTATGGCCTGTTTTGAACCTTAGAGACGAAATCCACAATTAAAAACATGATCTTTGTCCGTCTCTAGTCTCAACCTATCCTATATGTGAACTTTCTACTTGTATCAACCTAAGAAATTTAAGTACAAGTTACTTGCCTCGTTGACGAAGAACATGATGCTACGAAGCCTAGCAATAAAAACTCACGAACAAAAGTCCTTCCACGCGCGATTTCAAGCGAACCCACGAACCGAATCTTTCCTAGGATCGTCTTCTTGAAGCACGGACTCAAACGGACGCTACCCACTACTCCAAATCAGCAAGGGATGAAGAGGGGGGCTGTTTTTGAAGGTGGGTGCTGTTTTGGTTGCTGGCCGGCCACAAAAAGGAGAGGAGAGACGAGTTTTTGGAGGCGTTGTTGTAAAATATGGTGGATGGGGATGACTATGGTGGTCGGCTAGGAAAGGGGACAGCAAGGAAGTGGTCGGCCTAGGTAGAAGTGCAGGTCGAGAAGGATTGAGAAGGAGGGGGGAGGAGGCCGGTTTGTTTAAAGAGGGGAAAAAGATTAGGGTTTGTGATTAATTAGATGAGGGGGTATATATAGGAGATCAAATGTGGGTTAATGGGTAGTGGATATCAATAGAATTAAATGGGTATACAACTGGGTAATGGGTATTGGGTAGATTTCAAATGGAGATACAAAATGCAATGAATCCTATGGCTCCTAAAAATCTCCTTAAGGGCCAAAAATCTTAAATTGGTCAAAACTCTTCTAAAAATCCACCATGACCCTAAAATAATATTTATACATGAACGGAATCTAGAAATTGAGGAAAAGAGCTCAAAATGTCGTAAAACGGCCAAACGGCGCACAAACAGCAAAAGAAGGTCAAAACTGCCAGAAAAATATTATAGAATAAAAATAATTAAATTTATTGTTCCGAAAATACAATGGAAAATAATAATTCACAAAAATGAAAAAATACCCTCAAAAAAATACCAAAAGTGAAAAACAGGGGTTACACATTAAGAGTCCATTTCTCCTTCTGGGTTTTGTAACTCACTTGAATTGAATGTATTGTGAAGAAAGTGAGATAAGAACTAGATGCACGAGAAAGTCATCAGACAACTCTAACTTTAGTGTAACTCCCTGTTTTATTTGTATGTATTTTATTACGTGAATCTTGCATTTCATTTATCGTACCAATTTTCCTTTTCTGTTTAGGTCTCTTTATCATGCGCTGTAACTATCTGATTCTTGTTAAAGACTAAATGTTTTTTGATCCATTATAAATTATTATGATTATTCAATTTGAGTTTAAATTGAAACTCTAACCTTGATTAATCTTAACCATAACTCCCTAACCGTGGTTAAATCTCCTAACCCACAACCACCTTCCCAACCTCTTTTTACAGCCAACCCCACATATGTTTAATTACCTCCATCTATCTCACCCCATATTGCCTATATACATATCCCTAGATTAACCCATCACCACATCTCATCACTAATCATCTTCACCTCCATCTACAACCTTGCATATATATCCATCTACAACCTTGCATATATATATATATATATATATATATATATATATATATATATATAGAGAGAGAGAGAGAGAGAGAGAGAGAGAGAGAGAGAGAGAGATGTTCCGTTGTGCACTAGACCGCCGTGTGCACTCGGCCTTTCCACCTTCGTATCGACGATCCAAACCGTTCACATTGATCTACACGTCTAAATTAGTCTAAATATGTAAAATAAAATTATTTGAAATTTATTTTCCCATCCATCATGTGACTATAAAAAACAACGATTTTCAGCCATACAATTTTGTAATACTTAAATGGATGGGCAAATGAAATTCAAATGATTTGATTTTACATATTTAGACTAATTTATATGTGTAGATCAATGTGAACGGTTCGGATAGTCGATACAAACCGGGAAGGCCGAGTGCACATGGAGGCCTAGTGCACAACGGAATATTACTATATATATATATATATATATATATATATATATATATATATACTAGGTTTGCACGTTGACACGTGCCTACGGCATGTCTTCGGAACGGTGCACATGGTTTGACTATATAAAATAGTTTTGGAGGTCCAGGAAATTAATTGAAGTAGTAAACATATTATATGAGGAAGCAATATATCTACCTTTAAGCTCAATCATTGCCTTCTTGATCATTATCTTGAACTTACATGGAATGTATATAGTTTGTTAGAAACAATGCATAAAGTTTTTTTTTAACTTCAACATCACTTTTAGATGCTTGTAATAGTTATGCAAGGACATTATCATATAGGTTTTATTGAGCTTACTCTAATCCCATAACCACTATGAGCATGTCTAAATATAATGGTAACACAAGTGCAGGTGTGAAGGTATCTACAATACCAAAAATCTAAACATTTGTATGAGACTCAGTTTGCAATTGAAATACCTCTTATTATTATTTAAATCAAAATGAATTACATGAAGTTCTCAAAACTCTAAACCAAGCAAATCATTTATTTTATCTCCACTTTGTCTCCCCATTGCACCTTTATAAAAAAAACCAAACTGGATAAATAACAAATTTACTTTAGCTGTCTTTCTTGAGTGGAGAGTTTCCACCCTTCACTGGTAAGCTCCAGTCATCCCAATCCTATATATCCAAACATATACTAAAAGTTCTTATATTTTATGTTATCCATGGTTTCTAATAACCAGTGAAGTGAACATTTCACGATAGTATTTTCTCTTGTAGTAAAGAAATTAATGTTGCATATTTGCCAAGTTATTTTAGGTTGCTGGTCAACTTACCTGTCCTGCTAAGGTTTGGAAGCCCAATCAATCTTTGACTTGCGTACACCTTAAATCAAAACCAACAAAAAATTCATTAAATAAATCACCAAATTAAAAAATTTTAAACCCAAAAATAAAACAATCATACCTCTCTGAACTTACATCCCATTCACAAACAACATGCAAGTCAGCAAAAAATTGAGTAATGCCTTGCACACACAAAATTAAAAATTAGAATTAGAATTCGGTTAATGAGATGAAATTAGAGTCGTCGCATCGCATATAGAGGCTCTCGATTTGGTGGAGGGGAGTCGATACGGAGTCGAATATTCACGCTCAATTTGGTGGAGCAGAGTCACTGATACGGAATCAGCAGCGGATCAGATATCGGCGACGACCTCTTGATTGGGGTTCGACAATAGATTTGGATTTGCTTTAAGATTTTAAAATTTTAAAATTTTCAAAATTTTAAAATTTTAAATTTTAAATCTTCTAATTTTTTTTATTTTTAAAATTTTTTAAATTTAAAAAAAATTAAAATTTTATTTTATCTAAAATTCTTTTAAAAAATTTAATTAAAAAATTAAAAATTTTTAAATTTTTTAAAACATTTAAAATTTTGTAAATTTTTTAAATTTTGTAAATTTATTAAATTTTGTAAATTTTTTAAATTTTGTAAATTTATTAAATTTTGTAAATTTATTACATTTTTTTAATAAAAAAATTATTAATTTTTAAACAAAATTATAATTTTTTGATTTTTTTGAATTATTTTAAAAAATTTCAAATTTTTATTTTTTTAATGTTTAAAACTTTTTTTTAATTTTATGTTTTAAATTTTTTTAAAATTTAAAAATTTTAAAAATTTTAAATCAATTTTTAAAAAAAAAATTATAATTTTTTATATGATTTTGGTTTTTTTGAATTATTTTTAAAGTTTTAAAATTTGTATTTTTTTTAATTTTGAAAATTTTATTTTCTTATTTTTTTAAATAGGAGAGAGAGCGAGAGAGAAATAATTAAATAAATAAAAGAGTTGTTTTTGGTGGGGGGATTTGAATTTGAGTTTTGTGGGAAAAATTTGGGGGGGGGATGTGTTTTGTGAAGTTAGATCTCGGCCTTTGATTTTGGGGGGATTGAAGGAGAGCCACTTGATAGTTTTATTTGTTGTTACCGCTGATTTCGGTGTGGGGGTAAACAGATAGAATTTGTAAGTCCGAGAAAAATCTGAACAGTTGACTCAGCCTTCTTGCTCCCGCCGCAACCTGCAAGGAAGTGCGAGACACCGGGGTTGATTCCGGCGACGCACCCTCCGACGCTCTTGTCAATAATCAGAAAAAGATTAAGAAAGAGCTTAAGTGGTGAAGACGTGATTAACCTGGTCTTGGTGGTAGAGGGGTTGTATTTATAGTCGCCTTTGGAACGGTTAGGATCCTGATTTCCTGCCTAACAGCCAGGAGGAAAATCCTCCTATTCTGTTTTGGGAAATTAGGCCCTGATTCCCTGGTGAGAGCCAATCAGGCTTATTGATTTGATTTAGTCAAATCAGTGGCCTTGATTCTCCTCATGGTGAACCGGGCTTGTATCGGGTCGGGACCCATGCCCAGTTGAAGTGGATCTATTCGCGGGTGGTTGGTTCTGTGAGAAGGAGGCCCAATACCCGTTTTGGATCCATCTGTATGTGAAATTACCTTTTTACCCCCGTGCTTCAAGATTCGTGCTCGATTTGGACGGTCCCGATTTAACCCCATTTTTAGCCATATCACGAGCCCCCCACTCCTAAAGACTGAGTGTGATCAGACTTTGAGGAGTAGTCTAGCTGTTTTAGTGGCTGGTGGAGTTGTATCGGAGTCCAAATGTGGGATTTTGAATCTAGAAAGGGGGTAGTGAGGTAACTTTTGACGCCGCTTGCTGTTCTCTGGTCACATCGGGTATTTAAGGGTTTTTATCTATTTGTTCGGACTATTTATTTAATTTTGCGACGTGTTCACTAATCGTTCGGGGGCCTTTAACGGTACATTCTAGGTAATAATTGTTCGTTTAGGGGTTCGAAAATGTGCCCCCAAATTTCCAATTATTTTCCAGAATTTTTAGTTAATTTTCCCGAATTTTTAGCAATTTTTTCGCAATTTCTAAATAAATAAAACGATTTAAATAAATAAAAAACGATTTAAATACCGATTGATGACGTGGCTCGATCTGAGCCGTTGATCATGGACGAGCACGAATTTCGGAAAGATCTGATGGCTGTTACCGCTCGGCAGCGTTTTTCTCCGTTTACGAGCTCGGAAAGGCGCTTGCTCGGCTGCCGACCGGAGGTAGGGGGTTCGGCAGGCCGAGCGACGTGGCGCTATCTGAGCTGTCGGATCCTGGTGCGCATCTCGAGACGGGCGCGGTTCCCCAAAAAAATGCTATCTTGTCTTTTAGCGCATGTGGCGCAATCTGGGCCATTCATCATTGGGAGCGCGAATTTCTGAGAGATCCAACGGTTTAAGTAGCTCGGTGTCTTTTTTCCCCATTTACCAGCTCGGGAAGGCACTTGCTCGGAAGCCGACCGAGGGAGCGTGGCTTCGGTCGTCCGAGCGACGTGGCGCTATCTGAGCTGTTGGATGTTGGCACGTATCTCGAGACGGGCGCAGCTCCCAAGAAAACACTATCTTGTCGTTTAGTGCTCTCGGCGAGATCTGGGCCGTCTGATCGAGATCAGGCGCGAAAGCTGAGGGGAAAGTGAGTTTTCCCCGTTTACACGCTCGGGAAGGCACTTGCTCGGTGGCCGACCGAGGGCCTGTGGTTTTGGCAATCCGAGATGGCTCTGTTCCCAACGGTATTAATGGTGCTCCGGGACTTGCGCGGCATTCCGCCTTCCCAATGTCATTAAGGATAACTCCCTTAATTAATACGCGGCGTTTCAACTTTCGAGGGTCATAATGGCTGGTTCTTGGAGGTAGGCTATAAGTACCCCACTCCCTTTGTCATTTCAATCACCATCAGCATAGAGTTTCACACCTCGGAGGTATCTGCCCTGGGTAGCTTCTCCTTTGAGGTCCGGGGGGGTGGTTGCTCTTCTGCCTGGTTTTCCCTCTGTTCCTGACGGCCCCAAAGTGGATGTCAGGAGCGGGGGGGAACGAGGCAGTAGTGGCGACGACCATAGTCCGGACCCGAGGGATGAGTTATTTCAGAAGGACGGGTGGTCGCCCTGTTGTCTTGTTCTTCTCCCGTTCCTCACTGCTCCGAAGGGAATGTCAGGAGCGGGAGGGAATAAGGCAGTAGTGTCGACGATCATAGTCCGGACCCGAGGTGTGGGACACTTCGGAAGGACGGGTGGTCGTTCTTCCACCAAGATCTTCTGCTTTCTTTGGTCGCTCCGAAATGGGTGTCTAGGCAGGCGGAGATCTTGGTGGAAGAGGTGATGATCCATGTCCGATGCCGATTTCCGGACCATCTGAGTCCGTTTGTTGCAACTGTGAAGGCGCTATTGCCAGAGTCCTCTGACAAGCCGAGCCTTCCAGTTGCAACCAACTAACTCGGAATGGTGCGCTTCTCCTGATCTCTGAGTGTTGATGGGCCCCCTCCCATCTCTGTCTTCCTTCCGGGCTGATGGCTTCTGATGGATGTCAGCCCGGAGGAGTTAGAGATGGGGGGAGTGCCGATCTGTTTTTGACCGGGGCCCGTGATTCGGCAGAATACCGACTGAGGCACGGGACCCGGGGGGTGCTCTCCGAGGGCGGTGCCTTAAAACTTTGAATCAAAATTTTTCCTGGTTCCTTTAGACATAGGTGGAGCGTCCGAGGGTTCAATCGTCCGAGCGACGTGGCGCGCCCTGAGCCGTTGGATGATGGCGCGCATCTCGAGACGGGCGCAGCTCCCAAGAAAACACTATCTTGTCGTTTAGTGTTCTCGGAGAGATCTGGGCCGTCTGATTGAGATCAGGCGCGAAAGTTGAGGGGAAAGTGAGTTTTCCCCGTTTACACGCTCGGGAAGGCACTTGCTTGGATTCCGACCGGACCCTATTGCCGGCATGTTCGGATTGCTTGTAGCTCGGATTCAGATTCCCTGGAGCCGAGCTAGTTGACTTGGTGACGGAGATAGTGGTGATGGGCCTTCGCGACGTTTCGAGAGCAGCCCAAAAGTCGCAAACTTTCGTTTGGAAGTCCAAGGGACGTCCCATTTTTACTATAAATCTTCACCCCCCCTTAGACCAAGTCTCACTTTTCACTTTTACTCTCTCTCTTCAGTTTTTACTCTGCTTCGAAGTTTTTAGCTCTCTGGTGGCGTTGCTAGCTGTCGCGGTAGCGTTCCTAGTTTCCGGCGAACTTTCCGACCGCACCTGTCACTTCAAGGTCAGTCTCTTTCCCTTCTCTTTTAGGAAAAATGGTTAAGATTTCGGCTGAGACCCCCGCCTCGGAGCAAGCCGTTGGCCGAGGGGATAAAGGGAAGGGAGTAGTGGAGCCGAGCGAGCAAGACGTCGTTCGTCCGGATAAAGAGGGTGAAGTGGCTGATGTGCCCGAGGAAGTCGTGGCGGAGTCCCGAAAGGGTAAAGCCGTGATCACGATAGTGGAAACACCGAAGAGAGCGGGGGCGTTTGGTCGGCAGCCCATCGCCGTGTCGAGCGTGGGAGGCGTCCGGGATTACGCCGAGGATACCTTGGAGAGAGTCACTCAAGGTACGGCTAAGCTGGTGGAGGAGAACGAGCCTAGGGAGCTGTCCGAGGTTGACCATAGGATCTCGACTCTTACCGAGGCCGATCTTCGTCTGATCCGTGAGGGTTTCCGGATCCCGCTTGAGTATGTACTGCTCCTTCCTGGGCTAGGGTTCCGAGCCAACACAAAGTCCTCGTCAGACGTATGTGTCTTTCCAGTCGACTCCCTAATTGCCGGGCTCCGCTTTCCCCTCCACCCGTTCGTGGTTGAAGTCTTGGTCTGGTACGGTTTGAGTCCCGCCCAACTGATGCCGAACACATGGAGGCACGTCGTGGCGTTCGTCCTTCGATGCCAAGAGGTCAGCGCCAAGCCGACTATGTTCCTCTTCCGGAGTCTCTTCCGACCTTGCCAGCCGAGGCGGGACGAGCAGAGGTTTTTTCTTTCTCCTCAGACGGGAGTTAAGTTGATCAAGAATCCGGACTCGATCAAACATTAGAAGGAGAAGTACTTCCTCGTCCGAGCTCTGACGCCATGGGTGATACCGACGGTTTGGGCGAAGGAAGGTCTGCCCAAGCGGACCAAGAGAGAGGTGCCGCTGAGTGATGAGGACAAGGAGGTCCAGAAGAAGCTCCTCGCCCTGCCAACGCTAAGCTGGAAAGATATCACGGAGGAGCATCTGTTCCGTGGGGGTCTCAGTTCGATCGACCCTCGTATGCTTCTGGTATTTGTACTCTTTGTTTAAAGTTCATGAAAAATTTTCTAAGTTTTTTCATTCGGCTTTTGCAGAGACGATGAAGCTTGATTACAAGGCTCTGGTGGCGAAGGGCAGGGCTGAGCAGGAGAAGAAGAAGAGGCCGTCGGCAGCGCCTCAGGGCAGCCGAGCTTCGAAGAAGCCCTCGATTGTGAAGGCTGCCGACCAACCGAAGGTCGCGGTCCTCAAGGAGGGGGAGATCGAGGTCCTTGTCTCTCCGACGAAGGCCGTGGTCCCTGAGCAGGGGGGGTCATGGTCTCCGATCCCCTCGCCTCGGATGCACCTGCCCAGACCCCGAAGGCGGATGCTCCCGGTTCGTCGAGCAGCATGTTCGGGGTGAAGGATGCGCTGTCCCTCCCAGTTCCGCCCCTTACCGCCGATGCGGAGAAGATCTTAACCGAGCGTCATAAGCAGATCTTCGTCCCCGACTGGCAGGTGATGAACGTCGATGGCTTCTTGGGCGACGGGAACATCTGCATGGAGGCGGTGAGGCACCTGCCGACCCCGAAGGATCGAGCGACCCTGAAGGTCGGGATGGTAGGGGACGCCGTGATGCAGATTGCCCGGAATACCATGTCGGTAAGTAGGCCGAGCTCTTCTTCGTCCACATTTCTTCCTTGGAATTTCTCTAAGTTCTTGGATTCGGATTTTAATGTGTTGTTCTCTTTCAGACCCTCTGCCACTTCAATTTCCTGGTCGAGGAGTTGGCGAACAAGGAGCAGGAGAAGGAGTGGGAGAGGGCGGAGCACGTCAAGGTCGCGAAGCAACTTGATGACGAGCTGCTTCTCTCGACGAAGAGGGCTGCCGAAGTAGGAGGGTTGGAGAAGCAGCTGGCCGATGCCATTCAGCTGTCAAAGGACACGGCGGCCAAGCTTGAGGCCTCGGAGAAGGAGGTGGCCGAGCTGAAGGATACGACAGCTAAGCTCGAGGCGTCGGTAAAGGAGGCAGCTGAGCTGAAGGAGGAGCTGGCCAAGGCTCGGTCGGAAGCGGAGGATGCTCGGAAGAGGGCCGAGAAGATCAAGGCCAAACACCTCAGGAAGGTGAAGAAGGTGAAGAAGGCCGTGCAGGAGGAGGCCGCACAGCACATGCTCCAGAACATGGTGGATGCCTATGGCCGAGCCCTGCAACATGTGGTCGCCAAGAACCCGGGCTTCGACACGTCCTCCTACAACTTTTACGACCTCGTGGAAGGGGAGGAGGGTGTCCCCGAGGGGTTGCTCGACCCTGAGGGGGAGACGGAACCCGTCGAGGACCCCTGGAAGGCCGAGGCCGAGGAGGAAGAGGAGGACGACTCCGAGGAGGAGAGCAGGAGCGAAGGCGGAGGCGGGGGTGATGGCGAGGACAAGGCCGGGGGGTCGACGGACCCGAACGACAAAAAGGTCGACCCCTGACTCGGTTGTCTTTTTTCTTTTTTGTCTTTTGGTATCTTGTCTCTTTTTGTAAGCCTAACTGCGGACTGGCCACCGCTGTTATAGAACTTTCTTTTTGAATCTTGAATGAAAAAATGTTTTGTTTGGCCAAAATTTGTCCAAGTGTTGAGTCTCGGATTTAGTGTCTGATTTGGCGTAAATTTCTTCAAGTGTTGGGCCTCGGATTTATCTCTGCTTTTCAGGTGAGATTCGGTCCGATCACGGAGGTTGTATACCTTCGGAAGGAGCTGGCGAAAACGAAGGACGAGCTCTTTCAGAGCCGGTATAATCGATTTCTCCTGCTCGACAGGCTGGAGGAGACGAAGGCAGCTCTGCGGAGGTATTGTCGCGAGCTGTGGCAACTACGGAAGCACCCCCCAGTTCCTTGTCCCGAAGGCGAAGTCGAGAGTCTCCGTAGGGAGCTCGCTGCCGCCGAGCAGAAGAATGACGATCTCTTGGCTGAGGTCCAATACTTGGACTTAGCAGAGAAAGAACGTTCGGTGGAGGGAGAGAAGCTGACTTCCGAACTGGAGAAAGCGTCAACCGAGCGCAAGAGGCTATCAGCCGAAATCGACAGGCTCAGAAGGATCACAATAGATAGGGGGATTGAGGTCACCCATTACCGACGGCTTGCGGCTGATAGTGCCAATGCCTCGGGCTCGTTGAGGGCCCCTCGACCGAAGAAGTTGGCGAAGGACGACGTCTTGAGGGATAGAATTATCGAACTGGAGGAGGAGATCGCGTCGCTCAAGCCCGTGCCGGAGAGAGCTAATGTCCGCAGCACGTCGTGCACTCGCGAGGAGAGCGAGAGGGGGATTACGTTTTACGAACTTGCGACGCGCTCGCCTATGACCAGGCGGAGTCCGGCCAATGCTCAAAGTAGCACGGCTGTCTCGTCGAGCGGTGCCTCGGTCGGCGTCGCTGTTAGGACTAGCAGTGAAGGGGGATCGCGCTTCGTTGGTTTAGGGTCGAGCTCGGAGGGCAGGCCTCGTCGTCCTCGCGTTTCCCTAAACCGAAGCATTCCCCTTCCGAAGAGGCCCTGATCATGTCGTTTTCCATTTTTGTTGGTTGTTGTAAAAACCTAATTATGGGGTCGGTTCGGCTGTCTGTAACACTATTATGTCTGAATGCGAATCTTTTTGGAAAATTTTCAAGTGTTAGACATCGGCAGTGTATTGAAGTTGTGTTATTCGTTTTCCCTTTCTTTCAGCTCATGGTGACGATCCATGGCTCGGACTCCGAACGTTCGAATGATGACTCCGAATCCGAGGCCACTTCTGGGACGGTGGTTCTGAGCCCTAGGAGCGCCGATCTGAAGTTACGCCGGGCTGAGAGTGAGTGGGCCCACCTTTCGTCCGTCCTCGATCTCCGGGAAGCCGAGATCCAACGCTTGGAGAATAGGATCGTCGAGCTGAGCCCCGCAGGAGGGGATGAAGACTCGCAAACCGCATTCAGCAACGCTCTTCGGGTCAAATGCATTCGGCACAACCAGTCGAAGATTATTGTCGAGCGGGATGACTTGCTTTCGGAGATTCGGCACTTGCAGGCTGTGATGGCGAAGCTCCGGGGGGACGCAGAGGAGCTGCCAGTCGAGGAGGACGAACAGTCTAGTGAGGATGTTTCTATATGAGAGACAAGTGTAGTGGGTCGGGCGTTGTGTGTTTTGTTTGCCAACACTTTGTAATGGAATGTTTTGTATTATGCGCCGACCATTAATAAAATTTCCTTTCATTGCTTTGCATATTTGTCTTTGCTTATAACTGTGTCGGTCGTGCCGAGATCTTTGAACCGAGCGTGTTTGTTTAACCTAACGGGTTCCCATGAGTACGTTATTTTGTCGTTTAGCGGCTCTGGCACGGTACGGTACGAATTCCTAAGCAGCTTTGCGCCCAAGAAAGTGCTATTTTGTCGTTTAGAGCAGGTGGCGAGATCTGAGCCGTCGAACGTAGGCGCGGATCTCGAGGCGGCTCAGTCCCCAAGAAAATGTTATCTTGTCGTTTAGCGCAGGTGGCAAGATCTGAGCCGTCTGATCGAGATCCTGCACGAAAGTTGAGGGGAAAGTGTGTTTTCCCCGTTTACACGCTCGGGAAGGCACTTTCTCAGGAGCCGACCGAAGGTGTGGGTCTTCGGACTTCGGCTAATAGCTAGGAGAGTCCGGATTATGTGTTCCGGACCTTGGGTATAGTTCAACGGTTGTGGGAGCAATTCCGAACGGCGATCTACCCCTGATTCATCCGGAGACGAGCCAAGGAGGTAAAGTCGAGCCGAGTGTTGGACTCCGAACCATCGGTATAGTTCAACGGCTGTGGGAGCAATTCCGAACGGCGATCTACCCCTGATTCGTCCGGAGACGAGTCGAGGAGGTAAAGTCGAGCCGAGTGTTGGACTCCGAACCATTGGTATAGTTCAACGGCTGTGGGAGCAATTCCGAACGGCGATCTACCCCTGATTTGTCCGGAGACGAGCCGAGGAGGTAAAGTCGAGCCGAGTGTTGGACTCCGAACCATCGGTATAGTTCAACGGCTGCGGGAGCAGTTCGGAACGGCGGTCTACCTCTGGTCCGTCCGGAGACGAACTGAGGGAATGAGGCCGAGCCGAACGTGGACTCCGAACCATTGGTTGAAATCACAATATAAGAGGGCAGGTGATAAGAGGGGAGAAAAACATGCGGATTCACAAACATAATAGAGCTTTCTTTATTGATATTTAATGGTGAACCGTTTTACATAGTACGATTTGTGAAAAATGGGTTACAAGTTAGAGGATTGGAATGGCTCGATACTCCATGTTACTCAGAGCGGCGCCGGAGCGCTTTCTTGGTATTTCAGGAGGTGGTCGGCATTCCAAGTCCTCGGAAGCTCTCTGCCATCCAGGTCTTCAAGGCGATATGTTCCTGGCCGAACAACTTTCGTGATCCTGTACGGCCCTTCCCAGTTCGGGGCTAGCTTGTTCTTCTGACTGGGGAGGGATATAGCTAGCTTTCTCAAGACCAAATCTCCTTGTTTAAGGTTGGCGGGCCGGACCTTCCTGTTGTACGCCAATTCAACTCTTCTTCGGTAGATCTGCTGCCAAATCGATGCCCTTTCTCTCAGCTCGTCTATCAAGTCCAATTCTGCTCTGAGGTCTCTGGCATTCTGTGCTTCGTCATAGGCTGTGAGCCGAGGGAAAGGTATTCCGACCTCAAGAGGTATCACGGCCTCGGACCCGTAGGTGAGGTTGAAGGGGGACTCGCCTGTGGGGGTCCGTTTGCTTGTGCGGTAGTTCCATAGGACGTTGGGGAGTTGGTCGACCAATAAGCCCTTGGAACTTTTGTCGAGCCTTTTCTTGATACCTGCGAGGATCTGCCGGTTGGCATTTTCTGCCTGTCCGTTCGACTGAGGATGGGAGACGGACGAGAAGCGCTGCTGAATGGCCAGGTCGTCGCATAGAGCTCGGAACGCTGCGCCTGTGAACTGAGTCCCGTTGTCCGTTACGAGGACCCGGGGGACTCCGAACCTGCATATGATGCTTTTCCAGAAGAACTGTACCACTTTGTTCTCGGTTATAGTGGCGAGGGGCTCGGCCTCGACCCACTTCGAGAAGTAGTCGATGGCTACGACCAAGAACCTGAGCTGACCCGGAGCTGGGGGGAAGGGCCCTAGTAAGTCCATGCCCCACATTGCGAAGGGGATGGGACTTGATAGGGGGGCGAGGTTGGCCTGAGGGAGGCATCGGATGTTATAGTGTCTCTGACAGGAACTGCATTGCCGAACGTGTCGCTCGGCGTCTTGAAGTAGGGTCGGCCAGAAATACCCATAATTCAAAGCTTTTCGGGCCAAGGACCTAAATCCCGAGTGCGCCCCTCCGATGCCTTCGTGGAGCTCGCGCAGGGCATATTCGGCTTGATCCGGAGAGAGGCACCTTAAGTACGGTCGGCCGTCTATCTGAGAGAAAGAGCGTTTGTACAGGATACCCTTGATTAGGACAAACCGCTCGGCCCGGGTCCTGACTCGGCGAGCCTCTTTGGGATCCGAAGGCAGAACTCCATCCCTTAAGAATTCTATCAATGGCTTCATCCAATCGTCTTGTAGCATGACTGGCAACGACTCCGCCGAGGCGGGCGGCTCATCTTCGATGCTCGGCTTGGAGAGGACTTCGATCAGCATGGTCTGTTCGAGACCTTGAAGTGAGGACGAAGCCAATTTGGAGAGGGCATCAGCCTGTGAGTTTTCTTCCCGAGGGACTCGTTCGATGGTGGCCTCTTCGAACCGGCTCAGGAGGTCCCGGACCTTGGCGAGGTACTTCGCCATTCGCTCGTCTCGGGCCTCATATTCGCCCGAGACTTGGTTCACAACTAGTTGGGAGTCACTGTGAATCCGAAGGCATTGGGCTCCAGCAGTTCGGGTGAGCCCGAGCCCGGCGATGAGGGCTTTGTACTCCGCCTCGTTGTTCGAGGCTTTGAAGTTCATGCAGATGGCGTACTGGAGGACGAAGTTGTCAGGGCCGAGGACGAAGTTGTCAGGGCCGTTCAGTATGATTCCGGCACCGCTTCCTTCATTACAAGAGGATCCGTCCACAAAAACTGTCCAAATGGGGGGCCCATTCGGGACGTGGCCGACCTCGGGGATAGTGGATTCTACGATGAAGTCGGCGAGAGCTTGTGCCTTAATTGCCGTCCAAGGCTGATAAGAGATGTCATGCTGACTTAGCTCAATGGACCACTTCATCAGTCGGCCCGAGGTCTCACGCTTGTGGAGGATCTGCTTGAGGGGTTGGTCGGTGAGGACAACGACCGAGTGGGATTGAAAGTATGGCGGAAGTTTTCTCGCTACCATGACCAGAGCGTAGGCTATCTTCTCTATCCTCGGATAGCGGAGCTCGGTGTCCCGGAGCACCTTGCTCACGTAGTAGATAGGCCTCTGGGCCCGGTCCTCCTCTCTCACTAAGACAGCACTTAAGGTCTTCTCGGAGGCAGCCAAGTAGACGAAGAGAGTCTCGCTCGAGACCGGTTTACTGAGCGGGGGGGGGGGGGGGGGGGTTCACCAAATAGGCCTTCAGCTGGTCGAATGATTCCTGTTGTGGTTGGCCCCATTCAAAACCTTTGGCCCCCCGGAGTGCTTTGAAGAAGGGAAGGCACTTTTCCCCCGACTTCGAAAGGAACCGGCCGATAGCAGCGAGCCGGCCAGTGAGCTTTTGCACCTCCTTGACGTTCCGAGGCGGAGCCATGTCTAATATGGCCTTAATCTTTTCGGGATTAGCTTCGATTCCTCGCTGGCTTACCATGAAGCCGAGGAATTTTCCCGAGGAGACACCGAACGCACACTTGTTCGGGTTCAGCCGCATGCTGTGCTTCCTCAACATGCCGAAGGCCTCCTGGAGGTCGGCTACATGATCGGTGCCGCGGATGCTCTTGACGAGCATGTCGTCAACGTACACCTCCATGTTTCGGCCGATCTGGTTCTGGAAGACCTTGTTGACGAGGCGCTGGTAGGTGGCGCCCGCGTTCTTCAGGCCGAACGGCATTACCCGGTAGCAGTAGAGGCCTTGGTCGGTGACGAAGGAAGTCTTCGGAATGTCCGGAGGGAACATTCGGATTTGATTGTACCCCGAGAAGGCATCCACGAAGCTGAGGAGCTCATTGCCCGAGGTGGCGTCGATAAGGGTGTCGATGTTCGGGAGCGGGAAGGGATCCTTCGGACACGCCTTGTTCAGGTCGGTGAAGTCAATGCATATCCTCCACGAGCCATTGGACTTCTTGACCATTACAACGATCGACAGCCACTCGGGATAATTTACCTCCTGTATGAACTTGGCCTTTAGAAGTTTATCAACCTCCTCCTTGATGGCCTGCTGTCGCTCGGGAGCGAACTTTCGCCTCTTCTGCTGGATCGGTTTGCACCCCGGTTCGACGCTTAAGCGATGGACGAGGAGCTCCTCAGAAATGCCGGGCATGTCCGCGGCTGACCATGCAAACAGGTCACGGTTGTCCCGGATGCATTTAATCAGGTCCGAACACAGTGCGGTCGGCAAGGATTTGCTGATGAGAAATTTCCGGATCGGATCCTCGTCCGAGAAGAGCACTTCTTCCAATTCGTCCGCCGGTTCGGACGTCTGGCGGGCCTTCGGTTCGGGGATCTCCAGTGTCTCGAGCGAGAGCACTGGTCCCCCGGTGGAAGTCATGTAGCACTTCCGGGCTGTTTCCTGGCTTCCCCTGACTTCCCCTACTCCCGACCGAGTGGGGAACTTCATTTTCAAATGGTATGCCGAGGGGACAGCCTCCAGGGCGGTTAGGCCGGGGCGGCCTAGGATGACATTATATGCTGCTGGGATGTCGACGACCATGAAGTCCATCGGCTCGGTCCGGGTAGTAGGAGTGCTTCCCGCAGTAACGTCTAGGGTTATCACCCCCTCGACGGTTACCGGGACCCCCGTGAACCCGTGGAGAGTGTAACCGGCCGGCTTGAGATGGTCTCGGGACAACTGCAGTCCTCGGAAGGCCGAGAGGAAAAGGATATTGACCGAACTCCCGTTGTCCACCAAAATCCTCTGCACCTTGAAGTTGGCCATGCGGAGGTCGATGACGAGGGCATCGCAGTGGGGGGTTCGGACCCCTTCGAGGTTGGCATCGAAGAAAGACACAGGGACGCCGAGACCTTTCGGGGGAGGGGAACTATGGACCGAGTTGACTTCTCGGACGAAGGCCTTCAGGGAGGAATTAGAGGAGCCCCCCATGGGGCCTCCGTGGATCAAGTGCAGAATCCGTTCTTCCTCGAACTCGGGTGTCTCTTCGCGCCGCTCGGAGCGCTTGTTAGCCCCCCGAGGCGGAGGGGAGTTGCGATCTGTCCGATCGTTAGCCTTCACGAACTTGGCCAACTGCCCCCTCCGAATGAGGGCTTCAATCTCATCTCTCAAAGCCCGGCAGTCATTCGTGTCGTGCCCGTGGTCTCGGTGGTAACGACACCACTTATCTTTGTTCCTCCTCTTCGCCGGGGTGTGCATCCTCGGAGCTGGAGGGATGACTCCCTCCTTCTCCACCTCCATTAGGATAGTAGAGACATTAGTGATGAGGGGAGTGAACTTTTCGAACCTGGGGGGAGGGCGGCGCTGGCCGCCAATGTCCTTTTGAGCTTTCTTGGACCCTTCTTCCCCCGTCGCCTTCCTCTCGAACCCACAGAGGGCCCTCCGAAGCTCGGAAGGGCTTCAGCCTCTTCGGCTCGGATGTACTTCTCGCACCTCAGGAGGAGGTCGGCGAAGTCATGCGGCAGTTTCTTGGCTAGGGACGATCGGAGGTTGGCGTTGAGGACGTTCGACTGGAACGCCACGGTGGCCACAGACTGGTCCAAGGAGGCGATAGACCTGACCTCTGCGGTGAACCTTTTCACATAGTCCCGCAACTTCTCTTCCCTCTCCTGCCGCAGGTTCAGTAGGGAAAGACTTGTCTTCTCGGCTCGCTGGCTACTCACAAAGTGAGTTATGAACAGCGTCTCGAACTGCTCGAATGAGAAGATGGATGAGGGGGCGAGCCTGGAATACCATTCCCGAGCCGACCCCCTGAGTGTGGCAGGGAAGGTCCTGTAGAGCACCGCGTCGGAAGCTTGATGGATCAGCATCAGGGTCTTGAAGCTTTCGACGTGATCGACCGGGTCGGATTCCCCTGAGTATGTTTCAAACTGTGGCGGTTTGAAACTCCTCGGTATGTGGGCCTCCATGATCGACCGTGAGAAGAGGGGTCGGCTAGGACGGAAGGTTCCTGCTCGGGACTCTTCCTCCCTATCCATGCGGCCGATACGCCTTTCCACCTCATGGAGACGGCGGATGAGGGCGTCGTCTCTCCGCTGGTGATCGTATGACCCACCGGATTCCTCTTCATAGGAAGGGGAGCGTGGACTGCGGCGCCGGTAGTCCTGGGACTGGCGAGGGCTTTGTTCCCGCTGCTGGCGGCTGGGAGCCGGGGAAGGGCTCCGGGTTCGGCGCCGAGGACTGGGATCCCTGGGGGGCGTTGGAGCCCTCTGAGCATTCTGGACGTTCTGCCAAAGATTGAGAGCCTGCAGAACGGTCTCCTGAAACTGGAGGAATTCGGCTCGACTGATAGGTACATCTCGGTCCCTCGGGTGACGCCGATCCGCGGGGGAACGGGACCTCCTCCTTTGGCGCTCGGGGGACGCCACTCGGCCTCTACGGTCCGGAGACCTTCTGCCGTCCCGGCGACGTGGGGACCGCTCACCTTGACGCTGGCGGGAGGCTCCCTCTCGGGCCCGCCTCTCGTCGAGATGGGTTCGGAGGTCGTCGTCCTTCTGGCGGTTCAGAAGTTTGATGCGAAGGTCGGGATGATGAGAAGCCATCGAGTCCGAGGACCCATTATGGACCGAGACATGACCCGGATTGAGGGGCTGCTTCTCCTTCCGACCGTTATGACCGGACGGACCATTGTCGGGCTGCTGCTTGGGATGAGGAGGTGGGACCTGCTGGGTCGGCGGGGGGAGGTCGGACTGAGGAATGGGATTGACTGGGGCTTCATTCGCCGGGTCGGCGAGGTTGCCCACACGGTTCGACCCTCTGGATCTGACCTTCTTCGGCGGCATGACTGCAGAGGACGACGAAGAACGGGCTGAGGCTGTTCGTGTGGCTTTTTCCCACAGACGGCGCCAATCTGTTACCGCTGATTTCGGTGTGGGGGTAAACAGATAGAATTTGTAAGTCCGAAAAAAACCTGAACAGTTGACTCAGCCTTCTTGCTCCCGCCGCAACCTGCAAGGAAGTGCGAGACACCGGGGTTGATTCCGGCGACGCACCCTCCGACGCTCTTGTCAATAATCAGAAAAAGATTAAGAAAGAGCTTAAGTGGTGAAGACGTGATTAACCTGGTCTTGGTGGTAGAGGGGTTGTATTTATAGTCGCCTTTGGAACGGTTAGGATCCTGATTTCCTGCCTAACAGCCAGGAGGAAAATCCTCCTATTCTGTTTTGGGAAATTAGGCCCTGATTCCCTGGTGAGAGCCAATCAGGCTTATTGATTTGATTTAGTCAAATCAGTGGCCTTGATTCTCCTCATGGTGAACCGGGCTTGTATCGGGTCGGGACCCGTGCCCAGTTGAAGTGGATCTATTCGCGGGTGGTTGGTTCTGTGAGAAGGAGGCCCAATACCCGTTTTGGATCCATCTGTATGTGAAATTACCTTTTTACCCCCGTGCTTCAAGATTCGTGCTCGATCTGGACGGTCCCGATTTAACCCCATTTTTAGCCATATCATTTGTGTTTTATATATATACTAGATTTGCTCGTAGCTACGTGCCTACGACACGTCTTTAGAACAATACAGCATATGAAAAGCCTTGTAAACAGTAAATCAACAATTATGTAGCTGAAGTTTGAATAGTATGACAATAATTAGTTGTAAATGAAAGTCCATGTTTCCATTAGTATATGATGAAAAATAATTTTAAATTGGGGTATAAAAGTCCATGTTTCCATATATATTTATATATGTCCATGTTTCCATTAGTATATGATGAAAAATAATTTTTAATTGGGGTATAAAAGTCCATGTTTCCATATATATATATATATATATATATATATATATATATATATATAGAAAGAGAGAGAGAGTGAGAGAGAATTAAATAAGTAAATGAGTTGTTTTGGGGAGGGGAATTTGAATTTGAGTTTTGGGGGGAAAATGTGTTTTGTGATGTTAAATTTGGGCCTTTGATTTTGGAAGGAGGGCCACTTGATATCTTTCTTTGTATTTTATTATGTATGTATATATATATATATATATATATATATATATATATATATATATATATATATATATATATAGGGAAAGCTTCGGTTGTGCACTACCTCTAGTGCACACGGCGTATGCACTAGCCTTCGGGCGTTCATATCGATGATCCGAACCGTTCACATTGATCTACACATCTAAATTAGTCTAAATATATAAAATCAAATCATTTGAAATTCATTTGCCCATCCATTGAAGTGTTACAAAATTGTATGGCTAAAAATGATTGTTTTTTATAGTCACATGATGGATGGGCAAATGAATTTCAAATAATTTGATTTTACATATTTAGACTAGTTTAGATGTGTAGATCAAAATGAACGGTTCGGATCGTTGATATGAACGCCCGAAGGCCTAGTGCACACGCCGTGTGCACTAGAGGAGTGCACAACCGAAGCTTTCCCTATATATATATATATATATATATATATATATATATATATATATATATATAATTGCTCACTACTTTGGTGAGCACTCTGTGAGCACTCACGAAATAGAGCACCTATGACAACTTTGAATTGCACACAATGCTCTTAGTGATTAAATTGAGAATGAAAGTTGAAGGGAGTTACCTCTCATTATAAGAATGTAAAGAAATGTTTTCTTGAGAAAAAAATTGTGAATAAAGAAATTGAAGTATTAATTTGAGATTGAATATAACATATGGTTGATCTCTAAAACGAGATAGTTGTTGGAATCTAGAGGCTAGACGAGACCCTTAGAAACCAGCAGTTGTTATTAATATGAGTTTGAGAGCTAACTGGTGTCGGTTGAGCATCTCTTGAGAAGTAGCCAATTAGGCTGACTGTCTCTTGTGTTGGTTTAAGTCTGGTAGGGTAAGCTAGCTCTAGGTTGTGATAATTTTCTTCTAAAGCAAACTAAAAACTTAAGGACCACACTATAGTGAAGATGTGATGAAAGTAGAAGAAAAACACAAGTATGAGGGCCTCGGATTCACAGTGTGAGAATTTTTATAGACTGTTTACATGATGCGTCATGTCATGACGTGAATCTATCTCCGGAATTATCGGGATCGTGGCAACGCTTGTGGGGTGCTAGGTGACTACGTAGTGCCATCGTCCCATGATGGAGGTGAATTGTCCATAGGATGTCTACATGATGCATCATGTCATGACATGAGATTTCCATCCAGGCTATCTAGACATGGGCTCGTAACTCATAAAACATCTAAGAACTTACCATAGTTACCGTAGTTGTTAGAATCATAACGAGGGATCCAACCCTACATGATGAAGCAAAATTAAGGGCTTGCCCTCGGATCTATGTAGAATGGAATGCATAGATTAGAACAAGTGTGCATTAGTGTCATTAAATATAAATAACTACATAAGATTAAGTGCATAAGCACACACGACATTAATAGGATAGTCCCTCTTTAGCTTTGTTTTGTGATCAAGTTTGTATTTGTTAAAGTATTAAAGAATCGTTATATTTTCGGCATAGCGAGGATGGCTGTGTATAATATTGCGTCGGTTGTAAGCAACTGACGTGCCCACAGTTTCATATACAGGACTTGGAATTTACAAGAAGATATAAAGATGAATTTGATGCTGATGATTACTTAAATGCTAAAATTTTTACAATTGTATATTTATCATTGTTGTAATTCATTTATTTTCTACTGTGTGTTGTTGCAAAAGACTTTGTTGTAATAAAAGTTTTAAATTCCTTGTAAAATTGTACGAAGTGAAGTGTAACACTACAAACCGTATGGGCTATAGCGGCATACCTTTCCCGGCATTTCCACACTGCGTCGCTATAGGTATAGGAGAATTTTATTTTATAAAAAAATACACTCTCTGTAATGGCGTGTGGCAACAACGCTGCTATAGACTCAAACAGTAATGTCGTTATATATATATATATATATCTATAACCTATCGCGGCGGTTATTTATACGCGCCGTTATAGGGTGAGGTAAATAATGTTCTGAAAAGCTGCCCCATTCTAAACCCCCGCCCCCCTTTTTACTTTTCCCAATTTTTACAACCGTAATCCCGCTCTACTCTAATCCCGCTCTTCTTCCCGCTCTACTCTAACCCTAATCCCGCTTACTCTAACCTTAATCTCGCTATTCTTCCGATCCCGCTCAGCACACACCTCCCCTAATCCCCTCTAAACCCATTGCGTTGCTCTCTCCCCTCCCCACTCACCGCCTCATCTCCCTCGCGCGCACCACCCTTGCCGCTCTCCTCCTTCGCCGCTCCTACTTCGCCGCTCCTCCTCCGCCGCTCCTCCTTCGCCGCTCCTTCTCCGCCGCTCCTTCTCCGGTCCTCCTTCGCCGCTCCTCCTTCGCCGCTCTTCGACTGCCCTTACCCATCGCTGCCACCCTTGCCGTCCTCTCTCACTCCATCAAAGTAAGTTGGGTATTTTTTTTATCTTGAAATACAGAATGATATAAAGAATGATAAATCTGAATTAAATCTGAATTACAAAAAAATGTGTAAAGACAAAGGGGATGAGCAGAGGCTCGTGAGAACAAGTTGCTCTGGCATATTCTGGAATAGAAGAAGTTGCCACAGAGAGCATCAATGCAATTCTGAGATAAATGCGTGATCTATGTGTCATACTGATAGTCAAATTTGGAGTAAAGAACACTTTTTCTTTCCAATTGGATGACTGGCTGGGGGTTTTAGTGGTCTTGCCATTCATACAATCGGAATGAGTTTTTAGTAACAAAGAGGGCTTTCCTGTTCTTTTCTTTTTACTGCTGATGAAATATGTGTGTATGGTTTTGGCAAAGTAGAAAGTAGAGTGGTGATGTAATGCCTTGTAGTTTAGTAACTTAGCAGTGTTTTTTTTAAAAAAAAATATTTTCACTGTTTGGAAGTAATTCTCTGTATATTGGTTCACTTGCTTATTTAATGATGTAATTCTGAGTTCCTTTTTATAGCAGGCTTACTTACTGCAGGTTGAGCTGCAGCCTATTTAATTGCGCATCCTTTTACATTGTATTTGTTGTTTATATAGAGCATGAACTCTAGTATGTTCTCGAGTTCTATCTGATTCTTGCATGTCTTACTTGATTGACTAGTCTGCACATGTACATGTAGGGATTGTTGCTAATTGTACTAAATAACAATAACATTGTTCTTCTTACAATGGCATACTAGTCAATAGCAAAAGGTTTCTACTCTGTTATTTCCGAAAAACAATATATATATAGCAATGGCATCTGATTAATGTTATTTTCTTACGCTGATGTTGTTAACGGATGAGTGGATAAATCGGTCTCTAAGAAATGGAGGGACTACAAGAGCTTCCTAAAAGGAAAGTACTATGTGCCAGAGAGGACTGAGGCTGAGAATGCGAGGGCGGTTCCTGTAGGTGTGACACCACAAGATTGGCAATTTCTTATCAATTTTTGGAGAAGTGAAAACGGGAAAGGTATATACTAACGCAACTTCCATCCTTTTGTATTTTATTGATGATATATTTTCATTGATGTTGCGAATTATAATCATTACCAGAGAAAGGCTGACATCAGCATAAAAAGACGAAAGATGTTGAAACTGAAGCACACTACTGGGAGCGCCAGCTTTGCGGTAGTTCGAGATGAGCTGGTAAACTACGCTTCAAATTTTTTTTTGAAGTCTTTTTATTATAGTTATATACAAGTCATGAAAACTCTTAAGATTAATTATAGGATGGAACTTTATTTATAGACCTGTGTATGAACTGTGTAGACTGCAGAGTTTATATGACATCATTCGTGCATTTTGCCATTCAGCCGAACATGTTTTAATGCAAGTATGCATAGTTTCTTTTGTCTTTGCAACAGTACTAACCGCAACAAAGTCTTTTGTCTTTTGTTTATGATTATCCTTTGAAAGATTTAACTTTTTCTGGATTACTTATGTTCGTATATAATATATGATGTTCACACACACTCATTAAGCTTGTTCAGGAATTTTAAAGACAACAAAATCTCATCCCATATTAATGGAAAATCTTGACCATATCTCTCAATTTTTTGGTTTACATGGGAAAACTTAACTGCAAACAATATTTGGGGCTACATTATTCATCAAATATTAATTGCATTTAAAGCCTCTGCGCAGTGTTAGTAGAAACACTTATCAGCTATCACCCTTGCAACAGGTTTATTAGCATGCACCACATGCAGTGCACACTTTGATATTTAGTTTATTACGTGTTTATAACGCTGAAAAGAGTGTTGGCATGGTTGTATAGACATGCTGAGTATTTGGATGCCCATTGAGACAACTGACCATAAGGATTTATTTGAAGTATTTTATTATAGTTCTAAATACCGAACTTGTATATAGGAAGCATCAAATGAGGGAGAGAAGATCGGCAATGTAGATTTTTTTGAAACTACCCACACGGGCAAGGATGGAAAATTTAGGGATGATGTGGCAGCCGATATTGTGGTAAATAAAAAGCTTTCAAATCAATTTCAATTTGGTATTTAATCTTTTCAATAAAATAATTTTAAAAATAAAATTTGTCTTTGTTATCTTTTGCAGAAAGATGCCAGAAAGAAGATTGAGGAAATGTCATCTTCTTCTTCCGCCGATCCATTGACGCTACAGTGTCACGTTCTCTTCGAATTGAGGGGACGTGAGTGTCCCGGTCGTGTGCGTGGGATGGGGCTAGGACCAACACCCACCAGTGTCTTCGGTTCTCGTACATATTCTTACACTGGGGCCGGGCCCACATAGGAAGATGTTGATCAACTGAAGGCAACAGTGGCACGTCTGGTGGCAGCAATGGTTCAAATGGCGACATTAGTCCGGCAACAGTCACAAGGAATTCCAACTCAAGCACCGGTTAGTGTTCTACAACAAAATTTAAATTAAATAAGAGTCAACCTTAGTATTGTACAATTAAAGCACATAGCTGAATAGAACTGATTTTTCAGTACCATTATATAAAATTAATGGTACTGAATAGAATTGATTTTTCAGAAAGGTTGTTGTCAAAAGGACATTTTTACTTTATATATACTTTCTAGCAACTTGTGTTTACTTGACATGGAGACAAGTGACTGGTACACTAAGAGTGAAATTGAATGGTTGACATTATATATACATACATCTAAGAAGCATTGGAAATAGGAGTTTGATGGAAACTCATTGTTGTCTTTATTTTGAAAGTTTTGCATATTAAACATCCAAGGGTAGACTTAGATATAGGTGAAAATGTATTTTTTTCTCTCCTAATCTAACCCTCTAATTTCAAACAAATTAATTTTTTTGAAAACAAGCTTGTTTCCAAAGCTGAAGAAAATAGTTATATAACTATTCCTTTTAGCAACTAGTTATGCCTTTACTCTTTTTTTTTGTTCCTCTTCCTTTCTTTCTTTCTTTCCTTCCACTCGTATGCTTATTAGCATGACTATATGTATGTAAAACATATAAAATACAGAATAATATATAAATGAACTACAGATAGAATATCAATGGAAACGATCGAAGCAGCACTACATAATACTGCATAACTCTCTAGTACTAACAATGTCTAGTCGCTTGATCTATTGTTCTTGTTAAAGGAGTCCACAGCACGCACGCTTCACGACTATAATTCTTTAGAACATAGAACATGTAAAAAAAAGCAAGAATATGAATTTAGTTCATGAACAGAGATGATTGAAATTTTCCTCAAATAAATACCATAAGGATGAAGAATGAATAACTCACAAGAGCTTGATCAGGTGAAAGGTCTAAATCAACAAGACAAAAGTCACCTAAAAAAATAAAAAAACATTTATTAGCTTTCAGAAAATGGTAAACTTAGACATACTGCACCATTAGGAAAGTGTACTATCAGTTGTTTTTGGATGAAGGCATTATTATTGTTGTAGTTAATTGTTTAGAATACATGCAGAACTTGCTTGGTGTATATCATTTCTGGAAAACACAGTGCTGATGTGGCTAAAAATAGGGGTTTAATCAAGGCCATCCAAATGGAGCACGAATCCCGAGGTTCAGGGGTAAAACGGTAATTTTACCTACAAATGGGTCTGAAGCGGGTACTGGGTCTCCTTCTCACAGATCCGATAACCCACGAACGGATCCACCTCAACTGGGTGCGGGTTTCAACCCGCAACAAACCCGGTCCAGCAGGATAGAATTAGGGTTTCTGATTAATATTAATCAACGGCCCTGATTCATATCTATCCTTTCACTGGGGATTAGGGATTACATTCCTTATCATATACACAGGAATTACATACCTAATCTGTTCCCTAAGATGCCTATAAATACCCCCCACCCATCTCCATTAAGAGGTAATCAATCTTTTGCCAGTTTTTACGCTCTCTCATAGTCTTTCGGATTACTGACTTGAGCGTCGGAGGGTGCGTCGCCGGGAACAACCCCGGTGTCTCGCACTTTTTGCAGGTGTACGGCGGGAGCGACGATCGAAGCCCCCAAGGAACAGGTATACAGGTTTACTATTCAGTTTCCCTAAGAATCCACAAATTCATCTGTTTGCCCCCACACCAAATTTAGCGGCAACAGATTGGCGCCGTCTGTGGGAAACTAACGAATAGGAACCTCTCCTCTTCCCCGAAAACAGGTTTTCTCCAGCCATGCCACCTCGAAAAGTCAGATCGCAGGGGTCCAACCGGGCACCCAACCCTGACCAGCAAGAAGTTCCCAACAATCCTGCTCAACAACAAGCGCAGCTTCCCCCTACGGCAGAAGACCCACTCCAACAGAACCTTCCCCCTCCTGATCCAAAGGGTCCTAACCCTCAGAAACAACCCCTTCATCAAGAACAGGTCTCCATCCGCAATGCCTCCACTGACTCCATGGCCTCCCATCACCCCCGAGCCTCTGGTCGCCACAATACAGCCACTAACCGCCAGAAGGAGGATGATCTCCGCCGCCATCTGGAAGAAAAACGGGCCCGAGAGGGAGCCTCCCGCCAACACTATCCGGGCGAGCGGTCTCCTCGCCACCGGTATCACAGGGTCGCCCGTCCGCAGGGGGAGGAAGGAGTCCCCCGATCATTACCGAAGAAGGCACTCTCCCGCAGGTCGGCAACAGCCCAGGAACAATGAGGCACCAATCACCCGTGCCGAGTTCCAGCAGTTCCAAGCGACCGTCCTGTAGGCTCTCAACCTTCATCAAAATCCTAATGGGCCGAAGGTGTCGTCCCCTCCTCCAGTCCGAAGCCCTCACCGACGGTCCCCGTCTCCTCATCCTGCTCCTAGCAACTCCCGGCGTACCCCAAGTCCTCGCTGCTCCCGAAGTTACCATCGCCGCAGCCCTCGTTCCCCCTCATACGAAGACGAGTCTCGTGGCTCAGCAGATTACTGTCGGAGAGATGACACCATGAACCGCCGTCTTCATGAAGTAGAGAGACGTCTGGGTCAGATAAACCGAGAAGAAGAGCTCAGGGGGAGGACCCTACGTCCTAGCCGACCCGCTTTCTCGCGAACCATAGTGGATGCACCTGTCCCGTTCGGCTTCAAACCTCCTCAATTTGAGACTTACACCGGGGAAACCGATCCAGTTGATCACATTGAAAGTTTTAAGACCCTGATGCTCCTACATCAAGCTTCCGATGCCCTCCTCTGCAAAACCTTCTCCGCAACTCTCAAAGGACCGGCCCGAGAGTGGTATTCTCGTCTCGCCCCCTCCTCGATATTCTCTTTCGAACAGTTCGAAACCCTCTTCGTCACACATTTCGTAAGCAGCCGAAGGGCCGAGAAGACGAGCATCTCCCTATTGCACCTCCACCAGAAGAAGGGGGAAAAATTGAGAGACTACGTGAAGAGGTTCACGGCCGAGGCCAGATCCATAGCATCCCTCGACCAGTCGGTCGCTACGGTAGCATTTCAATCCAATGTCCTCAATTCCAACCTCCGCTCCTCCCTCGCCAAGAAACCACCACATGACTTTTCCGACCTTCTCCTTCGCACTGAAAAGTATATCCGGGCTGAAGAGGTCGAGCAACAACCCAACTGGGAGGGGTCTACCTCCGGGTCTAAGAGAAAAGGAGCGGAAGAAGAAGGAGCCAAGAAGCTCCAGAAGGATAATGCCGGCCAGCGCCGACCTCCCCCTAGATTTGAGAAGTTCACTGCCCTCACCACTAACATCTCCACCATCTTCATGGAAGTCGAAAAAGAAGGGGTCTTGCCTCCAGCTCCGAAGATGAACACCCCCGCCAAGAGAAGAGATAGAGAGAAATGGTGCTGCTATCACCGGGACCATGGGCATGACACCAACGACTGCCGTGCTCTGAGAAACAAAATCGAAGCCCTTATCCAGAGGGGGCAACTAACGAAGTTTGTAAGAAATGACCGAGCCGAACTTCCTCCCCCACCTCAGGGGGCTAATAAGCGTCCGGAACGAGAAGAGACGCTAGACTTTGAGGAAGAGCGAGTCCTCCACCTCATCCATGGGGGTCCAATGGGGGGCTCCTCGAACTCCTCTCGAAAAGCATTTATCAGGGAAGTCAACTCAGTCCGGACCACCCCTCCTCCCAAAGGCCTCGGAGTGCCAGTCACCTTCTCCGACGAAGATCTCGAGGGAGTTCGTATCCCACATTGTGATGCCCTCGTCATTAGCCTCCACATGGCGAATTTCAAAGTGGAGAGGATCTTAGTAGACAACGGCAGCTCCGTCAACATCCTCTTCCTCTCCGCTTTTAAAGGCCTAAATCTCTCCAGAGACAGACTCAAGCCCGCCGGTTACACTCTCCATGGGTTCACGGGGGTTCCGGTAACTATTGAAGGGGTGATCACCCTCGATGTAACTGCCGGCCAAACTCCTACCACCCGGACAGAGCAAATGGACTTCATGGTGGTGGATGTTCCCGCTGCCTACAACGTCATTTTGGGTCGGCCAGGCCTCGCAGCCCTGGAAGCTGTTCCCTCAGCATACCATCTGAAGATGAAGTTTCCCACCCGGTCCGGGGTCGGGGAGGTAAGGGGAAATCAGGAGCAGGCCCGGAAGTGCTACATGACCTCAACCCTTGGGCCCGTCCTCTCCTTAGAGACTCTGAAAATTCCTCAAGACACTGCAAGACCGACCTCCGAGCCGGTGGATGAACTGGAGGAGGTGCTCTTCTCTGAACAAGAGCCGACCCGCAAGTTCTTCGTAAGCAAGACCCTCTCGTCCGCCCTATACTCAGATATTGTGAAATGCATCCGAACCAATCAAGACCTCTTCGCATGGTCCGCAGCAGACATGCCCGGTATCTCCGAAGAATTCTTAGTCCACCGCCTGAGCGTTGATCCGGGGTCCAAACCGGTTCAGCAGAAGAGGCGCAAGTTCGCCCCCCGAGCGTCAGCTCGCTATCAAAGAGGAGGTAGACAAGCTGTTGAAAGCCCGATTCATACAGGAGGTAAACTACCCTGAGTGGTTGTCTAACGTAGTAATGGTGAAGAAGTCCAATGGGACGTGGAGAATTTGTATTGATTTCACCGACCTCAACAAGGCCTGCCCCAACGATCCTTTTCCTCTACCGAGCATCGACACTCTGATTGACGCAACCTCGGGACATGAGCTCCTTAGCTTCATGGATGCCTTCTCAGGTTACAATCAGATAAGAATGTTCCCTCCAGACATCCCGAAGACGTCGTTTGTTACCGACCAGGGCCTTTATTGTTACAGGGTCATGCCGTTCGGTCTCAAGAACGCCGGTGCAACATACCAACGCCTCGTCAACAAGGTTTTTCAGGCCCAGATCGGCCGAAACATGGAAGTGTACGTCGATGATATGCTTGTAAAGAGCATCCGAGGTGTTGATCATGTGGCTGACCTTCAGGAGGCCTTTGACGTCCTAAGAAAGTACAATATGAGACTCAACCCGAACAAGTGTGCGTTCGGCGTCTCATCAGGGAAGTTCCTCGGCTTCATGGTTAGCCAACGAGGAATTGAAGCAAATCCGAAAAAGATCAAGGCCATATTGGACATGGCCCCTCCTAGAAATGTCAAGGAAGTTCAAAGATTGACTGGTCGCCTAGCCGCCATAGGGCGCTTTCTGTCAAAATCCGGGGAGAAGTGCCTCTCGTTCTTCAAAGCCCTCAGGGGGGGCTAAAGGATTCGAGTGGGGGCAGCAGCAGCAGACTCCTTCGACCAGCTTAAAGCTTACCTCGTCAATCCACCTCTTCTCAGCAAACCGATACCTGGCGAACCACTCTACCTCTACTTGGCAGCTTCCGAACAGATGCTTAGTGCGGTCTTAGTCAGGGAAGAAGAGAGGGCTCAGAAGCCCATTTACTACGTCAGCAAGGTGCTTCGGGACGCCGAGCTCTGGTACCCGAAGATTGAGAAAATAGCCTATGCCCTGGTAATGGCCGCGAGAAAGCTTCGACCCTACTTTCAGTCCCATTCGGTGGTTGTTCTTACCGACCAGCCGCTGAAACAGGTCCTTCACAAGCCAGAGACTTCCGGCCGCCTCATGAAGTGGTCGATCGAGCTGAGCCAACATGATATAACTTATCAGCCTCGGACCGCCATCAAGGCTCAGGCACTGGCCGAATTCATAGTTGAAACAACTATCCCCGACTCCGAGCAAGTAATGAAGGGACCACCCGTCTGGTCGGTCTATGTCGACGGATCCTCTTGTAACGAGGGAAGTGGGGCAGGAGTCATCCTGGCAGGCCCAGATGACTTTATCCTCCAATACTCCCTCCGCATAAACTTCAAAGCCTCGAACAACGAAGCCGAATACGAGGCGCTCATAGCTGGCCTTGGAATGGCCCGAAATGCAGGGGCACAACGCCTACGGATCTTCAGCGACTCTCAGTTGATCGTTAACCAGGTCCTCAGCGAGTATGAAGCCCGCGATGACAGGATGGTTAGATACTTGGCTAAAGTCAGAAGCCTCATGGCACTGTTCGAGGAGGCCCTCATCCAAAGGATCCCCAGAGAAGAAAATGCACAGGCCGACGCACTGTCCAAATTAGCCTCCTCTTCCCTTTAAGGCCTCGAACAAACTGTTCTAATAGAAGTACTCCTGAAGCCGAGCATAGAGGATGATGCGCTCGACTCCGTCGAAACACTGCCAGTCCTCCTCGAAGACAATTGGATGAAGCCCCTCGTCGAGTTTCTAAGAGACGGACTCCTCCCCCAGGATCCGAAGGAGGCACGAAGGATAAGAACCTGAGCCGAGCGTTATGTATTAATCGAAGGCATTCTATATAAACGCTCCTTCACCCAGGTGGACGGTCGGCCCTACCTAAGGTGCCTCTCCCCCCGGCAAGCTGACTATGCCCTGCGAGAACTCCATGAGGGCATTGGCGGGGCTCATTCTGGCTCCAGAGCCCTAGCGCGCAAAGTGTTGAACTATGGGTATTATTGGCCCACTCTCCTACGGGACGCCGAACAACACGTTCGGCAATGCAGCTCCTACCAGAAATACTCTGACATCCGATGCCTCCCGCAAGCACCACTCACCTCCCTATCAAGTCTGATCCCCTTCGCAATGTGGGGGATGGATTTACTCGGACCATTTCCGCCAGCTCCCGGATAGCTAAAGTTTCTAGTTGTGGCAGTCGACTATTTCTCGAAATGGATAGAGGCTGAGCCCCTGGCAACAATCACTGAGCATAGGGTCGTCCAATTCTTCTGGAAAAATGTAATCTGCCGATTCGGCGTTCCTCGGATCATAGTTACAGATAACAGAATGCAGTTCGCTGGGGCTGCCTTCCGAGCCTTATGTGAGGACCTCGCCATACAGCACCGCTTCTCCTCCGTCTCTCATCCCTAGTCAAATGGCCAGGCCGAGAATGCCAACCGACAGATCCTCTCCGGCATCAAGAAGAGACTAGACAAGTGCTCCAAGGGCTTGTGGGTCGATCAGCTGCCCAATGTGTTATGGAATTACCGCACCACGAAGCGAACCCCAACAGGCGAGAGCCCGTTCAATCTCACCTATGGGTCCGAGGCCCTCATTCCCCTATAAGTTGGGATACCCTCTCCTCGTTTGATAGCCTTTGAAGAAGAGCAGAATGCCAGAGGGCTCAGAGCAAGCCTAGACTTGATAGACGAAATTCGAGAGAGAGCTGCTATACGGCAACAAAGTTACCGAAGAAGAATTGAGCTCGCCTACAACAAAAGGGTCCGCCCAACGGACCTCAAAGAAGGGGATCTGGTCCTCTGAAAATTGGCCATCTCGTTCCCCGGACAGAAAAGCAAACTGGCCCCGAATTGGGAGGGACCATACAAAATCTCGAAAGTAATCCGCCCCGGTGCGTACAAGCTAGAAGATCTTGAAGGCAGAGAAATTCCCAGGACTTGGAATGCCTGACCATCTTTTGAAATACCAAGAGAAAGCGGCTACGCCTCTCTAAGTAACTCGATATGTCGAACCATTCCCTTCCTGTTACTAGTACTGATTTTTTCTTTATTTTTTCATTGTAATAACGACTAGCAACTTTAGAAGCAGCCGATCATTTGGTATTAATAAATAAAGTTTTTCATATTTTTGATACTGTCACATCTCTCTGCCTTTAATTCTTTAAACCTCACGATGGTTCGGAGTCCAGCACTCGGCTCGACTCTTCTTCCTCGGCTCGACCACAGATGAGCCGGAAGTAGATCATCGTTCGAAATTGCTCCTGCAGCCGTTGAATGGATCGGAGTCCAACACTTGGCTCGATTCTACTTCGCAAGTTCGCTCCTAAGCGGACTAGAAGTAGCTCGCCATTCGGAACTGCTCCTGCATCCCAAAAACTAACCTCACGATGGTTCGGAGTCCAGCACTCGGCTCGACTCTTCTTCCTCGGCTCGACCACAGACGAGCCGGAAGTAGATCGCCGTTCGAAATTGCTCCTGCAGCCGTTGAATGGATCGGAGTCCAACACTTGGCTCGATTCTAATTCGCAAGTTCGCTCCTAAGCGGACTAGAAGTAGCTCGCCATTCGGAACTGCTCCTGCATCCGATAAACTAACCTCACGATGGTTCGGAGTCCAGCACTCGGCTCGACTCTTCTTCCTCGGCTCGACCACAGACGAGCCGGAAGTAGATTGCCGTTCGAAATTGCTTTTGCAGCCGTTGAATGGATCGGAGTCCAACACTTGGCTCGATTCTACTTCGCAAGTTCGCTCCTAAGCGAACTAGAAGTAGCTCGCCATTCGGAACTGGTCCTGCATCCCATAAACTAACCTCACGATGGTTCGGAGTCCAGCACTCGGCTCGACTCTTCTTCCTTGGCTCGACCACAGACGAGCCGGAAGTAGATCGTCGTTCGAAATTGCTCATGCAGCCGTTGAATGGATCGGAGTCCAACACTTGGCTCGATTCTACTTCGCAAGTTCGCTCCTAAGCGGACTAGAAGTAGCTCGCCGTTCGGAACTGCTCCTGCATCTCTTAAACTGATCTAACGATCGGATCTCTCCTATGGCTCGGCTCTATCTCTCCGACTCGTCCTCAAACGGACGGGAATTAGATACAGATAACAGCCCTGACGCGCCGAGCAGAGGTGCCGGGGTACCGACCCTAGTATATGGCGAAAAAACCTCCCGAGACGAAACCACCGTCAGATCATCTCAAAAAGTGTGCTAGGGCATGATGAGCGGATCTCATTCAGCCACGTGCCCACAAAACGACAAGATAGTGTTTTCTTGGGAACTGGACCCGCCTCAAGATCCGCACAAACATCAGACGGCACTGATCGCCTCACCTCGCTCGGCGGAAGTCACCCTGGTCCCCAAGCAACGATCAGGCCACGTGGGCGCAGTCGAGAAACAACTGCGCCTTAACAGCCGAACCGAGCCGCACCTAAAGGGACCGGGCTAGGCTCAGAAACGCAGCAAAAGAGAAAGTTTCGAGGCCAAGGAGTTCGACGAGGCGAACACCTGGCTCACGGTTCGGTCCGAGCCTACCCTAGTTAGTGCGACTAGAGCACAAATAAGAAGACGGCATAGAACAATTCGGATAAAACAAACCCAATTCAATTAATAACCTAGACGAAGTTACAAAGTGGATTACAACAACAAAAACTTGCAAAAGGGTTACAACAACAAGACACGACCCGTCTACTACTTCCGAGGTAGGGGTACGCTCCGGTTCAGAGACACTTTGGGTCGACGTTTCTTGACCGACGAGCTCGTCTCCAGCCCGACGAACCGAGATGCCTCCTCGCCGCTGACCCTGACGGTTGCTCCAACCGAAGCACCACTTGAAGACACTGCTACTCCGCTCTGGGCATCGACTGCTGACCTGCCTCCGATAGGAGTCCGGCTTGCCGCTTGATAGAACGTGATCCCTCGCTTGATCTCTTCGCGAGTGCACGAGGTGCTCCGGACGTTAGCCCTCACCGGCTGAGGCTTGAGTCGAGCAACCTCTTCCTCCAGTTCAACGATCTGATCCTTCAATGTGTCATCCTTCACTATCACCTTAAACCGAGGGAGTTTTGCCAAACCGGGGTACTCGGCGCTGTCGGATATAACGCGGCGCAAGTGGGCCACTTCGATACTCTTATCGACCGTCACCCTCTGCAGCTCTTCCACCTTCTTCGCTAAGCCATCTCGTTCGGCCGAAACTCGCGCCAGTTCCTCTTCCTTAGCAGATAGCTCGGCCTCGACTATCCGTAGGTGGTGCAGTTCGACTGTCACGCCCCGCTTCCCAAAATACGGAATACGAGCACGTGACGAAGCCCAGCGAATGATTTTTACATCATCCATAAGCTGTAGGATCGACTCAGCATCACAACAAGTATATATAACAAGAGAGATATAAAACCAAGCATGCATGAATACTTTATTAGCAACAGAAACAACTGAAATATGAATAAACATCCAAGTAGTTTCAAGTCTGAATCAAAGTAACTCGGGAACATCAGCCCGTTACAAATTCTCAAATCTCAAGAAATAATAATCTAAAATAAACAAATAATGCAAGAATTTAAATATTCTAGTCAGGTCCTTCTCCACTTGGAAACTAGAACCTTTGCTCAGCAATTCCTGCGGGAAGCTCGTCTCCAAAGTCTGTTTAATAAAAGATAAACAGGAAACAAGAGGGGAAACAAGAGAAAATGCCCTTAGTGCAAGCTAGGGCCACAAATAGTAAAAGCAAGTACAAGAAAGGGAAAACAAGAATTGGAATCAAGAATAAGCAGAGTTATAAGAAGTAGTGGCAAATTCAAAGACTAGCTGGCAAGAGGGAACATCATAATGACTAGATTGGATAACAACTGCTAGTGGTGAATCACATGTCAGGTACACCTATAAAGGTAATTAATATCAAGCGACAACCTCAAGTCTAGTGTCATATGTTATTTTGAATGTCAGGTTTCAAATGTCAGGTTGTCAAGTTCAAGTATCAAGTCGTCTAGCTCAAATTATCAAGTTCCAGGCTTTAAGTCTCAGGTATCATATTTCATGTATCATATCATCAGGTATCAAGTGACAGGTGTCAAGTTCAAGTCTTGTAATTATTACTATCTAGGTAGCACGACATGCATCCATTATACTACATGGTTGCTACAGTCAAATCAATTACGCTTAGACCTAGTGATGGAGTCTATAGGGCGGTGTACTCAGGCATCAAACTAGCAGGTGATCAACCATGGGCTCTAGAGGTGGCCCCCGTAGGCTCTAGAGGTGGCCCCCGTCACCCATGACGTGGCACTTAGTTCCATGTGATCTCAAACATACATCATGTATTCATATAATGGGCTCTAGAGGTGGCCCCCGTAGGCTCTAGAGGTGGCCCCCGTCATCCATGACGTGGCACTTAGTTCTACGTGGCACTTAGTTCCATTTAACATAAAACTTGGGAAACACGGGCCCCCTTCCGAGTACACTTACCTATGTTGTCCACTCTATAGTCTTTCCCTCAACCCGGCTTGTTACATTTGTTCAGGCAGATTTTGTGTTCTTGTATTTATACATGTGAAACAAGGGTGAAATAATATAAATTAATTCTAAGAAAAATTGGAGATGTCCTATAGGGTGTCCAGCAGCTACATATAAAATTTGGGGTCAAACGCTCGCTGGTTACACAGCGAAAATAATTCGCAAAGAAAATATATACAGCAGTTTCGCAAAACTGCGTCTACTGACACAGCTGCGGTATAACTGCCATAACTCCTAGACCGTAACTCCAAATTCGATCATTTTGGAGTCTATCGACATCTACACATCCGGATCTACAAAATCTATTCAGGGCTCGGGCCCAGATTCCAATGATAAAAGGGTCGAAACTGCAAAAGAATATTCAGACAGCAACAATCAGAATTTATTTACTAATGTAGGTTTCATGGAAATATGTAATTTGGTGTCTAAGTTGTTAAGTAGCATAAATACATCATCATGGAGATCAAAACAGCAACTAATAAATATTTTTCAAGTCATAGTAGTCGCAAATTCGTCAAAATACTAACTTTATATGCGTCTACAAATTTTAGGGGTCCTTAATTCATATGTCCATGTGATTCATGTGTTCAAGGAGATAAAAGAGTCCAATTGATTATTATTTAATACGAGGAAGTTTTGTGACTCTTAGATTTGTGGGTTTGAAGGTTCAAAATTGATTTACAATGATATTTCAAAGGGAGTCACAATCTAACTATATGTGGTATTTGCAAGAAAGGTTGTACTAGAGCAATAAAATGTACAAGATGAATACTTGCCTTAAATCGACGATTATAAACTCCGCTTGCTGAAGCAATTGAGTAGAAAAATCCCCGAAGATGTCCTCAAAAAGCGCGTGCAAAAATTGATCGGAGATCGCGTTTTCCCCGCACACAGGATCGGCCCAAAACAGCGTTCAGCGGCTTCGGATTCGCTGCGGGTAGAACACGGAACAGCAGATTCGCCGATCTCTCCTGTGCACCGGATCCACTCCCAGAACAGCGAACACGGCTTCGGGATCTGCTGTGGCGAAACACAGAACAGCGATCAAGAGCACGAATCTTGATGCGATCGGACGGCTTTGATTTGCTCCCGCCCTTTTCCTCTTCTTCTTCGTTCGATCTCCTTCTTCGTTCTTTGTTCGACTGAGTAGAGCGCGAGGGAGAGAGGTAATGGCGTGGCTGCTTCGCTGGCGGCGACTACGGCAACGACGGAGGCGACGACGGCGGCGACGATGTCGAGAAGCGACGGCGTGGCGAGGGCTCTGTTCGTGGTTTCGAACAGGGGAGAAGTGGAATCGAGGATTCGGCGGCGCTGTGGCGATGCGACGGAGCGACGTGGAAGGAGTTTGTGGAGGCGGTGGTGCTGAGGGGGTCGACGAGGCGGTGAGGGGTCGAGGTGGCGAGGCGTTCGGATAATGGGTTCGAAGTGGCGAGGCGATGGGTTCGGGAGTGTTGGGTTAATGGCGATGGAGGACGACGGTGGTCTGGTGGTGGCTGTGAAGACGAGAGGGAGACGAGGCGGATTGGAGCGAGCGGTGATCGGAGTTGGGGGAGAAATGGGTAGGCGATGGATACGGAGAAGATGGAGAAGGTGATAGCGGCGGTAGGGAAATAGGGTTAGGGTTTAACAGTAGAAATTAATTAGGGTTAGGGTAGGGGTTTAAATACTAGGTTAGCGGGTTTGCGGGTTTGAGAGTTTAGGGGATCCGTTTCAAAAAGTGCCCAACAGGAGAAATGGTCAAAATGCACAAAAATGGGGATTAGAGAGATAAACGAGAAGAATCGGTCTATTTCTCATGAAGAACGGTGCAAGATGGCACACAATCGAATTTGACAAAAGAACCCACAAATTCGAGTTGAGACCAGAATAATAATTCCATTCAATCAGAAGAAATTACATGATATCAAAAATAGACGAGAGAGAGTACAATAAGGCACAAAACAGTACAAAATACAAATACGGGGAAATAGGAGTTACATCGACCAAGGCCTCGCTATGCCTGATCTCTAAGTTGTGAAGTATCCTCCTCGTCAAGTGAACCTCACCCTCGAGACGATCCTCCCGAGATCGCTTGAACAACTCGGCTCGACGCTGTTCAGCCGAGGTGTTATGAGTCTGCTCAGCAATCTGAAATAAGGAAGAGAACGCATTGAAATACCACACTACCGAGCCCAACACTTAGACAAATTTCGAAGTCAAAATGCTACACTACCGAGCCAAACATTGACAAATTTCAGAGTCAAAATACTACACTACCGAGCCCAACACTTAGACAAATTTTGAAGTCAAAATGCTACACTACCGAGCCAAACACTGACAAATTTTAGAGTCAAAATACTACACTACCGAGCCAAACACTTGACAAATTTCAGAGTCAAAATACTTTTCATTCATTAAAAAGCGGTGGCCAGTCCGCAAAAGGCGTTACAATGCTCGGAAGAAAAAACAACAAAAACTACAAAAAGCTTAACGTGGGGATCAGGGGCCCACCTTCTTCGTCGCGTCGACCACGGGAGCATCGACGGATGGCCCCTCGATCCGCCCCTCGACCCGGCCATCCGCCGCAGGCTCTTCGGCCTCTTCCTCCTCGTCCTCCCCTTCGGCCTCGTCGTCCTCGCCCTCCCCCTCGTCGCCTGAAGGCGACCCTGGCCACAGGCGGTAGCCGACCCGCTCGAAGCCAGGGATTCGTTCTTGCACATGGTCGAGCACCGTTTGGTAAGACCGCTCCATGTTCTCGGCCATGTGCTTCTTTGCCTCGGCCTCGACCTCCTTCTCCACCTCAGCCCTGATCTTCATAGCCAGGGCCTTCTTCTCTGCCTTCTCTTCGGCCAAGGACTTCATCGCCGCAGCCAACTCCTCGGCGGCCTTGGCAGACTCCGCCTCGAGGCTCCCCTTGATTTTCTCCAGGTTGGCAACAAGGTCGGCCACCCGGACTTCCAAGGCCTCGGCTCTCCTCTGCTCGGCCTCGAGTTCCTTGACCGCCCGGACCTTCGCCAACCTGTCTTTGTCGCTCGCCGCCCTTAACTCCTTCTCCTACTCGGTGAATGTCTCGAGGAGATGGCCGAAGTGATAGGTAGCCTGCGAAGACTAACGGTGAGCGCGCTAAACAAACCGGGCAGTAAACTTGGAAAAAACTTAGCAAGAAGAAACTTACCGAGACGAGTGACCGAGCCACCTCATAGGTGTCGTCACCCACCGTCCCCGCCTTTAGCACAGCTCGATCCTTCGGAGTCGCCAAGTGTTTGACGACCTGCACTGACATTTGCGAATTGCCGAGGAACCCGTCATGGTTCCTCACTCGCCAATTCGGCACGAACAGCTGCTTGTGCTGCTCGGTCAGAATCTCCTCGACATCTCTGGTCAGCGGTGGTGCCTCGATCGACGGCGCCGCGTTCACGTCGAAGACCCCCTCGATCACTCCAGGGGCCACAGGGGACGAGGGCTCCTCAAAGATGACAACCTCCGAGGGCGCCTCAACAGTCGGAGGGGGAGGAGCGATGGTAGAGGCAACGGTGGGTGGCGGAGTCGAAGAGGCAGCCTTGGTCGCCCTCTTCCTCTTTCGGCCCCCGGTCAACTTGGACCTATCGGCCATCATTGCGTTGAAATCAATCTTCATCGCTTCTGCGTCAGACAACGAAAAGAAAACAAATCAGCGAAACGAACTAACAACTTGAAAGAAAAACGAAAATAAATGAGATGTCAGGAGCATACTCGGGTCGATGGGGCTTAGGCCGGACCCGAACAAAACCTCCTCCGTCAAATCCCTCCAACTCAAGATCGGAAGAGCCATTATCTTCCTCGCCACATCCTCCTCGGCCTCAGACAAAACAGGGTTGGCACGCGCGAATTTTGGCACCTCCACCTTCCAACGGATCAGAATATGCCGAATCGCCTCGCCCCTTACTATGAAATACCTCTCCTTCCAACCCTTAATTGAGTCAGGGTTTTCTATAATCTTAACACCCTTCCTCGGCCCCAAGTAGTATCGATACTCCGTCTTGTGCTGCCGGTTTACTCGATACATTCCTTGGAAGACCGTGAGATCCGGCTCTACTTCGGCTCGGTAGCACTGAAGCAAAAAGGCGTTCACATGGCGCCAAGTGTTCGGCATGAACTGGGTCGGCGCGAGGCAGAACCAGCCGAGGATCTCAAGGATGAAAGGGTGCAGAGGGAAGCGTAACCCGGAATTCAAGGAGTCGACGTCGAACATGCACATGTCCGACGACGGCAGCTTAGAGTTCGCTCGTATCCCGGGTCCGGGGAGGATCAGCTTGTACTCCAGAGGAATGGCGAAGGCCCTCCTAACCCGAAGTAGGTCCTTCTCGGCCAGCAACGTGATGAGCTCGGCGGCTTTGGTGGGAAGGGCCGGGTTAGGTTCCTCGACGATCTTAGACTTCCCATAGATCGCCTTCTCCAGCAGGTCGCCCTGGTACTGCCTGACCCCCGAATGACCGGACAGGACAGAAGGATACCGCCCCATCTCGGGGGCTTGCTTCGGGTTCTCCACAATCACCGCCACTACGGGGGATTGGGCCTCCACCCTCCTCTTCTTCTTCTCCTTACTCGTCTCGGCTATAGACAGTTCGGCAACTTGCTTACCCTTCCTCCGGATCTCCGACCTCCTCCTCTCCTCGGCACCATCATCGCCCGAAGACGAGGCCCCACTCCCCGAGTTCACTCGAGACATCTCTAGATAAATTATTTAGACTAGGTGAACTGACATTTTGAAGTGACGTTCGCGGTCGGAGTGCTCTCGATGGAAATCGCCTGGCCCACGCGACAGCTAACGACAACGCCGTGGAGAGAAAATCGCCACCAGCAGAGAACTTAGAGATCGAAAGTAAAAACTTGAGAGTAAAAAGTAAGAAATGAGTTTGGGAGTAAGGGTGAAAGCTTATAACCCCTAACAAGTTGGGCCTCCTTGGGAAACGCAAAAAGTCCACTATGAAGCCAAAGCGACAAGCAGAAAAGTTACGAGGTTGCGAGAAGCAAGAGACTCTTCAAAATACCAAGTCAACTACTCGGCCACCGGTCTGCCGAACCGAGCTATCGGACAGCCCGGCTGGGCAACCGAGCCACTGCCTATCTTCAAAACAAACAGCTCGACTCCGAGCCGAGGAACCAGGGTACCGACCCTCGTATATGGCAAAAAATCGTCCCGAGGCGATGTCACCGTCGGATCTCTCCAAAATTCGCGACAGAATCTGATGGACGGTTCAGATCGTGCCACGCCCACAAAACGACAAGATAACGTTTTCTCGTGATCTGAACCCCATCCTCGTGATGCGCACCATGATGAACGGCTCAGATCCGTCCACGCGTATCTTCCCAGATGCCTGCCATCGGCTCGCCCAACCGAGCTACCGAACAGCTCTGCCGAGCAGCCGAGCTACTGGGCACAGAGGAGCAAAACCCTCAAGAGATACTTCCTTCAAAACATCCAACTCAGCACCTTGGCCAAACAGCCCTGATGCGCCGAGTCGAGGTACCGGGGTACCGACCCTCGTATATGGCAAAAAATCGTCCCGAGGCGAAGTCACCGTCGGATCTCTTCAAAATTTGCGACAGAATCTGATGGACGGTTCAGATCGTGCCACGCCCACAAAACGACAAGATAACGTTTTCTCGTGATCTGAACCCCATCCTCGTGATGCGCGCCATGATGAACGGCTCAGATCCGCCCACACGTTTCTTCCGAGACACCCGCCACCGGCTCGCCCAGCCGAGCTACCGAACAGCTCAGCCGAGCAGCCGAGCTACTGGGCACAGAAGGGTGGAACCCCCAAGAGATATTTCCTTCAGAAATATCCAACTCAGCACCTCGGCCAAACAGCGCTGATGCGCCGAGCCGAGGTACCGGGGTACCGACCCTCGTATATGGCAAAAAATCATCCCGAGGCAAAGTCACCGTCGGATCTCTTCAAAATTCGCGACAGAATCTGATGGACGGTTCAGATCGTGCCACGCCCACAAAACGACAAGATAACGTTTTCTCGTGATCTGAACCCCATCCTCGTGATGCGCGCCATGATGAACGGCTCAGATCCGTCCACGCGTATCTTCCGAGACGCCCACCACCGGCTCGCCCAGCCGAGCTACCGAACAGCTCAGCCGAGCAGCCGAGCTACTGGGCACAGAAGGGTGGAACCCCCAAGAGATATTTCCTTCAAAAATATCCAACTCAGCACCTCGGCCAAATAGCCCTGATGCGCCGAGCCGAGGTACCGGGGTACCGACCCTCGTATATGGCAAAAAATTGTCCCGAGGCGAAGTCACCGTCCGATCTCTTCAAAATTTGCGACAGAATCTGATGGACGGTTCAGATCGTGCCACGCTCACAAAACGACAAGATAACGTTTTCTCGTGATCTGAACCCCATCCTCGTGATGCGCGCCATGATGAATGGCCCAGATCCAGCCGCGCGTATCTTCCGAGACGCCCGCCACCGGCTCGCCCAGCCGAGCTACCGAACAGCTCAGCCGAGCAGCCGAGCTACCGGGCTCAGAAGGGTGGAACCCCCAAGAGATATTTCCTTCAAAAATATCCAACTCAGCACCTCGGCCAAACAGCCCTGATGCGCCGAGCTGAGGTACCGGGGTACTGACCCTCGTGTATGGCAAAAAATCACACCGACCCATATCAGTCGTGGATCTTGTGAAAAAACACGCTCGTCATGACGCCACGTCCCTCGGACCATCCGAACCGAGTCACCGACCCATCTAGCCGAGGAGTCGAGCCGCCGAGCCGAGGTGCCGGGGTACCGACCCTCGTATATGGCAAAAAATCACACCGACCCATATCAGTCGTGGATCTTGTGAAAAAACGCGCTCGTCATGACGCCACGTCCCTCGGACCATCCGAACCGAGTCACCGACCCATCTAGCCGAGGAGTCGAGCCCCCGAGCCGAGGTGCCGGGGTACCGACCCTCGTATATGGCAAAAAATCACACCGACCCATATCAGCCGTTGGATCTTGTGAAAAAACGTGCTCGTCATGATGGACGGCCCAAATTTGGCCACGTCCACTAAATGACAAGATAGCGTTTTATGGAGATCCACACTGAGATGGACGGCCCAGATGATGCCACGTACCTCAGAACCATCGAGCCGAGGCGCTGACCATCCGAGCCGAGGCACTGGTCCTCGAGATGCCAGGCCGAGCCGAGGTACCGAGGTACCGACCCTCGTATACGGCGGAAAAACGTGCCAAGGAGCAGGGACCGTCTGATCTCTCCGAAAATCGCGCTCCGCCCTGATCGAGTGCTCTGATGACGCCACGCCATAAATGAATATTAAAAATTCGATTTCTATTTATTTAAATCATTTTATTTATCTAAAAATCGCGAAAAATTACTAAAGATTCGGGAAAATTAGCTAAAAATTCCAGGAAATAATTAAAAATTTGGGGGCTATTTCCCAGCCTCCGAACGAACAATTATTGCCTAGAACGCACGGCTAAAGCCCCCGAACGACTAGCTGACGCATCGCAAAATTAGATAAATAGCCTGAAAAAATAGACAAAAACTTGATATACCATATGGCTTCAAGAAAGAAGAAGAAATTGCCTTACCACCCACTTCGGGATTCCAAAAACACCCATTCGGACTTCGAAACAACTCCATTAGCCACTAAAATAGTCAAACTACTCCTCAAAGACTGATTGACCTCAGCCTTTAGGAGTGGGGGGCTCGTGATGTGGCTAAAAATAGGGGTTTAATCAAGGTCGTCCAAATGGAGCACGAATCCCGAGGTTCAGGGGTAAAACGGTAATTTTACCTACAAACGGGTCTGAAGCGGGTACTGGGTCTCCTTCTCACAGATCTGATAACCCGCGAACGGATCCACCTCAACTGGGTGCGGGTTTCAACCTGCAACAAACCCGGTCCAGCAGGATAGAATTAGGGTTTATGATTAATATTAATCAACGGCCCTGATTCATATCTATCCTTTCACTGGGGATTAGGGATTACATTCCTTATCTATATACACAGGAATTACATGCCTAATCTGTTCCCTAAGACGCCTATAAATACCCCCCACCCATCTCCATTAAGAGGTAATCAATCTTTTGCCAGTTTTTATGCTCTCTCATAGTCTTTCGGATTACTGACGTGAGCGTCGGAGGGTGCGTCGCCGGGAACAACCCCGGTGTCTCGCACTTTTTGCAGGTGTACGGCGGGAGCGATAATCGAAGCCCCCAAGGAACAGGTATACAGGTTTACTATTCAGTTTCCCTAAGAATCCACAAATTCATCTGTTTGCCCCCACACCAAATTTAGCGGCAACAAGTGCAAAAGATTGTCTTGATCAGTAATGTTTTTATTATTAAAATAAATTTTCATGGAACACAGTGCAAAAGATTGTCTTGATCAGTAATGTTTCTGTTGTCTGTGAAAGTTGCCCAGTATGTATTTAATTTAGTTTGATTATATGGATTATCTACTCAAAATCCTACATGTAAGTGATACCTAGATGGATTATATGGATTATCTACTCAAAATCCTAGACGTTTTGCTTTAGGATGTAAGTGGGATGGATCTGAAATTTGTCAATGCACACTCCTCCCTAGAGGATGCATATTGAGAGGATGTGTTTGATAATCAAAAAGCATTTGTTTTTGTTAAGCTAAATGTCTGACTGTATAATAGATAGGCACATAGCTGACATAAAAGATACTTGTTTGAGGCCATATCATTAATTTGTAAAGTTTGTTTCCACTGGAAAACAAATTCAGCATCACACTAGGATAAGATATACTCAAAATAAAGTTTGTTTTAGATTGCAGAATAAGTGTCTGGAATGCATCTTATGGGAGTTTAGTCCGTTCTTTGATTTTTCTTACAATAGGATAAGATATACGATATGGTATTCTAGGAAAATGATATATGATAAGTATAACGACTTGATAACTATCAGAATTTCACTTAAGCCTAAAAGTGCTTTTCTTGTTTCAATGTTTAGTGTACTACAATCTTATAATTAACTTTGCTTCTTATTGATATACTTCAGATTTTTTGTATTAATTTTATGAATTGCTTTATTAATCATCCATTTTCTTTATTAAGCCTGTCTTTTGCACCATCCAAGTCCCTAATAACAACTACTTCTTTTGTTTGACAAATTGATGATGAAATATTTATGTTTTTTCTACAGTGCCAGCGTATTCCATCGGTTTCCAGTCACGCACATACACTAGGGCAAAATAATGATGGAATTGGAAGCAAAAGCGGGCCACACGAAGAGACTCCCTTGTTGTAGTTTGTCGAATTTGGTATTTTTAAAAAATATTTTATAGGAATTATATCTATGTTTTGTAATAACTAAATGTTGTACAACATATACATTTGATACTCGTTGTATGACAGTTTATATGTGTTACATATTTTGTTTTCTATTGAGTTGTTTTTGTGATGTGTGACTTTTGGTTCTTAATTATGATATTATTGATTTACCTGATTTGCATTTAAATTTAATATGATTACATGTATTTGAAATATGCGATTAATTACTGATTTTTTCAATTGAAAATATTATAATAAAATGTAAAAAAAAAATAAATAAAAAAAAACCACCTATGGAGGCGTTTACCACGAAACGCCGCTATAGGTACTTCAACTTCTGAGTATCCTCTATCGCAGCGCTGGACCAGCGCCGCAGCAAGGTACCATCTAATTGTGGTGCAGTCCCGGCAGTTTCACAAAAGCACTGCTATAGCAATTTTTTCCAAAACGAAATGCTCCTATAATGGTGTTATCAAACTGCCGTTATAGGTGGACACCCTATAGCGGCGGAGACCGAACACGCCGCAGTGGCCTATATGGCTGTAATGATGCACGTTCTAACTGTGCTTTTAGCGGCGATTTCAGAAGTATCGTTACGAGCTATAACGGCGCCAAAAAATGCCGCTATAGACTTGTAAAAGCACCGCTATAGCCCATGCGGTTTGTAGTATAAAGATCCTGTGAAACTTTGAATTCAGGCTTATTTAGAATTCGGGGTGTTAAAGAGTAGTATCCGAGCCACGCTTCAATAAGTAGTACAAATTTACAAGGATGACACATTAGGGTGGGCATTAGAAGTGTGAGTTAGGTTATGGAGATTTAAATGTAAGTGATTTACATTTGTGTTGCTCTATACACTGATGTTTTCTCCCCCTTTTCTATTAGATGAGTGGAGTCATGAATGCAACATTCAATAACTACCTTCATTCATGATGCTCTTCTCGTATACATCGATGTGAGATCATATGCGAATATATTTTTTCTTGGTATCAGAGTGGCGCAGCGGAAGCATGGTTGGTTTGAACCGTCATTCATGATACCTTACACGTAGACACACTTCCCTCTTTAAATTTTTCTTCGTGAATATTTATCATGTACTTTTTCAACATTCAATATTTTTCAAATAAATATTTTCTTATACTAATAAATCAATTGGATATTTATTTTGTCTACCTTCCTTAGTCTTGATCTTTTAAATTTGTTTTATCTGTCTTTCAGTCTTAAAATTTTGTCCTGCGTGTTTTTATGTCACTTTATGTTTATCCGTTTACATTGCTATTACTTTACGTATTTTATTGTCGCTTATAAATTAATATTGCAACTATTATTTTCTTTATTTATTATTTCTATTATATTTTGAATTTTGCTTATGAAAATTTTGCTTATGTACATTCATTTTATATAATTTGATTCTGTGATACTATATTTTTCCATTTCATCATATTGTCTTGTATATTTCAATATATTTTTAACAAGATTGAAATATTCTGCTCATATAAATATGACATATCATTTCGTTTTATTGCCTACATTCGATACTACATATTATTTGCTAATTTGTTTTGTTATATTCACTTTTACTATTAATCGCTACTCATAAATTTTATAGCTTTATACTTCTTTAATATAATACATACACTCACTACTTATACTTTACCATTATTCTCGAATTTTAATTGTCTTTCCATTCTTAGTTAGTACATACATTTTCCCACTGATGTCTGTGTGTCATATATTTCAATATACTTACTATATATATCATTTCACTCTCATCCCATTTCTACATTGCTATTTTTATATATAATTGTTTATGTCTATTGCCCTAATTTGTTACAATACATAATTATTGTTTTCATTTGTATTTTCAGCTTGTGCATATACTTTACACTATTTTCGTCCTAATGTTATAAAAAAAATTTCTTCTAACGTTGCTACTAATTAGTACCATTTATGTTTGATATATCCTATACATCTATTCTGATCTTTCGCCGTGTAAATTTCTTTTACTCCTATTTTTATATCACAAGTTTCAAATATAACACCATACTTTATTAAACACCCAATATCCAAGTGTATATGGAAGATTACATCTTTCCATCTACCGTTTTGGTGCAACCTGGTGTCAAGAGGGTAAATCTGCAACTAGACGTCAATAGAGGCAAACTGCAACTAAATATTTGAGAGGCAAAGTCTGCAACCGAAAGTCCAGAAAGAAAACTGCAATCGGATGTCGTAGAGGCAATTCTGCAACTTGAGGTCGAGGAGGCAATCCTGCAGTTGGATACCAATGAGGTGAACCTACACCTGAAGAAAATTCTCTACTTTGATAACCCCTACTTTGTTTTCTATAATATTTACTTACCACTATTCCATTTTTGTACTAGCGTATACTATTTTATAATATTTTACAACCTAGCATTATATTATTTATACTAGTTTTTATATCTATCCTACTTGTGTATTTACTATTTAATCTCAATTATCTTGCCATCTTCTTCTTATTATTTTGTATCTTTATATACTAGCATTTCATACCACTTCATCGTATTTTATTTTTCTATTAACTTATCTTAGATTTGGTGGCTACTCGCCTAACAAAAAATAAAATAAGTATTTATGCTTTTTCTTCGATTCGTGTGCCTAATTCTTGGAAGAGTCTTTATATGTGTTCCGAGCCCATCAAAGTTTCAAATTTAAAAATTGGGTAATGCTTAAAAACTACTAGCCTTTGCCATTTGTTGAGGGATCATTTACAACTTTTAACCAAGTTCAAGTTATCATTATGCCTGTATAACAATTAAGGATTTCTTGAGTTTGAACTGCACTAATACCTGCTATGTGTTTGCACTTGTTACATGTATAATAGAAATCTCCAGTTTTGTGATGTGAAGGAGCTTCAAAATCTGGAATGACACGCACATGAGTGCTAATTTTGGCTGCAAAGAAATAATAGTAACCAAGTGTTGTAATGGTTGATCTCAATGTAGTAGATCAGATGTTGGTTGTAAAACAAAATGGTGGAAGCACTGATTTTGGTTGTAAAAAAGTAGACTTGTTCTGTAGCTTCCAACAACATTCAACTTACTTGTGGATCTAGGTTTGAGATGTAAGAAACTACTTTGTGCTTAAAGTCCATTTTATCAACAGGTTCAAACTACTTTCACTACGGATCGATAATGTGTTAATGAACTGAACCTGAGTTGTTATTACTTTCATGGTGTATGTTCAGCTTTTCTTGTGCACTGGATGAACATGAATTGCAGGTTGTTTGTGGTATTTTAGTCCTAACCAGATTTGTGTTCTAAACTATGAAATTTTGGTTATGAAATGCAGTTGTATCACGTTATTAGTGTTTTAGTTGGAGGCAGGGCCGGCCCTGATATGTAGGCGGGCAAGGCGGCCGCCTCGGGCCCCAGCCGAAATCCCGATTTTAGGGGCCCCCAATTTCATACTTCCCTTGTAAATATAGGCACGCATTTCGCGCGTAAAATTTTTTTTGCATGTTTTTTTTAAAATGTATGGGACAGGGGGGGCCCCATTTCGGAAGTTCGCCTAGGACCCCCCGGAACTCAGGGCCGGCCCTGGTTGGAGGGTATCAATTTATTTCTCCCGTGAACTATGAAATGTGGGTTATTTGTGATTAAGTTAGAGTGTATCAAGTTATTTATCTGTTGGAGGGGTGTAATTATTTTAGGTTAGAGTGGCCAAGTTAGTGTGATCAAGTTACAGTAATGCTATTTTTTCAGGTTGAAGTTCAGATTGTTCAGATTAAGGTTTATGCCTTCCTATACTGGGGTTGAAACGCAACAAATCACTGAACACAGAATGAAGGTTAATCCTGAAAATGAAAACGAAACACTGATGAGAAGTTTGATCCCCACTCTGATTATTCAGTTGACTCCATTTTCTGAACATTAACACTGGAATCACAATGAATTAAACCCTAATAACTAGAGATGAAGAAATCAATCATATCAATAGAAGGAACCCAAACAACAACACAAAAACACATACTTCAGTGCCAATAATCTGCGCAGACATCAAACTCTCATAAACTACTACAAATACAGTAGAGAATGATGAGAAGTCTAAATTAATGAATTATATTATATTATATCTTAAGCTAATAGGACTACCCCCTCATTTTTCTATTTTGAAATAGAGAAAGAAGAACAAAAGTAGGAGTTCAAACTTATCTTACCACGTGCAGACCACACCTTTAACTTAATAAAACAAAATTAAAAAATATACAAAACACAAAAAACACTTCCTCTCCCCAACCCCCCCCCCCCCACACACACATCCTCGCCTTAAACCCACCCGTCACCGTTCACCGTTCACAAATCTGCCCCAATTCAAACTGTCGTAGTTTGCCTTTCGCTGTCCACCAGTCCACCCAAATACAAGTCGTCCCCGTTTGCCTATCATCGCCGTCGTCCCTAGCCCAAAACTGAATCGTAATCGTTCGCTGTTCGCCAGTCAGCCCAAATCCAAACAGCAGCTATACGCCATATCTCAAGTCCTCACTGAGATTAAGGTATTCAGGAAGTTGTAAGATCCTCTCTTATTTTGGATTATATATTTATTATTTTTTAGAATATTAAGAATATGAGATTAAGGTATTGATCAAGTTGTAACATCCTCTCTTATTTTGGATTGTACAAATAGTATAATTATTTGCTAAAGATATGAAAATATTTGATGAATCTAAGAGTAATGTCTAAAGATGCTTTGGTTTATTATGTGCGGCTTCGTCTTCCCATGTTAAATTCTTCAATCTTATCTCTATTTACTATATGCGCTCATCATGTTTGATAAAATGCATAAATGGACTGAAATATGTTAGTTGTAGAAGCCTGTTGTGTGGTGAGGGTATATGGAACTCAAGTGGATGGATTTTAATTTTGAATTTAATTAGGGATTTATACACCAATCTTCGAAATATAGGGTTCAGTAAGATGCTTATAGATGTGGGAAGGTTCACACTTGGGTTCAGGATTATCTTGATTACAATTATTTTCTCGTTTGTGGTGCACACGAGGTGTTTGTGAAAATGCTCAAAAGACCTTTATAATTTATTTCTGTATGATTAGTTTTTTTGTATTGTTTCAATAATGTGTTACTACTTTTTTTACTATGATGACTTGTTTTACTCCTACAAACCATTTATAATTTTCATATCATAATATTGGTTGTCTCACTCTTTATCTTTCTCCTATGTACGTAGATAATCTTGTATGTTGGTTTCCTTGCTGTACTTGACAATTTGAAAATTTTGATTTATATCACCCAGTATTTCATATCTTTAAATTATTTTAATCATTATTGTATTTACTTTTCAAATTATTTTTTTATGATATTAACTTTTTATACAAAATTATTTTATATATTGTCTATCTTTTTCACTAAAATTCATGCTCATATATTTTCCAAACATTTTCTCTTAAATTGCTACTCCATTTCTATCTCGTAGTGTATACTACTAGTTTAGTTCTTGATTTTTATCCTTCCCGTTTTCTTTAATAAATTTATCTTTTTGAAGTTTTTCAAATTCTCTAACAGTTGATGACTTAATTTATATTTTACTATTTTGGTACTTATTTATTTTGTATGAAAAATTTCTTTCAATCTACACCATCTTTCATTGTCGCATTTCTCGCCCTGCTATTTTCTTGTTTTTCTGATACTTTTGTGTTTCGTTCGCTCGATACCCAAAGATTCCTTATATAAGTTTGATGTGTTTTCCCACATTGTGCATTTATATGCTACATTCTATCTTTGGCATTGACAACTTTCTATATACAATAGTAATATTTATCGGCGTGTACAAAATACAACCTTTTGCCCTAGTAAAGTTCTGAGGACAGAAATGTTCTAGGGGGGAAGAGTGTAACACCCTGCAAAATTGAAAATGACAATTTTGCTCCTCGTGTGTTACGCACGTATATTTTGTACCATTACAGGTAATCTCCATAATGTGTTTCACTATGTATAGTTGGATTCCGATTATTTATGCATTTCCATCTTCTGAAGATTCATTTTATCTTATTTTGAGTCAACTCAAATATTAAATTTCAATCTTTATATTTTTACGTACATTGCACGTGTTATCGTTGCATGTGTCAATTACGTATAATATTTTCTATGTGCTATAATTATTTATTTTATGACTTATTCGAATTTTCTTTATAAATAGAAATTTATTTTTCTCGTATTTTAATTAAAATATTTTTATACGTGCGGTGCACGTGTTTTTTATGTACGTAGTGATTACATTGTGGAATATAAAAAAATTAATGAAATATATTTTTCATATTTTGTATTGCAATTATTTATAAACATTTCCCCGTCGATGAAATCTATTTCGTATTTTAATATTTTACGTGCGACGCACGTGTTTGCGGTGCCCGTATTTTGGCGTATTCTTTTTCAAAATCAAATTTCGAAGTGTGTGTATTTTTATTTTATTTGAGCATGAAAAATATAATTTGTAATCAAACTAAACTTATTTAAATATTTACTATATATTATAATCTATATTTTAATATAAAAATATATATGTATATGTATGAATGAAGTGTGTGCAAGTGCGATGCACGTGCACGTGTTTGTGCCTTTTGGGATGGTTGGCCGGTTGATGGCTTTAGAGGGAAAAGATTAGTGGATTCTTGAATGGGTCAAAGCATGGCTGAGTGGGTAGTTAATTAAACTTGGTGGGTAGTTAATTACACTTTACTTAAATTAATTAATTAAACATTTTTCTTTGTAAAACCAACATCCCTACTCTCTTCTTCCTTCCCTTCTTCTCTTGTCTGTAACTTCCGTAAAACTCCCCAGCCAATTCATCTCTCTCTCCACCCACTAACCAAACATATATATATATACATAAATCTAGGTTTGGTGTTGTTCCTGTGCTCGGGTTTGCTGTAAAATTTAGGCAGAGGAGGTGCTCGGTGAGCTTGCTGACTTGGGTTTTTACCTTGGTGCGTGAATTTCGAGGCGGAGTGAGGCTTCTTTTGGAGTTCAGTTGCTAAGAAATCAATACTCCTTTGGGTGGGTGGTTCTTAAATTCTTTCTAAATTTAGGAGTATGATGTATTCTAGTTGATATATGGTTTAATTATTAAATACTGATTGGTAGGATGAATGTAGATTGCATGATCTTAATTTAATTGTGTCATGATGTGTTGAAATGCTATTGTGAATAAAAAAAATGACTAGAACAATTGCTAAATTAGAAAGAGAAAGAGTAAGTATCATGTAGGGAATTATTGGAATGAAAATTGATGTATGGTAGAATGCTCTTATAATAGTCAAAATAATGTAACATGTATGAAAAATGGTTTTATAATGCGATTATAGTAGATAAATAGTCTCATTAGTTTACATATTTTATACGTATAAGGAATTTCTATAAAGAAGTTTTGATGAGGGACAACAATTTATTTTTGAAAGAATCTGGAAAAGAATTAGATTTTTGAATGGTACAAACTAATTGAGAAATCGAAATTTTGTAAAGAAAAATTCACAAACAGACAGTACGTATAAAGCTATTTCAATCCCTCTTCGTAACAGAGAATGGGTTTGGGATTATTGGTTATCGGCATGGGTTTAGAGTGCTGTAGCCAGGTGGGTGGTCTTGGGTTCGAGTCGTGAGAGGCTCTGTTTTATTTGAATTTCGACTTTTCCTGAAATATTGTACATCACAAACATAAAGTAATTGAGCAAAATTATATCGCTAGCTGCCTTTGGACTTCTTGGTCTTCGGGTGTGCTATGAGTTGGTCACTTTTCATGGGGCGGAGGTCTCGGGTTCGAATCCGCCGACCCACTTTAATTGACTTTATTTTGTTTGAGTTTTAAAGGAGTATTAAATTCGGAATCTATTATTCCTTTAAAATTATCTAGACTTTATAAAAAAAAAATATTTCCACCATATTTTGATATATTTTGTAAGAATTGAAAGTGGAGTTTACATTAAATAATGTTGAATAACTCGAATTATCAATTAAAAATGTGACTCATTTGAATTAAAGGAAGATAAAAATTTGAGATACAATCAGATTCCTCTTGTTGAGATTCTATTAGTTATTCATCTTTGATTAAGAATACTTCAAATTGCACACAATACTCTAAGTGATTAAATTGAGAATGAAAGTTGAAGGGAGTTACCTCTCGTTATAAGAATATAAAGAAATGTTTTCTTGAGAAAGAGATTGTGAATAAATAAATTGAAGTATTATTTTGAGATTGAATATAACATATGGTTGATCTCTAAAACGAGATAGTTGTTGGAATATAGAGCTTAGGCGAGACCCTTAGAAACCGGTAGATGTTATTAATATGAATTTGAGAGCTAACCGGTGTCGGTTGAGCATCTCTTGAGAAGTAGCCAGTTGGGCTGACTGTCTCTTGTGTTGGTTTAAGTCCGGTAGGGTAAGCTAGCTCTAGGTTGTGATGATTTTCTTCTAAAGCAAACTAAAAACTTAAGGACCACACTATAGTGAAGATGTGATGGAAGTAAAGGAAAAACACAAGTATGAGGGGTCTTGAATTCACGGTGTGAGAATTTTCACAGGCTGTCTACAAGATGTGTCATGTCATGACGTGAATCTATTTTCGGAATTATCGGGATCGTGGCGATGCTTGTGGGGTGCTTGGTGACTACGTAGTGCCATCGTCCCCATGACGGAGGCAAATTGTCCATAAGCTGTCTACATGATGCGTCATGTCATGACGTAGGATTCCCCTCCAGGCTGTCTGAATATGGGCTCGTAACTCATAAAACATCTAAGAACTTACCGTAATTACCGTAGTTGTTAGAATCATAACGAGGGATCCAATCCTACATGATGAAGCACGGTTAAGGGCTTGCCCTCGGATCTATGTAGAATGGGATGCATAGATTCGAACAAGTGTGCATTAGTGTCATTAAATATAAATAACTGCATAAGATTAAGTGCATAAGCACACACGACATTAATAGGATAGTCCATCTTTAGCTTTGTTTTGTGATCAAGTTTGTATTTGTTAAAGTATTAAAGAATCGTTATTTTTTTGGCATAGCGAGGATGGCCGTGTATAATATTGCGTCGGTTGTAAGCAACTGATGTGCCCACAGTTTCGTATACAGGACTTGGAATTTACAAGAAGATATAAAGATGAATTTGATGCAGATGATTACTTAAATACTAAAATTGTTACAATTGTACATTTATCATTGTTGTAATGCATTTATTTTCTGCTGCGTGTTGTTGTAAAAGGCTTTGTTGTAATAAAAGTTTTAAATTCCTTGTAAAATTGTACGAAGTGAAGTATAAAGATCCTTTGGAACTTCGAATTCAGGCTTATTTGGAATTTGGGGTGTTAAAGAATAGTATCCGAGCCACGCTTCAATAAGTAGTACAAATTTACAAGGACGACACATTAGGGTGGGCATTAGAAGTGTGAGTTCGGTTATGGAGATTTAAATGTAAGTGATTTACATTTGTGTTGCTCTATACACTGATGTTTTCTCCCCCTTTTCCTATTAGATGAGTGGAATCATGAATGCAAGATTCAATAACTACCTTCATTCATGATGCTCTCCTCGTATACATCGATGTGAGATCATATGCGAGTATATTTTTCTTTGGTATCAGAGTGGTGCAGCGGAAGCGTGGTTGGTTTAAACCGTCATTCATGATACCTTACACGTAGACACACTTCCCTCTTTAAATTTTTCTTCGTGAATATTTATCATAGTACTTTTTCAATATTCAATATTTTCAATTAAATATTTTCTTATACTATTAAATCAATTGGATGTTTATTTTGTCTACCTTCCTTAGTCTTGATCTTTTAAATTTATTTTATCTGTCTTTCAGTCTTAAAATTTTGTCTACCTTCCTTAGTCTTGGCCGTGTATAATATTGCATCGGTTGTAAGCAACTGACGTGCCCACAGTTTCATATCCAGAGTTTGAAATTTATAAGAAGATATAAAGATGAATTTGATACTGATGATTACTTAAATGCTAAAGTTGTTATAATTGTACATTTATCACTGTTGTAATTTATTTATTTTCCGCTGCTTGTTGTTGTAAAAGACTTTGTTGTAATAAAAATTTTAAATTCTTTGTAAAATTGTACGAAGTGAAGTGTAAAGATCATATGGAACTTCGAATTTAGGCTTATTTGGAATTCAGGGTGTTACACAACCAAATCTCCTGAGGTGCTCCTTTTAATGTGGAAGGATGAGGAGAGCAATATTGTGATTATGGCTTATGAACTACAATCCTAATATGATAGTCCTTATATACTAATTTCAGCTATATTTCCATTAACCCTAATTAATTAGTAATAAATTTCTACACATTACGGCCCATTCCTCACAGATATTTTTATAGTCCAATTAAATGGATTTCTTATATGACCCTATCCAATTAGATTGCCCATAGTATAATTATTATCAATATGTAAGCCCAAAAAAATCTCAACAACAATTACTTTATTGACTTGAAAATATTTTCTAGTTTAGATTGGGATATCAAGTTGTGAAATAACTTACTCTATTTGATACGGCTAAAAAGGGGGTTAAATCGAAACCATCCAAATCAGGCACGAATCTCAAAGATCAGGGGTAAAATGGTAATTTCACCTACAAACGGGTCTGAAATGGGTACTGAGCCTTTTTTCCAAAGGCCCAATAACCCACGAACGGATCCATCTCAACTGAGTGCGGGTTCCAACTCGCAAGAAACCCAGTCCAGCTGGATAAAATTAGGGTTTATGATTATGATTAATCAACGGCCCTGTTTCCTTCTATCCATTCACTGGGAAGTAGGGATTTGATCTTATCTCGAAACTGGTCCCTAAGGCGGCTATAAATACTCCCCATTCCCCACTGTTACTAGGTAATCAATTTTTTGCCAATCAAAACTCATTCATAATCTTTATGATTACTAACTTGAGCGTCGAAGGGTGCATTGCCGGGATCAACCCCGGTGTTTCGCACTTTTTGCAAGTCAACGGCGGGAGATCACGGTCAAACTCTGGCGGAGAGGTGTTTCAGGTTTAACTATTCAACATCCCAAGAATCCACAAATCTATGTATTTGCCCCCACACCGATTTCAGCGGCAACAGATTGGCAGCGTCTGTGGGAACCACGAGTAGCAATCCACCCTCTTCCATCGGTTAAGATCACCTCTAGCCATGTCTCCAAGGAAACTGAGATCTAGAAGGTCCAACCGTGGATCCACTCCTCCTCAACCGCAACAGGAGGCTCCCTTCCAAACCGTCCAGCAATAGGGACAACTCCCTCCTCAGTCTAATCAACCCCTGCAGCAGGAACAACCTTCTCTTCAAAATCTTCAGCACCAGCAGGCTCCACCCGGGCCCCAGAATGCTGGTATAGGGACCTCTCGTCCTCACCCTCAGAAGCAACCCCTTCACCGCGACCATATCTCCATACACAACCCTTCAACCGACTCAATGGCATCTCATAACCTTCGGCCTTCCGAAGACCTCCGCAACATCCTCATTAACCGGCAGAAAGAAGAGAACCTTCGCCGCCATTTGGATGAAAGGCGGGCCCATGAGGGAGCCACCCGCTCAGAACGTCCAAATGAGCGATCTCCTCGTCGCCGCGACCACAGGAGGTCCCCTCTTCATAGGAGGCGAAGGGAGTCCCCTGAATACCGTCGAAGAAGACATCATTCTCCCGCTGGTCGGCAGCCCCAGAGGGACGAAAACGGATCTATCACCCGAGCCAAATTCCAAGAATTCCAGGCTACAATCTTGCAGGCCCTCAATCTCCGACCAAACAACAACAACAATGTTCAGAGGGTCTCCACTCGTCCTCCGGTCCAGAGTCCTCGCCATTGGTCCCTAACTCCTCCTCAAAATCCGAGCCACCGCCATCTTCTCGCCAGTCCTCACCATTCTCCTAGCTACCATCGCCGAACTCCACGCTCCCCTTCGTACGAAGATGAGTCCAGAGGCTCGCCAGGGTACCGTCGAAAGGATGATGCTGTCTATCGTCGTCTCCACGAGATGAAGAGACGCATCAGCCAACTTGACAGAGAAGAGGAGCTAAGAAGGAGGACCCTCCGAAGCAGACCTCCGTTCTCACGAACCATCATGGATGCTCCCATTCCAGCAAACTTCAAGCCACCACAGTTCGAGACATATACGGGCAAGTCAGACCCCGTGGATCACATCGAGAGTTTCAAAACCCTCATGATGATCCACCAGGCTTCCGATGCTCTACTGTGCAAGACCTTGCCAGCTACTCTCAAAGGTACGGCTCGGGAATGGTACTCCCGCCTTGTCCCATCCACCTTCTTCTCTTTTGAACAATTTGAGACCCTCTTCGTCACCCACTTCGAAGACTAATATTTCACTTCAAAGGTCCGGCTCGGAAATGGTACTCCCGCCGAACCGAGAAGACTAGTATTTCACTACTCTTCCTCAATCAGAAGAAGGGTGAGAAACTAAGAGATTATGTCAAGCGGTTTACTGCGGAAGCTAGGTCCATTGCCTTCCTCGACTAATCGGTCGCTGCAGCCACCTTCTAATCAAATGTCCTCAACTCAAGCCTCTGATCCTCCCTAGCCAAAAAGCCCCCACGAGACTTCTCCGACCTTCTTCTCAGAAGCGAGAAGTATATCCGGGCAGAGGAAGCTAAACATCGCCCCACTTTCGAGGGGTCTTCCTCCGGAACCAAGAGAAAGGCAGCCAAAGATGAAGAAGCTAAGAAGCTCTATAAGGACAACGGGGGCCAGCGACGCCCGCCTCCTAGATTTGAGAGGTTTACCCCTCTCAACACCAATGTTTCAACTATCCTCATGGAAGATGAGAAAGAAGGAGTTCTGCCTCCTGCCCCGAAGATGAATACCCCCGAAAAGAAGAGAGATAAGGAGAAGTGGTGCCGCTATCACCAAGACCACGGCCACGATACCAATGACTGTCGGGCTCTGAAGAATGAAATTGAAGCCTTTATTCAGAGAGGGCAGCTGTCCAAGTTTGTAAGAAAGGACTGAATTGATCTTCCTCCTCCTCCCAGGGGGGCTAATAAGTGCCCGAGAGGCGCAATGAGAGCCCCGAATTCGAAGAAGAGCGCATCCTGCACCTCATCCATGGGGGTCCAATGGGAGGAACCTCCAACTCCTCTCGAAAGGCTTTTATCAGGGAGGTCAACTCGTTGCACAGCATACCCCCTCCCAAAGGCCTCGGGGTTCCAGTTACTTTCTTGAATGAAGACCTGGAGGGTGTCCGAACCCCCCATTGTGACGCACTAGTGATTAACCTCCACATGGATAACTTCAAAGTGGAGAGGATTCTGGTGGACAATGGCAGTTCTGTCAACATCTTCTTCCTAGCGGCCTTCCGAGAACTTAAATTATCGCGGGATAGGCTCAAGCCCGCCGGCTATACGCTCCATGGGTTCACGGGAGTGCCAGTGACTATCGAAGGGGTGATAACCCTCGACGTAACCGCTGGCAAAACTCCTACTACCCGAACGGAGCCGATGGATTTCATGGTCATCGACATTCCAGCTGCTTACAATGTGATCCTAGGCCGACCTGGCCTAGCTGCTTTAGAAGCCATCCCGTCGGCTTATCATCTCAAAATGAAGTTCCCAACCAAGGCAGGTGTAGGGGAAGTAAGGGGGAGTCAGGAGATGGCCCGCAAATGCTACATGACCTCGACCGGAGGACCTGTTCTTTCTCTCGAGACCCTCGAAATTCCACAAGGGAACACCCAGCCAATGTCAGAATCGGTAGACGAGCCAGAGGAAGTGCTCTTTTCAGAGCAAGATCCGAACCGCAAATTCTTCATCAGCAAGACCCTCCCCTCTGCCCTCTGTTCTGACATAATCCTTTGCATCAAGAAGAACCATGACCTATTCGCCTGGACCACTGCAGACATGCCAGGGATTTCTGAGGACCTCCTCGTCCACCACCTAAGTGTTGCTCCGGGGCCCAGACCGGTCCAGCAGAAGAGGCACAAATTCGCCCCTGAACGCCAGCAAGCTATAAAGGAAGAAGTGGACAAACTCCTCAAAGCTCGGTTCATAGAAGAAGTCAACTATCCCGAATGGCTCTCTAATGTTGTTCTGGTCAAGAAGGCCAATGGAAGTTGGAGGATTTGCATTGACTTTACGGATTTGAACAAGGCATGCCCTAAAGATCCTTTCCCTCTCCTCAGCATAGATACCTTAATCGATGCTACTTCGGGCCATGAGCTGTTGAGCTTCATGGATGCCTTCTCCAGATACAACCAAATCAGAATGTTCCCCCCGAATATCTCGAAGACGTCCTTCGTCACAGATCAAGGCCTCTATTGCTACCGAGTGATGCCCTTCGGGCTAAAAAATGCCGGTGCCACCTACCAGCGCCTCGTCAATAAGGTCTTCCAAAATCAGATCGACCAGAACATGGAAGTGTATGCTGATGATATGCTGGTCAAAAGTATCCATGGGTCTGACCATGTCACCGACCTACAAGAAGCCTTCGACGTGTTGAGGAAGCATAATATGAGACTAAATCCGAACAAGTGTGCGTTCGGGAGTCTCGTCTAGTAAGTTCCTGGGCTTCATGGTCAGTCAAAGGGGGATCGAAGCCAACCCCGAGAAGATCGAAGCCATACTAGATATGGCTCCTCCTACAAGTGTGAAAGAAGTTCAAAAGCTTACAGGACGCCTCGCGGCCATAAGACGCTTCCTGTCTAACTCAGGGGAGAAGTGTCTTTCTTTTTTCAAAGCCCTCAGGGGGGCTAAGGGCTTCGAGTGGGGCCAACAGCAGCAAGAATCATTCGACCAACTGAAAGCCTATCTGGTCAACCCCCTACTCCTCAGCAAGCCTATTCCCGGGAAAACACTCTACCTCTACCTCGTTGCCTCCGAGCAAACCCTCAGCGCTGTCCTAGTGAGGGAAGAAGACAAGGCTTAGAAGCCTATCTATTATGGGAGCAAGGTCCTTAGAGACGCTGAGCTCCGCTATCCGAGGTTGGAAAAAATAGCATACGCCTTGGTTATGGCAGCCAGGAAGCTCTGCCCCTATTTTTAATCCCACTCAGTGGTCGTCCTTACCGACCAGCCACTCAAACAGGTCCTGCACAAGCCCGAGACCTCCAAGCGCCTAATGATGTGGACGATCGAGCTGAGTCAACATGACATATCTTATCAACCTTGGACTGCAATCAAGGCTCAAGACTTAGCTGAATTTATTGTAGAAAGCACCATCCCGGAAGTGAGTCAAGAAGCAAATGGGCCTCCCATCTGGACAGTATATGTAGACGGGTATTCTTGCGCCGAAGGGAGCGGAGCCAGAGTCATTCTGGCAGGCCCAGATGACTTCATTCTCCAATACTCCCTCTGCATCAACTTTAAAGCTTCCAACAACGAGGCTGAGTATGAAGCCCTAGTAGCAGGTCTGGGTATGGCTCGCAAGGCGGGGGCGCAACGTGTCCGGATATTCAGTGATTCGCAGATGGTGGTTAATCAAGTCTTGGGAGACTACGAGGCACGAGACGACCGAATGGTTAAGTACCTAGCCAAGGTTCAAAGTCTCATGGCTTCGTTCGAAGAGGCACAAATCCAGTGGATTCCTAGAGAAAAAAACTCTCAAGCAGTTGCCCTCTCAAAATTGGCCTCCTCCTCTCTCCAGGGTCTCGAGCAAACCGTCATAATTGAAGTACTCCTAAGGCCTAGCATAGAAGAGGAAGCCCTTGACTCGATAGAGTCGCTACCCGTCCAACTCCGGGACAACTGGATGAAGCCTTTGATAGAGTTCCTTAGGGATGGGACCCTTCCCCAAGATCCAAAAGAAGCCTGTCGAATCCGAACGAGAGCGGAGCGGTACACCCTTGTTGAAGGAGTCTTGTACAAACGCTCCTATACCCAAGTAGATGGCAGACCCTACTTGAGATACCTCTCCCCAGAAGAAGCCTTGTATGCTCTGCAAGAACTCCACGAAACTATAGGCAGAGCCCATTCAGGGTCAAGGTCCCTCGCTAGGAAAGTTTTGAACTACGGATACTTCTAGCCTACCCTACTTCGAGATGCCGAGCAACATGTCCGGCAATGCAGCCCTTATCAGCAGTTCTCCAACATCCGCTGATTACCCCAAGTACAACTTACATCTCTCTCGAGTCCAATTCCCTTAGCAATGTGGGGGATGGACTTGCTAGGTCCATTCCCACCAGCTCTGGGCCAGCTCAAGTTCCTAGTCATGGCAATCGACTACTTCTCTAAGTGGATCGAGGTCCAACCTCTGGTCACTATTACTGAGAACAAAGTGCTGCAGTTCTTCTGGAGAAATGTAATCTGTAGGTTCGGCGTACCTCGAGTCTTGATAACAGATAATGGAACACAGTTTACAAGAGCAACATTCCAATCTTTATGTAAAGACCTCGGCATTCAGCAACGCTTCTCCTCCGTCTCCCATCCTCAGTCCAATGGTCAAGTAGAGAATGCCAATAGGCAGATCCACTCCGGCATCAAGAAGAGACTAGATAAATCGGCCAAAGGCTTATGGGCGGAACAACTTCCTAACATACTTTGGAACTGCCGCACTACGAAACGGACCCCCCACAGGAGAGTCGCCCTTCAACCTCACCTATGGGTCCGTGGTCGTAATCCCCTTGGAAGTCGGCTTGCCATCCCCTCGCCTTATTGCCTATGATGAAAAGCAGAACGCCAGAGAGCTCCGGGCGAATTTGGACCTTATTGATGAGCTCCGTGAAAGAGCTTCAATTCGCCAGCAAAATTATCGGAGGAGAATCGAGCAGGCCTACAACAAAAGAGTCCGTCCCACCGATCTCAAGGAAGGGGACTTAGTCCTCAGAAAGCTAGCTATCTCATTCTCCAGTCAAAAGAGTAAGCTAGCTCTGTATTGGGAAGGACCGTACAAGGTTTCCAAGGTAGTTCGGCCAGGAGCATATCATCTTGAAGACCTCGAAGGCAAAGAGATACCAAGGACTTGGAATGCCGACCATTTACTGAAGTACAAAGAAGGTGTTTGAACGCCTCTCCAAATACCTTCAAACGTCGAGCCATTCCTATCTTTTTTTTACTTGCTTCTTTATTTTCTCATTGTAATAACGGTTTAAAACTTAGAAGCAGCCGATTAGCAGTTATCAATAAAGAACTTCTTTCCCCTGATGATTCTCTTGTGATTATTTTATCGCTCTGTTTAAAAATTTTAATTGCTTTTACTCGAATGACTTGTTCGGAGTCCAAAACTTGGCTCGATTCCGCTTCGCAAGCTCGCTCATAAGCGGGCTAGAAGTGGTTCGCCATTCGGAACTGCTCCTACAGCCATTGAAACTTACTCAAATGAGACGTTCGGAGTCCAAAACTTGGCTCGATTCTGCTTTGCAAGCTCGCTCTTAAGCGACCTAGAAGTGGTTCGCCATTCGGAACTGCTCCCACAGCCGTTGAAACTTACTCAAATGACGCGTTTGGAGTCCAAAACTTGGCTCGATTCCACTTCGCAAGCTCGCCCTTAAGCAGACTAGAAGTGGTTCACCATTCGGAACTGCTCCCACAACTGTTGAAATTTACTCGAACGACGTGTTCGGAGTCCAAAACTTGGCTCGATTCCACTTCGCAAGCTCGCTCTTAAGCAGGCCAGAAGTGGTTTGCTATTCGAAACTGCTCCCACAACCGTTGAAATTTACTTGAACGACGTATTCGGAGTCCAAAACTTGGCTCGATTCCACTTCGCATGCTAGCTCTTAAGCGATCTAGAAGTGGTTCGCCATTCGGAACTGCTCCTACAACCGTTGAAACTTACCCAAACGACCTGTTCGAAGTCCAGAGCTTGGCTCAGCCCCGCTCATACTCCTCGCTCATAAGCAGGTATGAAGTGGTCATACAACCATAGACGATTAACAAAACATGCAAACACAAGCGCAAAAGATTAAACAAAGCTTTCACTTCCTTAAAGATTAAGGTTTGATTACAAGATCAGCTACTCAGTTCTCTACTACGAGTTACAAGACTCGAAAAAGCCATAATTACAACAACTCGTTCAACGCTTCTTCGGGACAGGGACGTTTCGATTTAAAGACACCCGGGGACGGCGGCGCCTAACCTCGGAGCTCGTCTCGAGACCAGCAAACTGAGATGCCTCTTCAGCACTGTCCCTGATGGTGGCCCCAACGGATGCTCTGCTCGACGAGGCCGCCACACCACTTTGAGCGTCGACCGGGCTCTTTCTAGCAGCAGGTGAGCGAGTCGCAAGCTCGTAAAATGAGATTCCCCTCTCGCTCTCTTCACGAGTACACGACGTACTTCTGACATTAATCCGCTCAGGTTGGGGTTTGAGTCGAGCAACTTCCTCCTCGAGCTCGACGATTTGATCCTTCAGAGAGTCGTCCTTCACGGATATTTTAAAGCGAGGAAGCTGAGCGGAGCCTGCGACACCAGAGCTTTCGACTATAATTCGACGGAGATGAGTAACTTCAATACTCTTGTCGATCGTAACCCTCTTCAACCCGTCGACCTCCGCCGTCAACTCGTCGCGCTCGGCCATCAACTTGCCCACCACCACCGTTAATTCTTCTTCCTTCCGCCAAAAGCTCTTCTTCTACTATATGCAAGTATCGAATCTCAGCCAGCAATTCACCTCTCTCTGTTGTAGCATCAGATAGTGCCTTCTTTAGTTGCCTCATCTCGGAAAGACGCTTCGACAGCTTTAGCTTGAGGCGTTCCAAATCCAACTCGCTCTTAAGAAAGCACTCTCGACTCCGAGAAAGGGCCAACTTCGTCGCTCTTATGTCAGCTTGGAGATGAGAGGCCTCAGCTGCTGGGCTCGACTCGGCAATCTGAAGAACGGGAAACATATCAACGATGAACTCTGGAAGCGCTTAACAAAATTTCAAAGCAAAAGTTGCTAACACTTAGCAAGACGTCAAAAGGAGTGGTTCTCAACACTTAGTCAAATTTCAAGACGAAACTATTTTCAGAAAAATTTCAAATCAAAGACAGACCCCAACACTTGGTCAGAGAAAGAAAATTTTCATTTATAACAAAAAAAGCGGTGGCCAGTCCGCTACAAGACAATACATAGAGAAGAAAAAATACAAAGCAAAAGGATCAAGGGGCCACCTTGAACGGTAGCTCGGAGATGGGCACCTCGGTGGACGGCTCCTCGTCCTCTGCCTGCTCCGGCTCGGGGGTCAGCCACAATCTCGTCACCCCCTCCCTCCACCACCATGGTCTCAGGATCGGAAGGAGCATCGTTACCTTGTCGCCCTTCCCCTCCTTCCCCTTCGGCCTCTTGTTCGGCTTCGGGGTCCTCCTTGTCGACCGGACCCCACAGTCCGTATCCCGACCTATCGAAGCTGGGGATCTGGGCCTCGACGTACTCGAGCACGATGGCGTAGGACTTCTCCATGTTGGCCATCATATGCTTCTTGGCCTCGGCCTCAATCTCCGCCCTCGCCGCCTCCACGGCCTCATCTTTTTGCCGCTTCACAGCCTCCAAAGCCCTCTCGTCGCTTCGACCCTCTCCTCGGCTGCTTTGGCGACCTCCGAGGCGAGCTTCTCCCTCGCCTGCACAAGAGCCGCCTCTAGGTTGGCGAGGTGGGCCGCCAAAGCATCTGAGCGGCGCTGCTCCGCCTCGAACTGCTTCACGGCCCTCACCCTCTCCGCTCTGTCTTTATCGCTAGTGGCCTTCAGCTCGTTCTCTTGCTCGGCATACTCCTCGAGAAGGTGGCTGAAGTGATATGTGGCCTGCAAGAAGAAGCAGTTAGAACACAACAAAAAGCCGAGCAAAAGACTTAAAAAATTTTAAAGAGAATATCAAAAACAACTGAGAAAGCTTACCGACATAAGCGACCGAGCCACCTCTAAAGCGTCTTCGCCCGTCGTCCCCACCTTCAGTGCGGCTCGGTCCTTAGGGGACCGGAAGATGGTGGAGAGCCTGCATACTCATCGCCGAGTCCCCCAAGAAGCCGTCATGGTTCATCACCCGCCAATTGGGGACGAACAGCTTCTTGTGGGCCTCGGTCAGTATGACCTCGGCCTACTCGGTTAGAGGCGGGGCCTCAAGCTGCCGAAACGGAGAAGTCCTCAGATGGGTCAGCTGAGAAACACCAATAGCTGGGGATGATCGTCGAGAAGAAGTGAGGTCGACAGTCCTGACCTACGGCCGAAGGAGCCTTCGTGGGTCGGCCAGACGAGGGACCCGCACTCGTCCTCTTTCTCTTCTTGGCATCGGTGGCCTTGTTTCACTCAGCCATGATCGCCTTGAAGTCCATACTCAGTGCCTCTGTCAGATAAAGATGAAAACAAAGTTAGAAAAAACACAAGGCATTAAAGAAAGTAAAACAACCAAAAAAGAGATGTCCGGAGCGTACTCGGGTCGATCGGACTCAAGCCCGACCCGTGAAGCACCTCCTCGGTCATGTCTCTCCAACACAACATCGGAAGTCCGACCAGCTTCGCCGCCACCTCTGCCTCGGCCGGAGACAGCACCGGCTCAGCTTTTGCATACTTCGGCACGTCCTCCTTCCATCAGGTCGGGAAGTCCCACGCTGAAGGGCCCTTGATCAGGAAGAACTTACCCTTCCACGAGTCGGGGTTCTCTATCAGCTTGATGCCTTTCCGAGGAGACAAATAGTAACGAGGCTCAGTCTTGCTCATCCTATTGATCTGATATAAACTCTGGAGGACGAAAAGCTACGACTCCACCTTTGCTGTTCGGCATTTGAGCAAAAATCCGAGCACGTGCCACCACATGTTCGACATGAACTGGATTGGGCTCAGTCCGTACCACCAGAGCACCTCGGTCACGAAAGGATGGAGGGGCAGACGCAGTCCGGCATTCAGTGCATCGTATGCAAAGACGCCTGTATCGGGCGTAAAGGTCGTACACGCTCGCACCCCGGGACCGGGGAGAAGCAACTTATACTCTGGAGGGATGACAAAACTCTTCCGAATCCGAAGCAGATCTCGCTCGGTTAGAACCGAGGGGATGTCATCAACTTCGGTAACCTCCTTCGGTTCATTCTCTTCGTAAGTCTCCGACCGCCTATAGACAGCCTTGGTCAGTAGCTCGCCACTGTACTGCCTTATCCCCCCATGGCCGGATACCACGGTCGGCAGCCGACCCATTTCACCTACTTGTTTCATCATCTCGACCACCGTTTCAATAACCGAGGAACGGGCCACTTCCTTCCCCTTCTCCTCGACCGCAGACGACCCTACTATCTCCTTCCCCTCCCGTCTGCTCACCACTTCCTCGCGGACTAACCGCTCGTCACTCCGACCCCCCGAGGAAGAAGCCTCACTACCCGAGGACACTCGTGACATCTTGTAGTATATATATATGGGATTAAATATACTGACCTTGATGTGACGTTTACGGTCGGATAAACTTCGCCGGAAATTGCCTAGCCTCCACGACAGCTAATGCAACCGTCCTTGAGCTCAAATCTCCGCTAGCAGAGCAACTCGAGAGCGAAAATAAACTTTGAGAGTGAAAAGTGAAAGAATGAGAGAAAGGCTGAGGGGGGTGAAAACTTATAGTGAAAAAAGCGACTCTTGGGCTTTGTAACGAAGAGTGGCGACTCTTGGGCCCCCCACAAGCCAGTTAAGAAAGGCTAAACGACAGAATAAAGAGGAGCGACGATGGCGACGGTTCGGCGCTGGCCACACAGCTCAGCGACTCATAATGAGTTGAGCCACCGAGGCATTCTGCCGAGCTACCGGGGCACCGACCTCCACATTCGGAGAAAAATGCCTCCGAGCAACTCCAACCGTCAGATTGTCTCAAAATTCGCGTCGAAGGATGATGAGCGGCTCAGATCACGTCACGCCCACAAAATGACAAGATAGTATTTTCTCGTGATCTGAACCTCTAACCTCGTGATTCATGCCATGATGGACGCCCCAGATTCAGCCATGTGGCTCAACGACTCATAATGAGCCGAGCCACCGAGGCATTCTACCGAGCTACCGGGGCACTGACCTCCACATTTGGAGAAAAATGCCGCCGAGCAACTCCAACCGTCACATTGTCTCAAAATTCGCGTCGAAAGATGATGAGCGGCTCAGATCACGCGACACCCACAAAATGACAAGATAGCGTTTTCTCGTGATCTGAACCTCTAACCTCGTGATTCGCACCGCAATGGACGCTCTAGATTCAGCCACGTGACTCAACGACTCATAAAGAGCCGAGCCACCGAGGCACTCTGCCGAGCTACCTGAGCACCGACCTCCACATTTGGAGAAAATACCGCCGAGCAACTCCAACCGTCAGATTGTCTCAAAATCACGTCGAAGGATGATGAGCGGCTCAGATCATGCCACGCCCACAAAAATGACAAGATAGCATTTTCTCGTGATCTGAACCTCTAACCTCGTGATTCGTGCCGTGATGGACGCTCTAGATTCAGCCACGTGGCTCAACGACTCATAATGAGCCGAGCCACCGAGGCACTCTGCCGAGTTACCGGGGCACCGACCTCCACATTTGGAGAAAAATGCCACCGAGCAACTCCAACCGTCAGATTGTCTCAAAATTCGCGTCGAAGGATGATGAGCGGCTCAGATCATGCCACGCCTACAAAACGATAAGATAGCGGTTTCTCGTGATCTGAACCTCTAACCTCGTGATTCGCTCCGTGGTGGACGCTCCAGATTCAGCCACGTGGTTCAACGACTCATAATAAGCCGAGCCACCAAGGTACTCTGCCGAGCTACCGAGCCACCGAGCTACCGAGAAGCTATGGCCGAACCACCGAGACACCTTGGATCTGTGGCCGAGCTACCGAGCTGTCGAGGAGCTACGGCCGAGCTACCGAGGCACCGACCTCCACATTTGGAGAAAAATACCGTCGAGTAACCCCAACCGTCAGATCATTTCCAAATTAGTTCCAAAAGATGATGAGCGGCTTAGATCATGCCACACCCACAAAACGACAAGATAGCATTTTTTCGTGATCTGAACCTCTATCCTCGTGATTCGTGCCATGATGAATGCTCCAGATCCATCCATGTAGCTTGCCAGCCCATGATACGCCGAGCTACCGAGGGCAATGGCCGAGCTACCGGGGCACCGACCTCCGCAAGCGAAGAAAAGTGCTGCCGAGCCACTCCGACCGTCCGATCCCTCAGAAATTCACGTCGTTGGCTGATGGAGAGCCCAAATCGTGCCACATCATAAATGGTATTAAAAATTAATTTTTATTTATTAAAATCCAATTATTTATTTAAAAATTGTGAAAAAATGATTAAAAATTTAGAAAAATTAATTAAAAATTCTAAAAAATAATTATAAATTCGGGAAAATATTTTTAAGCCCCCGTGTAAATAATTATTGCTTAGAATAATTAATTAAGGCCTCCGAACAATAAATCACCACTTTGCAAAATTAAATAAATGGTCCGAAAAATAAATAAAAATTAACAAAAATTAACAAAAGTTCAGGAGAGCTTAAGAACACCCTTGAACGCGCAACTAACTCAGAAAAGCACCATAATACCTCTCACAAAGATTCGCCACCCCTCGTTTGAACTCCGATACAACTCCGCTAGCCATTAAAATAGTAAAACTACTCCTCAAAGGCTGATCAAACTCAGTCTTCGGGAGTGGTGGGGCTCGTGATACGGCTAAAAAAGGGGTTAAATCGGAATCGTCCAAATCAGGCATGAATTTCAAAGATCAGGGGTAAAATGGTAATTTCACCTATAAACGGGTTTGAAATGGGTACTGGGCCTTTTTTTCCAAAGGCCCAATAATCCACGAACGGATCCATCTCAACTGGGTGCAGATTCCAACCCGCAAGAAACCCAGTCCAGCTGGATAAAATTAGGGTTTATGATTATGATTAATCAGCGGCCCTGATTCCTTCTATCCATTCACTGGGAAGTAGGGATTTGATCTTATCCCGAAACTGGTACCTAAGGCGGCTATAAATACTCCTATCCCCCACTGTTACCAGGTAATCAATCTTTTGCCAATCAAAGCTCATTCATAATCTTTCTGATGACTGACTTGAGCGTCGGAGGGTGTGTCGCCGGGATCAACCCCGGTGTTTCGCACTTTTTTCAGGTCAACGGCGGGAGATCACGGTCAAACTCCGGCGGAGAATCGTTTCAGGTTTGACTATTCAATATCCCAAGAATCCACAAATCTATCTGTTTGCCCCACACCGATTTCAGCAGCAACACTATTTTATTCTATTTATTTTATTTTGTAAGATCAACCTGTACGCGTTTGATAGGGCTCATGTTATTTGCGTCCTTGCACATACATCTTCATCATGAACTTAACATTACAAAACCATAGAACACAAGATCCTTGGAATTATACCAAAACCATGAAACAATCATAAATTCCTTGAAATAGTTATACGAAGAACTTATCTTGTGCATGAACTCTCCATTGATAGAATGTGAGTTCGTTGTAGTGTCTAGCCTTTGGTGTGTATGCATATCCATTCATGGGTACAATAATTCCAATGGTCCCCAACAAATAGTTCAATCTTCCAAAAAACGCTGCCAACTTCTAGACAAACTAAGATGGGACCTATTTCCACTGTTTGTGTCATTTGTGGACCAGAGATATATGTATTATCCAAGGATACTAATTAGCCCGTTATTTCCTTCCATAAAACTCTAAACGAAATAAAAATAAAAAATAGATTCTATTACAAGGCACGTGCATGGAGTAACAGTGCTAGTTTTTACTTGCCCTTTAGAGATTTCGTGCGAGAATGGATTTCTCTCTTTTTTTCTTCTACAACAAGTCTTAGTCTCTTACTTCTTTCTATTGTGACTAGCCTTGAAAAGAAGATAATAAAATAAAGTTACCAGCAGTTACGATATGTTTTTTTATCAACTTTCTTCTATATATAAGCATCCTAGGTTCAACTCTTTCAAGAATTTAAGCCTCTTCTATATAGCACAAAGACCCATCAAACCCTAGCTATTACTTCTCTTAAATTCCATCCGTAATCACCTGTGATTTCCTAATATGGGATTAAGGGATATAGAGACCAATCTGCCACCAGGGTTCAGGTTCTACCCAAGTGACGAGGAATTGGTTTGCCACTACCTCTACAAGAAGGTGAGCAATGAGAGAGTAACTGGGGGAACTATGGTGGAAGTGGACTTACATTCCCGCGAACCTTGGGAACTCCCCGGTGGGTAAACATCACTATGTTTTCTTCCTGCTTAATTGCACAATATTGCTTCTGTTTTCTTTTATTTTCTTTCATCCTCAAATTCTTTCGTTGTGACGTGGTCATGTCTGATTAAATCTCATGCTGGATATTCCAAGTATTTGAATGAAGTTTGAGCTTATTAGCAATATGAAGATCTTTGCACTTCTTAGTTTTTATTAGTTTGCATCATATTTGATTTGCTAAAGAAACTGCACAATATTCTGGGTTTTCTGTTGTCTGTATTATTGTGAAAGGGCCAAAGGTAGTTGAATATATGCTAAAATATTTTTATATATTGATTGCAATCAAAATATGTATTAATTATTTCAGCAGTAGCGTAATGTAGCCGCATCCTTCCCCAAATTGGTAGTGCAATGCTTTTCTTATAGTACATATACTCCGATCCGATGCCTTGTTATCCCCGTTACAAAAATCCAATCCTGTCAATTTCTGAGCCAAAATAGAATTAATTGTTGATTGAGCCTTAATTTAACATTTACAGCTCTACCCTTTCAGAGAACTGATCGTGTATTTGTTGTTTCCTTTTTTGCATGGGGTTCTAGAGGTAGCTAAGTTAAGCGCAAACGAATGGTATTTCTTTAGCTTCAGGGACCGGAAATATGCCACTGGCTCCCGTTCCAATAGGGCCACCAAGTCTGGATATTGGAAGGCTACAGGCAAGGATCGGGTGGTGTCTGATCCGACGAGCCACCAGATTGTTGGAATGAGGAAGACTTTGGTGTTCTATCGAGGAAGAGCTCCGAATGGGATCAAATCCAGTTGGGTCATGCATGAGTTCAGGCTTGAGAACCCTCGTTCACCTCCAAAGGTATCTACCAGAAAGGTTTTACTTTTAAAAAAAGGTTAATTTAAAAGTTTAAGGTTTCATTTAAGACTTACTACTATAAATCTAACCTCTCCGTTGAAGATATGTTTCTATATTAAGGTATCCATTATACTATCAAAAGAAAAAAGAAAAACAAATCAATGTGTTTATTAGTATCTAGATTTTTTTGTACGCAAAGCTATTGAACTTGGGTATGTAAGCTCTTTTATCGAAATGGAATGGCCTTATTTTTTCTTTTTATTTCTCGTGAAGAGCTTTTTTTACATATAGTAACCCCTGCATACACAACTTATTTTATGTATGTGCATCAAAACCTTATGAGGGTGGTAGGTATATATATAGAATTATTGGACTATATATAACTTTAGCATTCTAGTGGAGGTAGACGAATACAAATTTTTGTTTTCATATTGATTTTATTTTATCATCAAATACTAAGTTAAGGTCAGAAGAAAAGGAAGAGAGAGTTGGAGGTTAGAAGTTAAAACATATATAAATCAAGTTCAACTAGCTTCATGAATAATTTGAAGATTCCAAATTACACAAGGAGTCTAACTAGTTAGGATATCTAAAGATATGCTAACAACTATACCTGCCTGCATCCAAGTGCGGATGAAGGGTATGGGTAAACTGGGCAATTGCCGACCTTTGCTTTCTCAAAAATAAAAGTAGTATTATGCATTATTTCTGGCCTTATAAGGCCATATAAAAATAATTTAGTAGAATATAGAATTAAAACCACCCCATATTTGCCCACCTTAAACAAGAAATAGTCAGATTTAATTTATTAATTGCATTGATAATGAGGTACTTACATCATTGTCAAAAGTATGAAGTCATTATCTATAAAAAGGTCCCGTGAATCTTGCAGCTCTTCCAAGTTGTATTTTTCAAATAAACATCATTTTATTCTATTTCAGTTTATCATTTTATTTTATTTTATTTTTTTAGAAACATATTCAAACAATAAAATAAAGTGAAACAAATATATCGAGGGAAAAGAGGAAGATTCTACCTCATGTTCCAAAATAAGAAGAACTACGAAAGAATGTATATGATAAATTATTTTAATACCAACCCTAGCTAGCTTCCATCACATTACAAATTTTAACTCATGCTTGTTGTAAATTTTTACTGCATACAAATGTATACCACCCCAATTATCTCTATCTAATGTTTCCCTTAATTTTCGGCAATTCTCTTTCACCAAATGCAGGAGGACTGGGTACTCTGCAGGGTATTCCACAAGAGGAATGGAGAAGAAGAGATAAACACAAGCTTATCACCTCCATTAATGGCTGACAATCATCACTTAGAATCTAGTGGCCCTTACAATGAGACCAACAACAATGACAACAACAACAGCAGCACTCTCCCTTTCATTGATGACAAGGCCAGTTTCAGTTTCTTGCAGTGCAACTTTCTTGACTTCCCGCCTCAAATGGATGTTGAAGTGGGGTCCAGTTGTGGGGAGACTGCAGGATTTCTGTTAAATCTGGGGTTTGAAGATGATGGCAATGGCATGGAGTACAGGTTTGAAGGTGGCAGAAATGGGCTCTACTAGTATTTATAGTTCTGCAAACATCTCAAAGCGTTGATGGATGGATGGTCTCTGAGCAGTTGGCTCTCCAGTAAAATAGAATACTAGCAAGGATAGGTGTAGAGTGATATGAGAATTTATTGTGATTAATGGTAGTTTGGTAGAGGTAAGTATAGTTGATTTGGGATTATTTTGTAAATAGCACATTTGGTACTAATGGTTCATATTCCAGAAACTATTTTAATAAGTCAGTGCGGAAGGCGGTTGTTTATTCTGCTGGTACTTAATGGATGGCTTTACTTTAGGAGGTGTTTGATTCGTGAAATATTATCATTACATGTGAAAATAATTTACATGTCCAATCTTAAGAGATGGAAAAGTATCTTTTGGTCATTGTTCACATGATATGTTGGGCATGAGGAGCGCAGTTATAGACTAAAAACCCTGCCCAATTGTACAAATTATGCTTCTCGTGATAGATGATATGTGATAAGTGAGATAATGGTAAAAATCGTAGCAAAACAGAGCTGTACGATTTCTGATGATAGTTAAAATAGCAGAAAATCAGGACTGTCTGATTCCAGCACAAATTTTAAGGCTTCTACAAGCAGATAAGTCATAATGGGCATCTTTAACAGGTATGGGCCTTCTCCAAATCCTCTACAAGACATGGGCCATATTCAAGCCGATAAAAAGTGACAGATTAGGCCCACTAACAGAGACCCAGTCCATGAAAACTATGAGTCAAATCTCTTATCCCCAAACAAGAGAGCTTATCTCTAGAAGGGGAGATTCAAACAGGAGATAAGGAATTCATATCGATCGAACAGATTCATGTCGATGTCTTGATATGTTTCTCAGGTCTATAAATACCCTTCCCCCTCCTAAGTCAAAAGGTAATCAACAATTTCTCTCTCAAACTCTCAATCTCTCTCTGGTTCTAACTTGAGTGTCAGTGGGTCTGTCGAAGGGTCCACCCCTGGTGTTTTAGGCTTTTTACAGGTCCATCGGCCGCGTCAGCAACCATCAGATCCAAATCACGATTTTCAATCAACGATCCAGATTCATCCTCAGGAGCTTTAACCGCATTTTACGATAAAGATCAAAGGTCAGATTTGTAGAAGTTTCCATCAAATATTAACTCACTATCTGTTTGCTCCCACACTAAGCAGTAATAGATTGGCACTGTCTATTGGAAGCTACACAAATCAGACATACCGCCATGCCACCAAGACTAAGAGGCAGAGTGTCAGCCTCAAGCCGTCACACCAACTCTCTTCGTAAGAATCGTACCTTGAAGAAAATGATGAATGCAATGTTAATAAGTTCTGGTTTGCCTTCAAACTTGTGGGGAGAAGCTATTCTCTAACTACCTTTTGAATAAGGTGCCCAAACAGAAAGAAAAGAAAACTCCATATGAATTATGGAAAGGAAGAAAGTCATCCTACAATTACTTGCGAATGTGAGGATGTCTTGCTAAGGTGGCAGTACCTCCACCTAAGAAAATAAAAATATGACCCAAAACGGTTGATTGCATTTCATCGGCTATGCACATAATAGTAGTGTTTATCGGTTCTTGGTGTACAAATCTGATATCTCTGAGATACCACAGAACTTACACGATAATGGAGTGCAGAAATGCATCGTTTTTTGAAGATGTATTTCTATGTAAGTCTAAGAAAGAACCAAGTTCTTCCAAACGAACACATGAGACTGTCAGTGAAGATAGTGAAAACCAAAATGAAAAAGTTGAAGAGGAACCTAGATGTAGTAAAAGAACAAGAACCAAAAAATCTTTTGGTTCAAATTTCTTGACCTTTATGCTTGAAGGTGAACCCAAACTTTCAAAGAAGCGGTGAGCTCTAGTGATGTTCCTCTATGGAAAGAAGCAATTAAGAGCGAAGTTGACTCTATCTTGCATAATCGTACTTGGAAACTAATGGAATTGTGGACACAGGGCAGAGGCATACCAGGCTTAATAACGACTAAAGACCATTGTCTCCGAACCGATAGCTATATTCTAGTGGGACGACGCTTACTTGACCATGAACTGATGATGGAATTGTGGATGCCACCACCAGGTAGTAAACCTTTAGGTTCCAAGTAGATTTTCAAGAGAAAAATGAAAGTCGATGGATCAATTGATAAATACAAGGCAAGACTTGTTATCAAAGGATATAGAAAAAGGAAGGTCTGGATTACTTTGATACATATTCTCCTGTGACAAGAATAAATTTTATTAGGATGGTACTTGCAATAGCAGTCTTGCGCAATCTTGAAATACATCAAATGAATGTAAAAATAATTTTTCGTAATAGAGATTTAGATGAAGAAATCTACATAGAATAACCTGAGGATTTTTCAGCTTCAGGACAAGAAAAGAAAGTTTGTAAACTGGTGAAGTCGTTATATGGCTTAAAACAAACACCAAAGCAATGACATGAAAAATTTGACAATGCCATGATGACAAATGGTTTCAAGATCAGTGAATGTGATAAATGCATATATGTCAAAGACACTGAAAGTGGATATGTCATAATATGCTTGTATGTAGATGATATGCTTATTGTTGGAAGTAATGATAAGATGATTAAATCTACTAAAAATATGTTGAACACAAGGTTTGACATGAAAGACATGTGACTAGCTGATGTCATATTGTGAATTAAAATCATAAGAACATCAAATAAGTTTGTTTTAAGCCAGACACATTATAGTAACAATATTATTGGAAATTTTGATAAAGATAATTCTGAAATTGTCAGAACTCCAATAGATCTAACTTTACATTTATCCAAGAATAAAGGTGAGATTATTTTTCAAGAAGAATACTCTACAATCATAGGCAGTCTAATGTACTTAATGAGCTGTACAAGACCAGTAGCCTATGCAGTAAGTAAACTAAGTAGATATACGAGTGATCCTGAATGTGAGCATTGGCAAGAAATTACAAGAGTACTAAAGTATTTGCGTATTACTCGTAACTATGAGCTGTATTATATGAGATATCTGACTGTACTTGAAGGATATAGTGATGCAACTGGATATCTTGTGATAATTCAAAATCCACTAGTGGCTATGTATTTACACTAGGTGGTGTAGCAGTTTCTTGGAAATCCTCGAAATAAACAGTTATCGCTAAATTCATGATGGAATTTGAATTTATCGTATTTGACAAATGTGAGAAAGAGGCTGAATTGTTACGCCACTTCCTTGGGAATATTCCAAGGTGGGCAAAGTCTATGCCTCCAATATGCATACATTTAGATAGTCAATCTGCAATTTGTAGAGCACAGAGAAATATGTATAATGGTAAATCTAGATATATTCGTCGGAGACATAATACCATTAGACAATTACTCTCTACTGGGGTTATCTCTGTTGACTATGTAAAGTCAAAGGATAACAGTGCGATCCGCTAACCAAACGGTTAAACAGAGAGTTAGTTGATAAATCATCGAGGAAAATGGGACTAAAGCCCATGAAAGAATAAGTCAATACAATAAACACCCAACCTAGTTGACTAGAGATCCCAAGATCTAGGTTCAAAGGGACAACTAAATTGTAAAGAACATATTGGACCACTGTAGGGATTTCCCCATGTCCATTCCTATAATGAAACAGTGATTCTCGTAAGGTAAGAGGTTAAGCTAGGATTTTAATGATTCTTATGCATCGAAAATCCGAGCAGAGTAATGCGGGTTACTCTTAACTAAGATTATGCCTATGTAAGAGGAAAGAAAGACCGCTTCCAAGGGAATAATGTAGGGCAATATTCCTGTTAAACTCTTGCAGAACATAGCGTATGCTCATGGCCAAAACGAACATAACAGTGAAAACTGAAATGCATTAGGAAGATTCCTGTCTAAAATATGTCAGCGTTTACACAAATGATAGAAAAGTTCAAGGACATCGCGTCTACTGTTTAGTTAGTAAAGTAAACATATTTTCAATGTTCAAAGGGTAACACCTACCTATCCTATGCAGGTCTCGACCGCTGAATTCTATCACTAAGTCTGTCGTATCAGTCTGTCCTGTCAGTGGTCATCAATTTCATTCATGTGGGGAATATCAGGAAATGGATATTTTATACACCAGTTACGAATCAGTTTTTGATTCTCTATGAATTAGTATAAGAGATCTTGATGGATTTGTGTTCTCATTCGTGAGTAGATCAAAATCATATATTTATTTGCTCATAGCGATTATCGGGTGAATGAAAAATTGTATCCCAAAGTGAGGTAGTTTCATCTCTGAAAATGAGTTGAGGAATTTTAGTCCCACATCAGAAAAAATAAAGGAAATAGAAGAGGATGTATAATAACCTCTTCCTTGGCATTGTAAGATAGCGAGCTAAGAGGCTCTCGCTCGCTCGTGCATGGCAGGAGGGGGGGGGATTCGAACCAGATTACATGAGACTTGTGTGCACCCGCACGTCTTGCGAACACGAATACTAGACTAATGTGAACCCACCCCATGCAGAGCCAACTTTTTGCTATAATTTTTTTTTTCCGATTTGTAACGGCTGAAATAAATGCAGAAACTATTTTTTCTGCCATTTATTCACGTAAAAATTTTGTCCACCGTTACAGTAGTGCATTCAAGCTTCAGTCTGCTGTTATAGCAGGTGCATGAAAGGAGATTTCTGTCGTTACAGTGAATGCAGTCAGTGCGTTGTTGGCCGTTACAATTCTCACCCTGGCCCTATAAATAGAGGCCCCTCTCCCCTGAATCACACCACCAGAAATGCTTCTCTTCCCAAACTCTCTGTTTTATGCTTGTTCCAGTCTCCGGTCCTGTGGTGATGCAATTCAGACGCTATCCAGTTCGAGAGCGTGACGTGGTACTTGCGTTAGCTCCTTTTGTCGTTGCATCCTGGAAGACAGACGCCTACGCATGTTTCAGCACCCGAACGAGGTGAAACCTATTTTAAGGAGAGTGTGTGATACACAAGCCTTGACACAAATCGGTTCGGTTTTATTATTTTTCATTTTCGATTAATTTTATTGGTTGTATTCTTCTCATCTTCTCTAATTTTGTGCCTCTCAATCATATTTGGATTTATTGCAAATATTTTATAACTAAAGTTGTAACAAAGAAAATAAATTTCTCAAAGTTGGTTTTATTATGATAAAAATACTATAACATGGTTTACAACCAGATGGAAGCTGCATGATTGATGTTTTCAGAGAGGGGAACTATCTACTTTTTCCAATAGTTATAGTAGAGTGTAACAGACTATTACGGGCACTATGATAGATTCGATGGCTCTACAGAATGTGGTGAGTAACATTCTAAATGAGGAGGTGAGGAGGGTGAGAAATGAAGGATTTTTATCATCATCTTCTACAGATTCCACAATGTCAGTTGAGAAGAGATGTGGAAGATGTAAGAGCAGTCGGAAAAAAAATGACCAGAGAAGTTCGTCCGAGAGTGGGTCTGATGATAGCGATGGGGGACATCCACATGAGTATTGGTATTGTCACAAGATGAGTAAAATGATGCACAGTTGTAAGGCCTATATGAAGAAGAACCAAGAAAAAACTGAAGGAAATCAAACCAAAGGAAGCCAATGTGGTGTCTATTGAAAACGACGAGTTATGCTTATCAGCTTGGGAGGAGTTGGACACGCGAGATTAGTGTATTGATTCGGGAGCTTCTTTTCATTGCACTTCGAGGAAAGAAGTGTTTGATGACTACAGAGAGGGTTCTTTCGGAGATGTGATTGTGGGAACTGTTAGAGGTGTTCTGTGAGTGGGATTGGTATTGTTCGTATGAAAGCCAATGATGATTAGATTATTGTCTTGCAGGAGACGAGACATGTTCTAGACTTGAAGAAAAATCTTATCTCGATTGGAAGGCCAGACAAAGAGAGTTTGTCTACTACAGTTGGTACTAGGGACTGGTGCATAGCTGCAGGTTCAATGGTAATAGCAAGAGGAAAGCGTGAGGGAACACTGTATTTGCTTAGAGACGTGAGTGGTGTTTCTCCTGTAGTTGACTCTCAGGCCAGAATCGAGTAGTAGGTTGTGTGGAGTGCAACCGAGTTCTTTCAGTTTTGGGGGCAGATTCAGAGGATGTTGCATATTTAGTGAGAGCTGCTTACCATAAGAGGGATCCTAGAGAATAAGACGTTGCCGCGGTGAGAGTTCTTTGTGATATGGCAGAAGAAGCTTCAATTCTCTCTTGTGAGCTAGAGAGTACTGATATCGATATGCGGGGTGATGTCGATGAGTGTAACCGAAATGGGGCTGTAAGGGTTGAGTAATCTGCAGATTTTGTGGATGTGTCGTTCCCATAGATTTCTTGTTTAGAGGGTGCATTAAGATGCTTCGAACCATATACGGTGTTAATGGAGATTATGAGAGTTAGGGAGTCTTGTAAAATAGGATCCAACATGGGAGGTTGTTTCTCCGTTATTCGTGCCCTATATGATTGGTGGGGCACATCCTTCATGAGCCTATAAGGGGCAATCCACGCGGTAGAGTGGCTGAGGTGCGCTTCATGAGAGTGAGGAGTACTTGGATCTTTCATAGTTGTGGGAGACTGACAGAGATAATGCGAGGTAAAGATACAATAACTTTGAAGTATTGTGCATTTGGTCCAAATGGGAGATTGTTATGATTGTGGCCTCAAATACACATATGCACGAAGTTGAAGTTGGAGAAGAAGAAGAGAGGACAAAACATCAGAGAGAAGCAACATCGATAGAGGAGATGACAGTTGACTGCCCAATGCTCAGGTGTTGGTGAGACTCATTGCAGTAGATCGGAACAAAGTGCAGTCGATCGTAGCGGTGTTGTATGTTATTTGGGCTGACGAAGGGTCCAATAAGTTGTATTTGTGTATAACTTTTAGGGTTTGCTTGGGGGTTGTATATAGCATTAGATGTGAACTCTAAGGTTAATCTCAGGAGAGAGAGAATCAGTGAGCCGTAATCATTATACAACTTCAAGAGAGGTGAGTGCCGAGTGCTTAAAAGGTGAGAGAGAGAGATTGAGAGTTATGATATCTTTGTAATCTTTGTATTTCTTGGGAAATAAGAAGTATTGGTTATCTATGCATATTATTGTATTCGTATTGTTGTGAGATCTTGTGATTATTGTGGTAGCTTGTTCTTGATGCATCTAATTCGTAGACATTTCTGTTTCTTATGGTGTGTGTTCTGTTAGTAGAACTATAAGTGGTTTCTGATTCTCTACAAAAGAGATAACAAAGATAAGGGAGATCCTGTAGAGGGTAGTAAAGCAAAGAGGAAGTCATCTCCACATACCCCGTGCATATTCCTGCTACCGTCTTATAATTACCACATCCTATAATGGTTTAGTGTCAAATTATGAAGATAAGGGTCCAATAACTCTCACAGACTGATTTTTTTTCCCTGATCCTCATCTCAGGATGATTAACCCTGAGAATCCCTATTCTCACTTATACCAGTTCCAAATATGAGCACCCACTTATTGCACTGTTGCTTGACCACCAAAGCACAAATAACAACTATGTTTGACCACCCAGTATCTCCCATCCAAAAGAAGGCAAAACCAAACAGTAAATAATAATTAGACATCAAACAAGAGAAACCTCCTACATAATGTACCCCTTTTAAGAATTGCAGCTATTGTAACAGTATTACTGGATCACATTGTGTACTAGTACTACTTACAGATTTTTTGAAAATTACTATAATTAAAATGATGCATATTCATATAACTAAAGGAACAAAGAACTCACCTTTTCCACCCCTTGAACGGCACTAATTGGCTGCATAAGGGCAGAGAATGTATTGCCAATACTAAACAAATGCACAGTGCTTCCCGCCATCCATATCATGAAGCCCATCATTAACAAATTCTTAAAGGAGCTTGGGCCACCCCCAAGCTTTCTTTTCACCATAAAAGGGTATGGCAGAAATACAGATGTTAATATGAGTATTTGAGAGAGTGGTAGAGTGCAGGAGGAAATACAGGTATATACATCAATATATGTATCTTAGAAAAAGCAATTACTGGAACAATTTTAGTGTTACAGGCAATACATATCATAATTCATAAAGGGCATTGTTTTTAAGGCAGGCCTATTTGAGAACTTTATTTGAGAACTTTTTGTGATTTCACGTTTTTTGTTCTATTCTTCAAACAAAATCAACAAGGCCTTTAAATAGACAAGAACTAAAAAACAAAACATACAAGACCATTAACTACTCTGCCACCCCTTGGCTTTTCACTTATACCCCTTGGCTTTTCACTTACAAAGACTCTTGACCTTTTATTTTTCATAACCCACTAATATGGCATTTAATGTTTATTCAACAAAACTCCCCTGTAAACTTAAATGCTTCTACCATCCGTCATGCCAATCATCTTCTTGCATCTGTCGAGAAGTACTTTCGGTAGCGGTTTTGTGAAGATATCCGCAGCTTGATCCTGACTTGCCACATGCACCAATTCCACACTTCCTTCCTTCACATGATCTCGAATAAAGTGAAAATGAACGTCGATGTGTTTGCTTCTTTCATGGTTCACTGGATTCTTTGCCAGCTCAATTGCTGATTTGTTGTCAACTTGAATCACGGTTGCACCAAGTTGCTTTAGCTCCAACTTGCTCAACAAATTTCTAAGCCATATCGCATGACATACACACCAAGATGCTGCCACATATTCAGCTTCACATGTCGAGAGCGTCACGATCGGTTGCTTCTTTGAAAGCCAAGTAAACGCAGTATCTCCCATAAAGAACACATATCCCGAGGTACTTTTCCGATCGTCTATATCTCCGCACCAATCGCTGTCGGAATAGCCAACCAACTTGTAATCTTCTGCTTTTGAGTAGAACAACCCGAGTGACACCGTTCCTTGGATGTACCGTAGGATTCGCTTCAACGCCTGCCAATGTGAATGAACCGGCTCCTCCATGAACCGACTTACAATGCCGACACTTAATGAAAGATCCGGCCTTGTGCATGTGAGATAGCGAAGGCTTCCTATCAAACTCCGGTATCTACTCGCATCGACACGTTCTCCACCATCGAACTTCGAGAGTTTTGCACTTGGCTCCATTGGTGTTGATATCGGGTTGCAATTTGACATCTTGTACTTCTTCAAAATCATTTTTGCATATGTCTCCTGTGATATAGAAATACCCATCTCTACTTGTCTAACCTCCAAACCAAGAAAAAACTTCATCAAGCCCAAATCTGTCATCTCAAATTCCTGTGTCATTGTGACCTTAAACTCTTCTATTATCTCATCATTGTTACCCATAAAGATGAGATCATCGACATAAAGAGCAACAAATAATATGTTACCTCCATTCTTCTTTACATAAAGAGCATGCTCGTAGGGACATTGCTTGAACCCGTTCTCCTTGAAATATGAATCAATACGTGTATTCCATGCCCGCGGTGCTTGCTTCAACCCGTAAAGTGCCTTCTTCAATTTTAGCACCTTCTTCTCTTCTCCAACTTTTATGTACCCGGGTGGCTGTTCGATGTAGACGTCTTCTTTGAGCACACTATTCAAGAATGCCGACTTGACATAATTTGAAATATCGGCCATTTGAATTGAGCAGCTTGTGAAATGAGTAATCGAATTGTCTCCATTCTTGCAACAGGAGCAAATACCTCGTCATAGTCGATTCCTGCCTTTTGCTTGTATCCCTTCGCAACAAGTCGTGCCTTGTACCGTTCTATCTCGCCTTCAGCATTCATCTTTTTCTTGAACACCCATTTCACACTAATAGGCTGACTTCCTTTCGGTAATTCTGCTAGTTCCCATGTATTGTTGCGGTCAATCGCCTTAATCTCCTTGTTCATGGAAGTTTGCCACTTCTTGTCTCGCACCGCCTCTTCAAAACTAATATTTTCAGCATCTGCCAAAAGACATACAAGGTGTATCTCATTTGTCGAATCATACAAATATTGCAAACTTCGTGTTTTGGGTTGTTGTGGTTCATCTTCATTATTGGTAGTTTCAGAGTTTGTTGATATGCTTGTTGGTGCAACGACTGATGATTCTCCAACTTCGATGATAACCTCCGTCGAATTGTTCCAGTCCCACTCGCTTGCTTCGTTTACTCGCACATCACGACTCACTATCACCTTCTTGCTTATCGGATCGAGTAGCTTGTACCCTTTTGTCTTCTCATCATACCCAATAAAAATATACTTTTTGCTTTTGTCTTCGAGCTTCATTTTTCGTTGATCCGGTACGTGTGCATAAGACACACTACCGAACACTTTGAAATGAGAAACTGTCGGCTTTTGACCGCTCCATGCCTCTTGTGGTGTTTGATCATCTAACTTCACATGTGGACATCGATTTTGTACATAAATGGCACATTGCACGGCTTCTGCCCAGAATTCCTTCGGCATCTTCTTGCTCTTGAGCATTGATCGAACCATGTCGAGAATAGTCCGGTTCTTCCTCTCGGCCACACCGTTTTGTTGAGGAGAGTATGGTGCGGTTAGAAATCTCCTTATGCCTTGCTCCTCGCAATACTCCATGAAAGCCGTCGAAGTATACTCGCCACCTCTATCGGATCGTACGGCTTTGATGTGTCTACCAGTTGCCTTCACCACCATCACTTTGAACTTTTTGAACGCCTCGAATGCCTCGGATTTTTCTTTCAAAAACTAACCCCAAGTTTTTCGTGAGAAATCATTGATAAAGGAAATGAAGTACCTTTTACCGCTGAAAGATTCGGGGGTGATTGGTCCACATATGTCGGTATGAATCAACTCGAGAATATGTTTAGCTCGATATTCTGCCTTCTTTTGAACGAGGTTCTCGCTTGCTTGCCAAGCACACATTCTTCACAAAATTTGCCCTCATAGTCCATGTTCGGCAGCCCGTGCACCGAGTTCTTCTTTGCTAACTTCTTTAGACCACCATAATGTAGGTGACCAAAGCGGAGATGCCACAGCGATGCCTTGTCTTCTACGTTGACTCGCAAACATTTTTCTCGCATGCTTCTCAAATTCAGTTTGTACATCCGATTTCTTCCCATCTCGACTCGAGCAACCAGACGCCCTTGATTGTCTTTCAATTGTAGTACCCAGTTTATCATGAATACCGAGTATCCCTTCTCCATGAGTTGCCCCATGCTCAAAATATTGCTCTTAAGAGGTACGTAATAAACATTCTCGATTGACCCTTCTGTGTCAATTTTTTGTAAATATTGAACCGTACCTTGGCCTTTTACTTGGATCTTTGATGCGTCTCCAAACGAAACATGTCCATCTTCAACCTCTCGCATCTCCTTGAATAGGTGCTTGTGCTCGCACATGTGGTTACTAGCGCCGGTATCGAGATACCACACTGTGTCATTGTCGGAAACGGTATTTTTGTAGGCCATCATGAGAACACCATCTTCTCTTGTCTCCTCTTCCGCGACTAGATTCGCGTTTTCTTCTACCTTTTTTTCGGAATAGCACTCTTTTGTATAGTGCCCATACTTACCGCAATTATAGCACTCGATGTTTGATTTGCACTCTTTTGCGTAGTGCCCATGCTTGCCGCAGTTGTAGCATTCGACTTTTGAATAATTTGACCGGCCGCCTCTCCCATGACCACGTCCTCTACCTCGACAAATTTGTTGGCTTGACTGCTCCTTTTTCTCATAATATTCACCTCGACCGCGGCCTCCACTATCGCGACCATTGTAGCGACCTCCACGACCGCGCCCTCTACCACGAAAATTTTGAGAATAGAGTACCTTTTCGTCTTTGATTGATGCCTTGGTTTGAAGTGCCTGCTCGAGTGTCTCCTCCTTCTTTTTCTTCTTACGTTGTTTGTGTGCCTCGAGAGAGCCTGCAAGCTCGTCGACTATGAGCGTCGCAAGGTCCTTTGACTCTTTTATTGCGCACACAACATTCTCAAAATTGTCGGTTAATGATCTCAAAATCTTCTCCACAACTCGTGCATCGGTTAACGCTTCGACATTACGAATGAGTTGGTTCACCACAGCTTGTACACGCGTGATGTAGTCAGATACAGTTTCCGACTCCTTCATCTTCATGTTCTCCAACTCACCACGAAGAGTTTGGAGACGCACTTGCTTGACTCGGTCGGCTCCTTTGAACACTTTTCCTAAAGTGTCCCACGCTTCTTTTGAAGTAGTTGCACCGGCAATCTTCTCAAAGCCCGACTCGTCAACGGCTCGGAACAACATGTATAGTGTCGCCTTATCCTTCGATCGTAACTCTTTTAACGCCTTGGTTTGAGCTGCCGTATATCCCGTGGTATTTGTTGGTTCTTCGAAACCTTCTTCGACCACCTCCCATGCATCTTGAGATCCGAGAAGAGCTTTCATTTGAATGCTCCAGTTCTCGTAATTCGCCTTCGTTAGTCGTGGTAGCGGCATTTGACCCATCACATTCGCCATTAGCTCTGATACCAATTTGAGAACTTTATTTGAGAACTTTTTGTGATTTCACGTTTATTGTTCTATTCTTCAAACAAAATCAACAAGGCCTTTAAATAGGCAAGAACTAAAAAACAAAACATACAAGACCATTAACTACTCTGCCACCCCTTGGCTTTTCACTTATACCCCTTGGCTTTTCACTTACAAAGACTCTTGACCTTTTATTTTTCATAACCCACTAATATGGTATTTAATGTTTGTTCAACATTGATCAATGAATACAATGAATGCAGCAAAAAAAAAGAATTTTGGAGAAGATTAATGATAGATGCATAATTCAGAAAACAACATGGGCTAAGAAAGTTTATCATAGGAGACAAGTTTATTTGTTGAGTGGTGCAAGCTTACATAATATAAGAAAACCCACGACTTATTTTGTTACGTAATACTTGTTCGCCAATCACCTAGGAAGCACAGGCACTTCCGAAAGGCCGACGTATCCGTGTCAGGGTTCGTATCGGGTGCTGATACTCCTTAGGTAATCACGGGTGTGTATCCAAGTAGTACCCAAATTTTTAATACTTTTTTGCAACGTTTAGGCACAATTGTGTATACTCGGGGCTGTAGTGTTATTTCAAAAACATGATGTTTGGAGATGCTCAAACACAAAATAAGTATACCCAAAATTTTGATACACGGAATATCATTTCTTTCTCTGAAAATGCTTATAAGCATAATTTATCCTCACAGTTCTATGAAATTATTTTAATGCTTGCATTTTTAAAAAGATATAATTTTTTAATTTATAGATATAATAAGAAGTATATTATATTTAACGTTCTTATCAACGCATCAATATTCTATTTTTTTGAAAAATTACATACCCCCATACCCGTGTCGCTTCTTGCCCGTACCTTGTACGTGTGTCCGTACTTCATAGCCAATCACCCCCAGGTTGCTAACTCTCAAGCCTCAACTGCAATGTAGGGAAGATCAGCCACATTTCAACCACCGATTCACTCGGTTCAAACTGGGATCCGATAGGTTCCTTTCTACATCAGAAAATATATTTGTTAAGACTTAAGAGAATCAATAAATAAGGGGAAAAAATATCTGAACCTCCATTGAACTAAGTTGGTGGTCGAACCGGAGAAAATGGGACAGGCCACTTCATTGGTTTGGTCTTTTCAGCATGATCAAAAGCACATACCATGTGATCATATTTGCGCCTCTCATCGATACAGATCAATTCTACCATGCAAAAGTAGTATTTAGCTCATGAGGGCCACGAGGTTCTTAACACTAATCGACATAAGCAGATCATTCTTTGATGATAACAGGCATTTCTTCAGTAACCACTACCATCACCCCAAACAGACCTCTCCAACACAAAACACAACCCTCATTACCAGCTTTCCAAACACTGTTGCTGATACACTATCAGTTGGGAAGAATGCAGATGAAATTACGAGGGTTAAGAGAAGAATTTGAGATTGAAATTAGGTGGCTACAATGAATTTGTTGGAAATATGCCTCAAATATTTCTCAATTAAAGATTTATAACTATATTTTTTTGGTTTTTTTTTAAAATTTTTTTATATCTTTCTATATTTGAAATATTTGGTACAATGTTTTGTAATTATCTTGAAATATTTGTTAGGAATTATTTCTAACTTGATTGGGGAAATATATTTGACTTGAGGACTAAGTTTACTTGGCCACTAAGTCAAAGACAACTAACCCTAACAAATATCTCTAGATTACTACTATGTAAATACATGAGAAGAGATTGTATCTAATATAGCTAATAGTGAAGAGATCCCAGTAGAAAAGAGATAAACTAGCTATCTAATTCAGAGATCATTGCAATCAGAGAGAGAGAGAAAAGAGAGAGACTAAGAAGCATATGTTTTGTAATTCCATTACTGTCTAATAGGATATTGATTCCGAAAGTCCTCTTTTGTTCTTTTTTTAATACTTTTCCGCTTGTCACAATTTCGACTTACTTTGCCGAATGCTCCGAAGAAGAATGAGTTGTTGGGTTTCTACCCAATTCTGTGATTTTGACCTAACATCTAGTATCATAGCTAGGCTAGTGCGAGAGTAGAACATCCAAGTGAAGGTGATGATGTCAACTACATCGCTTCAACAACTTGTTTCCCTATGGAGATGATTGATGGCAATACAATGAATATACTTTTGCAATGTAACCTACCAAACAAAGAACAAAGACAATTGAAGATTGAGAAGACTATGACTACAAGATAAGCACCTCGTGGCAACTCTCTTTTTCTGGCTATCTCTCGAATATGATGGGTGAGACGTTCGTGCAAGCAAGCTCGGAGATAGCTTAAAAATTATACTATCATGCTCCTCGCCATAAGCACTATGATCCATGCTCGCAAGAGGAGTCACTACTCGATTAACAAATCTTCTAACTATAGCATGTAGGAAGTCGAACTCTGCATTGAACAGAGAAGGCTGTCCGAACGAGCTAAAAATCATGCAGAGGTGATGAGAGCCAATCAGAAAGAGAACCATGTTGAAAAGTCCGACCTATTTAGCCAAGGGAAATACACATATCTCCCTGATTCTTGAAGACCTTCTAGTTGGAGGAGGAGAATCATATTAAAGTCAATGAGGAGATTGTTGAAAATATTTCTCAAATATTTCTTATTCTTTTGGTTATTTACTTTTTTAGATTTATATCTTTCTATATTTGAAATATTTCATACAATGTTTTGTAATTATCTTGAGATATTTGTTAGGGATTTATTCCTAACTTGATTAGGAGAATATATTTGACTACTAACCCTAGAAAATATCTTTAGATTACGACTCTATAAATACATGAGAAGAGATTATATCTAATCTAGCTAATAGTGAAGAATTTCCAATAGAAAAGAAAGAAATTAGCTATGTAATTGAGAGATCATTGTACTCAGAGAAAGAAAAAAAAGACTAAGAGGCATATGTTCTGTAATTCCCTTATAATATTTGTAACCCTCGTTCCCATAAATACGTATTTTCTGAATATTTTATGTGTTTCGATTATTATTTTGTAAAGTCCAATGATTTTAATATACCATGTATTATTATTTGTTAATATGAAGCCCATCATCTGAAGCCCAATTTTATATTCATTTGATTTGCATTATTTATTACTAACCTGAGCTCAACCCAAGCCCATCTTCTATTGGATTCTAACCCAAACCCATATCCATCTCTTATTGGATCCCAAACCTAAACCCTTTAACCCAATTCTCCCCCTAATCCGTTTTGACCAGATCAACCCCACATCTCCCCGTATCCCCGGATTCCTCTCTCACGTTCCCCCACTATCTCAACTATCCCCATATAATATTTATATTATATTTATTAAATACTCTCTCTCTCTCTTCCATAAACAGCCAAATCCCAACAAACACAAAAATCCTTCTCTCTTCTCCTCTGTTGAAACCTAGTCCAGACTCCTCACCTTCCTCATCCGCCACCCCTTCACCTTCGCCTCTGCCACAGTTCGCCCCCTCACCCCTGTGTAACCCCGAGCCCCTCAGCCTGTTCACCTTCGAGCTGCCTTCACCATCCCCGAGTGTCGACTGCACTCTCCTCGATCACCGTCCTCCTTCCTCTGTTTTTCTTGTGAAACAGAGCAACGTCGTCAACCGCCTCATCTTCAACCCCCCGACCTTCACTCGTCTTCGCTCCTCCTCATTCCCATCGAGCTACCATTGTAGTCGAACTCCACCAGCTCCGCTTGCCTCCAGCTCGAGCGTCGTCCACCACTGCACCGAGCGCAGCCTCCTCCCCTCGCTGCCCTGCCTTCTTCCACCACCTTCATCCACCTTCAGTCGAGCCTTGCCCTTGACCGCTCATTGCCACATTCTGCCGTCGAGCTCTGCTGCAGCCACCTGTGGCCACCACCGAGCTGCCCTGCTGCCTCCAGTCATCGACGTCTTCGAGCTGAAACCCATTGCCATTGATGTTGCTGTTGGTTTTGATCTAGTGAATCTTGGCCGCCCGATCTCCTCGTGATCGTGATCATCACCATCATCTTGATCTCTCAGATCTGGACCATCCGATCTCTTAATCACCTTGATCGTGACCGTCGATCACCCTTGATCTTGATCTTGATCTTGATCTTTGATCTCAGCCATCCGATCTACATTTGATTATCTTGACCTTGATCATCATCAAGATCCGCGCCAATCCATTCGATCAGATCTTGATCATCATCAAGTTCATCACCGACCATTGATCACCTTCAAGTTGAAGATCAGCCATATCATCCACATCGAGATCTGTGCCTGATCGTGATCATCTCATCAAGATTCGCTTGGTTTGCGATTATCGCCATGTGTCGAGATCCGTTACCGTTATTCTCTTCGCTTTGGTATCGTCTCCACCATGGCAAGTAACTTGTATGAATTTTCTTGTTCCTCGTATAAGCATAAATACCGCAAGTAGATTTATGTTATAACTTATTCTCCATGTTCTTACTCGTTGATAATCTTGGCCCTATTCGTTCATTTGCTTCTATCAGTTCCGTAATAATAAATGATCATAAACACCAATTGTGTACTTCTGCCCTGCCGTATGTTCTGACTTGTAGCCTAATTTTGACCCAGTTACGCTTTGAATCTGTTGGAATTTTCTGAATATGAAATGTAGCCCCACAAGTCTATTGTCACAACCCTTTTGACGTAATCGAATTCTGAATTATATTATTTGAGTTACCACTATTTTAGTGCTACTGTGTCGTAGAATTTCAGATTCATAAATTTGTTATGTCACCATGTTTTTCAATTTAATTTGACTATGCTATTTGTAATATAATAACATGAAATTTGATATGCTAAGACTAGACATGTTAGGGAACCTTCAAAATTTTCCTAGATTTAATTATTGTGTTTTTGGACCTCTTTCATGCTTATAAACAAAACTTTACGAATTCTAGCTGAACATGAATTCTGTGTAAAACGCTGTTTTTGAGCCAAGTTGCTATAGCTTTTATGTAACTTGTGTATATGCAATGGAACCGGTAGAGAGTCTAGTTTTTAGAATTGCTGATGGATCTAGATATTCATTTATGTTGCAACGAGAATCTCAGTTTTGGTGCAGCAACGTCCTGCAGTCCAGAATTGAAGTTCGCATTGTTTCTAATTATTATAAGTTGATTTGACACTCGATTATATTTTCTACCCGACCTGAACTTGTTCCTTGTTTCTTTCATGTTTTCTTGCCCTGTTTGTGCACGTCTATGCCTGCTTTAATAATAATAACAAGTAATCAAGTTTAGGTTAAGAGAAAGATCTAATAGTGGAAAATATAGATCGTATACGTGGAAGGGGGCCCGTGTTTCCCATATGATTACATGATTACATGATTACTTGATTACATGATACATGATCCTAATTACTTGTTTGCTTGATTACCTGAATACATACTTCCCTATTGGAAGGTGTACTCAGAAGAGGGCCGGTGTTTCCCATTTGTATTACCTGACTACATACTTCCCTATAAGAAGGTGCACTTAGAGGGGACCGTAGGTCCTACCTGCTACATGATTAAATGATTACCTGATATATGATCCTGATTACCTGTTTACATGATACATGAGTACATGGCCCTATAGAATCCACTACGAAATCTAAACGTAACTTGTTTGTATGTAGCAACCATGTGGTAAATAAATGAGACGCATGTAGTGCTACCTAGATAAAATTAAATATAAGACTTGAGAATTACATGATCACCTGCACATTCCTGTTACCTATACATGCTACTTGACACCCATTACATGTTTTACCTGTTTGTTACTTGATACATGTTACAAGTTTACATGATTCCTGTTTGCAAGATTACATGACTCATGTTTACAAGTTACATGTTACACGTTTATAAGTTACAAGATTTCTGTTTACACGACATGTTTCCTGTTACATGATTCCTTGTTCCCGATTAGTTATGTTTGAGACTTGTTCAATTCTTGTTTCCTTCCTGTTATGTATGTTGTTTCTCGTTATCATGTTGTTCTATATTTGAATTCCCAATTCTTATTGCTTTCTCTGTTATATCTTGTTCCCGTTCCTTTTTTCTTGTACTACTTACGGCCCGTAACTTGCTCTAACGGGTACTCCATTTGTTTTTCTTTGAGTTATGTTGTATAGGTACAGATGATGGGTTATGGAGAGAACCCGTCGAACTGTTGCTGCACTGCATATTTTCTAGCTATTTGGTAAGTTATTGTATTTCAGATACTGGTTATTGCATTATATTCCTGTTTATGTGATTACTATTGTACAGTTGAGTTACTTGGTATTGTACATCTTATGGATGATATGAGTTGGCACACTTATATCATTTACTGGGCCTCAGTTATGCGCCTGTGTCCCCATAGAATGGGAAGCGGGACGTGACAATATTGGTTCTGAAATTCCTCTTTAGTTCTTTTTTTTGTTCCGACTTACTTTGCCGAATTCTCCAGAAAATAATAAGTTGTTAGGTCTCTATCCAATTACATGATTTTGACGTAACAGGATTGAGAGAGTAATTGGTCATTTTTTATTTCTACTACACCAATGCTATTACAAAGTATTTCAACTACTTTGATTACTCCATATCAACCCTACAAGTGAGCACTCATACCCTCCCATGATCACTAAAAAACTTGGGTCAATAACTAATTGCTAATCAATGACAAATTAGCCAAACAAGGTGGTCTGTCTTTCGCTCATTTGATCTCCTTTGGGTCCAACAATAATTCAGGTTTGGGTCGTGCTGCTAGCTTTGATTGCACTCGTATCAATTGCCCCCTTCCGCCATCATTCTCTATCACTTGCATTAAGATTGCACATATTTCAAACATCTAAAGATGCCATACATTTTCGAATCAAATCATACTAAAATTAAGGCTCTGGTAGGCATTGTTTTTGAAGAATATTTTTGGGTATGAAAGCTCTTTTAGGCTCAAAATAGGTGTTCGACAAAGCTAATTAAAAATGTATTCAGACAAAATTACTTTTTCACTAAAATTAATAAATTTCCCTCCTTCTCAAAGCAACCTAAAATGGTGTGTTTAGTTTTTCAAAAAGTGCTTTTATTTACTAGGAAAATTTTGAAGTTAAACATTATTTTTTCTAACAGTATTATTTATGATACCAGTGCTTTTAGCAGAAGGACATTTCGTAGAACCAAACATAGCCTAAGTAATCCTTACACCAGTGCTTTTTAGCAAAAGGACTTATCACAAAACCAAACAGAGCCTAAGTAATCCTTACGACCAATACAACAATAAGGGAAACAAAAGAAGCGTGCCCATCAAAAGTTATGTTTGTTAATCTTGTTTGCAGCAGGGTTTTTTAGGGAAATTTGATGATGAAAATTATTATTTACCATCACCTAACGACTAAAAATACAAATCCTCTAATATTTTGTTACGTCTCCAAAGCTGATCGGCGGCGGCTCCCAGTTGCTGCGCGTAGCGACCACCATTGATCTACCTGCAAGTAGTAGATTCAAGCACACAAGATAACAAGAAGGAAGAAGAAGAAACTACAAACTATTTTTATTACTCCAAAATCATAGTCGAAGAAGAACAAAGATTACAAATGAAGATTTAAGGGTGCAACTCACCTCGGCTTTTCATCCACCAATCGGAAGCTACCACGTAGCACGTGCAGCACCCATAAATAAAACTAACCGCCTTCACTGTTTATACTGTAGGTGGGGCCCTCCACTCTCAATCCTCTACTCATAGGTAGGCACATGGAGTGCGCGCTACCCGTGAGAACCAATGAGCGGGTATTTATTGCAAAATGGCTTGGATATTTGCAAATAATTCTACTAAAGAAAGAAAATTACTAAAGGACTGACATGCAACATCAAGGATTGATACACAACAAATGCTTGCAGTTTCCCTGAATCAGATACAGTTCAATGAAATGTATCAACCCTCCCATCTTGAAAAGGTGCTTCCATAATCTTGTGGAAATTAGGGAAGCTATTATAGATATTCCAAAATTCTTCCCACGTCGCTTCTTCTCTTTCCCCACCTTGCCACTGGATTAAAACTTCAGTCACCGCAACCTCTTTTCTTCCAACCAGTCTTTATCTAATAACTGCATGGGTTCAGCTATCTCCTCTTAAAAGTAGACTGGGTGATGAGTCGTCGGTAACCTGCTGGTGTCGCAAAAATGCTTCTTAAGCTGCGAGATGTGAAAAACATCATGGATTCTAGCAGCTAAGGGGAGTTGCAGCCTGTAAGCAACAAATCCGATCATTTCCAGTACAACATAGGGTCCATAGTACAGATGAGGTAGTTTATGGATTCTCTTACCCCCTACTGATAGCTGCCTATGTGGTAGAAGCTTCAGGTACACAAAATCCCCGACAACAAACTCCTTTTCAACCCTGTGTTTATTAGCAACCCCTTTCATTCTTGCCTGAGCTATCTTCAAATTGTCTTTAAGCAATTTGAGAGTGATGTCTCTTTCAATCAGGCATTGCTCCACCTCCTGAGACTTAGCAGTCTTTGGTGTGTAAGGGAGAAGGGTTGGAGGTGCTCTGCCATACAAAATTTGGTAGGAAGAGAACTTGGTAAAGCTATGAACATTGGTATTATACCAGTATTCTGTCCATGGAAGTACATTAGCCTAAGTAGTAGACTGATAAGCACAAAAACACCTCACTTATGTCTCCAAGGTCTTGTTCACTACTTTAGTTTTCCCGTCTGTTTGCGGATGGAATGATGTGCTCAAGCATAACTTAGTTCCCTACAAATTGAAGATTTTCCTAAAAAAGATACTGGTGAAGATTGCATCCTGGTCACTAACTATAGTGGTTGACAGTCCATTCAGCTCGATAATGTGATAAACAAACTACTCAGCGACCTGCTTGGCAGAGTATGGGTGTGATAGGGGAATGAAGTGGCCATACTTAGACAACCTATCAACCACAACTAATACCATAGTTTTCCCCCAACTCTTAGCAAGAATTTTCACAAAACCCATGTTAATGTCCTCTCACATAGTTGTAGGGATGGGTAGAGGTTGTAACAACCCAGAGGGAGACTGGTTTGAGTACTTACACCTTTGTCATATGTCTTATTCCCTGATGTATGATATCAGCATGCCCATCATGCCATTCCAGTAAGCTACTCCCTTTAATCTCAGCCAAGTTTTTTCATATCATGAATGCCCTCCTAGGAGAATACTATGATGCAATTCCATGAGTTGTTAGGTGAGAGGAGATGAAGAATTTAGCAATACTCTGTCCTTGTAGTAGTATAAACCATGTCGATACTCATACGTAGTGTTTAATAGCCCTTCTTGATCAATCTTTGCTTGAACTTTTTTGTAAAAAGGGTCATGTTCAACCACCTTCTTTAACTCCAAGACCCAAAAGGGTCATAGTCTGCAGCTGCTTATCTTCAAACACTCTAGATAGACCATCTACCCCTGTATTCTCCTTACCCTTCTTGTATTCAACAATGAATTGATACCCATACAGCTTCCAAAGCCAAGTATGACGTGCCTCCATCTCCAACATTTTGTTCCAACAAAAGCTTGAGAGGTTTGTGATCAGTTTTGATTATAAACTCTCTCCCCAGCAAGTAATGTCTCCATTTTTTCACTGCATGAAGAATATTAAGCATCTGTTTTTCATAGGCTGATAGATATCTACTCTTCCCCTTAAACTCTTTACTCAAAAAAGCTATACGGTGCTGTTGTTGTATTAAAATTGCCCTAATTCCTAAACCTGATGCATCACAATCCAGTATAAAATTCTCTGCAAAGTTGGGAAGTTTAAGAATTGGTGGAGTAGACAAAGCTATTTTGAGGGTTTCAAAGGCACCTTGAGATGCCATATATTATTTAAAAGCTCCCTTTTTAGTTAGAGCCACCAGAGGAGCTGAGGTGGTTGCATACTTGTTTATGAATTTCATGTGGTACCCTGCTAAACCCAAAAACCCCCTCAAAGCCTTCAGGTTTTTGGGAACTGGCCAAGCATTTATTGCAGCTATCTTGCCAGGATCAACTACAACACCTTGATCAGATACAGTGTAACCCAAATAAGCTACTTCCCTAACTCCAAAATCACATTTACTTAGCTTAGCTTGTAGGGAGTTATTATTCAGCAACTGCAACATCACCCTCAGGTGTTCTGCATGCTCCTCCATGGACTTGCTGTAGATGAGGATGTCATTGAAGAAAACAATTACAAATTTCCTGATATAGGGTTTGAATACTACAATCATAAGATATTGGAAGGTGGAGGGGGCATAACCATATATTCATAATGACCTTCATGGGTCTTCCAGCTGTTTTTGGAATGTTTTCTTCACTCATTCTTATATGATGATACCCACTTCTCATATCTAACTTGTTGAACACCACCGAACCATGTAGTTCATAGTAATTCATCAATTACAGGTATGGGGAATTTGTCTTTGATGGTCATCTTGTTAAGGGCTCTAAAATCCACACATCCTCCATGTCCTATTGGGCTTCTTCACCAAGACTACAAGGGATGAAAATGAGCTTGAGCTAGGCCTGATGACCCCTTACTGCAACATCTCCTTAACCAGTTTTTCAATTTCATTCTTCTGGTGCTAGGGGTGTTTATAAGGCGTCAAACTAACCAGCTGAGTATTGGTACACTAGGGAAATTTTTTGATCACAATATCTTTTTGGAGGCAGTTTAAACTTCTTTGGAACACTTCATCATATTCTTGCAGAAGAGAAGAAAACTCAGCTGGATAACTTGAATACTCAGGAACGGAAGTAACATGTGTTACTTGTAACATCAAAACCTCCTTCAAATGCCTAAGGGTATTTAACATGGATTAAGTTGGAGTCATGTCAATTGGCTTATTGTTCACATCCTTCAAAACATGTATCTTCCCTTCTTGCTCAAAGTGCAGTGAATAGCTCTTAAAGCTTAGCCAAACTCCTTCTAGAGTTTTCACGCAGTCAGCACCTAACACTAACTGGCTAGTTCTCAAAGGGAGAATATAGAAATTGGCTTTGATGACTACTCATTCATAGAAATATTCAACATTCTCACATAAGAACCAGTATCAAACAACGCATATACTTCCCTTTTTTATATCATTGTAACACCGAATCAAAAACAAAATAAAATTATTATTAATATTAATATTAATATTAATATTATTATTTTTGTCTACTAGTTTGTACGTGCAACACATGTGCATTATAATATGTTGTAGTGCCTGTATTATTCATTTATTATATTCATATGGATGAAGAATATTTTATTGTGGGCTATTAATACTGATTAGAATTAATATTTATAGTAAGAGAATACTAATTGGGCCCATATGAGCCCAGTACAATACAAAACACAAACCAAAGCCCTACCGGCCCATATATATGAGAGGGTGAGAGAAACTTTTTCTCATTTTTGTTGGTTTTTGTTTTGGAGTGCTTTTGGATTCTTGGAGAAGAAGGACTTTTGGTGACTTTTAAATAAAGAATTCAACATTAAGAGGTGGGTGTTCTTGTATTCTTTTGATTTCTATTGATGTTATTTTAATATAAAGAGCATGCTAGATTGTTTGAAAACACTTATTCTAATCATAGAGACGATATGAATTGATGCATGATAAATATGATTTGTATGTTCTTTATATTGTATTGAATGATGTTAAAAAGATAAGTAGTTCTAGTTGTATTGCGTTGTTCACAAAAATATATTGTAACACCCTGAATTTTCAAATCCTATTTATACTTGAAATTTGTTTGATTTTTTTTCTTTTTACGTGTTGTGTACGTAAAAATTTATGCATGCACTTCTCTAAATTATTTCATGAATTAGTAATCCCCATTTACTTTCTTAGAAGCCTAATCTTATCCTAAGCCTAATTTGTCTTTTGTAGCCCACATTAGTTAATTAATTAATTAAATTAGTAGAGCCCATAGTCCCATGGCCCATTAGAGAGCCCATGTAATTTAATTAATCTTTATTTTAGTCTAACTTCTAGTGTAGACTCAAATAATAGACAATTAATTAAACTAACATGTACAACTTGTAGGTGGGGGACACTAGGGTAGCACGTGCTTGCACAAGAGTGTGCAAAACACACCCCTTAGGAGTTGGCCGGATGGAATCAAGAGAGAGGGAGAGATGGGAGTAGTGGTGAGGTGGTTATCTCATTCATGGGTGGTTATGGCAACTTTCAAACTCATCCTAGCCTTTAATCCCTAACTATTGATTTAATCATAGCCCTTTATTTTCACCAAAATTATGTATAAATACCCCTCTTTTTCATAAGTCATTCTTGTAGGGCCCCAAATTTCTAATATAATATCTTAGAAAATACGTTGTACAATTTCTAGCATCAACTTCAAATGTAATATTAAACACAGCCAAATACTAATAAAATTTTCAACTTTCATTTCAATAATCAATTACATAGTACAACGGAATACAATACACCTTAAATCACAATTCTCTTTTATTTACAACACTTTACAAATTACATAAGTCACTATATCAATTGAACTCAGGCATCCAACTCTGAGCCTTAAGAAATCATGTGTAAAATATGAGGCTAGAGATAACCCTAATCCCCAAACTAAAGGGGTCAGCCATAAAGGTGTGAGTGACATAAAACAAAGCAACATAATTAAATCATAAAACATAGAGTCATCCACAACATGTATCATCAGCAAGAGTAAATGAAATGAGAAATAACAAATAAGTAAAGCATGAAAACATCAAAGAATATAAGATAGTAAATAGTAAATCATGAAAACGTCAAGTGATTCTAGACTAAGTGTCAAGTGTAGGAAAAACAAGAAGAACACAAGCATAAAATCAAGTCAAGAAAACACAAGCTCTATATGCTAACTCTCTAATGCGTACTTGTCGGATTATATGCATTCCATAGTACATAGGTCTGGTGCAAGCCCTTAACGATCTCCACTTATAGGGATAACCCCTCGTTATGCAACTAATCCTACTATGGTGATGGAAAACAAGATCCAGAATACTCTGCGAATAGGCACCACAGCCCTCGACGCGCAAGTATCATGTAAGATAGCTCAAAAATAACCTGAGAATCATCTCCCAAACCCGTGTACCCCACGAATAGGCTTGTAAGGCCCTCGACGTGCAGATACACGAAGTACATTCCGTGAATAGGTCTACCGAGCCTTGACACGCGAATGCACCCTGCATGCTCCGTGAATAGGCCTGCACACCATCGACATGCGAACACACAAATGTCCTCTCGAGACAGAACACAACAAACAGTCCTGGAACGCATCCGTTGGACTAAACAAAACTATGAGCCTATACTTACGTTTCCCAAGTTCCATCACATCTCTACTAGTGCCTGTCCTTAAGTTGGTTATTATTAAAACACCAAAAATCCTCATCTCTAGAGTTAGTGTATCCTGCCGGACTTAAATACTCAACAACAACCAAACTAAGACCCCCCAGGTCTAACTCAACAAATCTCAACTGCCGGTTTCAGGATTCCCACTCAACTGCTAGAGATATCAACAAGACCAAAACTCACTAATCCATCCTCAAAACGATCAAAGGGAGAAACCTCTTGTAATACTCCGATTTTCATTTATGAAAATTATTTATTTAATTTTGCACGTAGTGTGCACGTGCAATTTTTGTAGTATGAAATCTTATAATTATTTTTTATTATGAATGATGTGTTTATATGTGTTCTTTAATTATTTTTATAAAGGCCTATTTTTCTTCAAATAAACATAAGCCTTTCTTTCTAGCCCAAATCTAATTTATTTATTTTCTTTTATAAAACTATTATTTGGCCTATTAATTAAAGCCCATGAGTTATTCTTACTTTAATTAAAACTTGTAATGTAGAACATATTTTAAAGATTATTTTTATTGAAAATATAATGTACAACTTTTGTTAAATGGAGACAAATGCATGAACGTGCATTGCATGTACACGTGCCAATGCACCACATGTAGGCCGATTTTTACATGGAGGGAAAAGGAAAATTTGAATGGAGTCATGGGTGGTGGTTGCTTGATCATGGTTGGTTATTGTAACTCCTCCTTGAATCATAGCCTTTTGTTTCTAACTCCTAGTTTGATCCTAGCCTTCCATTTACACAAATTTTTAGTATAAATACCCCCCCTAGCCTTGTTATTTTTGTACTCTTTAATTCTCCAAGACTTATAGTATAAAATTCATTATTAGTAGTATAGTAAGTGAGTTAAAAGATTGAGAGTTGTGTGTGAAGAGTTGTGTTGCACCAAGAAGGGAAGGCCGGCATCTTTGGAGCTCGGGTTGGCATCTTGAAGGGCTCGTGTGCACATCGAGGAGGAGGAGGATCGCTCTCTTGGCAAGGACTTTGTTTAGGAGGTGTTGCAAATTGTATTTCTCTCCAATTAAGGTGGGTTATTTTCTATGTTTCTAATTAGAAAGCATGCTAGAATTGAATTGAAATGATGATGCATGAAAAAGATTAATAAGAGTACATTTTAATTGGAAAAGTGGCTTATTAGTTGATTGGAATGTTAATAAATAGCTTGTATGTGTTTCTATCATCAAACTTAAGTTGTGTGTAAGATAATTAAAGCTATGGATTGCTTAAAGAAAAACTCATTGTTAGCATCAAAAACTATATGCAAATATTAGTAGACGAAAATGTTGTTTCACCCACTTGAATGTACCTCTTGTGATAATGTTGTAATGAATGACAAAAAAAATAATAATTTGTGGGCTTGTGAAATGAATAAAAACAGAGAATTGATATAGAGATTATTGATGTTAAAATTGGGTAAGAAATGTCGAAAAAGAAATGAGGTAGTAGTAGCATATAATTCGAACTAATTGTATGAAAAATATGTGTTTAATTATTGGAAAAATTATTTTTAATTTACTGGAGTATAAATTATTATGGGAATAATTGATCTGGAAATTTACAGTAAGTTTAGTAAAAGCAAAAATCAAATGAGAGCTTTTGAACGTCGAAATGTTCTATTAAACAGAGAGAGTTGATTTAATTAGAGTTCGAGTTGTACTGAGACAACCTGAGCCTATAGCTCAAGTGGTTGGGAGGCTCCTAATCGCAACAGTATGCGGTGGGTTTCTCACAGGTCGATGGTTCGATTCCTGTCAACACCATATATTTTGTTTTGCACATTTAAAAAATTAATTAACTTCAGCCGAGAGCATTTAAAGCTCTTAATCCCCTTTTATACCGATCGGCGCGACTGGCCTAGTGGTCAGAGTGGGCGGCTTGTTTCCCTATGGTTGTTGGTTCGAAACCTGGTCTCGGTCAGTGTTTAACTTGTGGAAAAAATATTTTTTTAGGTGGATTTTGATAATTAAAAAGTATGAAAAAAAATACTATTGTTATCATAAAATTATGTGGGGCTTATGAAAAATAAATTGGGAGTTATTAAAATAAAATAGAGTATATTTTTGAGAACAAAGGTATAAATAGAACTATGGTTCTACTCTTATATTTTTGTGAAAGTTATAATTCGCAAAAGAACTTGAAATAAAGTGTTAGAAAAGAATTATAAATAAGAAAGAAAACACATGAAGTGAAGTGGTATGAATTATTCTTATTGAAGAATAGTGTGACAATTATGAGTTGTGAATACTCATTGTGACCATATAATTAGTGATGTGATTTTAATGTGAAAATGATATTTGATGAATTACTTGATGAATAATTGAATTCTATGTATTGTTATGGACTCATGAATAATTTAGAAATCATGTGATTGGAAAAGAGGAATGTCATTGAGTAGGAAAACTCAAACATGTGAATTTATGAATTGTAATTGAAAATTAAGGTGTAGCCAAAACTCACACCGACAAGTGAAAAATGATGAATTATGATTATTGATATTGAAAAGACCAGTTTGGTTCATTGTGAAATGAAAGAAATAAGACCGGTAGTAGTAAGAGGGCTAACTCTAAAAGATTGATTTTGTTCATGATTTCATTAAACTAAGAATTAGTTACATAGTGAAGATGTGATGAAAGTAAGAGAAACATATTGAGTATGAGGGCCATTGGATTGGCGGCGAGAGAGTATCCCAGGATGTCCCATGATGAGTCATGATAGGGCGTGGATACTGCTCCAGAGTACCGTCCCGGTGGCGACGCTCGTGGGGTGTTGGACGACTGTGGGTGGTGTCATGTCTATGGTAGGAGCTGAATTACCACAGGATACCTGTATGATGAGTCATGTGTCAGTGCGTTGGGATTCTCTCCAGGGTGCCTAGACATGAGTTCGTATGTCAGAAAACATCTAGGATACTTACCGTAGTTACAGTAGTAGATTAAGACATGACGAGGGATTGAACCCTACAAGATGAAGAACGATTAAGGGCTTGCCCTCGGACCTATGTAGTATGGGATGCATAGAATCCGAACAAGTGCGCATTAGTGTCATGTAATATAAATAATTGTATTAAGGACTAAGTGCACAATCACAACACGACATCAATAGGGTATTCCCTTTAGTTTGATATGTGACAAGTTTGTGTTTGTTAAATATAGAAAATCAGTTATACTATTTCCAGCATAGAGAGGATGGCCGTGTATAATGTTCGTCGGTTGAATAAACTGACGTACCCACAGTTTTGTATGCAGGGTAAATGACATGATAAAGATTAAAGAAGCAGAGATGCTTAGAGATTATTCAAATGTTGATGTACATTTATTTAAATGTTGTAAATTTGCTTCCGCTGTAAAATGTAAAGTGTAAAGTTTTCATGTAACTCTGATGTAAAGTGAAAAGTTTTAAATTCCTTGTAAAATTGTACGAAAGAAGTGTAAAGATCCTGTGGAATCTCGAATTCAGTATATTTCTGGAATTCGGGGTGTTACACCTCTCCAATCAACAAAATCTAAATATTTATAAAATTTCAGAATCCAAATCCAATAATAAAATGTCTTGAAAACATATGTTCTGTAGAAAGAATAACATTTAGAATAGTAAGTTATAGATCCAAAAAAACATTTAAAGAATCAATCATTTAAAGAACCTCAGAATAACTCAAGAAAGCATCAGTATCAGTCGACTGTAAATTTCCAGTGCGAAGATCCAACATTTTTTAGAAAATAAATTCTAAGTGTTGACGGTCGACTGTAAAATACACCAGTCGACTGTCCAGAGCGAAAATCCAATAATTTTTTAAGAAATAATTCTAAGGGGTACCAGTCGACTGTAAAAGTCCTCAGTCGACTGTCCAGAACGAAATTTCAAGAAAAACTAGAGAACATAGCAGCCGGATCGTGTCGGTCGACTAAGAAGTCATGCCAGTCGACTGTCGACCCAGACTGCAGACCTTTGGTTGTGCACATTTCAACCGATACGCAGTTTTACTTTACAAAAACGAAATTTATCAAAAGTATGTTTCTGATATGATCAAATACAACTTATAGGATATACAAAGATCCATAAAAACCAATCAAAATCGCTTGAATTGATAAAATAACTTTTTGATGAATTTCTTCAAAATAAAAACAGGAACGTGTGCATATATCAAAATTAGAGTTTTTAAGAATCAGTCATACATCAAAATAACTTGTTTTATATTCGGAAACATATCAATACCAAAATAAGTTGAGATATAGTCAAATCCTTCGAAAACACATAAAAACTCAATTTCTTCTTAAACAACAAAAATACGATATTTATGCAAAACGTTTATGCATAATCGTGCACCAAAGAAAACTTCACCAATCCATAAACTAAAATAACAAAATATTCAGATATCAAACTTAGTATTTGAGTAAATCCAAATTCAAATGAAATCTTTCACAAAATCACAAATCCCCAAATTTAATCAAATTTATGTATCAATCCCCAATTTTAGTCATCACAACTCAAATCCTCAAGACATGGTCTTTTAATCCATTATTCATTCTCAAGATTCCTCAAACTCAAACTCAACTATTCTCAATAGTTGATTCATAAACAAATTTATTATTAACATGGCCAAGTTGCTTTCATTCAACTCACTAATAGTCCCAAAAATCAATTTACATCACTTACAAAAAACAAAACACCAAAACAATTTACATCACTTACATACAACATACACAAAGCAAAACATTCAAGTCACTCACCTCAAATGAAGAATCCAATCGAATTAATGGAGAATAAGCAAAACTCTTCTTTTGCGAAATCCAAGATCTTCTCTTTCAATCTCCTAGAAAAATAAAAACAATAAAACCTTTGTGTTGTGCAGTGAAAGACGGCTGCACTCCTTCTTTTATATAGGCCAGAATTGAAGGATTAGGGTTTTAAACACATTTGCAAAATAATCCTTTAACAAATTATTACTTTACATATATAAACCTTTCTTTATAAAGTAGTTAAAATAAGTTAAATAAATTAAAACCAAATCATATCCTTTTACTACTGAGTTGTCCAGCAATCCAGCACAGCCCAGAAATAAAGAAAATTCGGATTTGTACTCAGGGTGGCAATTTTGCACAAAAGTCATTCTTTTTGTAATATTTGCAAATACATCACAAAATATTCGTAAAAATCAAAAAAATTCAGAAATAATATCTAATAATACATATTATATTTTCCAATTAAAATATATGACTTTTACTTTCCAGGAAAATATTTGCACAAAATCCAACATAAATTCCATATTTGCAAAAACACCATATTTGTTTAAATCTTTACCAAATCAACTCTAAATAGGATTTAAATATATTTTAATTTCAATGATGGCCATGGAAAGCCCAAAAATCAGTAAAAACAAATTTTCATTATTTATAAAACGGTTTTTTACATGAAAGCCCCTCTCTTTCGAGGTATGTATAAAAATAGTTTCTTTATTCAGAAAAATCCCAAAATTTAGAATATACTCTATTTTAAATAGGAGAATTTATTAAAACTATAAAATTGGATATTTACACAAAAAATATTTACACGTGTTTTGCACGTGCAAAAAGATAAATCTTTAGAAAAATATTTATTAAATCTCCAGAAAATTATTTTAATTCATTTATAAATCTTTAAAATTATATTTAAAAATACGGGGTACTACAATTCTTGTACCTATTTTCATTATAAGAGAAAGACATATACTAGAGAGTAAAAGATTGAGAGACAACAGTAAGAGAAAGATTAGAGTAAGATTGTGTGTTCCATTCAAGAGGAGGCCGGCTAGCACCCAAGGAGCATTGGTGGTTTTGGGTTCCAATCAAGCACCAAGGAGGAGAAGGCAATTGCAATACATTCTAGGAGGAGAATGCCACTTTCTTGCATTCTAGGAGCGTTCATTTCATTTTCTCCAAAATAGGTGGGTGTTTCTCATGACTTCTAATTTAGATACCATGTTAGGAATGATTTGATAAGTGGTTATAAAGAAATCAAGAAATTTTAGTCTCATGCTTGATAGATTAGAGATGGAATGATCATTTAGAGAATGGTTGTGAAGATGATTGCTAATTGATAAAGGTGGACAATTTTTTCTCTACTTTTAAGTAGTACCATGATAGGTTTTGTGCTAATCACATTAAACTAAATAAATGGAAATATTGTTCTTTGATAATACCATGATTTAGGTGAAAGTGAAATTTTAGAAATTGTGTAAGAACCTCCATATGTGGTAGTAAATTATGCTTGTTGTAATTGATGCTAAATAAATCCAAAAGCCGTATGTTAGTTATCAGAAAAATAAACTTTTTGCAATTTAGACAAAGTTCTGGAAAGGAACAATTTGGGTGTTAATCAAAAAGAAAGAAGAAATGATTCCAAATTTCGGTTTTTTGTTGCTGAACAGTCGACCAAATTGGCATAAATAGTTGACTGTCCTGGGTATCTAGTTCTTCGAGTTGTAATTCTCGCAGAACAGTCGACCGTACATGTTTAACAGGTTTGGGAGGCCTATTCACGGAATGTACTTGGTGTATCTGCACGTCGAGGGCCTTTCAAGCCTATTCGTGGGGTACACGGGTTTGGGAGATGATTCTTCGGTTGTTTTGAGCTATCTTACATGATGCTTGCGCGTCGAGGGCTGTGGTGCCTATTTGGGAGTATTCTGGATCTTGTTTCCCATCACCGTAGTTGGATTAGTTGCATAACGAGGGGTTATCCCTATAAGTGGAGATTGTTAAGGGCTTGCACCGGACCTATGTACTATGGAATGCATAGAATCCGACAAGTACGCATTAGAGAGTCAGCATATAGAGCTTGTGTTTTCTTGACTTGGTTTTATGCTTGTGTTTTTCTTGTTTTTCCTACACTTGACACTTAGTCTAGAATCACTTGACGTTTTCGTGAATTACTATTTACTATCTTATATTTCTTGATGTTTTCATGCTTTACTTATTTGTTATTTCTCATTTCATTTACTCTTGCTGATGATACATGTTGTGGATGACTCTATGTTTTATGATTTAATTATGTAGCTTTGGTTTATGTCACTCACACCTTTATGGCTGACCTCTTTAGTTTTGGGGGTTAGGGGTCATCTCTAGCCTTATGTTTTACAGGTTGTTGTTGCTTAGAGCTTGGGGTTTGGATGCTTGAGATATATTGATGTAATAGAGCTTTTGTGTAAATTTTGTAAAAGAAGTGTTGTAAAAAAAAAGTTTGTAATTCAAGGTGTTTTGTATTCTGCTGTGTTATAAATGGGTGTTGTAACAAAAGTTGAAATAAAAATTATCTGTGTTTTTGGACTGTGTTTAATATTACATTGAAGTTGATGCTGGGAATTGTGCCACGTATTTTCTAAGATATTATATTAGAAATTTGGGGTGCTACATCTACAAGGAGCAGCTGTTTTCTCCAAAATAGATCTTCGAACAGGATATCATCAATTTTGAGTGAAAGCGAAAGATGTGCATAAGACTGCGTTCAGAACTTGACACGGGCATTACGAATTCTTAGTTATGCCATTCGGAGTGACGAATTCACCTGCAATTTTCATGGATATGATGAACAGAGTTCTGAGGCCGTTCATTGATTCTTTCGTCGTAGTATTTATCGACGATATTCTTGTGTACTCCAAGTCGGAGGAGGAGCATACGGAGCATCTGGTAACAGTTTTGAAGAAGCTTCAGGAGCATGAGTTGTATGCCAAGTTATCCAAGTACGATTTCTGAAAATCTGAAGTGGCATTCCTAGGTCAAACCCTTTCTAAGGAGGGAGTGTCAACTGATCCTCAGAAGATAGAGGCAGTGAGAGATTGGGCAAGACCTACTACAGTAAAAGAAATTAGGAGTTTTGTTGGGCTGACTGGATACTACAGGAGATTTATCTAGGGCTATGCTCAGATAGCCGTGCCACTCACTGGTCTGACCAAGAAGAATGTGAACTTCAAGTGGACTGAGCAGTGCGAGGCAAACTTTCAGGATTTGAAAGAGAGGCTGACTACTGCTCTCATTTTGGCTTTTCCTAGAGTAGGTATTGAGTACGATGTCTACAGTGATGCTTCACATCGTAGGCTTGGTTGTGTCTTAATGCAAGAAGGGAAGGTGATCGCTTATGGGTCTAGGCAACTAAGACCGCATGTGAAGAATTATCTGACTCATGATCTGGAGTTGGCTGTGATTATATTTGTCTTAAAGCAATGGAGGCATTATGTGTATGGTAAGAAGCTGAACATGTACACAGACCACAAAAGCATGAAGTACATATATCAGCAGAAGGATTTGAACCTGAGGCAAAAGAGATGGTTGGAAGTGCTTGAGGACATTCGTCCGGAGATCAAGTATCATTATGGGAAGGCTAATGTTGTGGCTGATCTACTTAGCCGAAAGAGCAGTCTGGCGAGTTTGACTACGACTCAGGGGCATCTGGCAGAGGAGTTAGATCGAGCTGGTATTGAAGTTGTTCTGCAAGGCTTGGAATCATCTTTAGCTCAGTTGAGGCTTCAACCAACATCGAATGAAAGGATTATCGCATGCCAGAAGGAAGATACAGAGATTCAGAAGATGAAGGAGCAGGTTGGTGCTAGCAGGTTATCCGAGTTCCAGATCAGGGATGATGTGTTGTGGTTCGGATAGAGGTTGTGTGTTCCGGATCAAGCAGAATTGCGGGAGAACATTCTTCAGGAGGCACACGCTACTCTTTTGTCTGTACATCCTGGGAGTACCAAGATGTATAAGGACATTAAGCAATACTTTTGGTGGTCAGGTTTGAAGTGGGATATGGCCGAGTTCGTGGCGAAGTGTGAGGTTTGTCAACAAGTCAAAACCGAGAATCAGAAACCCGGAGGTCTATTGCAACCGTTACCTATTCCGGAATGGTAGTGGGATAACATCAGTAGGGATTTCATCACCGGCTTGCCCAAGAGTTCAAAGGGAAATGATGCGATTTGGGTCATAGTCGATCGACTAACCAAGTCCGCTCATTTCTTAGTGATGAAACTCACTACTTCGATGGACAAGTTGGCTGAGCTGTATGTTGGTGAGATGGTCAGGCTTCATGGTGTTCCGTTAACCATTGTGTCTGATCGGAATGCGCGGTTTACTTTGTATTTCTGGAGGAGTATTTAGACAGCTCTGGGTACCAAGACGGATTTCAGCACTGCTTTTTATCCACAGACCGATGGGCAGATCAAGAGAGTCAACCGTATTCTTGAAGATATGCTTCGGTGTTGTGTACTAGACTTTGGAGGCAGTTGGGAAAGGCATTTAACTTTGGTGGAGTTTGCCTACAACAACAGTTTTCAGACTAGTATCGGGATGGCGCCGTACGAAGCTCTGTATGGTAGGAAATGCAGAACACCTGTTTGTTGGTTTGAAGTTGGGGAACGGTAGATGTTTGGGCCTGAGATTATGCAGCAGACATCTGAAAAGATTGATCTAATCAGGAAGAGATTGGTGGATGCTCAGAGTAGGCAGAAGAGCTATACAGACAACCGGAGGAGGGACCTTGAATTTGAGGTTGGTGACTTTGTCTTTCTGAAAGTTTCACCTAGCAAAGGCGTGATTCGCTTTGGCAAGAGTAGGAAGTTAGCCCCGAGGTTCATAGGCCCGTACAAGATATTGAAGAGGATTGGAAAAATTGCTTACCGGTTAGAGTTGCCGGAAGAGTTGTCTCAGGTGCACAATATTTTCCACGTATCTATTCTGAGAGGTTACATTCCAGATCTGAGTCATCATTTGTCCGAAGTGCCGGAGGGTTTGTAGTTGGATCTGAGTTACATTGAGCTTCCGGTTGAGGTTGTTGATCGTCGGGAGAAAGTCTTGAGGAACAAGATTATACCGATGGTCAAAGTAGTTTGGAGAAACCAGTTGGTTGAAGAGGCTACTTGGGAATCTGAGGAGAGGATGATGAAGGATCATCCTGAGCTCTTTGTTTGATTCGTATCTCCTTTCCTTTTCTTTCTTATCGTTTGTTGTATTTCTGTTTTCTCACCCTTTAAGTGTAGTTCCAAGGACGGAAATATTCTAAAGAGGGATTGCTTTTAACACCCTGGATTTTCAAATCCTATTTATACTTGAAATTTGTTTGATTTTTTTCTTTTTACGTGTTGTGTACGTAAAAATTTATGCATGCACTTCTCTAAATTATTTCATTAATTAGTAATCCCCATTTACTTTCTTAGAAGTCTAATCTAATCCTAAGCCTAATTTGTCTTTTGTAGCCCACATTAGTTAATTAATTAATTAAATTAGTAGAGCCCATAGTCCCTTGGCCTATTAGAGAGCCCATGTAATTTAATTAATCTTTATTCTAGTCTAACTTGTAGTGTAGACTCAAATAATAGACAATTAATTAAACTAACATGTACAACTTGTAAGTGGGGGACACTATGGTAGCACGTGCTTGCACAAGAGTGTGCAAAGCACAACCCTTGGGAGTTTGCCGGATGAAATCAAGAGAGATGGAGAGATGGGAGTAGTGGTGAGGTGGTTATCTCATTCATGGGTGGTTATGACAACTACCAAACTCATCCTAGCCTTTAATCCCTAACTATTTGATTTAATCCTAGCCCTTTATTTTCACCAAAATTATGTATAAATACCCATTTTTTTCATAATTCATTCTTGCACCTATTTTCATTATAAGAGACAGACATATACTAGAGAGTCAAAGATTGAGAGACAATAGTAAGAGAAAGATTAGAGTAAGATTGTGTGTTCCATTCAAGAGGAGGCCGGCTAGCACCCATGGAGTATTGGTGGTTTCGGGTTCCGATCAATCACCAAGGAGGAGAAGGCAATTGCAATACATTCTAGGAGGAGAAGGCCATTTTCTTGCATTCTAGGAGCGTTCATTTCATTTTCTCCAAAATAGGTGGGTGTTTCTCATGACTTCTAATTTAGATACCATGCTAGGAATGATTTGATAAGTGGTTATAAAGAAATCAAGAAATTTTAGTCTCATGCTTGATATATTAGAGATGGAATGATCATTTAGAGAATGATTGTGAAGATGACTGCTAATTGATAAAGGTGGACAACTTTTTCTCTACTTCTAAGTAGTACCATGATAGGTTTTGTGCTAATCACATTAAACTAAATAGATGGAAATATTGTTCTTTGATAATACCATGATTTAGGTGAAAGTGAAATTTTAGAAATTGTGTAAGAACCTCCATATGGGGTAGTAAATTATGCTTGTTGTAATTGAAGCTAAATAAATCCAAAAGCTGTATGTTAGTTATCAGAAAAATGAACTTTTTGCAGTTTAGACAAAGTTCTGGAAATGAACAATTTGGGTGTTAATCAAAAAGAAAGAAGAAATGATTCCAAATTTCGGTTTCTTGTTGCTGAACAGTCGACCAAATAGGCGTAGATAGTTGACTGTCCTGGGTATCTAGTTCTTCAAGTTGTAATTCTCGCAGAACAGTCGATCGTACTTGTTTAACAGTCGACTACCCCGTCCATTTTATTTTCGAGTTTTGAAGCATCGCAGAACAGCCGACTGGTCTTGTTTAACACTTGACTGCCCTGATCCATTTCATTTCGAGTTTTTAAATCTTTACAAAACAGCCGACTGGCCAAATTTAACAGTCGACTCTCCAGACTGTTTTGATTTCTCAGGTTTTGAATTGTCTCTTGATGAAAATAAATGTATTGCTTAAAAGAATTTGAAAAGAGATTTGATAATGGAAAGATTGAAGATTGAATGTGACAAGTTAGAAAATGAATTTATTTTGTCTTATGCATGAAAATTGTACATGAAAGTGAAGTTAAATATCCTGATGAATTATGAAAGGTTTTGTAAATATGAATACACAAATGCTATGGACATGAAATGAGATTTTGAACTGGAGGGTGGCTAAGTCCTATTATCGGCAAGTGAATGAATTATATTTTATTTTTTTGGATGAATAATTGAGATGAAAGACCAAGTTGGTCAAGTTGTTGATTGAAACCGGTATAGAGGAAAGAGCAAACTCTAAGGGTTGATTTTATTCATGATTCAAATAAACTAAGGATTTAGAACACATATTGGTGATGTGACGAAAGTGAGAGAAAAATACGAGTAGGAGAGCCATCAGATTGGCGGTGTGAGAGTGATTCATAGACTGCCTGCTTGATGCGTCATGACATGGCGTGAGCACTAATCCGGAATTATCGTCCCGGTGGAAACGCTTGTGTGGTGTTTGGTGACTGCGGGTGGTGCCATCGTTCTATGGTGGAGGTTGAATTGTCCATAGTCTGCCTGCTTGATGCATCATGTTAGTGGGTAGGATTCCCCTCCAGGCTGCCTGGACATGGGCTCGTAGATCATAGAACATCTAGGATAATTACCGTAGTTACCGTAGTAGTTTAAGTCATGGCGAAAGATTGAACCCTATAAGATGAAGTAGGATTAAGGGCTTGCCCTCGGACCTATGTAGTATGGGATACATAGAATCCGAACAAGTGCGCATTAGTATCATATAACATAACAACTGCATTAAGGACTAAGTGCACAGCACAACACGACATCAATAGGATAGTCCCTTTAGTTTTGTTTGTGAACAAGTTTGTGGTTTGCTAAGTATTGAGAATCGTTATACTGTTTCTGGCATAGAGAGGATGGCCGTGTATAATATTTCATCAGTGAATGAATTGATGCACCCACAGTTTTACATGCAGGGTAAAGATGCTTGACAACTTGAAGTATACATGCTTCTCAAAGATTGATTTAAATGTTGTTTCATGTAATTACTGTAAAATTGCTTCCGCTGTAATAATGTAAAGATATAAGTAACTTTGATGTAAAGTAAGGTTTTTTTATTTTCTTGTAAAATTGTACGAAAGAAGTGTAAAGATCCTGTGGAACTTCGAATTCAGTGTGTTTTGGAATTCGGGGTGTTACATATATACATGTTATTCAAATTCTCACAAGCAAGAACCCATTTTATATCTTAATTTCATGCTATAAACGATTGTCGGATTGTGTTTTTTTTTGAGGTGAAAGGTGGAATAAAGCCACCCTGTTTCATTAATAAGTAGTTAATAAAACAACCCCGTGAACCTGGGGAGAAACAAAAGTACAGTGCGGAAAAAAGACAGTGCAGGAAATAAAACATAAACCCCCAACAAAACCCTGGGGGGTGGGTCTAAACCTCCAAACCTCAAACAGCCAAAAATACAGTAGGTGAAAAACAGACTAGCATGGTCTGCATCTATAGAGACTCTGATGAGCATGGATGGCGCCCCCTCAGTCGAAAGTCAGCCCAAATTCTGTCTCCTCATCATCAAACTCCTCCACCGAGAAAACTCTGGCAATCCTCCCTCTCGCTCCTGTAGCAGCAGCTGTAGCCCAAAAATAAATAAGATGTATGATATGAGTAAGGTTAGCAGAAATAGTTCTACATGAAGCTCGAAAATAAAAATTATTTCTGTCTAGCCATAACACCCATGTGGTTGCCGCAATGGCGATGTACCACGCATCCTTCATAGCGTGGCGACTCGATGCGAATTTGGGACCGATCCACAAATCCTCATACTCGTTGGGGTAGTCAGATATGCCTAGGGCTCTTAAAACCTCTACCATAGTCGCCTTACTCCTCGGGCAGTGAATAAAAAGGTGATTCAAAGTCTCTGTATGCATGTTACAGAACCCACAGTCAGTCCCAATCTGAGGTAGTCTTTTGGCCAGGTTCTCTCTCATTAGGATTACATTATTGAGCACTAGCCAGAGGAAGACTCTGACTTTTAATGGTGTTTTGGCCTTCCATAACACCTGTGCCCAGCTTGGTCTGCATCCCCGGAAGTGAATTCGATGGTACAGGGATCTGACTGTGAAAGCTCCTTTGGGCTCTAATCCCCATCGCATCTGGTCTGGACCTTGGGTACAAATCGTTCCGGTCCGCGTAATGTGTGCTTGCAGATCGAGCAATTGCTGATTATTCCTGGGGTAAGAGTTCCTTGGAATGACGACCTCCAATTTCCCCTCTTCCAAGTTTCTCCCACAGAGATTTTGGGTCGATTTGTTCTGGCAAATAGCTCCGGAAAAGTATCCCTAAGCGCATGGGCACCACACCACTTATCCCACCAAAATCTGGTGGACCGTCCATTACCGATAGTCGACGTGACTGCTGAATTGAACGGTCCACTGGCTTTGGTGATTCCTTTCCAAAATCTGGAGACCTTCGTCCCTACTCAAAAACCTAGGTTTCTCATACCTTTTCCCCTTAGGTATGGTTAGATGAAATCTTGCCATCCTTCCCCACTGTGGTGAAAAACCTTCCACCACCATTTTCCCAAAAGGGCAAGGTTCATATATCTAAGATCGATGATGCCTAGTCCTCCATGCTTCTTCTTCATGCAAGCAATACTCCATTTGATCAGATGATTCCCACCCTTAGTCGAATCTGCCCCTTTCCAAAGGAATCTTTTTCGGATTCGGTCAATCCTTTGGATAACCCACTTTGGAAGCTCAAAAAAGGACATGTAGTAGACGGGCAGATTAGACAAAACTGAGTTAATGAGTATCACTCTGCCCCCTAATGACAGCGACTTGCCTTTCCAACCAGTCTCTCCTCCACCCTATCTATTATCGGCAGCCAGTCCGACTTAGAGAGTCTCCCTGGTCTAAGTGGGAGCCCTAAGTATTTGATTGGGAACTCATTCGTCATGCAGTTTAGGATAGTTGCATGTTCCTGAGCTTCTTCATCAGGAGAGTAATGGAAATTAGTGCACTCTTGTGGAAATTAATCCTCAGACCTGACCAGGCTTCAAAATAGTAGAGGGCCCCTTTAAAGCAAACTGTTTCTGATCTGGAGCCATTCCCAAACAGAAGGGTGTCATCAGCGTATTGGAGGATCGTGCATCCCTGACTGGAGGAGCTGCCGGCCACAGGCGTAATCCAGCCTTTTCTCTGACAATTTTCTAGCATTCCCCTCAGCACATCTGCTACAACAGTTAAAAGAAGTGGAGATAATGGGTCCCCTTGCCGGAGTTCCCTCTTGCAAGAAAACGCTGGACCTGGCCGCCCATTCACCGAAATTGCCATTTTACTAGTTTGTAGGCATTGTTTGATCCATCTAACCCATTTGTCCCCAAATCCTATCCCTCTGAGTGCTTCCAGCAGACACTCCCAGTCAACTGAGTCATATGCTTTCTCGAAATCCAGTTTTAGAAGGTAGTTCTTAGAATTGCTCGTATGGCAGTGGTGGAGAACTTGTTCAGCAGTGGCCACACAGTCCAGGATACATCTGCCCTTGATAAAACCCGTATGAGTTTTACTGATAATATTATCCATAATATTCCCCTGATGGATGGCCAGGACCTTTGTGATGATCTTTGCGGAGCAATTAATTAGGCTAATTGGTCTGAAATCTCCCACGCGCTTAGACTCCTCCCATTTGGGTATCATGACAACCTTCGCAAAATTGAACATGCCCAATTTGAGGTTGTGATGAAAAAATTCCTCCATCAATGCCATGATGTCCCCTTTAATTTCTTCCCAGAACACTTGGAAGAACATCATTGGGAAGCCATCTGGACCAGGTGACTTGTCTGCTCCCATTTGGCTGATGGCCTTTTTCACTTCCATTTCCGAGAAAGGTTCCTCTAAATTAGAGAGAGTTTGCCCAGAATCAATCTCGTATGCTTGCCAAGAATCTCCCCTTAAGGGGATCTTGAAGTCATTCTTCTTTCCAAAGAGGCCCTTATAGTAATTTTGGAAAGTTGTGGAAATCACCTTTTCATCCTGTGATGTTCCCGTGTCTGTCTGTATTGAAAGGATGAGATTCGATCTGCGTCTTGCGCTTGCCACTCTGTGGAAGTAGGCCGTATTCGCGTCTCCCTCTTTGAGCCACGAAATCCGTGATCTTTGTTGCCATTTGATCTCTTCTAACTTATAAAGATTGGCAACATTTCCTCGGAGCTCTAAAAGTTTATTTCTTTCATCTTGTGACAAGACTCTTGTCTCTTCCTCCCTTTCAAGCTCATCGATTCCTTCCAAAAAGCAATCTTTTGTACGCCAGATGGCCGAGAACCTAGACCGGTTCCATCTACGCAACCGCTTTCTGAGTCTGCAGATTTTTTCACACCACCGAGATGCTGCATCTCTGCCAGCGGTAGGGATTGCCCAATTTTCCATCACCATGTGGTGGAACCCTTGAATTTCCAGCCAGGCCTTTTCAAACCTGAATTTTCGTGGCCTCTTCGCTCCACGTCTCCCTACATCGAGCAAGATTAGGGTATGGTCAGATGTTGGTCTAGGGATCGACCTTGCTGAAGCCAATGGAAATTTAGCTTCTCATTCCATAGATACTAGTATCCTATCCAGCTTGGCCATCACCGGAGCCTCTTGCATGTTAGACCATGTGAATAGTCTATCATTAATAGGGATATCAATCAGCTCTAGCTCCGTAATCACCTTGTTGAACTCTTCTCTGTGTCTGTCGCTAGACCCTCTACCCTTGTGCTCGAAAGCAAACCTGGTGATATTGAAATCCCCCCCCCACAATCCAAGCTCCAGACTAGCGATGACGGATATCGACCAGCTCTTGCCAGAAGGCATCTCGCTGTGTAGCCACATTTGGTCCGTAGACGACAGTCACTGTCTGCATCCAGTCATCGGACCAGCGTTTCAGTCGGGCAGTCAGGGAGTACGTTCCACTGAATACGTCAGTGCAGGATAGAGTCTCTAAGTTGAAACCAATAGCGATCCCTCCTGAGGCTCCTGCGGATGGGCGTAAAACCTATTCCTTGATTCTGTGACCCCCTAGTCTATTGAGCTTGAGCCCGTGCTGGAGTTTGGTTTCCTGCAGTCCTGCCACTTCTGCCTTGGAGTTATTAATAACGTCTCTTACCATATCCCTCTTCCCCCTATCCCCTAGGCCCCTGACGTTCCAGAATAGTGTATTCATTGGGGGACTATGTCTAGGGTGAACGTTGGTGTGGGTGTGGGGCCGACAACATCCTCGGGGATGTTTGTCGACCCAGTGCTATCTCCTAGAGCGTTATCGCCACAGGTCTTAACTCTTTCGGTTTCCCAACCCTGAATTTTATTGAGGAGTAAAGCAATACGCTATGTGTTCCAAACCTCTAACCCACATGTTATAGCTGGACACAAAACTTCAGAGTCTGACATGAAATTAAAAATCGAAGCTAAATAACTTGTCGTACCTCCGTTATCGAATTTAGTGGCCTTGGCTGCCACGGCAACCTCAAGATAGTCGTCCAAGGACTCCACATGAGCCCTCTTAGGCGACCGCTGAACTTGGAATCCAACCCCCCTTCGATACTGACCAGAACTATCTCCCGGAACTGAGTCTGGAACTGTGGACAGGACCATCTCCGGTGAGATCTCCCTCTGGGTGTTAGCAATGAACTCGAACTCCACTGACTCCTCATCAGAAAAGGAAAATTCTTCATCTAGATTAAGCCGCCCTTCTAGATCCTCATCACTATCTGTGAGTAGGGTCTCCCCTTGTAGAGTAGGCACTCTCAGAGCGGATGTAATATCCCGGACTGATATTACCGTATATAAATTATTATTTTATTATTATTTTGTTTTAATTCCAAAATTAGAATATTTTACTCGGTTTGTTCATAGACATTATCTGTATCCAGATATCGGTCAGTATACATCCGTATTGTATCAAATTGATACCGTGACCTTCCGAACTAATAATATAATTTATTTTATTATTATTTCCGAGATTTAATTATTTTTATACGGATTATGCGAAGATTTTCGGTATACAGACATATATGCGCACGTACGAGTAGTATGTCGAGTGCATTATACAAATTGTGTGTTGTGTATTTTTGGACAACACTTGTTTTGTTATGACAAAACCTAGTAGAGTGTTAGGGTTTATAAGTGGTTAATCCTAGGGTTACAAAGATATAAGGGATTAAGGGAGATTACTAGAAACTATCTCTCCCACACCACACCTCCATCACATAGCATCTCCCCCACCTCACCCCTACCCTCCTAGGAGTATGGCCGGCCCCCATTATAGGGAAGGGGTTTTGTGCAATTGTATGTGTGCACATTTGCACTTTCCACCATTTCTCCCACCTATAAATACCCCCTTCCTCCACCCTTGTCTCATTTTAGAAGGATCAAAAAGAAAGAAGGAAAGAAAGAAAAAGAAAGAGAGAACACCATACTAATTGGAGAGTTTTCTTTGTAGGTCTTCTTTAGGAGTTCTTAGAAGCTAAGGGGAAGGAGAAGGAGCATAGGCTAGTCCTTCCTTCAAGGAAAACTAAGGTGGGGGTTTCTCTTTGTTTGTTTGTTTGTTTGTTTGTTTGAATGGTTGTTTTGATGTTCTTCTTCTTCTTATCCTCTTTGTTTTATTTTCTTTTTGGTGTGGTTGTTTTTGTATGGGATTCTTGTATGTATGTTTGTAAATAATAATAATAACCACATAAAAAGAAAACAAGCAAATGGTAGTGTTAAATACACATAAAGATCAAATATTTATAGTTGTAGTTGTTGTTTGTATTTGTTATTGGACTAAAATGACATAAGGCATATGAACTTGCACATACAACCGATTGGGGGTTGTAGGACTTGTAGGACTTGATGTGAACTTATACATAAAGCATTTGAACATTTTATACAACCATGGTTGGTTGTAGGACTTGTATTGGACTTGACTAAAAAGATAAGCATATGTTGGTTGAACCAAATATAGGTTCTTACTTATTTTATTATTGTTATTTTCTTTAATAATCTTAAGTAAGAGAACCTAAATTAGATGTTATCTCTAATTTATGAAAAAGAAATTAACCTAAATCACTAGTTGTAGAATGAATAAAAAGATCTTTTCTTTTATAATCACTAGTGATAATAAATCAATAAAGATTAGTAGACATTTAAGTAGTAGTAGTATGTTGTTAAAATAAAGTAGTAGTACCATGTTGTTAAAATAAAGTAGTAGTGGTATGTTGCTAAAATAAAGAAATAGTAGTAAGTGTTAAAAGAAGTAGTTGTAGATAGTTGTATGTTATATTCTTGGTTAAAATGAAGTAGTAGTAATAGTAGATAGTGGTAGATGCTTTTGTTCATGATTAACATAAAGTAGTAGTAGTAGATGATAAAAAGAAGTAATTGTAGATGCTTTTTATTATGTTAAAATGAAGTAGTAGAAATGGTAGATAGTTGTAGATGCTTGTGTTATATTCATGGTTAACATAAAGTGGTAGTAGTAGTAGATGATCAAAAGAAGAAATTGTAGATGCTTTATGTTATGATAGAATGAGGTAGTAGTAGTAGTAGATAGTTGTAGATGCTCATTTTATGTTCTTACTAAAATAAAGTAAATACCATGCTAAGATTGGATTAGATTAATTTAATGATGCTTAGAATGTTGTAGGATTCATTCTAAAATTATCTACCATATTTAGGAGTGTTATTTATGCTTGCAATGTTGTAGGATTCATTCTAAAATTTCCTATCATATTTAGGAAGGTTATTTATGCTTGGAATATTGTAGGATTAATTCTAAAAATTGCCTACCATGTGTAGGAATGATATACATGTTGTAGGATTCATGCCAAAATTGTCTATCATGTTTAAGAGTGACATACATGCTTACAATGTTGTAGGATCCATGATAAAATTACTTACCATGTTTAGGGATGATATGTACCATGCTAAGTCTTTCTACATGCTTAGAATGTTGTAGGTTAATCACGAAATAAATACCATGCTCACATTGTTGTAGGATTGATGCTAATTAATCTACCATGTTTAGAAGTATATATATATATATATACTTAAGAATGTTGCATGTTCATACTAGTAGCTATCCATGCTTAGTAAGATCTTCATACTAGTAACTATCCATGCTTTGTAAGATATTCATGCTAGTAGTTATTCTTGCTTAATAAGATTCATGCTAGTAGGAAGGTTGGATACCGTGCTAGATTCACTTATCTATGTTTAGATAATTGTAGGAAAGTGGATATCATGATATATAAATTTATCCATGCTTACATGCTTATAGGAAAGTTGTATACCATGCTAGATTAAATAAATATTCATGCTTACATGATACCCATGCTTAGATAAGTATATGTTCATGTTATGTTAGTAAGCGATCATGCTTAATCATTATTCATACTAAGTTAGGAGATGTCATGCTAATTGTTGTTATGTTAAGTTACTAGATGACCATGCTAATGATGATTTAGGTTAAGTTAATGGTATCCATACTAATGATATTCATGCTTAGATTAAAGTAACTACCCATGGTTAGTTATAGTGATTTCACCCATGTTTGTAGAAACTCATACTATGTTGTAGGTTGATACTTAACTAGTATACATGACTAGAGTGTTACTAAAATGTACACCATGCCATATGTTAGTGTTAAAGTAGCATACCATGTCTAGGAATGAGGCATACCTTGTTAAAGTTTAAATGCGTGCTTAGAATGTTGTAGGGTTAATGTTAGAATACCTACCATGCCTTGAAATGTTGTATGTTATATTAGTTATATATCCATGCTTGGGTTGTGGTGATTAGTCATGATAAGTAGTAAGCATTCACGCTCAAGTTATAACCTATGCTTGACTGTAGTGGACCTCATGTCTAGATCGTAGTGATATTCATGCTAAGATTGATATAAGCACATGCTTAATCATATTCGTACTTAGAAGTATTGTGGTGAGTGGTTATGTTATATAGTTAGATTGTCGTAGGAAGATGCTTGCAATTGTATGCCATACTTAAGGCGCTATAGATTGAAGTAATAAGGATTGGGAAGACCACCAGTAATAGTTAGTTGATAAAGGCTGTTATGTCGCCTTCGGTTTTTCATTAGTAGAATACCGATCATAGACCATTAGTAGATTCTTCTGTTGCTTCTAATAATAGAAGATCAAGTTTGCTAGTAAGCACGTTTGGTTGCTTTTAAGATTGATTACCTGTATGGTTGTTTGCATATGGTTGTGCTCGTACGTGGCTCGACTTGCCCGTATGTAGCTGTGGGTCTCATACGTAGCTTATTTGGCACGTATGTAGGTTGTTGTCTCGTACGCCGCTCGACCAGCACGTGCGTAGCTGTTAGTCTCATACGTAGCTTATTTGGCTCGTATGTAGGTTGTCGTCTCGTACGCGGCTCGACCGGCCCGTGCGTAGCTGTTGGTCTCATACGTGGCTTATTTGGCTGGTATGTACGTATTTATCTCCTACGAGGCCCGCCTGGCTCGTAGGTAGTTATGGTTTCATACGTAGCTTATTGGCTCGTATGTGGTTGTTACTCGTATGTAGCGTCTTAGCTAATACGCAGTTGTTGTGATCATCTAGGGTGACATCATTGCCCTAGGGCTATCGACCATCAAGACGTGTGTTTAGCTTACTCCTAGGGGACTGTGGACGAGTAACTTTGCGGGTGCCGTCAGATCTTAACCGTTGGTTGATTGCGGACCGGAGTGTGACGTAATCCAAGTTCAGGTAGTAGCATGCGAATGCGTTCGTATTGCCGGGGTCTTGGATCGATAGGCCATGAACTGGATCCTGAGGGATTCTGGTAAGTCTAGGTTGAGCAGCCTAGTAGAGTTGTCTTGTGAGGTCTAATTTAAGGCCTAGCATGTTGTGGTTATAATATTATCGTCCCTAGGATTGTCGAGTCAGGGACATCATTAAGGTAGTGACTTAAAAAGGTCATTTTGCTCAGACCCTAGCCGAAGAGAGAGGAGTTGGTTGTAGGGGGCGCCTTACGACCAACTTGTCCCTTGAGGCAGGCCTTAGGTGGTGATAATGGGTTGTACCTTCCTGTCAAAGGAATACGTACGGTGCCGTCTCACAAGTTGAGAACACGGGTTGCGTATCTCGCGCTGTTAATTCCTGGAGTACCGTGGTTGAAGGTGCCACAGGGTAGGCTTCGCGCTGCCCTGCGCTTGCGAGACCCCAGAGGGTGCCACAGAATGACGATCGTCTGTTTGTTGTGTGAGGTCCGGTGAGCCGGGTAGCAGTGGCGAACATAGACACCACGGGCATACTACATCAGTGGGATATGACCACGTCTGCAACCTCATCAGTCACGTGTAGGTGTCAGGAACAGGTTGTGTACAATTAGAAATTCATAACGCGGGTTCAAATCCCTATATATGGAGAAACGGCTTGAGATGGGGTCGCATGTAGTATGGGCTGCATGTTGCTTCGGAGACTTGCTGACGTTAGAATAGGGAGCATCCTAGTTCTATGTAAATATCGCATTAGAGTCTAGTCCTAGCACTCACGAATACTTAAACTACACCAACACCATTGCTATATTTTGTATGTTGTTTGGGAGATTCGCTGCTATATGATCAGCCTTTAAGTGTCAGTAAATACTGACGTCCCCACTTCCATAGGTACTGGATCGCCGAAGTACAAAGGCGAGATTCAGGAGGACTCAAGGCAAGGAAAGCAAGGAGTCAGTGTTATGTTTAGTTCCGCTGCAGTATATGTATTGATTATCTATTAGTGAGAAGTACTCAAGTGAGAGTTACCAAGTGTTGTTCTTCATTCCTTGTACTCTGATGTAAGATATTGAAGGTTGTAATACTTGGAAATGTAAAGGTAATATTGTAACTCTATTGTAAGGTATTGCAATTGTATAATGTTCGGACTTGTAATACATTGGGTATTGAATAAAAAGTTTTAAATTCTCCTGTTTTTCTGTGTATTGTGACTAATTGAAGAAAAGATCTTGGCTCGTGTCACGGTTTCCCAGTATTGGAAATCGGGGCGCTACAGAAGTGGTATCAGAGCTAACTTCAATTTACAGTCCAACACTGCAGGAAAATTAAACTTGGATGTCTTTTAGGAGTCGGGTCCTAGTTAGTTATAGACAATTGTAATTCATATTGTTGTTCCTTTCAACTTATGTTTTATGATTTTCCTATATCTGGAGCGTCAACTTGAGCAAATTACAGGAGAGAATCCTGGAAGTCGGAAGTGATGTTCATAGGACACGTCCTATTCTAAGGAGGGAGTAGCTACCGAATTGCGAAGGTTGGGTTCTTTGGAGAACCAGTTCGTGAATGATCCACTTGGGAGCCGAAAAGTAGCATAAGCTTTCTTTCCCTGAGTTATTAGGGTATGGGTGTTTGCCTGTTTTCCTAACTTAACGTAGTTCTGAGGACAGAACTATTCTAAGGAGGGAGTATTGTAATATCCCGGACGGATATTACCGTATATAAATTATTATTTTATTATTATTTTGTTTTAATTCCAAAATTAGAATATTTTGGTGATTTTCACCCGGTTTGTTCATAGGCATTATCTGTATCCAGATATCGGTCAGTATACATCCGTATTGTATCAAATTGATACCGTGACCTTCCGAACTAATAATATAATTTATTTTATTATTATTTCCGAGATTTAATTATTTTTATACGGATTATGCGAAGATTTTCGTTATACAGACATATATGCGCACGTACGAGTAGTATGTCGATTAGTGCATTATACAAATTGTGTGTTGTGTAATTTTGGACAACACTTGTTTGTTATGACAAAACCTAGTAGAGTGTTAGGGTTTATAAGTGGTTAATCCTAGGGTTACAAAGATATAAGGGATTAAGGGAGATTACTAGAAACTATCTCTCCCACACCACACCTCCATCACATAACACCTCCCCCACCTCACCCCTACCCTCCTAGGAGTATGGCCAGCCCCCATTATAGGGAAGGGGTTTTGTGCAATTGTATGTGTGCACATTTGCACTTTCCATCCTTTCTCCCACCTATAAATACCCCCTTCCTCCACCCTTGTCTCATTTTAGAAAGATCAAAAAGAAAGAAAGAACGAAAGGAAAAGAAAGAGAGAACACCATACTAATTGGAGAGTTTTCTTTGTAGGTCTACTTTAGGAGTTCTTAGAAGCTAAGGGGAAGGAGAAGGAGCATAGGCTAGTCCTTCCTTCAAGGGAAACTAAGGTGGGGGTTTCTCTTTGTTTGTTTGTTTGTTTGTTTGTTTGTTTGTTTGAATGGTTGTTTTGATGTTCTTCTTCTTCTTATCCTCTTTGTTTTATTTTCTTTTTGGTGTGGTTGTTTTTGTATGGGATTCTTGTATGTATGCTTGTAAATAATAATAATAACCACATAAAAAGAAAAGAAACAAATGGTAGTGTTAAATACACATAAAGATCAAATATTTATAGTTGTAGTTGTTGTTTGTGTTTGTTATTGGACTAAAATGACATAAGGCATATGAACTTGCACATACAACCGATTGGGGGTTGTAGGACTTGTAGGACTTGATGTGAACTTATACATAAAGCATTTGAACATTTTATACAACCATGGTTGGTTGTAGGACTTGTATTGGACTTGACTAAAAAGATAAGCATATGTTGGTTGAACCAAATAAAGGTTCTTACTTATTTTATTATTGTTATTTTCTTTAATAATCTTAAGTAAGAGAACCTAAATTAGATGTTATCTCTAATTTATGAAAAAGAAATTAACCTAAATCACTAGTTGTAGAATGAATAAAAAGATCTTTTCTTTTATAATCACTATTGATAATAAATCAATAAAGATTAGTAAACATTTAAGTAGTAGTAGTATGTTGTTAAAATAAAGTAGTAGTAGCATGTTGTTAAAATAAAGTAGTAGTGGTATGTTGCTAAAATAAAGAAATAGTAGTAAGTGTTAAAAGAAGTAGTTGTAGATAGTTGTATGTTATATTCTTGGTTAAAATGAAGTAGTAGTAATAGTAGATAGTGGTAGATGCTTATGTTCATGATTAACATAAAGTAGTAGTAGTAGATGATGATAAAAAGAAGTAATTGTAGATGCTTTTTATTATGTTAAAATGAAGTAGTAGAAATGGTAGATAGTTGTAGATGCTTGTGTTATATTCATGGTTAACATAAAGTGGTAGTAGTAGTAGATGATAAAAAGAAGAAATTGTAGATGCTTTATGTTATGATAGAATGAGGTAGTAGTAGTAGATAGTTGTAGATGCTTATTTTATGTTCTTACTAAAATAAAGTAAATACCATGCTAAGATTGGATTAGATTAATTTAATGATGCTTAGAATGTTGTAGGATTCATTCTAAAATTATCTACCATGTTTAGGAGTGTTATTTATGCTTACAATGTTGTAGGATTCATTCTAAAATATTCTATCATGTTTAGGAAGGTTATTTATGCTTGGAATATTGTAGGATTAATTCTAAAAATTGCCTACCATGTGTAGGAATGATATACATGTTGTAGGATTCATGCCAAAATTGTCTATCATGTTTAAGAGTGACATACATGCTTACAATGTTGTAGGATCCATGATAAAATTACTTACCATGTTTAGGGATGATATGTACCATGCTAAGTCTTTCTACATGCTTAGAATGTTGTAGGTTAATCACGAAATAAATACCATGCTCACATTGTTGTAGGATTGATGCTAATTAATCTACCATGTTGAGAAGTATATATATATATATATATACTTAGGAATGTTGCATGTTCATACTAGTAGCTATCCATGCTTAGTAAGATATTCATACTAGTAGCTATCCATGCTTAGTAAGATATTCATGCTAGTAGTTATTCATGCTTAATAAGATTCATGCTAGTAGGAAGGTTGCATATCGTGCTAGATTCACTTATCTATGTTTAGATAATTGTAGGAAAGTGGATATCACGATATATAAATTTATCCATGCTTACATGCTTATAGGAAAGTTGTATACCATGCTAGATTAAATAAATTTTCATGCTTACATGATACCCATGCTTAGATAAGTATATGTTCATGTTATGTTAGTAAGCGATCATGCTTAATCATTATTCATACTAAGTTAGGAGATGTCATGCTAATTGTTGTTATGTTAAGTTACTAGATGACCATGCTAATGATAATTTATGTTAAGTTAATGGTATCCATACTAATGATATTCATGCTTAGATTAAAGTAACAACCCATGGTTAGTTGTAGTGATTTCACCCATGCTTGTAGAAACTCATACTATGTTGTAGGTTGATACTTAACTAGTATACATGACTAGAGTGTTACTAAAATGTACACCATGCCATATGTTAGTGTTAAAGTAGCATACCATGTCTAGGAATGAGGCATACCATGCTAAAGTTTAAATGCGTGCTTAGAATGTTGTAGGGTTAATGTTAGAATACCTACCATGCCTTGGAATGTTGTATGTTATATTAGTTATATATCCATGCTTGGGTTGTGGTGATTAGTCATGATAAGTAGTAAGCATTCACGCTCAAGTTATAACCTATGCTTGACTGTAGTGGACCTCATGTCTAGATCGTAGTGATATTCATGCTAAGATTGATATAAGCACATGCTTAATCATATTCGTACTTAGAAGTATTGTGGTGAGTGGTTATGTTATATAGTTAGATTGTCGTAGGAAGATGCTTGCAATTGTATGCCATACTTAAGGCGCTATAGGTTGAAGTAATAAGGATTGGGAAGACCACCAGTAATAGTTAGTTGATAAAGGCTGTTATGTCGCCTTCGGTTTTTCATTAGTAGAATACCGATCATAGACCATTAGTAGATTCTTCTGTTGCTTCTAATAATAGAAGATCAAGTTTGCTAGTAAGCACGTTTGGTTGCTTTTAAGATTGATTACCTGTATGGTTGTTTGCATATGGTTGTGCTCGTACGTGGCTCGACTTGCCCGTATGTAGCTGTGGGTCTCATACGTAGCTTATTTGGCACGTATGTAGGTTGTTGTCTCGTACGCCGCTCGACCAGCACGTGCGTAGCTGTTAGTCTCATACGTAGCTTATTTGGCTCGTATGTAGGTTGTCGTCTCGTACGCGGCTCGACCGGCCCGTGCATAGCTGTTGGTATCATACGTGGCTTATTTGGCTGGTATGTACGTATTTATCTCCTACGAGGCCCGCCTGGCTCGTAGGTAGTTATGGTTTCATACGTAGCTTATTGGCTCGTATGTGGTTGTTACTCGTATGTAGCGTCTTAGCTAATACGCAGTTGTTGTGATCATCTAGGGTGACATCATTGCCCTAGGGCTATCGACCATCAAGACGTGTGTTTAGCTTACTCCTAGGGGACTGTGGACGAGTCACTTTGCGGGTGCCGTCAGATCTTAACCGTTGGTTGATTGCGGACCGGAGTGTGACGTAATCCAAGTTCAGGTAGTAGCATGCGAATGCGTTCGTATTGCCGGGGTCTTGGATCGATAGGCCATGAACTGGATCCTGAGGGATTCTGGTAAGTCTAGGTTGAGCAGCCTAGTAGAGTTGTCTTGTGAGGTCTAATTTAAGGCCTAGCATGTTGTGGTTATAATATTATCGTCCCTAGGATTGTCGAGTCAGGGACATCATTAAGGTAGTGACTTAAAAAGGTCATTTTGCTCAGACCCTAGCCGAAGAGAGAGGAGTTGGTTGTAGGGGGCGCCTTACGACCAACTTGTCCCTTGAGGCAGGCCTTAGGTGGTGATAATGGGTTGTACCTTCCTGTCAAAGGAATACGTACGGTGCCGTCTCACAAGTTGAGAACACGGGTTGCGTATCTCGCGCTGTTAATTCCTGGAGTACCGTGGCTGAGGGTGCCACAGGGTAGGCTTCGCGCTGCCCTGCGCTTGCGAGACCCCAGAGGGTGCCACAGGGTAGGCTTCGAGCTACCCTGCATTGGCGAAACCCTATGATTTGGATTTTGGAATGACGATCGTCTGTTTGTTGTGTGAGGTCCGGTGAGCCGGGTAGCAGTGGCGAACATAGACACCACGGGCGTACTGCATCAGTGGGACATGACCGCGTCTGCAATCTCATCAGTCACGTGTAGGTGTCAGGAACAGGTTGTGTACAATTAGAAATTCATAACGCGGGTTCAAATCCCTATATATGGAGAAACGGCTTGAGATGGGGTCGCATGTAGTATGGGCTGCATGTTGCTTCAGAGACTTGCTAACGTTAGAATAGGGAGCATCCTAGTTCTATGTAAATATCACATTAGAGTCTAGTCCTAGCACTCACGAACACTTAAACTACACCAACACCATTGCTATATTTTGTATGTTGTTTGGGAGATTCGCTGCTATATGATCAGCCTTTAAGCGTCAGTGAATACTGACGTCCCTACTTCCATAGGTACTGGATCGCCGAAGTACAAAGGCGAGATTCAGGAGGACTCAAGGCAAGGAAAGCAAGGAGTCAGTGTTATGTTTAGTTCCGCTGCAGTATATGTATTGATTATCTATTAGTGAGAAGTACTCAAGTGAGAGTTACCATGTGTTGTTCTTCATTCCTTGTACTCTGATGTAAGATATTGAAGGTTGTAATACTTGGAAATGTAAAGGTAATATTGTAACTCTATTGTAAGGTATTGCAATTGTATAATGTTCGGACTTGTAATACATTCGGACTTGTAGTCACAATACATTGTGTATTGTGACTAATTGAAGAAAAGATCTTGGCTCGTGTCACGGTTTTCCAGTATTGGAAATCGGGGCGCTACAGCGGACTCCTCATTGAGCCCGTCGCTTGGAGACTCACTAATAATACACATGTTCTCCGTTGCGGTCCCCTCATTGGGCCCGTTCCCAGACTGGCATTGTGTCTGATTGTTCGAAACCCACGTGTTACTAGACCCAGAGACAATAAAAGGCTCTTTGGACCCATCTTTGGGCCCATTAGCCCCTATAAGAAGTCCATCTACAGGGCCCAACCTAACACAATCCATATAGGGCGAAGCAAAAGTGTTCCCACGGCACATCACACCGGTTGCCTCGAAAACAGCGGGGGGCAGTTGTGTACAGGGGGCGGTGAGATTACCCCCCCTACCAGCTGGCTTCGTTTGATTGGGTGACTTTTCGGTAGGCTCAGAGTGCGAGGAGTCCAAAGATGGCTTCGATAATAACGTTACGTTGGCTTTTCCCCTTCCCTTCTCTACCAACTCAGACTGCGCTTCGGCTCTGTCTTCTTTCCCCCTTTTACCGGTCTCCTTTGCTCCAAAACCCCTGTCTTCTTTCCCAAAATCACCAATCTCCAAACTCTTATCTATCTCACCCACTCTCTTAGCGCCAAACTCGTGCTTCTTCGAGTTCTTTTTGCTATGGTTGGGCAGGCCTGCGTTCGTCTCTTTTCCCAGAGAGATCTCTGACTCCTGTCGCACCTGCTCCACCGTGGCTGCTTTTTCAGTTACCGGTGTGAACTAGCGCTTTGTGACCCACTCCTTAGTCGAAAGTGTCCTTTCGCCTGTCACCTTCCCCAAACTGGTGGTCTCTCCCATTAACCCCTGCCTCAGAAGCTGCATGTTGTTGCAGACTGGATATTTGCCTTTAATAGGGTCTGTCAGTCCTGTCCCTTCCCTCTGAGTCTCTGCGCGCACCTCCGAAGTAGGGTTGTCGAGCGGGGCCACCGTTCGGTCCAACGAGTTGAGAGTCCTAGGGGACTTTTGACCGTTGGAACTGACAGGACGGTCCCTGCCTCGAACGTCTCCGTTCTTTGGGTCGTGTTCTAGCCGTGGTCTCTCTGTCAGAGACCTCTCCACTTCATCTGACCCTCCCAGATCCTGGGTTGGTGGTGAGTGTACCTGTAACCTTTCATCTGGATCGTTGGATCCCGTGGTCAAGCCTCTGCGTTGACCACCAGAGATCGACCTCTGGAGTTGGAGTCCTGATCCCTTCACCGCTGATGCTAGGCAGCCCTCCATTCCTCTAGCGGCGTTGAGCACTTCTCTGTGAGCTTGTTCCACTTCATGCGCTCCGTCAATGGTGAGCTCCCACCCTGGTGCGACCACTTCTCTGAAAGAACATCCGTCTCTGGTGGAGGGAGGAGATTTGTGGGAAATGATGGCAGCTTGCTCCGACTCTGCTTGCTTATCAAGAACGAAGCGAATGAGATAGGCCTCTTCGAAAGAAAAAAACCTTTGCGAATCTGGGCATGAGGGAAATGTCGGCACTTCTGATCAGCAACCTCGCCAAGACTATCACTGAGTGGAGAATTGTCTTCTCATCGATGGATTCTGCAGTGCCGAACTCAGATACAATCTCTTGAAGGGCCTCTTTTTTCCAAAAATGCAACGGTACGTTGTGAATCCAAATATAGTATTTGTCCCCTTATGGCATTTCTGCACCTGACCAAGTTGTGAAGTCTACTTTGAAGAAGCCAAAATCTACTGCACCCATTTCAGTCACCTCCGTCATTTTTGTCGGCGATGGGAACGACACTAGAAATTGTAGATGGCATAGTTACTTAGCGACCCAGTCCCGGTGCACTCGCATTGGCCACTTGAGGTTCAAAGCCTGGAGGAGGTGTGATTCTGAGGGGCATCCCGACCTTACTCTCGCTACCGCACACCATTGTCGGAGCCAAGCTTCTTCTGTCTTGATCGTTCCTAGGCTGTGAGCCAGTTTGATCAGTGCTGGGCTTTCTGGGGATTTACCTCTGCATACTTCCCTTTCCTCATCATGGTTGGAGTTTGTGACATTCGTACATGTGTACGACATATGGCCCCATTTCATGCATCTCAGGCATCGAACCTCCTTCGTACACTCCGTGCGGTAATGGCCTAAATCTACACAATTGAAACACGGCACTGGTCTTCTTTTTCCTTTTCTCATTCATTTTCTGTTCTCATTTTGAGCTGTTGGTGGTGGGGGGCTGTGATATTTGTTGTTGATTTGTTGGTTTGGTGGAGGCGTGGAGCTAAGTTTCCTCTTGCCCCCCTGGCTACCAGATGCCACTCTTCCACTTTCTCCACAGCCGGCGCTTGTTCCACTTTCCCTGGTTCGTCATCGTTTGGATCCCCTCGTTGGGCCCAAACGACAACGGACTTGCGGTGGTCGGGAGCATGCACATTTGGTCGTGGGGAGAGTCGCTGAGTTGGATTTGTTGTGGTAGGAGGTGATGTGTGAGAAGAAGGAGGCCTTATGGCTTGTTTCACTGTTTCATTGGATGACCTATGGTGTTATATGTTGGGGAGCTCCCTGCGATTGTGGTGGCCCCTCTCAAAGTATTGTTTTTGCTTTTGCTGCCAGTGCTTAGCACTCTGAGTAGCCTCTGATCGCTTATGGTGATTGTGGTGTTCTCTATGTCCCCTGTCCCTCTGATCGACGTGCATCCGCTGAGGGCGCTGTTGGATCATGGGGGGGAGCCTTTATGCTCGTCGAAGCGAGTGGGAGGACCCCCTCTGTGGGCCCTTCCCCTCGGCGGAGCGACCTCATGATGGCCATGATGAGCTTTGCTTCTCCCCTCTAGTCGATGAAGTGCACTTTGGTGTGCCCGCGGAGGGGAGATAGCACGCCTGAGCCTACGGTCATCCCCCTCCAAAGGGTGGTGTACTGTTGTGGTATGAGTTGGTTGGGTTTGATCACTAGGATTTGCCTGTGGTCGGGTGACCAGGTTCTAAGTGGTGGGTATGGTCGGAGGTGGAGTTACGAGTAGGGGAGGAGTAGAGTTGTGGCTGGCGTAGCGGGCCCTCTCGTTAGGCCTGCACCCGCTCAGTTCCACCTCCGAAAGCAAGGTTGCGGAATGAGGCATGTGGTCCAAGTAAAGCAAGGTGACGATGCCGGAGATGCAGCATCAGTGAGAAGCGAAGACGGAGAAAGAAGGAGCAAAACTTCACTTGTCGGATTGTGTTGTGGTTATGGATTATTTAATGATTATTAAGTGCATAAAAATACAAATTTTTAGTTGATTAAAATCTCAGATTTTAGAGTTAAATGTTTGCTGTTTTTGGGTTGAATTTTGCTGAAAAAATTTAGGTTTTAATTAGGGTTTAAAACCACTAGTTTTTGTCGGGATTATGTCCATTGATGTCGGGTCGGGTCCAAGAAGCGAGGTAGTGGAGGTTTCGGGTATTGGATCCAAGAGTGGAGCCGGGTTTGTGTTGAGTAGGTTAGGTTTGTTTGATTAAATCATGATTTTATTTTGAGTTAATGTGGATTAGATTTAAGGGATGTGATTAGATTAGATTTGAGCCCAATTGGTTTGGGGTCTGATTGGAGTAGGGGCAGTGTGAGTTTGACCTTTAGAGGAGTGCTCGTGCTGTGCTTGGTTGGAATTGGGATTTATCTCAATTAGAGGGGGATTGTTTTAAGTAAGTAGGGGATTGTTCTAATTAAATTAGGATTTGATTTTGATTAATTCCATATTTAGATTCAATTAAATTCCATATTTATAATTGAATAATTTCATATTTTGAGAATTGATTAATTTCAAATTTTAGATTGATTAGCTTCATATTTTAGATTGATTAGTTTCAGATTTTTAGATTAATTAGTTTCAAATTTATGATTTGGAGTTTTATTAAGTAGGTATATTCGAGTTAAGATGTTGATTAATTTGTACGATTTAAAACTTGTTATTTAACCTAGTGTGCCTTTAATTATTGTTGGTGGTTAATCAAGACAGATATGGTAATTATATTAACTAAATTTTGAGTAAACAGTACCCGATATCAAATAAAGTATGTTTTAATTATTCAACCTAAATTAATTGTAGTCTAGTTTGCTTTCTTATTTTTGATAGTTGATAAATAGACCTAGATTTGAGTAGAGATTGATTAATTTAATTGAATTAAAATTAATTGTAGACTAGCTCGTTTAATTCAAAAAATTGATAGATGAGAGTTGATTATTGAGTAACTAAGATCTAATAATAATGGGAAATAAATCAAGATTTAGAGAGTTGTGAATTGTTGCGAGAGTTGTTTTCGTGAGTGATTTTAAATGATGAGCTTGAAAGGTGAATGAATCTAACTTATATTGAGTTTTGACTTAGAGTTTCGGGGTAGTTATTAACTCATCGATATTGGGATTTCATTTATGAGTTAGGGTTAACATAGAAAACCCTAGAGTAGAATGTGGTGTGATGTCCTAGTTGTGAGGGCTCTAGAGGCTAAGCAAGACCCAAGCTAACGGCGGGTTGTGATTATTAGAATCTGGGTTTTAGTCAGGTTAGGCTAGTATTCCTAGTGTTTTTGATTTAAGACCAGTAGTGTAACACCCCGCAAAATTGAGTAATAACAATTTTGCCATCGTGTGTTACGCACTTGTATTTCGTAGTGTTAAGAGAAATAGTCATAACATATTTTCCTACGTATTTTCGTATTTCAATTATTTTTACACTTTTGTCTCCTCAAAACTCATTTTTATCCTATATTTAGCCAACTTAAACATTTATTTTAATCCTTACTATTTTACATACATTGCACGTGCTTTCAATACATGTGTCGATTACGTATATTTTCGTTACGTAAAGTAGCCGTAACATTATTGTTCTATGTTTTTTGTATTTTGATTGTTTTTCGTTCTCTCAAAATAAATTTTAATAATTTTGCCCGTGCATTGCAAGAAAATTTTTATATGCAAGGTTGTCTCTAAAATTTTCTAAGAAGTAATGCACATTTTTCTTCTCACTTTATTTATTACATTTTGTATTATTTTTATAAAAACCCGTGGGCCTAAAACTTCTTTCAAAGCCTACAAAAATTTAATTAAATAAAAACCTACACTACTTGTCATGTGTAATACCCACACACACATTTGTATTCAATAAAAAAATAAATAATCAATTAGGTGTACACAAAGCACGTGCACACGTGCAATCTGCACACTAAGGGGGTAGCCGGCTGTATATGCTGACTTGGTAAGTAGGAGAAAGAGAAGTGGGATAGTTGGTTTAGTAGTGGATAAAATTAGTTATATTAACTACCCCTATAATTAATTCCACTAATACCCCCAACCTAAGATAATTACTACACAAATTAATTAATCAAAACCAAAAGAGGCAGAGAGGCTGCGGGTGAGGTTGCTATGGATTTCGGTGGGGAAATTGCTAGGCTTTTTGGGATCATTTTTGGAGCTTTTAAAAGGGGATTATTGTTAGTATACTCTTCTCTAAGGTGGGTGTTTCTATATGCTTTCTAAATTGTAATTTAATTGTGTGTTTAGGAGATTTAAATTACAATTGTAGATGTCAATTGCTTAGTTCATTCCCAAGTTTTGATGTGATGCATGTTGTAGGAGAAATCTAAAATGTTAGTGAATTATGAATGAAATGCATGTTGTTTGAGGTAAATTTTATGAATTAAACTTTATAGTTGTGTAAATCATCATATGAGATGCTATGCAAGTATTTATTTAGAGAGTAGAATTTTATAAATAAATTGTGATGGAAATCGATTTATGCATGAATTGAATTAATTATAAAATTTTGGGGGAAAAATTCCTCATATTGTTAATTGTCATTGAAAAGAGAAAAAATCTATAAATGTGTTGTACAATATTATTTTATTAAGTACATATGGTGTGTGAGATGTTCTCAATTCATTAAAAACTAGTAAATTTGGGTAAAATTATTTTATTTCATGAAAACTTAGTATGGAATGGTTTCTAGATATTTTAGAGTGTGTAGTATGAACAGAAAAAATCTAATGTAATGAATCGAAGAAGTTGAGTGTTATGTTTTTAAGAGAATGAAATAGACAGAGACCAAATACATAATGAATTAAACCCTATAGATGTTGTGATCTGAGCTTCGACTCAGTGGGTAGGCGCTTTGTCACCTAGCTATTGGCGCTGGTTCGTGTGTGGGTATGCTTTGTTATTATTTCATTTTTTTTTTTAAAAGGTAAAATGAAGTATAGTGGGGTATTTAAGGAATCAGAGCGCTTTATAACTGAGATCTGAGCTTAGCTCAGTGGGTTGGCACTTGGATTCCTCGCTGATGGCATATGTTCGAGCCATGGGGCTCGTTGTTATGAGAAAAAAAAATATTATTTTTTTTGGAAATTTGGAGTTTTTAAAAGAGTAGAAATTTCATAAAATTCATAAAATTCATACCACAATAATTGTGGAACTATTTTGTACTGTTCTAAGGATAATTTTATAAATTTAGAGGTATGATATGCTCATCGCAAGTTGGAGTTCAATCCTAAAACAAATATAGTTGAAGATATTTAAAATTTCTCTATTCGAAATTTAAAGGCAAGGTTTGAAATTGGAAAATCGAGAATTTTATGTGTTGATCTTAAAGAAATTTTGATGCTAAAATTATATGGTGTTAATTAAAGTGTTGATTTGAGATATGAACTATTCGTTTTGAAAATGGTTAATTTTGAAGAAAAGAGTTCGAGATAATTTTGGAAGTGATTAGTTTGTTTTGTTAATTTAAAAGTTGTTCATGAGAAATTTGATTGGAAATTATGACCGAATAAATTATAAAAGTTGAATACTTCATGAATGAAGAGAATTGTTGAATAAAAGTTGAAATATTGTTGATGAGGTTGGATATAACCTATATTGATCTCTAGAGTGAGATGGTTGCTGGAATCTAGAGACTAGGTGAGACCCTTAGAAACTGGCAGTTATGATTAATGAAATTTGAGAACTAACCAGTGTGGATTGAGTATCTTTTGAGAAGTAACCAGTTTGGGCTGACTGTATCTCATGTTAGTTTAAGTCCGGTAGGATAAGCTAGCTCTAGGTTGTGATGATTCTTCCAAAACTAAAACTTAAGGACATGCACTAAGGGGAGACGTGATGATGTATGGGCAAACATGAGTATGAAGGCCTCAGTTGGTCTGCGGTGTAAGATGGTTTCCCTGGAATTATCGAGGTGTGATTAGGAATTGTCCCCAGCTCATCGGCGGTGTGAGATTCATCTTCAGGATTATCGGGATCTAGGCGATGCTCATGGGGTGTTTTGAGACTATTAAAGTGCCATAGCTTGTGGTGTGAGAATGGTTTTCCCAGAATTATCGAGGTGTGATTGGGAGTTGTCCCCAACTCATCGGCGTTGTGTGATTCATCTCCGGAATTATCGGGGCGTGGGCTTAATACTCACAGAATATCTAAACCTTACCTTAGTCACCGTAGTAGTAATTCATGGTGAGGGATTCAACCCTTTAATGTGGAGTACGTCGGTGCTTGCCCTCGGACCTATGTTGTATGAGATGCATAGAATCCGAACAAGTATGCATTAGTGTCATCATAGCAGTAATACCTGCATTTGGCATTAAGGCATTGCATACACTCCCATGTTTAGGATAGTCACTCTTCACACTTTGTTTTGCATTCAAGTGTGTGTTTGGTAAAGTACAAAGAATCGTTATATTACGACATAGTGAGGATCACTGTTTTATAATATTGTGTTGGTTTTAATCAACTGACGTGCCCACAATTTTCAGTGCAGGGCTTGGATTGGCTAAAAGAATTGTAAAACCTGTTTTCCATTTCTTGTATTTTGGGATGTATTTTCTTTTCTGAGTATTTATTTATATCGTACTCTTCTGTTCTTTTGAACCGTGTATTTGACCTTCATTTTCTATACATATTCATCTAATTGTTTTGTCGCCTTTAATTTGTTCTTCTTCATTCAATTTGTCTGACTATTATATCATCTCTGGTTGGTCGGGCTATTTTTTATTTTTCTTGACTTTTATTAGTTAATTGTTCATGTCCTATTTTTATTATTGTACCTACCTCTTTTGGATCATAATTAATACCCAAAACCCATTAATACACCCTTAAGCACTATTCTTTCTTATTGGATGTTGTTTTAATAACTCATTACCCAACACCCGTTCACCCACTTAAACCCTAATAATACTCCTTCCTATATATACTACCTACTGTTTATCCCTTCACCTATTCCTAAACCCTAGCCGCTCAAACCCTATCTCTCCCGACCTCCTACACCTCCTGCTCTCCCGATCACCTCTCTCCCCCCGGTGACCGGCATCCCTCCAACCGCTCGCACTTACCTCCGGTGTCCCTTCTTCCCACCGCAGCAGTGCTGCACCACAGCGCTACCCACTACAGCGCCATCGACACCCCGATGCAGCCCCCTACCTACCTCATCCTCTTTCGATGTCGACAGCAGTGTCGAAAACAACATCGACAGCATCCACGACAGCAGCAGTGACCTCCTTTTGCTGCCGCCGTACCACCTCCCGTCGTCCCATCTCGCAGTGCACACCTTCCCTCCCGGGTGTCTTTGGCCTTGGGTGTTGTGCTTGCGTTTAATCTCGAGTGATTGTGATAGCGTGTTCGTGATTGGTTCGTGATCCATTCGTTCGCTTGTGTTTGTGCCCGGGAATCCGTTCCCGTTATTCTCATTCCTCGCTCGATAAATCTGTTGTCAATTTCAAGGCAAGTAATTTGTATTCTTTTTGTTGCATATCCAAGTACTAAATACCGCTTGTAGTGTAGCTCTTGTGTCTAGATTAGTTCCCTTAAAAATTTCCTGTTAGGTCTTGTCTCTATTTGTTGATCCATCCGTAGTCGTCCTTTGTTACACACACGACATGAAATGACTTAGAGATAATCTAGATTCTTGATACATGTTTGTATGTTGTTCCATGATCCATACATGTTGTATGAATCTTGCATGCTTGGTGTGTTTGTAATGCCCTTGCCCCTAGTTTAGAAAATTTATCCAATTTAGAAGACAAATTAGATACTATGTAGTACAACTGTCCACCACAGGCTGCCTCTCAAAAGGTGGTTAATCGAATTGGTGACTCTTGATCATAGGCTATTATATTTATATATTATTTTATTATGTTCAACTCCCAATATGTAACTAATACTCACCTATCTCTCTCCATATGCACAGCCGAAGGTGGGCCCCCCATCTTGAAAGCCACGTCACCATCCATGACGTCACACCCAGAAGAATCAAATGCATGTACACTTTGCTGTTTTTCTCTCCCATGTGCCCCCCCCCCCCATACACTATTCCTTTGTCAATATATTACCAAAGTGCCATCAAGCATTAATCCCAAATCAAACAGCACATATACTTCTTCTCAACATATTATATATATATATATTTATTTATTTATACTCTTTTGAAAATTTCGGGGTGTTACACACACCCCCTTCAGAAATCAGCGTCCTTGCTGAGCACGGGCATGCACAATCTAGTGCAGGATCTCCTTTCTAGCCGATGTGGAGTGGAGTACCCTAATTTTTCTAGTTGCACCGTACCCCGATTCTGCAGGTGGTCCATTATTTCAAGCTGCCACCTCGCTCCTTATCAGGCATACCCGTACATCTGCTAGCTCCATCTCAGGCATACATCTCGCCCACTCTTACCAACACTTGGTGTCAAAAGTCAGCTCTGATACCATTTGTAACGCCCCTGCCCCTAGCTCAGACAATTTATACAATTTAGAAGACAAATTAGATACTATGTAGTATAACTGCCCACCACAGGCTGCCTTTCAAAAGGTGGTTAACCGAATTGGTGACTCTTGATCATAGGCTATTATATTTATATATTATTTTATTATGTTCAATTCCTGATATGGGACTAATACTCACCTATCTCTCTCCATATGCACAGCCGAAGGTGGGCCCCTCATCTTGAAAGCCACGTCATCATCCATGACGTCACACCTAGGAGAATCAACACCATGTACACTGTTGTTTTTCTCTCCCACGTGGGGCCTCCCACATACACTATTCCTTTTTCAATATATTACCAAAATTCCATCAAGCATTAATCCCAAATCAAACAACACATATACTTCTTCTCAACATATTATATATATTATTTTTGATGGCTGGAGCCTTTTGGCTCTATCCGATACATCAAAAAAAAACATATTATATATATTTATTTATTTATACTCTTTTGAAAATTGCGGGGTGGTACAGTGTTAGCCGTAGTACCTCGTTGTAACTTTGTAAAATACCCCATACCATGTTATTGGACATCTATTATACCATGCCTTGTGTTTTGTTTTAATTTGGATTTTTTGCATATGAACTATTTGATTTAATACATGAAAAGATTTCTATTTTTGCTGTTGCCCCGTTTTTGTTCAGTATTTTAGACCAACTTAAGGTCAGTAAATGAAATTAATTTGTGAATATAAATCGTAGATCTCATTGTCTATTTTTCGGATTTTGTGACAGATCTCTGTTTCGATTTGTGAGTTGTGAGTTATTGCTGTTTTACTACAGAGGTGTTGAAAATTCAAGATTCAGTTTTATATATAGTTATTTATTTTAATACTGATGTTAAAGATAAAATTTTGATCTAATATTTTTCGGGTATAACTAAACTTGACTGAGATTAATCGCTAACTTTTTTGGATTTAATTAATGACTTTTATAAACTATTCTATGTTTGTGAACAACTACTATATTTCCAGAATTTCACGCTGTTCAGTAAATAACCACGTTTTCAACCTGATTATGTTTGTTTTTGATAAAAACTTTGTAAATATAAAATTTAGTCTGCTGTATCTATTTTATCACCCTTTTGAAGGATTTGGGTTTGGGTTTATACTTTGTAATCTATCGCTGTTTTAGTACTGATGTGTCCAAAGTTTTAGATTTACAAATTCGCTGTATTTTGCTGTTTTCTGATTTTATTTGACTATACTATCTATGCTGGAATTTTATGAAATTACATTTGCTGATACTAAACATACTAGGAAATAGCCCATATTTTTCTTGGATTTAATCAGGAAGTTTTTATGCCATTTTCATACTTATGAATACAACTTTGTGATTTCTGGCTGAACATGTTTTCTGTATATAATGCTGTTTTGAGCCTTGTTTCTATAATTATTATATCTTATATATATGTGCTGGATTCGGCTGAGAGTCTATTTTTTAGATTTTCTGACGAATCTAGATTTGTATGTCTGTGGCGACGGGAATCTCAGATTTGGTGCAGTAGTGTCTTTCTGTCCAGAACTGAAAGTTTCGTTGTCCTAGCCTTTCATGAGTTGTCTGTCAACTGTGCATGTTTATATTCCGACTTGAACCTGTCCCTTGTCCTTGCCGTGATAATTTTTCCCTGTTTTGGGCACGTATATGCATGTTTGATAATTGAAATAATTAACCAAGCCGGGGTTAAGGAAAAGAACTAGTAGTGGAAAATATATAAATGTGTACTTGGAAGGGGGCCCATGTTTCCCCTCTGTTACCTTTGATATGATTACATGGCATATGATTCTGATTATCTTTTTATATGATTCTTGACTACATACTTCCCTATGAGAAGGTGTACTTAGAAGGGAGCTCGTGTTTCCCATCTGTTACCCGACTACATACTTCCCTATGAGAGGGTGTACTCGGAGGGGACCATAGGTCCTACCTGATGCATGATTACCTGTTATATGATACATGATTCTGATTTTCTGTTTACCTGATACATGAGTACACGGACCTATAAGATCCACTACGAAATCTAAACGTAACTTGCATGTAAGTAGCAACCATGTGGTAAAATTTGGGACGCATGAAGTGCTACCTAGATAGAACTAAATACAAGACTAGAAATGATATGATCACCTGCATATTTCTGTTACCTGTACATGCTACTTGACATCTGTTACATGTTTACCTGCTTACATGCTGCCTATTACCTCACACATGTCACATTCACCTGTTATCTCATCACATTACTTGATTCTATTATCTGTTTAGTGCTAGTCATTCTGTTTTGCTTTCACATTTATTCCATGCTTATTCTGTACTTGCTTCGCTGTTACTTATACTTGTTTATCTTTATCTGTACTTGTTGCCTGCACTACAAGCGACCCGTAACTTGCATTGACGGGCATTTTGTCTCTTTTTCCTCTTCCTGCAATCTGTTAAATTGCAGACTTTGGTGACCAGCTGCCCGATGGAGTAGGTGATCAGAATTTTTAGGTCATGGAGTTCTTGCTATTATTATTGCTTGTTTCTTATTTTGAATAAATGTATTGCTACATGGATTATTTTTGTATTGGGTAGTTTGACCCAGAATTTATAACTTGTTCCAGATCTGGTTTATTTGAGAATTATTTATTTTGTTTCAAGTAAATTCTGTTGGTTATATTAATTTATTCATGCATGCGTGGTTGATTTCTCATTGTTTATTCTCGTCTATTCCTGTGAAATATTGAAAAGATCCTTACAGCTTATGAATGGTGAAACCCATTCGCTGGACTTAGGCACATATCCGTATTCCGTATTTTCCTTTGGGAAGCGGGGCGTGACAAGATTTTTAGTGGTATCAGAGCCCAGGTTTGGCAAATGTATTAGTTGACTAATATATAAGACAAGCTTGACTTGATCCGGGATTGGCTCAACAGTACACATACCATGCATTACATGAACAAATAATAATCAATCTTGATCTGGATGCTAATTATTTTTGATTTTGTGCAGACCATGGCTCGTAAAGGTTCCACTTCCCGTCCTCAGAAGGAGCAGTCTGGATTAGAGGTTGTCACAAATGTGTTGGAGCGATTGATCCAAATGCAGCAGAATCACAGTGATCTGGTGATGGTCGCATTGGAGGTTGCTCGAAACCCGACTCCCGTTGTGCCTACGCAGGAAGCTTTCGTTCCTCGTCCGGGTATAGTTGCGTATTTCATGAGGCAGCACCCTGACAAATTTTCCGGCACTGAGACGCCATTAGAGGCCGAACAGTGGTTGATCAGAACAGTGCAGTTGTTGTTGGCAGCGAGAGTTGCCGATGCTGATCGAGTGGATGTGGTGACCATCCAGTTGGTGGACCTGGCCTACATATGGTGGAGGGCTGAGTCCGAAAGGCTCGAACGGCCAGTTGCTTGGATCACATTCACTAGGAGCTTCTTGGAGAAGTTCTTCCCTAGCAGCACTCGGGAGAAACTAGCTCCCCTAGGAGCAGCAAAAGAGTAGGGAGTCTCCCTGACAGGATGGGCTGAGGCAGGCCTCCGAATCAGCCCACCAGAAGGCCTAGCAACAACAACAGAGTGTTGAACAGTCCGCTGGGGAGGAGCCAACCTGCTGCGAGCCTGCTCCTGAACTCGGGCTGCCTCAAGAGCCTCAGCGTAAATACACAGGTGAAGGGAAATGAGATGCATCTGAATATATCTCTCAAGCCCCAGAAGGAATCTCCGAGCCCTGTCCTCTTTGTTTGCCACAAGAATGGCTGCGAAGCAGCTAAGCTGGGTGAATTCTGTCGCGTACTCATCCACTGACCTGGCACCCTATTCCAAGAGAGTCTCATATTACAACATTACATGAACAATATGTAACAAAATTTCAAAATAGAACAACGACCATTCTGTTTCAGGGCCAGGAACTGTTGCTCCTTCTCAACGACTTTTGCCAGCTAGCTGAGCATGATCGCAAGGACAGTAGGCGAGCTAACCACCAGTGTTTTGGATGTGGTGCTGCTGACCACTCGGTGCGGGATTGCCCGCAGCGGAGGATGGCACTTCCAGCCAGGGGTCCAGTTCAGCAGGTAGCCCAAGCTCGTGGTCCGGTTAGGCCACCTCTTCCTCCTCATGTAACCCCTGTTTTCGCAAATACGTATTTTCTGTGTATTTTTGGATTTTTGAATTTTTTTTTTGTAAATTATTTTTCCGCTCTTAAACTCTTTTTGTTAAATTTTTTTTTTTTTTTGGATTTCCTATTAAAGTTTATTTATGATCAATAGTTATAATTGTAGCTATTTTTCCAATGAATTTTTATATTGTAATACTAAACCTATTATTATTGTTATTATTATTATTATTATTGTTTCTGCTATTATTATATTATTGTTATTTTTACTACTATTAGTATTATTATTATTTTTATTGTTATTACCTTTTGATTTTATATTATAAATCCTATTTTTATTTATATTTTTTTTCCTACCTCTTATTGGTTTTAAAATCCAAAATCCTATAACCCACTAAATAACCAATATCCACATATACACCTAACCAAAACCTAATACCCATTAAACCCTAACCCATACCCGTTACTATCATCTAACCCGAACCCAATTCCCAGAGCACCCTAACCCTAAACCCTACTATACCTACTCCCTATATATACCTAACCCTTGTGTTACTCTTCCCCTACCCCCAGCCATTTCATCATCTCCCTCTCCCTCTTCCAGTTCACCTCTCTCGCTCCCCGTTCAACCTATCCTCCCGACCATCCCTTGCACCCTGTTCCCTCTTCTGCTTCATCATCTCCCCCATTCTCCTCTCATCCCCCACCTCTTACAAACTCCCGAACCCACTCCTCTGCTCTTCATCCCCCTTTTCCTCTACCATGGACCCCCTGTGCGCCTCTTCCTATCGTGACTCCCCTATTTGTGCCCCCCCGGTGCTGTGTCCCTTCATCGACGCGCCGCAACCAGTCGCTTGCAGCAACGCACCCACTGTACCTTGCTCCTACCTGTGTATGCCCTGCCTCCCGACGCAACAGCCAGTCGACGTGCCTCCCTCCAGTGCGCCGTCGCCAGCCCATCTCTCCTGCTGTCTTCAGCTCAGCCGGTAACCCCCTGTCACGAGCTGCCTCCTCAGCGTCACCCTTTCTTCCCCTTGCGACCCCGACGACAGCATGATAGCGAGTCACGCTTTCACAGCATCGTAAGCAGCCCTATCCTGTCGTCTTCTGCCGTCACCTCGCCTGAGTGCCGCCGCCCACCATTGGAGCCAAGCCAGTGTAGCCCCTTGGTGGCTATTGTTTGATTGGTTCTTGATCATGTTGATTCCTAGCCGTCGATCACCTGTGAACTTGATATCTTGATCTCGACCGTTGATTGCTTGATCCCTTGATCTCGATCGTCGGATCTGCTTGTTCATCATCATTATCATCCTCTTCATCATCTGATCTGGACCATCCGATCTTGTTGATCTTGATCTTCGATCTCAGCCGTCCGATTGTGTTTGTGATTTCGATCGTCTTCATCTTGTTTGCGATCGGTTATTCATCTTGTTCATGATCATCACGTTCGTGAGTCGTTCGTTGAGTTCGTGCCCGGGAATCCATTCCCGTTATTCTCTTTCTCTCCGTCGTTTTTGTCGTTTCCCAGACAAGTAACTTATATTCTTTTCTTTGTGTAATATAAGTACTAAATACCGCCTGTACTGTAGTTGTGTTCTAGAGACAATTCTTGTGTGAAACCCCTGTTGTATGTTGCCTCTATCGTGTTGACCCGCCCGCAGTTCCCACATAACACACATGACATAAAATAACCTAGGGGTGACCACTTCTTTTTGTATTCATGCATGTTGTTCAGGACTTGTTGTATGATCTCGTATGCTTGTTGTGTTGATTTGTAGTATAACTTGTCGTAGACTTGTGGAATACCCTATACCAAGTTGCTTGGACATCTAGTATACCATATTTTGTGTTTGGTTATGTTTTGGATGAGTTTCATGTGAACTAGTTTATTTTGTGCATGAAGGATATTTTCTATTTTGTCGATTTCCCATTTTGATCAGTATTTTAGACCCTATTAAGGTCAGTATATGAACATGAATTATAGAGAATTCTATCTAATTTCCAGATTTTCTGATATATATCAGTTTCGATTTATGAGTTTCGAGTTATGACTATTTTACTACAGATGTGTTTAAAATTGTAGATCCAGTTTTATATGAATTCTGTATGGTAAATTATTTGTCTAGTGATGTTAAAGATAATATTTTGATCCAATATTTTGCTGGCTACAACTAGACTTGATTGGGATTAACCCCTAATTTTTGTGGATTTAATTAATGACTTTTACAAACTATTCTATACTTGCAAACAACTACTATACTTGCAGAATTTTCTTGCTGTTCAGTAAAGATATATAATTTTGACCTAATTCTATTTGCTTTCTATAAAAATTTGTGAAAATGAATTATAGCCTACCGTGTCTATTTTATTACCCTTTTGACGGATCTGGAGTTCGATTTATATTTTGTGAGATATTGCTGTTTTAGTACTGCAGTGTTTGTGATTCCAGATTTACAAAACTACCGTGTCTTACTGTTTTTTGATTTTACTTGACTATTCTATTTATGTTGCAAAATTATGAAACTTTATTTTATGATACTAAACATACTAAGGAATACCCCAGATTTTTGTGGATTTAATTAGTAAGTTTGTATGCAGTTTTCATGTTCTTGAATACAAACTTCTGATTTCTGGCTGAACATGTTTTCTGGATTCAAATCTGTTTGGAGACTTGGTTTTGTGAAATACCATATGACTTATATATATTTGCTGGATTCTGCTGTGAGTATATTTTCCAAATTCTTTGATGAATTCAGATTTGCATTTTTGTAGCAACGGGAATTCCAGATTTAGTGCAGTACTGTCATGCCGTCCTGAACTAGAATTTTTGTTGTTCTATCCCGTTATGAGTTGTCTTTCACCTGTATATGTTTATCTTTCAACCTGAACCTATTACTTGTTTATGCCATATTATTCTTGCTCTGTTTTGTGACACATACATGCCTGTCTAATAATAATAATAAAATAACCAAGTCGGGGTTAAGGAAAAGATCTAGTAGTGGATAATATAGAAATGTATACTTGGAAGGGGGCCCGTGTTTCCTACAGGATTATCTGCTACGTGTTTATGAGTACATGATACACGACTCTGTCTTTCTGATTACCCTGACTGCACACTTCCCTATAGGAAGGTGTACTAAGAAGAGAACCCATAGGTTCTATCTGTCTGTTTGATCTACATCTGATATCTGTCTGTCTGATACCTGAGTACACAGCCCTATAGAATCCCCTACGAAATCTAAACGTAATTTTTTTGAATGTAGCAACTATGTGGTAAAAGGTTGGGACGCATGAAGTGCTACTTAGATAGTAATAACACAAGACCTGTAACAACATGATATCTGTTACATGTTTACCTGTATCTGTTATCTGACATCTGTTATCTGTTATCTGTTACATGCTACTGGACACCTGTTACCTGTTTACCTATCTGCATGATACTTGACATCTGTTACATATCACCTATACCTGTTAGCACACCATGTTACTTGATTCTGTTTACTGAATTATGTTAGACATTCTGTTTTTCTATGTTATATCTATTCCATGCTATGTTTGTTTCTGTTATTATTTATATTTGTTTATCCTTTCCCTGTACTTGTGCTTGCACTACAAGCGGTCCGTAACTTGCATTGACGGTCGTTTTGCTTTCTTTTCCTCTTTCTGCAATTTGCTAAATTACAAATTATGGAGATCAGCAGCCCGATGGAGTTGGTGATATGAGATTCTCGATGCTAGAGTTTTGCTACTATTATTATTATTTTTCTGTTGCTTATTTTTGAACAATTGTATCTGTTACTTGGATTTATTTTGTATGGGGCAATGTGACCCAGGATTAGTTACTTGTTCAGATCTGGTTTATTTGAGATTATTAAATAAATTCCTGTTGGTATTTTGATTCATATATGCATGCGTGGTTGACTTCTCTTACTTTCGACTCTGATTATTCCTGTAAAATGTTGTAAAGATCTTGACAAATTATGGATGATGAAAATTATTTGCTGGGCTTAGTCACGTATCCGTATTCTGTATTCTCTTTTTGGGAAGCGGGGCGTGACACCTCAGCACTAGATCATCGGTTGGAGTACCACTGCTCTTAGAAGAGGCCAGGCTTTCAACCCGACAGCTGCAGAAGCTGAGTCAGCAGAATGAGTTGTTGCAGGTATTCTTGCATTTTGTTGTTTTATTGCTTTCCTTTGCTTTTTCCATTGTTTTGCTTTACGCATTCATGATATCTTTCTACACTGTATTTCCTCACCCTTGATCATCAATTCTTTTTCCCCTGTTTTTTTTTATTCTATCTTAGGTGTTGTCCTTGTTTGTTTTTTCCCTACTCATGTTCTCTTTAATTTCGGGGCAACCCATTCCTTCGTCTTTTCTTGCTTTGTGGCTCGGCATCAGTTGGAGTGCAGCATCATGTCAGAGGCTTGGAACATTGTCACAGATGGCGGTGTTGTCGTATGTTCCGGGAATGCAAGCAGAGTCCTATGGTTATTAGTGGCGCAGATTTTAAGGCTGACCTGATTGTAATTGGGAATTCTGGATTTGACGTCATTCTCGGTATGCAATGGTTGGGTGAATCCCATGCTGTCATTGATTGCCATGCCAAAAAAGTTATATTCTGAATCCCAGGTCGTGCAAAGTTTGAGTTCCATGCCGGGGAGACACCCCTTGGCCGAGCTAAGACTGTAGTTGATCAGGAGGCTTATGCGATGGAGTTACACTCAGGCTGTGAGGCTGCGCCTCTAGTAGTGCGGGAATTCCTGGATGTGTTTCCAGAGGAGTTGCCTGGCTTACCCCTTGATAGGGATGTGGAGTTCGGTATTAAAGTTCAGCCTGGCACGGCACCGATTTCGAAGAGTCCCTATAGGATGGCACCGGTTGAGCTAGCAAAGCTGAAGGTGAAGATTTAGGGTTTGCTAGATTTGGGGTTCATCAGACCTAGTGTTTCGCCATGGGGAGCTCCAGTTCTTTTCGTCAGCACGAAGGACGGTATCCGTCGACTATGCATCGATTATCGGGAACTAAACAGTGTTACTATGAAGAACCGGTACCTACTGCCCAGGATCGATGATTTGTTTGATCAGTTAGGCGGAGCAGCTGTCTTTTCAAAGTTGGATCTTCGTTCAGGATATCATCAGGTCAAGGTAAAGGCAGCAGATGTGCAAAAAACTGCGTTCAGGACCAGATATGGGCACTATGAGTTCCTTGTAATGCCGTTCAGGTTCACGAATGCGCCAGCTGTGTTTATGAGTCTGATGAACAGGGTCTTTTCCCCGTTCCTGGATAGATTTGTGGTGGTCTTCATTGATGATATTCTAGTGTATTCTCGGAATCGGGAGGATCATGCTGAGCACCTGAAGTTGGTTCTGCAGACCTTGAGGGAGAATCAACTCTATGGGAAACTCAACAACTGTGAGTTTTGGCTCGACAAAATTACCTTCTTGGGACACATTATCTCGGGCTATGGTATTTCAGTGGATCCGTCCAAGGTTGTGGCTGTGAAAGTTTGGCCAGTTCCCAAGTCAGTTTTAGAGGTAAGAAGCTTCCTGGGTCTAGCTGGTTATTATCGAAAATTCGTCCAAGATTTTTCGAAGATAAGAGGGCCTTTAACTAAGCTGACAGGGGAGGATCAGAAATTTATCTGGGATGGGGATTGTAGTGAGGCTTTTTCTGAGTTGAAGAGCAGGTTGACGACAGCGCAGTGTTGACTATTCCAGATGGTTCAGGTGGATTTGTGGTTCACTGTGATGCTTCGGGCAAGGGTCTTGGTGCAATCCTGATGCAGAAGAGCCGAGTTGTTGCTTATGCATTGAAGCAGTTGAGGCCACATGAGAAAAACTATCCGACTCATGATTTGGAGTTAGCGGCAGTGATCTTTGCCTTGAAGCTGTGGAGACACTATTTACTTGGAGACCGAGTGGAGATCATTACAGACCACAAAAGTCTCATGTCTTCACTCAGAAGGAATTGAACATGAGGCAGAGGCGTTGTGTAGCACTCCGAATTTCCAATATGATATATCAGAAATACGTGGCACAATTCCCAGCATCAACCTCAATTGTAATAGTATACATAGCCAAAACATAGATAAAATTTTTCAACTTTTATTACATTAATTATTTACAAAGCACAGCGGAAAAACAAAAACCTTGAATTACAAATTATTCCTACTACAACACATTCTTTTATAATTTACATACGCCATAACATCAATTCTAGCACAAGCATCTAAATCCCAAAACTATAAGTACCTACCAGTAAAACATGAGGCTAGAGATAACCCTAACCCCCAAAACTACAGGGGTCAGCCATAATGGTGTGAGTGACATAAAATAAATGCAACATGAATAAAACATAAGGCATAGAGTCATAAATAACATGTATCAACAGTAAGAATAAATGAAATAAGAAATAACAATAATTAAAATATGAAAATATCAAGTGAAACTAGACTAAGTGTCAAGTGTTGAAAAACAGGTTAACAACATACATAAAAACCAAGTCAAGAAAACATCAATGCTATATGCTGACTCTCTAATGCATACTTGTCGGATTCTATGCATCCCACTCTACATAGGTCCGGTGCAAGCCCTTAACGTTCTTCATTTGATAGGATGTAATCCCTCGTTATGCAACTAATCCTACTACGATGACTACTACGAGATATAAATAAACTGTGAGTATTAGCCCACGCCCCGATAATTCTGGAGGTCAATCTCTATCCACATATAATTCCGAAGACTATTTCACTCACACCTGGGAATCTTCGAGAATACCCCACACCGCAAAGCTATCATGCCTCATCACACGAATGCCCCATGAGCGTCGCCTCGACCCCGATAATTCCGAAAATCAATCCCACACCACAGGTAATTCCGGAGACTATTTCACTCACACCTCGATAATTTCGGAGATTATCTCACACCGCAAGCCATACTGAGGTCCATAACCCATGTTCTCATTTCATCATATCACCATATAGTGCCTGTCCTTATTTGTTTAGTTATTTAATTATTTACGAATCTCCTAGAGTTGGTGTACCCTACCGAACTGAACAAAACAGATCAACAACACAGCCACAGCTGGCCAAACCACAAAACCTCAACTGCAAGTGTCTAGGGTCCCATACAATCTCTAAAGACTGACAACTCAACCATTACACCAAAACTTTTCAATAAAACTCACAAATTCATCATAAAAATGTTTATAATAAGAAAATCAACAAAATTCAAATTCATTTAATGTACTCATAAAATCCCAGAATTCAATAAAATATTAAATCCATTAAACAACAGAAAACCATATTTTGAAGTCGTAGAATATCACTAAAACATCAATTTGTTTAAAAGTCACACATATCTCTCTTTATAAAGTCATAGGAATGTAATTTAAATTCCGTTAGAAACAAAACATAACTTTCTGTAAAATACGATAATCTGTAGTGAAACGTCATTTAAAACAGTAGATTAATAACCCACAATATTGAATAACCAATTGTTTGAGGAAAACATCAGAAAACTCAAGAAATCCATCAGTCAGAGCAATGACAATTGAATGTTAAAAATGGCCAGTCGACTGTCCTGCAGAAATCCAAAAACTCAAGAAAACCATCAGTCAGGACAATGATAGTCGACTGTTGGAAAATGGACAGTCGACTATCCTAAGAAAATCCAAAAAAAACTCAAGGAACTCATCAGTCAGGATGGTGACAGTCGACTGTTCGAAGATGGATAGTTGACTGTCGATCCCTATAGACTGCAGATTTGAAAGTTGTGTATGTTTTAGTGAAACATTGATTCACTTCATAAAAATGCAAATTTGTAAAAACTAAATTCCCGAGATAGTTGGATATAACTTGTATAACATATAGGAGTTTATAAAACTCATCAAAATATATTAAAATCTCAAAATAGGAATTTTTCACAAAATCTTCAAAAATCTGCAAGGTAAGTATGTATATATTCATATGAGCATTTAAAGCATCAGTTATGCATCAAAATAACATTTTATATAGATACTATATCGTTCAAAACTATCTCAGTACTAAAAAATCAAGATTCAAATCAAAACTCCACAAAACACTCAAAAACCCCAATTCTTCAAAATAGTATGAGTGATGTATGTATAGTGTATGTTCACATCAGTAACTTCAACAAAAATCATTGTAGATTTATAGTATGAAGTTCAAAACCATCTCAGCAATAAAACCAATCAAATCCGATCGAAAACTTTGCGAAAACACAAAACCCAAATTTTCGGCTGATTACACACAGACCTGAAGCAAGCCACTTTCCAATGCTTCAAAACATAATCTTTTTGATCCAACAAAACCTTCTATATCTTGTTATACACATACCCAATCCTTATATCAGTTTACTCATGAATAATACGCAATTACAACATGCTATAATCAAGTTTGCGCATCATAATATCAACACAAAAGTATGTTTGCACAATCAATAGTAAAGATACGGTTTTGTTCACTTTTATGCAATGATCAGTACATAACTCATGTTATGCAAGCCAAACAGCGAATATATGATAAAAATAACTTACCCATGATTTATATTAGGTTCTTTAACAATCACAAGTCATCAAATTAGGTTTTTAGTCATCAATAGCGTAGTTTCATGAAAATATTCACTTTTTAATTCATTTATTCATCAAAACTCATTATATCTTCATACCATCATCTAACATGATCTCTAATAGATATATCATCACATACAACATGCTTAGAACAATAAGAAAACAAATACAAGTCACTCACCTTATTGAAGAATCAACCGAAGATAATAAAGAAATAAGAAAAGTCCCTCCTTCGCAAGAAAAACAAGATACTCACTTTAAAACTCCAAGAAAATAATAATAAGAAATCCCTTTGTGTTGTGCAACAAAGAGAGGGCTGCACCCCACCCTACATAGGCCGGATTTTCAAGTATCTAGTGTTTCTTGAATAGATTTGTAAAATACATCTTTTAAAATATATCTTTACATATATAGATCCTTATACTTGGAAGTTAAATAAAACCATCTTAATTGAGATTTTAAAAACAAAACAAATACCCTATAACCAGCTGGCACTGTTTTGAAAACCCAGAAAACGAATTAGCATTTTTACCCCTCTAAATGGCAATTTTGCAAAAAAGACCCTTCTTTATCAAAACATGCAAAATAAACCAATTTTTTTAAAACAAAAGTAAACTCTTTACATCTGAGTTGACTAGGCATCATGCCAAGCCCAAAATATCCGAAAATCTGGAGTTTTCACTCCAAGTGGTAATTTTGCACAAAATTCCCTCTTTTTGTAATATTTGCAAATAGGTCAATTAATTATCTGAAAAACCAGATAATTCAAAAATAATATTTAATAATAAATAATGTGTTTCCCAAAAATAGTTTTTGACTTTGGACTTCCCAAGAAAATATTTGCACGTGTTTTGCACGTGTAAAAAAGTAAATTTCAGAAAAATATTTATTAAATCACCAAAAATCATTTTAATTCATTTATTATTCTTAAAAGCATTAATTAAAAATCTGAGGTATTACACATTGGTTGGAGCTTACAGGCGACTAAGACACCAGTTTGCAATACCATCCTGGTAGAGTGAACTTGGTGCCAGATGCTTTGAGCAGGAGACCGACAGCTTTGTTCCTAACTCAGCAGAGAGATTTGGTTGAGCGGATGCGGAGGTTGGAGTTAGATGTGTTGTTGCCAAGTTCTGATCGGATTTGTTTGGTGCTTCAGCTTCAGTCATCTCTTGTTGAGCAGATTAAAGAGGCTCAGACTTGGGATGACCAGTTACAGGGAATTAGGGTAGAGTTGAGGCTGGTTCCAGAATGGATATGGTTATTCAGGCAGATGGGTCGCTTCATTTTGGGTCCAGGTTGTGTGTCCCGAAGGGTGAAGTTCGTGTAACACCCCGAATTGCAAAACACACTGAATTCGAAGATCTACAGGATCTTTACACTTCTTTCGTACAATTTTACAAGGAAATAAAAAAACTTTACTTTACATCAGAGTTACATTATATCTTTACATTATTACAGCAGAAGAAATTTTATCGTAATTACATGAAACAACATTTAAATCAATCTTTGAGCAGCATGTATACTTCAAGTTGTCAAGCATCTTTACCCTGCATGTAAAACTGTGGGCGCGTCAGTTCATTCACTGACGAAATATTATACACGACCATCCTCTCTATGCCGAAAACAGTATAACGATTCTCAATACTTAGCAAACCACAAACTTGTTCACAAACAAAACTAAAGGGACTATCCTATTGATGTCGTATTGTGCTGTGCACTTAGTCCTTAATGCAGTTGTTATGCTATATGACACTAATGCGCACTTGTTTGGATTCTATGCATCTCATACTACATAGGTCCGAGGGCAAGTCCTTAATCGTACTTCATCTTATAGGGTTCAATCCCTCGCCATGACTTAAACTACTACGGTAACTACAGTAAGTATCCTAGATGTTCTATGATCTATGAGCCCATGTCCAGGCAGTCTGGAGGAGAATCACACGCACTGACATGACGCATCAAGCAGGCAGACTATGGACAATTCAACCTCCGCCATGGAACGACGGCACCACCTGCAGTCACCAAACACCCCACAAGCGTCGCCACCGGGACGATAATTCCGGAGTAGTGCTCACGCCATGTCATGACGCATCAAGCAGGCAGTCTGTGAATCACTCTCACACTGCCAATCCGATGGCCCTCATACTCGTGTTTTTCTCTCACTTTCGTCACATCACCACTATGTGTCTAAATCCTTAGTTTATTTGAATCATGAATGAAATCAACCCCTAGAGTTAGCTCTTTCCTTTATACCGATCTCAATCAACAACATGACCAACTTGGTCTTTCATCTCAATTATTCATCAAAAAAAATAAAATATAATTCATTCACTTGTCGATAATATGACTTAGCCACCCTCTACTTCAAAATCTCATTTCATGTCCATAGCATTTGTGTATTCATATTCACAAAACCTTTTATAATTCATCAGGATATTTAACTTCACTTTCATGTACAATTTTCATGCATAAGAATAAATTTATTTTCTAACTTGTCACATTCAATCTTCATTCTTTCCATTATCAAATCTCTTTTGAAACTCTTTTAAGCAATACATTTATTTTCATCAAGAGACAATTCAAAACCTGAGAAATCAAAATAGTCTGAAGAGTCGACTGTTAAACAAGACCAGTCGGCTGTTCTGCGATGCTTTAAAACTCGAAAATAAAATGGACGGGGCAGTCGACTGTTAAACATATACGGTGGACTGTTCTCCGAGAATTACAACTCGAAGAACTAGATACCCAGGACAGTCGACTATCTACGCCTATTCGGTCGACTGTTCAGTAACAAAAAACCGAAATTTGGAATCATTTCTTCTTTCTTTTTGATTAACACCCAAATTATTCATTTCCAGAACTTTGTCTAATTTGCAAAAAGTTCATTTTTCCGATAACAAACATACAGCTTTAGGATTTATTTAGCATCAATCACAACAAGCATAATTTACTACCCCATATGGAGGTTCTTACACAATTTCTAAAATTTCACTTTCACCTACATCATGCTATTATCAAAGAACAATATTCCCATCTATTTAGTTTAATGTGATTAGCACAAAACCTATCATGGTACTACTTAGAAGTAGAAAAAGAAATTGTCCACCTTTATCAATTAGCAATCATCTTCACAATCATTCTCTAAATTATCATTCCATCTCTAATCTATCAAGCATGAGACTAAAATTTCTTGATTTCTTTATAACCACTTATCAAATCATTCCTAGCATGGCATCTAAATTAGAAGTCATGAGAAACACCCACCTATTTTGGAGAAAATGAAATGAACGCTCCTAGAATGCAAGAAAGTGGCCTTCTCCTCCTAGAATGTATTGCAATTTCCTTCTCCTCTTTGGTGCTTGATTGGAACCCGAAACCACCAATGCTCCTTGGGTGCTAGCCGGCCTCCTCTTGAATGGAACACACACAATCTTACTCTAATCTTTCTCTTACTATTGTCTCTCAGTCTTTTACTCTCTAGCATATGTCTTTCTCTTATAATGAAAATAGGTGCAAAAATGACTTATGAAAAAGGGGGGTATTTATACATAATTTTGGTAACAATAAAGGGCTAGGATTAAATCAAATAGTTAGGTGTTAAAGGCTATGATGAGTTTGGAAGTTGCCATAACCACCCATGAAAGAGATAACCACCTCACCACTACTTCCATCTCTCCCTCTCTCTTGATTCCATCCGGCCAACTCCCAGGGGGTGTGCTTTGCACACCCCCTCTTGTGCAAGCACGTGCTATCCTAGTGTCCCCCACTTACAAGTTGTACATGTTAGTTTAATTAATTGTCTATTATTTGAGTCTACACTACAAGTTAGACTAAAATAAAGATTAATTAAATTACATAGGCTCTCTAATGGGCCAAGGGACTATGGGCTCTACTAATTTAATTAATTAATTAACTAATGTAGGCTACAAAAGACAAATTTGGATTAGGATTAGATTAGGCTTCTAAGAAAGTAAATGGGGATTACTAATTCATGAAATAATTTAGAGAAGTGCATGCATAAATTTTTAAGTGCACAACACGTAAAAAGAAAAAATCAAACAAATTTCAAGTATAAATAGGATTTGAAAATCCAGGGTGTTACAGCACTACCTCCTTAGAATAGTTCCGTCCTCGAAACTACACTTAAAGGGTGAGAAAACAGAAATACAACAAACGATAAGAAAGAAAAAGAAAGGAGATACGAATCAAACAAAGAGCTCAGGATGATCCTTCATCATCCTCTCCTCAGATTCCCAAGTAGCCTCTTCAACCAACTGGTTTCTCCAGACTACTTTGACCATCGGTATCGTCTTGTTCCTCAAGATTTTCTCCCGACGATCAACAACCACAACCGGAAGCTCAATGTAACTCAGATCCAACTGCAAACCCTCCGGCACTTCGGGCAAATGATGACTCGGATCTGGAATGTAACCTCTCAGCATAGACACGTGGAAAACATTGTGCACCTGAGACAACTCTTCCGGCAACTCTAACCAATAAGCAGTTTTCCCAATCTGCTTCAATATCTTGTATGGGCCTATGAACCTCGGGGCTAACTTCCCACTCTTGACTAAGCGAATCACTCCTTTGCTAGGTGAAACTTTCAGAAAGACAAAGTCACCAACCTCAAATTCAAGGTCCCTCCTCCGGTTATCTACATAGCACTTCTGCCTAATCTGAGAATCCACCAACCTCTTCCTGATTAGATCAATCTTTTCAAAGGTCTGCTGCACAATCTCAGGCCCAAATATCTTCCGTTCCCCGACTTCAAACCAACAAACAGGTGTTCTGCATTTCCTACCATACATAGCTTCGTACGGCGCAATCCCGATACTAGTTTAAAAACTGTTGTTGTAAGCAAACTCCACCAAAGCTAAAATCCTTTTCCAGCTGCCTCCAAAGTCTAGTACACAACACCGAAGCATATCCTCAAGAATACGGTTGACTCTCTCGGTCTGCCCATCGGTCTGTGGATAAAAAACAGTGCTGAAATCCGTCTTGGTACCCAGAGCTGTCTGAAGACTCCTCCTGAAATGCGAAGTAAACTGCGCATCCCGATCAGACACAATGGTTAACGGAACACCGTGAAGCCTGACGATCTCACCAACATACAACTCAGCCAACTTGTCCATCGAAGCAGTGAGTTTCATCGCCAAGAAATGAGCAGACTTGGTTGGTCGATCGACTATGACCCAAATCGCATCATTACCCTTTGAACTCTTGGGCAAGCCCGTGATGAAATCCATACTAATGTTATCCCACTTCCATTCCGGAATAGGTAACGGTTGCAATAGATCTTCGGGTTTCTAATTCTTGGCTTTGACCTGTTGACAGACCTCACACTTCGCCATGAACTTGGCCACATCCCGCTTCAAACCTGACCACCAAAAGTGTTGCTTAATGTCCTTATACATCTTGGTATTCCCAGGATGTACAGACAAAAGAGTAGCGTGTGCCTCCTGAAGAATGTTCTCCCACAATTTTGCTTGATCCGGAACACAAAACCTCTCTCTGAACCACAACACCTCATCCCTAATCTGGAACTCGGACAACCTGCCAGCACCAACCTGCTCCTTCATCTTCTGAATCTCTGCATCTTCCTTCTGACTTGCGATAATCCTTTCATTCAGCGTTGGTTGAAGCCTCAACTGAGCTAAAGATGATTCCAAGCCTTATAGAATAACTTCAATACCAGCTCGATCCAACTCCTCTACCAGATGCCCCTGAGTCGTAATCAAACTCTCCAGACTGCTCTTTCGGCTAAGTACATCAGCCACAAAATTAGCCTTCCCAGGATGATACTTGATCTCCGGAAGAATGTCCTCAAGCACTTCCAACCATCTCCTTTGCCTCAGATTCAGATCCTTCTGCTGATTGATGTACTTCAAGCTTTTGTGGTCTGTGTACATGTTCAGGCACTCACCATACACGTAATGTCTCCATTGCTTTAAGGCAAAGATAATCGTAGCCAACTCCAGATTATGAGTCAGATAATTCTTCTCATGTGGTCTTAGTTGCCTAGACCCATAAACGATCACCTTTCCTTCTTGCATTAAGACACAACCAAGCCCACGATGTAAAGCATCGCTGTAGACATCATACTCAACACCTGTTCTAGGCAAAGCCAAAATGGGAGCAGTAGTCAGCTTCTCTTTTAACTCCTAAAAGCTCTGCTCGCACTGCTCAGTGCACTTGAAGTTCACATTCTTCTTGGTCAGACCAGTGTGCGGCACGGCTATCTGAGCATAGCCCTGGATAAATCTCCTGTAGCATCTAGTTAGCCCAAGAAAACTCCTGATTTCTTTTACTGTAGTAGGCCTTGCCTAATCTCCCACTGCCTCTATCTTCTGAGGATCAGTTGCCCCTCCCTCCTTAGAAAGGGTGTGACCTAGGAATGCCACTTTAGATTTCCAAAAATTGCACTTGGATAACTTGGCATACAACTCATGCTCCTGAAGCTTCTTCAAAACTGCTGCCAGATGCTCCGTTCGAGGCACTATATGGGCAGAAGTGCTGATCACCAGTGTGCTGGGATGACATTGGCGAGAGCAAGTTGTTGGGTCCGGAGATGATCACCACGATAGTTGATGCAGTGACTCAGATCAGGAAGCATTTTCAGACAACGGAGATGGGCAAATGTCCATAGGATAGCCTTGGAGTTTAAGGTTGGTGATCACGTTTTCCTAAAGGTATCTCCGTGGCGAGATGTCATTCGGTTTGGTGGTGGGGGCAACCTCAACCCTAGGTTCATGGAACCATTTGATATCATGGAATGAGTAGGCAAGGTGGCCTATCGTCTTGCATTACCACCGGCTTTATCTGGAGTGCACAATGTCTTTCATGTCTCATAACTCAGGAGATATATCTGTGATGAGAGCCACGTGATGGACTACTCATAGTTTACCGTGCGGCCGGATTTGACTTGTGAGGTTCCGCCAGTTGCTATCTTAGACCGGCGAGAGAAAGTGCTGAAGAACAAGGTCATCGAGCTAGTTCAAGTTTCTTGGAATCCTCACTCACCCGGTGAGTCGACTTGGGAGTTGGAGGAGGAGATTCAGCAGAAATTTTCTCATTTGTTTGAGTAGCTTTTTGTCCTATTCTTTCTTTTCTTTTCGGGGTTACCCTATGTAGCTTTTGTTTGAATTTCGAGGACGAAATTCTTCTTGTTAAGTGGGTAGGATTTGTAACCCCTGTTTTCTATTTCTTGTATTTTGGAATGTATTTTCTTTTCTGAGTATTTATTCATATTTTACTCTTCTGTTCTTTTGAACCGTATATTTGATCTTCATTCTCTATGCATATTCATCTAATTGTTTTGTCGCCTTTAATTTGATCTTCTTGATTCGATTTGTCTGACTATTATCTCATCTCTGGTTGGTCAGGCTATTTTTGATATTTCCTGATTTTTATTAGTTAATTGTTCATGTCCTATTTTTATAATTGTTCCTACCTCTTTTTGGATCCTAATTAATACCCAAAACCCATTAATACACCCTTAAACCTTATTCTTTCTTATTGGAAGTTGTTTTAATAACCCATTACCCAACACCCGTTCACCCACCTAAACCCTAATAATACTCCTACCTATATATACTACCTACTGTTTATCCCCTCACCTTTTCCTAAACCCTAGCCACTCAAAACCCTATCTCTTCCGACCTCCTACACCTCATGCTCTCCCGATCACCTCTCTCCCCCCTCCCCCCCCCCCCCCCCCCAGCGACCTGCATCCCTCCGACCGCTAGCACCTACCTCCGGTGTCCCTTCTTCCCACTGCGGCAGTGCTGCACCACAGCGCCGCCCACTTCAGCGCCATCAGCAACCCTATGCAGCCCCCTGCCTCCCTCCTCCTCTTTCAACGTCGACAGCAGCATCGACAACATCCACGACAGCAGCATCGACCTCCTATCGCCGCTTCCGTACTACCTCCCGTCATCCCCTCTCGCAGTGCACACCTTCCCTCCCGGGTGTCTTTGGCCTTGGATGTTGTGCTTGCGTTTGATCTCTAGTGATTGTGATCGCATGTTCGTGATTGGTTCGTGATCCGTTCGTTCGCTTGTATTCGTGCCAGTAAATTCGTTCCCGTTATTCTCGTTCCTTGATCGTCAAATCAATCGTCAATTTCAAGGCAAGTAACTTGTATTCTTTTTGTTGCATATATAAGTACTAAATACCGCCTGTAGTATGGCTCTTGTGTCTAGATTAGTTCTTATGAAAATTCTCTGTTAGGTCTTGTCTGTATTTTTTGATCCATCCGTAGTCGTCCTTGTTACACATATGACATGAAATAACTTAGAAATAATCTAGAATCTTGATACATACTTCAATGTTGTTCCATGATCCATGATATGTTGTATGAATCTTGCATGCTTGGTGTGTTAGCCGTAGTACCTCGTTGTAACTTTGTAAAATACCCCATACCATGTTGTTGGGCATCTATTATACCATGCCTTGTGTTTTGTTTTAATTTGGATTTGTTGCATATGAACTATTTGATTTAATACATGAAATGATTTCTGTTTTTGCTGCTGCCCCATTTTTGTTCAGTATTTTAGACCCTGTTAAGGTCAGTAAATGAATTAATTTGTGAATATAAATTGTAGACCTCACTGTCTATTTTCTAGAATTTCTGACATATCTTAGTTTTGATTTGTGAGATGTGAGTTATTGCTGTTTTACTACATATGTGTTGAAAATTCCAGATTCGGTTTGATATGAATTCTGTATAGTTATTTATTTTAATACTGATGTTAAAGAAAAAATTTTGATCTTATATTTTTCAGGATATAACTAGACTTGGCTGGGATTAATCACTAATTTTTGTGGATTGAATTAATGACTTTTATAAACTATTCTATGTTCGTGAACAACTACTATATTTCCAGAATTTCACGCTGTTTAGTAAATAACCACGTTTACAACCTGATTCTATTTGTTTTTGATAAAATCTTTGTATATATAAATTGTAGCCTGCTGTATGTATTTTATCACCCTTTTGAAGGATTTGGATTTGGATTTATACTTTGTAATCTATCGCTGTTTTAGTACTGATGTGTCCAAAGTTTCAGATTTATAAATTCCCTGTATTTTGCTATTTTCGGATTTTATTTGACTATACTAACTATGCTGGAATATTATGAAATTACATTTGCTGATACTAAACATACTATGGAATACCTCAGATTTTTTTTGGATTTAATCAGTAAGTTTTTATGCCATTTTCATGCTTATGAATACAACTATGTGATTTCTGGCTGAACATGTTTTCTGTATGTAATGCTATTTTGAGCCCCATTTCTGTAGTTATTATATGACTTATATATATGTGCTAGATTAGGCCGAGAGTCTATTTTCTAGGTTTTCTGACAGATCTAGATTTGCATGTCTGTGGCAACGGGAATCTCAGATTTGGTGCAGTAGTGTCTTGTAGTTCAGAATTGAAAGTTTCGTTGTCCTAGCCTTTCATGAGTTGTCTATCACCTATGCATGTTTATGTTCTGACCTGAACCTTTCCCTTGTCCTTGCCATGCTATTCTTGTCCTGTTTTGTGCACATATATGCCTGTTTGATAATAAAAATAAATAACCAAGCCAGGGTTAAGGGAAAGATCTAGTAGTGGAAAATATAGAAATGTGTACTTGGAAGGGGGCTCGTGTTTCCCATCTATTACCTGTGATATGATTACATGGCATATGATTCTGATTATTTGTTTAGATGATTCCTGAATACATACTTTTCTGTGAGAAGGTGTACTCAGAAGGGGGCTCGTGTTTCCCATCTGTTACCCGACTACATACTTTCTTAAGGGAGGGTGTACTCGGAGGGGACCGTAGGTCCTACCTGATGCTTGATTATCTGTTACATGATACATGATTCTGATTTCCTGTTTACCTCATGCCTGAATACATGGTCCTATAGGATCAACTACGAAATCTAAACGTAACTTGCATGTAACTAGCAACCATGTGGTAAAATTTGGGCCGCATGAACTAGTACCTAGATAGAACTAAATACAAGACTTGAAATGACATGATGACTTGCATATTTTTGTTACCTGTACATGCCACCTGACATCTGTTACATGTTTACCTGCTTACATGCTTCCTGTTACCTATCACATGTCATATGCACCTGTTATCTCATCACATTACTTGATTCTATTATCTGATTAGTGCTAGTCATTCTGTTTTGCTATCACATCTAGTCCATTCTTATTCTGCACTTGCTTTCGCTGTTACTCTATACTGTTTATCTTTTTCTGTACTTCTTGCCTGCACTACAAGCGGCCCGTAACTTGCATTGACGAATATTTTGTCTCTTTTTCCTCTTCTTGCAATTTGTTAAATTGCATACTTTGGTGACCAGCTGCCCATGGAGTAGGTGATCAGACTTTCTAGTTGTTGAAGTTCTTGCTATTTTTATTTCCTGTTGGTTATTTTGAATAAATCTATTGCTACATGGATTATTTTTATATTGGGCAGTTTGACCCAGAATTTATAACTTGTTCCAGATCTGGTTTATTTGAGAATTATTTATTTTGTTTCATGTAAATTCTGTTAGTTATATCAATTTATTCATGCATGCGTGGTTGATTTCTCCTTGTTTATTCCCGTCTATTCCTGTGAAATGTTGAAAAGATCCTTATAGCTTATGAATGGTGAAAGCCATTCGTTGGACTTAGTCACGTATCCGTATTCCGTATTTCATTTTGGGAAGTGGGGTGTGACAAGAATACACAGATGAATTGATGCTAAAGATTGCTTTCAGATTTAAGTTGCTGTTATTAAAGTTGTATTTATCATGTTGTATTTATTTAATTCCGCTGCGTTGATGTAAAAGAACTGTGTTGTAGAAATAAAAGTTTTAAATTCTATGTAAAAATTGTACAAAATGAAGTAAAAATCCTGTTGTGTTACGAATTACCATATTTTGGAATTTGGGGCGTTACAAGTAGGGTGAGCTAGGTCTAGGCGGTAACTGTTTATGTTTGAATATTAGGGCATGCACTAGAAAGGAGTTGTGACGAAGCAAGAACAAACGATGGAAGAGGGCTCCAGGATGATCTGGGGAGTGAGATATTCCCTAATATTTTAGGACGATAGTGAAATAGTATCCAGAATGATCTACAGAGTGAGATTGATCTCCAATATTGTGGGACGCGAGTGACAATCATGGAAAGTTTGTGTGATGAGGGCTCCAAGATGACCTGTGAAGTGAGGTGTTCTCCAAAATTCCCAGACGAGACTGAAATAGTCTCCAGACTAATTTGCAGATAGCGATTGATCTCTAACATTCTAGGGCGAGAGCCAATACTCACAGAATGTCTAAATATTGAAGTTCGTCAAAAAAATAGGTTTTGCATAGCGATGGATTAAACCCTGAAATCAGGAGAAATGTTAGAAGCTTGCATTCAGACCCTATGTTATATGGGTGGCATAGAATTCCAAACAAGCATGCATTAGAAATGAGTATTGTGTGCATTTATTTTGTGCGTTAGATTTCAGTATCATGGTATACACTCATACACTTAGATTGGATTTACTTTCTACCTTATTTATCTTTATTTTGCATCAAATCATTGGTTGTTGAGAATTAGAAGATCGCTATTGTTATTAGCATTGCGTTGGTTGAATTCAACTGACGTGCCCACAGTTTGGAAGATTTTGCAAGATTTGTATTCAGTGAATGGTATGGATTTATTGTAATGCATGCTTGAATATTATAACAAGATTTTGCAAGAGTTTGCAAGAGTTTGGAAGCCTGAATATTATAACAAGAAGTAATTTATTGTATGAAATACTCTGATACTTGTAATGAACTGTGTTGTAATTAAAGTTTTAATTTTTTCTTGTATTTTGTAGTGTGTTTTATTACATTGAAGTAAAAGTAACTGAATGGGTTTCAAATTTTCTGTATATAACATTCGGGGCACTACAGACTGGTATCAAAGCAAACTTCAATTAGTAGTACTAAACACAGTAAGAGAAATAAATCTAAGTGGACATTAAATTAGTGTCAGTTAGTGTTTGATCATGAATGCTGTAGTTTGTTTGATCTTCGTGTATTGATTTCTCCCTGTTTTCTTCTGTAGGATAGAGGATAACCAGAATCCTATGAAAGATTGGGTGGAAGAGGAATAGTTCATTGAGATTGAGGCCGAGGAGGAGCCTGAAGAAGAGGAGGATCCAGAAGAAGATCCTGAAGAGGAACATGAGGCTGAGTCATGTCCGCTCACTCCATTTCCAGTGGATTCTTCAGGTGAATCCTCAGTTGTCCCTATTATGCAGAGTAATTATGGGCACAAGGCGACCAGTTGAGGGCACAAGATAGCGGCATTTCATCGACTATTGGTTAGGTACCTGTGGAGGACGAACCTGTTGAAGGAACAACGACGGGAAGATCAGTAGTACATTGCGGTCTTAGAAACTAAAGTGCGGGATCTCCAAAAGGTTTTAGCACGCAGCAGCGCGACACTTCACTCAACTGGATAGCTTTTTCAAGTGGGAAAAGCAAAATTCCAAACGACATCATGAAAAATAGCAGAAAGAATTAGATGAATTCCGTATGGAGTACAGGAGGACTCATAAAGATCATCTTGGTTGATTATTATTATGAATGTTTTAGGTCTAAATAGTTCTTGTAGTGAGATGTAGAATATATAAGTCTAGAATCGAATAAATTGCTTTGCAATAATTTGAAGTGTAATAAATATTTTAGTATGAATAAAGGATGGAAGTATTTATGACTATATTGAGGTGTTTGTATGCAGTATTATTGTAACCCCTGTTTCTCCAAATACGTATTTTCTGTATATTTTTCTGTATTTAAAATTTGTTGTAAATATATTTTTTTTTTTTCAAATTCATTGTTAAAATGTATTATTGATCTTCTGTTAAAATCTATTTTTAATTAATAATTTTATTTATAACTAGTTCCCAATGATTCTTTTTATAATACAAATTATTATTATTATTATTGTTATTGTTATTGTTATTGTTATTGTTATTATTATTATTATTATTATTACAAAATCCTATTGTATTTGCTAGTATTTGAGTATTAACTCGAAGTATACTATTTGATTTATTATTGTATTACTAACTATTATACTTGATTTAATCATTTACTATTAATTTAAATCCTACATTGTATTGATTATTTTATCTATTCTTTTGGATCTTATTAATATCCATACCCATTTCTATACCCTGTTTATATACCCAACAAATACCCAATAACATCCTAATGCAATAACCTATAACCCAAATACCCATTTGACTAAACCCTATTCCTTATTGGATTTTTATTATATAAACGCAATACCCAATATAAAAACCCATTATATAACAGCCCACACCCATTACCTGTTTATATCAACCCTAGTTCCTATGTGTATATATACCACATATTCCCTGTTCATCCCTCTTCAAAACCCCCCCAGCTGCAACTCTTCTTCACCCTGTTTGTCTTCCCATCTATCCAGCCGCTCGTCTTCCAACCCATCCTCCTTACCTTCTTCCGACTTCTTCACCATCTCCCGTCCACCCCCCGACGTTCACTGTGCTCCCCTGGCCCTACCTCCCTACTGCAGACAGCCGCCCTGCTGCAGTACCTTCCACCACCTCGGCCTCCCGTCACTTCAACCCAGCGATGCAACTGCAACGTTCCCCTGTGTGCCTCCAGTAGCCCCGACAGCCTATTCCGCTGTGCGCTCGCCCCTGAAGTGCCTCGACGACCCTACTATGCTCCTTCGCCTCTCTTCCACCTCCCTTTGCGACCTCGACAGCACTGCAGCACCACCACCACCAGCAACTGCAGCGCCCCGATTGTGCGACACCTCTTGCGGTGCTCTCCTCCTTGTTGCACTTCGCAACGACAGCGAGCAGTCCCACCATCGGAGCCAAGCCAGTGCAGCCCATGCCAATGAGTTGCTATTGTAGTGGGTTTTGATCAACTTTGGATGTGAGCCATCCGATTGCCTTGGTGATCTTGATCTTGATCTCCTAGATCTTAGCCGTCCGATCGTCGATCGATCTTGATCTTGATCACTTGGATCTAGCCGTTGGATCTCTTGATCATCGAGATCCGTGCTTGGTTTTCGTGATCACGATTGTGATCGTGTGTTGCTGATTGGTTAATTCGTCGTCCGATCGTGTTCGTGCACGGGATCCGTTCCCATTATTCTTGCTCCTTGCTCCATTCCCATCATCGTCTTCCAGGTAGGTAACTTGTATTAAATTACTTTGCATATACAAGTACTAAATACCGTTTGTAGTGTAGTTGGGTTCTAGAGACAACTCGTGTGTGATGTTATGTTTGATGGGTTTTGTCTCTATTGTGCTATTTGACCATAGTTACCTCACGACACAAAATTGATATGAAAACACTAGGTTTGACCGTTCTTGATCTATTCATACATGTGAGATAATCAGGTGAAAGTATGTGTTTGATGAGGTCCATGTGATGTGATGGTTATGAATATGTTATATACCCTATTTCATGATGTTTGGACACCTAGTAGACTCTAATTCGTGTTTAGTGATGTTTCGACCAAGTTTCGTGTGATTCATGTTGGTTTTGTTCCTAAAGAAAATTTTGTATTTTGCCTATAATCTGTCTTGATCAGTAATTTAGACCATATTAAGGTCAAAATCATAATTTCAGTATAAAACATGAGTTTTAGAGGAATTCGTCTTCTTTCTAACCCCTCTAACCTTGTTCGATTTCGTTTTTGTATGTGTGAGATATGACTGTTTTACTACAGAGGTGTATTCTATTTCCAGATTTCGTTTTTGATGATTTTGATGATTAAACTATTTTGATATTAGTCTTAAATATATTATTTTGATCTGAACCTTTGCACAGTATTTCTATACCTATCTAGGGATTACCCAGAATTTTAGTGGATTTTATTGATGAGTTTTATATGCCGTTTCATACTCGTTTATGAAAGCTATACTTGCTGTATTTTGCTCGCTGTTCTGTAAAGAATCGTATTTTCACCCTATTTCCTTCTACTGTATGGAAAATATTTATGAAATATGAAAGTTAGATTATTTTGTTTATTTTCATCTCTTATTGTTGGAATTGGATTTCGTTTCATGGTTTGCGAGATATGACAGTTTTCGTACGGCAGTGTTGGGAATTCCAGATTTGCCAAACTATCGTTTCATGATGTTTTCTGATTTTTGTTGGTTAAACTAATCTTACTGGAAAATTATAAAACTAAATATTCTGATACTAGACATATAGGGGAATACCCCAGATTTTTTCTGGATTTATTTGAGGTGTTTTGATGCTGTTTTCCTGATTGAGAATTCAATTTACTGATTTCTGGCTAAACGTATTTTTCTGGTTTCAAATCAGTTTTGAGTTATGTTTTTCTAAAACACTATATGAATTATATGTATCCGGTGGATTCGGTTGGAAGTCTATTTTCCAGATTCTCCGACGGATTCAGGTTTTGATATTTGTGGTAACGGGAATCGCTGTTTTAGTACTGTACTGTCGTGCTGTCCTGAATTAGGAAGTACTATATTTTATTCTGTTATGTGACTACTTACCATCTGTACATGCTTATCTATTATTCTGAACTGGTGGGTCGTTATATCTTGCTAGTTTTACTCTGTTTCATGCACATACACATTTGTCTGATAATGATTATAAAATGATCAAGCCGGTGTTTATGGGAAAGATCTAGTAGTGGGAAAGCATAGAAATGTATATTTCGAAGGGGTACCGTGTTTCCCATATGATTATCTGTTATCTGTTATCTGACCCTGTCTACATTACTTTCTATAGGAAGGTGTAGGGAAGAAGAGAACCACTAGGTTCTATCTGTCTGTCTGGATCTGTTATCTGACACTGTCTACATTACTTCTTATAGGAAGATGTAGAGAAGAAGAGAACCACTAGGTTCTATTTGTCTGATCTGTTATCTGATATCTGTCTGAACCATGAGTACACGGCCTTATATGATCCCCTAAGAAATCTACAAACGTAACTGTTTTGAATGTAGCAACCATGTGAGGTGGGATACATGAAGTGCTACCTAGATAGTAATCACATAAGACTTATAAGAACATGACATCTGTTATCTGACATCTGAATCTGAATCTGAATCTGTTATCTGTATCTAGCTATCTGTTATCTGATTATCTGAGTACATGTTATCTGTCTGATACTATTACTTGATATCATTATTTGACACTATCTGTATATCTGTCTGCATGCTATTTGACTTTTGATACTTGACACATGTTAGTATACCATGCTAGTTGATTCTGCTATACCATACTATGTTTGTTCTGTTGTTACTTTATATTTGTTATATATGTCATGTACTTGTATCCTGCATTAAAGCGGCTCGTAACTTGCATTGACGGGAATCTTGTTTCTTTTTCCTTCCTGCAATTTGTCAAATTGCAGATTTTGGTGATCAGCTGCCCGATGGAGTATGTGATCTAAAGTTCTAGTTGGCTGCAGCTTTTGCTATCTTCATTTATTTCCTGTTGCTCATTTTGAACAATGTATCTGTTACATGGATTCTTTGTGTTTGGGCAGTATGACCCATGATTTTTGACTTGTTCAGATCTGATTTATTTGAGATTAATAGATTTTGTTTTAAGTAAAATCTGTTGGTATATTGATTCAATTATGCATGTGTGGTTGATTCTCTTGCTTTCGACTTTGATTATTTTGTGAGGTGTGGTAAAGATTCCTGAATAGCTTATGGATGATGAAAATCATTCGCTGGGCTTTTGTCGCATATCCGTATTCCGTATTCTTTTTGGGAAGTGAGGCGTGACAATTATTTCTTTAGCTAAGATGGTACATTTCTCTTTTTGTGAGTTTAGAAATGGCAGGATCAAGGACAAGGAATGGCAGGAAACAGATAGGAGATCAGTGGATCCAACAACCACATGCTCGATTTGGAAGCAGGACTTCGTTAGGGTTTATCAGACCCTTAATGCATTCATGACAACAAGTGTGGGCCAAACGCTGGGGCAGGACCAACAATTCCAACTTTCGACCCCATGAAGCAGGTGGAATCATTCTGTCACGCCCCGCTTCCCAAGATACGGGAACACAAGCACGTAACAATGGCCCAGCGAATGATAAGAATACCATCCATAGCTGTAACAGATTAACTCAAAAATATACAAGAGAATACAACTACATGGGAAAGAATAACCATATAAACAAAGGATAAACTCCAAAATAGTCATGAAATAAATTCACCAAATAATATCCAACATCTGGAAAAAAGTAAACTTCGAGACACACAAACCCGGAATACAAAGTATAATAAAAGCAATAAAATAAACAAATAACATGAGATAACTATAATAGTCCAATAGTCCAGCTCCGATCTTCAGAAAGTTTGCCTACCAAGTCCTTGAGTCATATTTCCTTCTGTACCTGCAAACTCATTAACTAGAGGTGGAAAAAATATTGTCTATTAGAGTAAGTTACGGACAGCAAGTAGTGTAAGCAAAGAAGCAAGAAAAATATGGTTGTCAAGAAATAATAGGCAAGAACAAAATCAAAGATCAATGAAAATAATAAGAATTGATAATAAAACCAAAGTCTAGAATTTAAGATGGAATAAACAGTGATTGTAATCAATGATGCAAGATCAATAACAATAATCATGATCAAGAATGCAAGTTTCAATCTAAGTTAATTTATATTTTATTATCCTATCTAATGCACATAATACTGCGTTCCATACCACAAGTTCGGTGCATGCAAACAGTGATCATTTAGACTATAGTGGTGAACTCAACAGATCGTGTACTCGGCACGATAACGAGAGTTTAAACAAGCGAGATTTTCACGATCAACACTGCCCCTTCCACGACAATAATTAAACAAGAACAAGGGGCCTTTCCGAGTACAGTCTCCGATCGTTCACTACTAAGTCGACCCTTATTTACCCCAACTTGCTAATATTTTATTATATTTAAATGTGGACATGCAATGAGTAAAGAAGTTTTGAAATGATGTTAAAGAGATGGAAAGGATATGCAATGCATGAATTCAACTAATTCTATTCCCAGATGCAAAATCAAACATGGATATATAAGCAAAACACAAAGCACACATTCTAGACAGCAAGATATTACTGTACAAAATTCAAGTTTCCCGTTGCTACAGGAACGCAAATCAGGTTCCGTTCAGAGATTCTGAAAAATAGACTCTCTGCCAGTTCCAACGAATATTTACACTACATATAATGAATACAGAAACTAGGACAATAAGATTATTCTTTACTGATTAATGTACATGCTGCATGTAAGAGTCAAAATACTTGTGTATTAAAGTAGACTGTAAAATCCTTTGAAAATCTCATAAAAATCATATATTGTTTCCCAAAAATGATTAGTAACAACACAATTAATCTCAGATTTTATTTCTTAAATTTGATCTACTGTTCCAGTTAATTAAGCAGGGTGATGCATATTCAAACTGCATTCTGGAATTCAGATGTCACTGTACGAAAATTTGGATATCTTGCAATCTATAGGTCAGATTCTAAAACTTTTGATGATCTGAATTCCAGACACACAGGGATATAATTCTTATTTAATGAGATCTAATTGATATTATTTACAACTAGGTCAAAATTCGCGCTCTTTTCCGAACTAGTGTTCTAATAGCAACCTAGAGTCAAATTTTAATATATATAATATGTTTGAAGAATCAACAAATAATATCAAAAAAATAATAAGGTGATTCACAGTCTTGCCTAGCAACAAAATATAAAATTTTAAGTTCAACTTCTATTGTTAACAATTTATTTTAATAAAAAATCATGTCGGTGTAACTTTAGACAAAAATCTGGGAATTGAAAGTATAGCCGTAAAAAATATGATATCTTTTAGTTCGTAAATCAGAATCTAGTTCTGTAAAAAGTTCTAAAAAAATAGATTCAAAAAGATATAGGTGAGGTTTACAAAATTTTATTAAATTATGATAGAAAATAGGTCGAAAACTCAAATCAACACAGAGCAAACAGCAGGCCAGCTTGCAGGTTATTATTAAAAAACAACAAAATAAATAAGCAAGCATACAATTTGAAAGCAATAATTTACAGGAAATCATACTCAATCTTTAGGGTGAAACTCTACTACGGATGAGACAAATTATTATCAACATAGTATGATCGTCACATTCAAACGGAAAGCATTCAATCATCGATATCTATATACATGTTTCTAATCAAGTATTTATGTCGTGTATGCATGTGAAAATGTATAACAGGCTTGGGTTTGAATCAAGGAAAATGACACGAAAAGAGGACTACTACTTGGTTTCGGCGATGAATCCATAATAGTCTCTTTGAAAAGTATCAAACGAATAAAATATGATAAACGAAAGAGGAACTACTTGTGGAGATCAAAGAATTCTTGAACACGAATAATAAATTGGATTTTAGACGGTTAATTCGAAAAGTAAAGAATAACGGGATGAGAATCCCGACGGCGCGATACGTGTAACAAACGCACCCCACAATACGTGCGACACACGTAAGACAATACACGTGCAAGAGGCAGAAATAGCAACACATGCAAAGCACGAAATGGCAAACACAGCAAGAGTGGCACAGCAAACAGCAAAAAAAAACAGCACATCCAATAGCAAGAGCGGCACGACAAACAGCAAAAAAAACAGCACAACCAACTGCAAGAGCGGCATAGCAAACAGCGATGGCAAAAGCAGCAACCCTAGCAAGCGTGGCGGCAGCAATGGCGAGGGCAAGAGTGGTTGTGCTTGGTGGTGATCAGGGTGCAGTTGACGAGGAAGGTGACGGGGTTGACGATGGTGAACAGGAGAGTCAAGCGTCGGGATGCAGGGGCGTCGACTGCGGTGGGGCTAGGGTCATGAGGAGATGATGGCGATGACGATGAGGGGCTACTGCAGTGGAGGAGCGATGACAATGGCGAGCGAGGGTGATAATGATAGGGGCTGGCATAGGTTGGGTTTCGAAACAGGGGAAAGAGCAGGCGAGGAAGATGGATTAGGATAGGGATTAGATTAATAATTAGGGTTAATTGATATTAATAGGTAATTAAGATGTTGGGTTTGGGTTGCAGGTTTTAGTGTTAATTGTATGGGTTTAGGATCCATTAAGGAAATGGGTTGGGTTTTAATTTAAATAGTTAAATAGAAATTAAATATTGGGTTACGAGGTTGGGTTTTTTATTATAGGGTTTATAAAATATGTATATATATATTAAATCAAATAATGAAATACATATAGAATGGAGTATGTTTGGGCTTCACTCAATAATAAAATATTCTAGTAAGACCACAAATAAATTATAGAATTAAATAGGATTTTTATGCATTAAATCAAAATACCAATTAGTAATAAGATAAAATGAAGTATAATTTGGACTTGTATTTGAAAAATAATAAATCCAAAATCATATGTAAAGTAGGTTAAAATTAAACTCCGAGTTAAATTAATGAGCTTCATACGAATAAATAATAATAATAAAAGATGGATTAAAAATCTATGGCCCTCACAAATTAATGAACAGTCAAAGAAATAATAATAATAATAATAATAATAATAATAATAATAATAATAATAATAATAATAATAAAATAGGATTTGTATTAGAACATAGAAATTATTTGAAAATAACTACAGATACAATTAGTGAATAAAACTGGCCTTTACTAGGAGATCCAAAATAAATTTAAAATAAAAAAATGAATTTAAGAAAACGAAATTTTTTATAAAGAATCCGAACACAGAAAATACATAGAAAAATATGTATAGGTGAAAATAGGGCTACACGTTCAAGCAAATGAAGCCCTCAGTGTTTGAAGGGCAAGCTGATCTTAACGCAGCAGACTATTGGATCAGGCAGATGGAAACAGTAGTCGATGTTTTGGAAACCCCGGGAGCCAGCAAGGTGAAATTGGCTACCATCCAACAAGAGAAGTGTAACCACTATTTTCCAATTTATGTATTTTGAGTGTATTTTCTTTTCCATTGTATTAAATTCAGCTTGTATCTCTTTTGGACCGTATTTTGGATATTTTCTTCTATATATTCATTTGGTTGATTCATCCTATCAATTTGAGTTCTTGATATTTTTTTTACTATATGTCTATTCTTCCATTCTTGATTGATCGAGCTTTATTTTTTATCCCAAATTTTCTGATTTGTTCCATCTTAATTATTCAGTTCTTGTCCTATTTCGTTATTATTCATTTTGATTCTATCCTGATTTTGGGGTTCCTAATTATTTTATAACCATTTCTTTTATACCTAAATACCCAATTAAATCCTATCCTATTCCAAACCCATTAAAACCATACCCTACAACCCAATAACTATTCACCTCTACCCTATTTCTACCTAACCCGAAACCCACCTACACTTAAATACCCATGACCCGTTACCCCCCTCAACCCGTTTACCCTATAATGTGTTGCCTCCACCTACATTCTAAACCGTAATATTTTTATTTAACCCATATATACACCCCCTACTCCAGGCAGCTGCCAGTGCACCCTCTTCTGTCTATCTCTCTTTTACCCTCTGCTCCATCTCCCGTCTATCTCTCTCTCCCTGTGTGCATCCCTGCCAACTTCGCAGTGCCATTACTCATCCCCCGATGCCCCTTGGTCCCCTCTTCCAGTCGCTTAGCCGCAGCACAGCAGCACAACACCGCGTGCCATGCTGTTCTTCCCCCTCTGACGTTCGGAAGCAGCAATGTCAGCCAGCAAAGCTAACCAGCGCTGTTGTTCTGCCATCCCCGTCGCCGTGCCATTGTTCCCTCTCGCTGTTGGTCTTGCTGTAGTGTTTGTGTGGTGTGCGCGTGCTTCTCCTCGTGCACCTCGCCGTTTTTCACACTCTCTTTGGGATCGTGTGTTCGTTGCCGTGATTGTGTTCGTGGGTGTTCGTTGAGTTCGTGTTCCGGGAATTCGTTCCCGTTATTCTTGCTTTGCACCATTTCGTCGTCGGTTAGAAGGCAAGTAACTTGTATTCTTTTCTTTGTGTAATACAAGTACTGAATACCGCCTGCAGTGTAGTTGGGTTCTAGAGACAATTTGTGTGTGAATCTCCTTGTTTATATTGTCTCTATTGTGTTGATTTGACCATAGTTGCCTCACGACATACATAACATGAAATAACCTAGGGTTGTCCACTTCTTGTTGTATATATGTGTGTTGTTTATATGTTATCATGTGCTTGTTTGTGTTATTCGTAGTAAACTTGCTGTGGACTTGTGATATACCCTATACCATGTGGTTTGAACATCTAGTACACTATATTTCATGTTTGGTTATGATTTGGATGAGTTTTATGTGAATTAGTTGATTTTGTGCAAGAAGGATATTTTCAGTTTTGTCGATTTCCCATTTTGATCAATATTTTAGACCCTATTAAGGTCAGTATTTGAAAATAATTTGTGAACAAAATTTGTAAAGAATTATGTCTATTCTCTAACCCTTCTTATAGATTTCAGTTTCATTTTATGGTTTGTGAGTTATGTCCATTTTACTACAGAGGAGTAGAGTGATTTCCAGATTTTGTTTTCTATGAATTCTAAAGAGTAATATATTTTTATCATGATGTTAAAATTATTATTTTGATCCAATATTTTGCATAGTACAACTATACTTGATTGGGATTAACCTTGAAGTTTTGTGGATTTATTTGATGAGTTTTACAAACCGTTCTATGTTTTCAAACAACTACTATACTAGTAAATTTTTCATACTGTTCAGTAAAGAACCTGATTTTCGACCTAATTCTACTTGCTTGTTGTAAAATATTTGTGAATATGAAAGTTATCCTACTGTATCTATTTTATCACCCTTTTGACAGATTTGGATTTCGCTTTATGGTTCGTGAGATATTGCTGTTTTCGTACTGCAGTGTTTGTGATTCCAGATTTACGAAACTACTGCATCTTGATATTTTCTGATTTTTATTTACTAAACTATTTATATTGAAAAATTATGATACTTTATATTATGATCCTACACATATAGGGGAATACCTCAGATTTTTTATGGATTTAATTAATGAGTTTTCATGATATTTTCTTGACTTTGAATACAATCTTCTAATTTCTGGCTGAACATGTTTTCTAGTTTCAATTCAGTTTTGACTCTTGTTTTTGTTAAACACCATATGACTTATATATATTTTCTGGATTTGGCCGGGAGTCTATTTTTCAGATTCTTTTACGGATCCAGATTTGCATGTTTGTAGCAACAGGAATCCCAGTTTTAGTGTAGCACTATCTTGTTGTCCTGAACTAGAATTTTCGTTGTTCTATTCTTTTATGAGTTATCTTTCACCTATACATGTTTATTCTTCATCCTGTACTTGTTACTTGATCATACCATGTTATTCTTGCCCTGTTTTGTATGTGCACATGCTTGTTTGATAATAATAATAAATAACCAAGCCGGGGTTTAAAAGAAAAGATCTAATAGCGGAAAATACAGAAACGTGTACTCGGAAGGGGATCCACAGAACCTACGTGATGACTTGATACATGATACTTGACACGTGATTACTTGACACTTGCACAACTTGACACGTGATTACTTGCCACTTGCACAACTTGACATGTGATACATGATACATGATACTTGGAGCTTGGAGCTTGATTACTTGATACTTGTTCCTGAGTACACTGCCCTCTATGATCCACTATGAAATCTAAAGCGAAACTATTTGAATGTAGCAACCATGTGATAAAAACCTAGGGGCGCATGAAGTGCTACCTAGATACTTATAAATACAAGACTTGAACATGATCACTTGACACTTGATACTCGATTACTTGTACACGATACATGATACTTGATACTTGTTCACTTATTACTTGCTACCCGTTACTTGTACTTGTTCACTTGACACATGATACATGTTACTTGATTACATGATACTTGTTTCACTTGACACTTGATACATGCTACTTACACTTGTTCATCTTACCATGCTAGTTGTTATATTTTGTTATCATGCCTATTCCATGTTTTTAGTTATCTTTCCCCATGTACTTGCATCCTACACTACAAGCAGCCCGTAACTTGCATTGACGGGAGTTTGTTTTCTCTTTCTTTTTCCTGCAATTTATTAAATTGTAGATTTTGGAGAACAGTTACCAGATGGAGTTGGTGACATGAGATACTAGCTACTGAAATTTTGCTATTATTATTTCTTGTTGCTTATTTTGAACAATCGTACTTGATTACTTGGATTTATTTGTATTTGGGCAGTGTGACCCAGGATATTGACTTATTCAGATCTGGATTATTTGAGATTATAATATTTTGGTTTCAAGTATTCTTGTTGGTACTTTGATTCATATATTCATGCTTGGTTGACTTCTCTTGCTTTCGACTCTGATTATTCTTGTGAAATGTTGTAAAGATTCTTAACAGCTTATGGATGATGAAAATCATTCGCTGGGCTTAGTCACGTATCCGTATTCCGTATTTCTTTTTAGGAAGCGAGGCGTGACTAGAAGGTTGTGGGAGTTAGGTGGCAGTCTGTGAAGAGCACTTTTATTGAAGAACTGGTGACTTGGGAGGCATTCTTAGAGGAGTTCCGGGATCACTATTTCCATATGGACATTCAAGAAAAGAAGGCCATGGAGTTTATGAGCTTGCATAAGCGAGTATGACGGCAAGGGAGTATGAGTCTAAGTTTGCCCAACTGTCGAGGTAAGCTCGTGGATGAGGCTAGGAAAGCCAGAAAGTTTGAATAGGGTTTGAGGCCGGGCTTGCGATCTCGTATGGTACCCTTGGGAATCAGGAAGTTCGACAAACTGGTCTGTAGAGCAGCTATGACTGAATCATACATGGAGCAGTTCCAACAGAAGAAGAAAGTGTGGAATAAGGGTGAAAGGAATGCAACGACAAACTAATAGGAAAAGAAATTCCCAGAGAAAAAGGGTAAGTTCAATGGGCTGAACTGCAGCGCCTCGAATTCCCCAACCCGAAAACTCGAGACACAAGCCAGAATCTTACTTCAAATTAATCCAAACACCGAAAAATCACAGGAAATTAAAACTTTTATTGCCACAAACGTTATTACAACTCACAAAACTTACATCATGAATTTACATCGATCATTTCCATCAACAAATTACATTATACAACAATTAGGAATCTCATCAATGAATTGGACAACGTCTCTCCACTAAATGCATTCTGCAGATCGAGTCCCCCGCTCTACTATCAGCAATCCTGCAAATCTAACAAACTGTGGGCATGTCATTTGAATATAACTGACACAATGCTATAATACAGCGATCACTATGATATAATATAACGATTCCAAACTTCAGCAACTAAAATTTGATGCAAAAGAAAAAGTGATGTCAAACAAAGTGTTGGTGTATGCCATGGCCTATATCTAATGCACACAAAAACAAAGAATGCACACGATACACTTAATCTAATGCAATTCATTTGGGATCGTATGCATCCCATACTACATATATTTCCAAATGCAACTTCAATGGAAATGTATGCATCCCAAACTACATACATTCTCAAGAGTTCGTAGTCTCCAGATCATAGGGTTCGATCTCTCGCTATGCATCCTACTCTTGTGCTCTCTCCTGCTCCTCGTATGAATCTAGTGATTGGTAGAGTCTGCAATTGGTGCGGTCTAATTCCGCTACTGAAATCGGATCGTGGTCCTTCTCCACTCTGAACGATAGTGGTCACTCTACTCATTCAGATCATGGTCCTTCTCCACACCAACAGGATAATGGTCCTCCTCTATTCTCGGTCAGGCCGGTGATCATTCAGCTTCCGTCGCAGCTCTGCCGGAATCATGGTCCTTCTCCATTCCTGCCTCTACCCAAAGTTATCACGGGCATAATGCGAATTGTAGGGCAACCCCTACTCCTCCAAACGCCATAGAGTGAAACTCTTACTCTACATTTGCACTGATAACTCAGATTATAAACGGAAGCTTAGGGGTCCATCCCTTATGTTCCAAATGACTTGCGACGCGTGCCTGCGTCCCATTCTCATCACTAAACTCCAGAAATTAACAGTCGAGACAACGCCATCCGTGTCCCCTTGGCCAGGTAAGACGATGCCATGCGTGTCCCTCTGACAGGATGAGTACGATACCCAACTAGTGCCTATCCTTACATTCAAAAATGCCTCGTTCTAGTCCTACGACACAACCAAACCCAAAGTACTAGTGCTAATCCACTATAGGACCAAGATTTAGAATTAAGCTTGATTATGCGATTACTTACTTTTTCTTTACTTATCTAATTATCTGAATTCCAAGACTAATCAATCTCTAATCCTCTTTCATTATCTTATTAGTTGTATGAATTATTTGGCAGAGTATAGGTCTATTTTATTTTAACCAATTCACTTAGTTAGGTGATCTATGGAGTATTTCCAAGCCCTAACTTAGTAAACAACTTTGTTTATTATCAACAACTAGTTAAGTTCTCCTTGTAGACTCTTTCCTAGTTAATTACTTTTTTCATTATTAGGACTAAACCCATCCTACAATAGGACTCAACCTAGACCTTAAATCCGGCCCAAGGGTTGGCCCGCCTCGGCCCAAACTTGGCCGAACCAACAACGAACTGACTCCGTCAATTGCCACAACCGCCATCTACGCTTGGAGTTCGATCGCAACCTCAGCCAGACCCAAACACGTTGCTCTCGCTAACCTTTACACTTCACGGTCCTCGACAAGTCGTTGCACCAAACACAACCATGGAATCCTTCCATGAACGGCAAGCATGTCGGCACACGAGTCGTTCCTCCAACGCGTTCGATGTGACACGGGTTCCTATTATCCCCATATAGATATACTATAGGACTTAATCCTAGAGTCTCAAACTCAAGCAATGAAGCTCAACATGGGTAAACTACCATAGGAATAAAACCTACACCGTGATTAGCAAGAAAGAATGCTAAAAAGCTCTAAAAATAGAAAATTAAATTTCCAAACAGCATACAATTGGCATTCATGCCAAAACAGAGTCGTTCCCGGTCTCGTTCCATTAGAGAAATGCGATCGGGTGCTCCTCATGCTTCTACTCAAAGTAGACAACAATCACAAGCACCAATTGGGCATGAACTCATCCCAAAATGGTCTGCATCAACACACAATCACTTAACATCCATTTCAAAATATTGAACAAGTATGTCTAAATGATATCTCTACAAAGCACATGTGAGCTACTCACATATAAAACTTAGTACATTTAAACCTTAGTTCATTTCCACATCCAAAACATGGTTTATAACTCACAAACAACAACTAAAAACTCAAATCTACAAGTTCTAAGTCAATTTCATGGACATAGTACCAAACAGTGAGCTTTAAGAATATGTGTGTTTCTGTTATCACTTGCAAAATTCATTATAATTTTTGTGCTTATCCAAATCTTGAGTTCTTAGGAATTACAGAAATACCTACGTGTATATGACAACTTTGTAGTTACATGCTTCTTCAGATTAATTCGTTAAAGAGATCAAATGAGTTATTGTTTAACATGCATGCAATAGTTTCCAGAACAGAGCAACTACTAACCAGTGTTAACATAAAAATAAACTTCACGAAGTTTGAAACATAAGTTCTTCATAGATGGTAACAGAACATATTTTAATTTCAAGTGATTCTACCAAGTATTTTTTAAGTTATGATTTCTTGAAAATTAGCTAGAAACAGAACAGATCATCATTCAACTCTGTTTTTCTCTTTAGAGCAGTCAGTGGTTTCAGAATTTATTAAAATAGCAACAGTTATCCAAAAATTCTAAAATTTTATATTCAAGCACTAAACACATATCAGAATTACATAATAAAATTTCAGCCATAAATCTCAAGTGGTCACAGAGTTATGAGCTTTGGAATATCATAGTCAGTACATAAGCTAAATCTGTTTTCTGCATAGTCAGGCTTCAAGTTCGTATTTAATTAAAATAGCAAATAAATTCTAAAATTTATTAAAGTTGGAAGAAAGGTGTATGACATGCATAAGAATCTACATTTAAAATTTCAACCTCAAACTTCAAGTAATTTTCGTGTTATAGCATCCAGACCTAAAACACTTTTCTATTCATCTTTTTACTGGGTTTTTATTTAGTCTTCCATAAATAAAACTAGCATGCAACGAATTTTAACACTTAATCACACATTTCATGACCCAGTCATGCTGTCAAGACCACATCAAGATTTTATCACAAAAATTTAAACACCACAAAGGTTTAGAAACACCCACCTTTTGTTTGTAGATGAAATGTACTCTCCAAGTTGGCCTCGTTGTTCTTGATCCTCCTTGTTAGCACTCCTTACTTCCTTGACTCCTTGTCCTGCTCTTTGGCTCCTTGCTCTTCCTCTAATTCAGTCGCTAGCTCCTTATATGTAGTATATAAGTATAGTAGAAGATAGTTTGGAGATAGTTGAATGAGAAAATGGAGCTAGTGTTGGTAGGAGGGGATTAAATAGAGGGGGGGGGGTGCTTGGCCGGGAATTGAGAGAGAGAGAGAGAGAGAGAGAGAGAGAGAGAGAGAGAGAGAGGGCTGCATGCATTGGAGGGGAGGGGAGGTGCAGTGTGAGAGTGGGTTTGTCTTTTGTGGTTTGTCAAACACTCAAGTGTTTGAGTCCCATCAACAAGAAACCCTAGATTCTCATTTGAAAAATATCAAAACCTTATTCTCATTCCCTCCACGTTTAGCTGGCAAACCATGCATGCATATTTCATTTTTTATTTTTATTTTTGTTTGGGTTCATGACATGGTACGCTACAAGTGTACAAGTCAAGTTAGGGTCAATTGAGTTCATTTGGGTCTTGTTGAGTCATATTGGGTTTAATTAGATGATTTAAATCACAACAATCTCACACACAATTTCAATCAAATAGAAATTGAAATACAAACAAATAATTTCCATACAATTTGTCATAACACACATGAAATCATATTATCACCAAACAAAATAATATTTCAATATTACATGTCCTAACTCAATTATAGTTAAGACTAATATACGACTTAATTGAGAAGATATCTCAACTCTGGTTCTACAATTGCACCTTCGTTGAGTTCAAAACATATCAAATAATAGTATGTTTCAATACTTACTCAATTAAAATTGAGAAAATTCCATTAATACATGCAACTCTCAATCGTGCAAGGATTAAAAATATAAAATAGATATATACTATTTTGCGGGGTCGTACATTACTCCCTCCTTAGAATTGTTCAGTCCTCAGAACGACGTTAAGTGGAGAGGTAAAATAATCCCACCAATTAAAATGGAAAGAAAATACATTCCTCACCCGCATTCAGATTCCCAAGTGGCTGCCTTGATGAACTGGTTCCTCCAAAGTGCTCGATGCCAGCTCTCAGCGCCTCCTCGCACATAGTGTGACTCATCCCATTTGCCCATCTGCATGTGCATGAAAAGCTGTGCTGAAGTCGGTTCTTATCCCAGAGTTTCACGTAGCTTCCACCGGCTCCGCGATGTAAACTTGGAATCATCTCGAAAGTTTTCGATACTGGTACTCCCGAAATTTCAGAATCCTTCGATGTGTACTGCCGTCGGCTTGCTGATGAGATTTCTGCTGACAATTCCTCTTTGTCGTTCTGGAGTAGGCAATGGCTACATAGTCATCAGACTTCTAGTCTTAATGTTTTGGTTCCTTCTAGTACCTTGCAATACCTAATCATAAGGTTAGCAATGTTTTGCTTCATTCCTGTCCACCAGAAATGTTGCTTCACGCTTTGATACTTCCTTTTCGGTTCGGTGGCTACTCCCTCCTTAGAAAAAAAGCGAATCCAAGAAATGCCGCTTTAGTCTCCTTGCTGTGCTAAATGCTTGGCATTATCTTTCCCAGTTTTTGGCACTTCATCCTCCTTGGCGCGAACCTGGTGGCAGCCCAACTATAGGTCGATCTTGGAGAATACTACTGCTTCCTGGAGTCGATTGACTGTTGTCGATGTATACTGCCCCGAGCCAAGCTCGGTTCACTCATGGTACTTGATGCGCATCCACCCCGGTCCATTCTTCATTCCTACAAGCAAAAACGGTGCTTCTCAAGGCGATACACCAGGCCTAATGAACTTCACCAGTAGTTCTTCCATCGCATGGTACTTGAATAACTCGACCATCTGGAATATTGGTTCTTGGATTTCTACCCACGGCTTCAGCTTGAGGCATCTGGTTATTGCCAACCTTTATGAATGCTCCATTCAGTTGGTACATGTTGAATTCACGTATCGACATCGAGGTCATTGCCGTTGGATCCCTCACCTTCTTCCTGGAATCTTGCATTGCGGTATCGCCTCTATCTACTCCCGGCTGCATGCTTGCCTCCAGGACATCTGGTTGTAGATTTGCCTCCTCTACATCCGGTTGCAGGTTTGCCTTCTAGACATTCGGTTGCAATTTTGCCTCCCCGACATCCAATTGCAGGTTTGCCTCAATTGACGTCCGGTTGCAAATTTCCTTCCTCAAAATCCAGTTACACCATAATAGTTAGTAAAAGAAAAATAACACAGGGGTTAGGTCAGACATCGGAAAAATCATAAACATAAGTTGCAAAATGCGACAGTATGATTTACGATCATCCCACTGTCGAACTAAACCCGACTCTAACTGAGTATCCAAGTCTAATTTCCTACTGTATTAGACTACAATTTGAAGTCGGTGCTGATACCACTTTTTTAGCGCTCCGAATTCCCCAACCGGGAAACTTGAGACACAAGCCAGAATCTTACTTCAAATCAATCCAAACAAAGAAAAGTCACAAAAAATTAAAAATTATTGCCACAAATGTTATTACAATGTACAAAATTGTTCAAAAAAATTTACATCATTAATTTACATCGATCATTTCCATCAACAAATTACATTGTACAACAATTAGGAACCTCATCAACGAATTGGATAATGTTTCTCCACTAAATGCCTTCCGCAGCTCGAGCCCCCTGCTCCACAATCAGCAGTCTTATAAATCTAACAAACTGTTGATACGTCAATTGAATATAACTGATACAATGCTATAATACAGCGATCCTCACTATGCTATAATATAGCGATTCCAAATCTCAGCAATCAAAATTTGATGCAAAAGAAAAAGTGATGTCAAACCAAGTATTGGTGTATGCCATGGCCTAGATCTAATGCACACAAAAACAAAGAATGCACACGATTCACTTACTCTAATGCAATTCATCTGGGATCGTATGCATCTCATACTACATACAATCCCAAATGCAACTTCAATGGAAATGTATGCATCCCATACTACATACATTTCCAATAGTTCTTAGTCTCCAGATTATAGGGTTCGATCTCTCGCTATGCATCATACTCTTGTGCTCTCTCTTGCTCCTCATATGAATCTAGTGATTGGTAGAGTCTACAATCAGTGCTGTGTTATCCTGCTAATGCAATCGGATCATGGTCCTTCTCCATTCTGAATGACATTGGTCACTCTACTCGTTCAGATCATGGTTCTTCTCCACTCCAAACAGGATAATGGTCCTACTCCATTCCAAGTCAGGCCGGTGATCATTCGGCTTCCGCCGCAGCTTTGACAGAATCATGGTCCTTCTCCATTTCTACCTTTACCCAAAGTTATTGTGAGCATAAGGCGAATCGTAGAGCCACCCCTACCCCGCCAAAGGCCGCAGAGTGAAGCTTTTACTCCTAATTTGCACTGATAACTCATAACATAAACAGAAGCTTAGGGGTCCATCCTCTAAGTTCCTAATGACTTGCGATGCATGCCCGCGTCCCGTTCTCATTACTAAACTCGAAAAATTAACAGTCGAGACAATGCCACCAGTGTTCACTTGGCCAGGTAAGATGGTGCCATGCTTTTCCTCTGACAGGATGAGTACGATACCCAACTAGTGCCTGTCCTTACATTCAACAATGCCCCGATCTAGTCCTATAACACAACCAAACCCAAAGTACTAGTGCTAATTCACTCAAAGACCAAGATTTAGAATTAAGCTTGATTATGCGATTACAAGCTTTTTATTTGCTTATCTGATTATTTGAATTCTAAGACTCTAATCAATCTCTAATCCTCTTTTATTATCTCATTAGATGTATGAATTATTAGGTGAGTCTAGGTCTATTTCATTTTAACCAATTCTCTTAGTTAGGCGATCTATCAAGTATTTCCAAGTCCAAACTTAGTAAACAACTTTGTTTATTTTGAACAACTAGTTAAGTTCTACTTGTAGACTTTTTCCTTGTTGATTACCTTTTTCATTATTAGGACTTAAACCATTCCACAATAGTACTCAACCTAGCCCTCAAATCTGGCCCAAGGGTTGGCCCGCCTCGGCCCACACTTGGCCTGAACCAACGACGAACCGACTCCGTCGATCACCGCAACAGCCATCTACGCTTGGAGTTCGATCGCAATATCGGCCTGACCCAAACACATTGCTCCCGTTAACCTTCACACTTCACGATCCTCGACAAGTGGTAGCACCACACATAACCATGGAATCTTTCCATAAAACGGTGAGTGTGTCGGCACACGAGTCGTCTCCTCTAATGCGTTCGAAGTGACATGGGTTCCAATTCTACCCATCTAGATATACCATAGGACTTAATCCTAGAGTCTCAAACTCAACCAATGAAGATCAAAAAGGGTAAACTACCCTAGGAATAAACCCTACAACATGAATACCCAAAAAGAGTGCTAAAAGGCTCTAAAAATAGAAAATTACTTCCAAATAGTAAACATACAATTGGCATTCATGCCAAAATAGAGTCATTCTCGGTCTCGTGCCATTGGAGAAACGCGATCGAGGTGCTCCCCATGCTTCTACTCAAAGGAGACAACAAGCACAAGTACCAATTGGGCATGAATCCCATCCCAAAGTGGTCCACATCAACACACAATCACTTAACATCCACTTCAAAATATTGAACAAGTAAGTCTAAATTGTATCTCTACAAAGCATATGTGAGCTACTCACAACATAAAACTTAGTAAATTTAAGCCTTAGTTCATTCCTGTGTTTAAGAATCTGTGTGTTTCTGTTATCACTTGCAAAATTCATTATAATTCTTGTGTTTGTCCGAATCGTGAGTTCTTAGGCATTACAGAAAGATCTACGTGTCTACTACGACTTTGTAGTTACACACTTCTTCAGATTATGTCATTAAAGTGTTCAAATGAGTCATTGTTTAACATGCATGCAATAGTTTTCATAACATAGCAACAACTAACCAGTGTTAACATAAAAATACTTTTAAAATATCAAATTATCTCTAAACATCATGAAATTTGAAACAAAAGTTTTTAATACGTGGTAACAGAACATATTTTAATTTCAAGTGTAACTACCAAGTGTTTTTCAAGTTATTATTTCTTGAAAATTAACTAGAAACTTAACAAATCATTATTCAACTCTGTCTTTCTCTTTAGAGCAGTCAGTGGTTTCGGAAATTATAAAAATAGCAAATGTTATCCAACAATTTTGAAATTTTATATTCAAGCACTGAACACTGTTGCTGCTGAATCTGGTGTGGGGGCAAACAGATAGTATTTGCGGATTCTTGGAAAACTTTGAATAGCAAACCTGTTACCTGTTCCGCCGGAGTTTGACCGTTGCTCCCGCCGTTCACCTGCAAAAAGTGCGAGACACCGGGGTTGTTTCCAGTGACGCACCCTCCGACGCTCAAGTCAGTAATCAGGAATGATTATGAAAGAGCGCAAAAACTGGCAAAAGATTGATTACCTCTTAATGGAGATGGGTGGGGGTATTTATAGGGCCGCTTGGGATCAGATTAGGAATGTAATCTCTGTAGTTAGATAAGGAATGTAATCCCTAATCCCCGGTGAAAGGATAGATATGAATCAAGGCCATTGATTAGGATTAATCAGAAACCCTAATTCTATCCTTTCTGGACCGGGTTTGCTGCTGGTTGAAACCCGCACCCAGTTGAGGCGGATCCGTTCACGGGTTAGTGGGTCTTCGAGGAGGAGAACCCGTACCCGCTTCAGACCCATTGGTAGGTAAAATTGCCATTTTACCCCTGGGCTTGAAGATTCGTGCCCGATTTGGACGGTTCCGATTTAACCTCATTTTTAGCCATATCACGAGCCCCCCACTCCCGAAGACTGAGTTTGATCAGCCTTTGAGGAGTAGTTTTACTGTTTTAATGGCTAGTGGAGTTGTATCAGAGTCCAAATGGAAGGTTTTGAATCTTTGAAGGAGGTAGTGCGGTGATTTTTCAAGTTGGTTGCACTTTGAGTTGCTCTAGAGCTCTTCTGGTTATTCGGTGATTTTTATCTATTTTCCCGGAATATTTACATAATTTTGCGAAGTGCCGGTTCGTCGTTCGGGGGTCTTAATAAATGGTCCTTGGCAATAACTATTTACTCGGGGGTCCAAAAATACTTCCCCAATTTTATAATTATTTTTCGGGATTTTTAATTAACTTTCCCCAATTTTTAACCATTTTTTCGCAATTTTTTAAATAAATAAAATGATTTTAACAAATAAAATACCGAATTATGGCGTGGCGCGATCTGGACCGTTGATCTTGAGCGAGCGCAGTTTTCTGGACGATCGGATGGACAGAGTCGCTCGGCAGTATTTTTCTCACTTTTGTAGGTCAGATGGGCACTTGCTCGGAATCCGAGCGAAGTGGCTCGGTTCGTCCCTCGCGCAAGTGGCTCGGATCGCTAGTCGCTCGGCTCGAAACTCCGAGCGACATGGGGCGATCTGAGCCGTTGGATCTTGACGCGAATCTTGAGGCAGGCACGGTTCCCAAGAAAATACTATCTTGCGTTTAGTGGACGTGGTGCAATCTGGGTCGTCCATCATCTGAGGCGCGAATTTCGTAACGATCCAACGATTGGAGATGCTCGGCAGCAATTTTCTTCACTTTCGAGGGTCGGATTGGCACTTGCTTGGAATCCGAGCGATATGGCTCGGTTTTACCCTCGCGCAAGTGGCTCGGATTGCCAGTCGCTCAGCTCAGAATACCGAGCGACGTGGAGTGATCTCAGCCGTTGGATGATGGCACAGATCTCGATGCAGGCACGGTTCCTAAGAAAATACTATCTTGTCGTTTAGTGACGCTGACATGATCTGGGCCGTCTGATCGAAATCTAGCACGAATCTTGAGGAGAAAGTTGTTTTTCTCACTTTCGAGGGTCGGATTGGCACTTGCTCAGAATCCGAGCGATATGGCTCGGTTTTACCCTCGCACAAGTGGCTCGGATTGCTAGTCGCTCGGCTCGGAATACCGAGCGACGTGGAGCGATCTCAACCGTTGGATGATGGCACAGATCTCGATGCAGGCACGGTTCCCAAGAAAACACTATCTTGTCGTTTAGTGACGCTGGCATGATTTGGGCCGTCTGATCGAAATCTAGTGCGAATCTTGAGGAGAAAGTTATTTTTCTCCATTTCGTAGCTCGGATTGGCACTTGCTCGGAATCCGAGCGATATGGCTCGGATTTACCCTCGCGCAAGTGGCTCGGATTGCTAGTCGCTCGGCTCGGAATACCGAGCGACGTGGAGCGATCTCAGCCATTGGATGATGGCACAGATCCTGATGCAGGCACGGTTCCCAAGAAAACACTATCTTGTCGTTTAGTGACGCTGGCATGATCTGGGCCGTCTGATCGAAATCTAGCACGAATCTTGAGGAGAAAGTTGTTTTTCTCCATTTCGTAGCTCGGATTGGCACTTGCTCGGAATCCGAGAGATATGGCTCGGTTTTACCCTCGCGCAAGTGGCTCGGATTGCTAGTCGCTCGGCTCGGAATACCGAGCGACGTGGAGCGATCTCAGCCGTTGGATGATGGCACAGATCTCGATGCAGGCACGGTTCCCAAGAAAACACTATCTTGTCGTTTAGTGACGCAGGCATGATCTGGGCCGTCTGATCGAAATCTAGCGCGAATCTTGAGGAGAAAGTTGTTTTTCTTCATTTCGTAGCTCGGATTGGCACTTGCTTGGAATCCGAGCGATATGGCTCGGATCGCCTGTCGCTCGGTTGTTCGATCCGAGGGACGTGGGGTGATCTCAGCCGTTGGATGTGGAGTGCCGAGCTGCTTTACTTAGGGGGTCGAAACGTCGCTCCCTTTGCCATCAGTCGTCTCTCTTCATTACTTAGCCATTTGGGCTTTTGTAATGGTTCAAGGGAGGCCCAAGAGTCGTGCCCTTACGTTACAAAGCCCAAGAGGCATCGTTTTTACTATAAGTTTTCACCCCCTCAACACTTCACCTCATTTCTCACTTTCACTTTCTCACTCTTGATTTTTACTTGCAAGCGAAGCTGTTAGCTCTCGAGCGGCGCTGCTAGCTGTCGCGGACAGGCATTTTATTCTCCGGTGATCTTTCCGGCCGTAATAGTCACTTCAAGGTCAGTCCCTCTCCCCATCTTTGTAAAAATGGTTAAGTTTTCTTCCACGGACAAGACCCCCTCCTCGGACCTAGGCACCAACCGAGTGGTCAGGCCGAGCAAAGATAAAGGGAAGAAGGTCGTGGAGCTGACCGAATGGACTTTGGTTCGGCCGAACACAGACGGGGAGGTTGCCGAGCCACTTCAGGAAGTTGAGGCCCGGTCTAACAAGGGCAAGGGTGTGGAAACCATTATTAAGCATCCAAAGAGAGCAGGGGAACTGGGTCGGCAGCCGAGCGTTTTGTCCAGCATCGGCGGTGTGTGGAGCTACTCTGGAGAACTATTGGAGAAGGTGACGCAGGGCACAGCCAAATCAATCGAGGAGAACGAGCCGAGGGAAACTTCCGGGGTGGATCATATCTCTTTAGTGCTGACCGAGGCGGATCTGCTTCGGATCCGGAGCGGGTTCCAAATCCCAGCAGAGTACGGACTTCTGCTCCCTGGCCCCGGCTTCCGAGCGTGCACCTCGTCCTCGGCCAATGTTTGTGTTTTTCCCGCCGACTCACTGAATGCCGGACATCGTCTGCCACTGCACCCTTTTGTGGTACAGGTGCTGCAGTGGTCCGGCTTGTGTCCGGCTCAGCTGATGCCGAACACGTGGCGGCATGTGATGGCGTTTGTTCTTCAATGCCAGGAGGTCGGTGCCGAGCCGGACATGTTCGTCCTTCGGAGTCTCTACCGAACTTGCCAACCTAGCAAGAACGAGCAAAGGTTATACCTCTCGCCGAGGAAGGGCGTGAAGCTGATCGAAAACTCAGACTCGATCAAGCATTGGAAGGAAAAGTACTTCCTTGTCCGATCTCCTGAGCCGTGGGCGATACCGACAGTGTGGTTGAAGGGAAGGTCTTCCGAAACGTGCGAAGAAAGAGCCCGTGCTCAGCAATGAGGAAGCCGAGGTCGTGGAGAAGTTGCTCGGCCTTCCGACCCTCAGTTGGAAGGACATTATGGAGGAGGCATTGTTCCGAGGGGGTCTCAGTCCGATCGACCCTAGTAAGCCTCTTCTGTACTAGTTTTTTCTTTGAAGTTTTTTGAAAATTTTTCTAACTCTTTTTGCCCGGTTTGTGCAGAATCCTCCGGCATGGATTACAAAGGTTTGATGGCGAAGGCCCGAGCGGCTAGGGAGCAGGAGACGAGGAAGAGGAAGAGGACCGTGTCCGGACCTTAAGGTGGCCCAGCGCCCAAGGTACCCTCGGTTTCTCCGACCCCCGAGCGTCCGGTTATTGAGGTTTCTCAGGCCGAGACCGAGCAAGGCCTCGTCGCACCGACCGTCTTACCTACCTCGGATGTGCCGACCCCACTGGCGCAAACGGATGCTCCGGGGTCTTCCGGCGGAGCATTCAACATCGACGCGCTACTGGCTCTCGACGTTCCGCCACTTACCGCCGAGGCGGAGCAGATTTTGACTGAGGAGCACAAGTTCATCTTCGTCCCCGACTGGAGGGTGATGAAGGTCGACGGGTTCTTGGGGGACAGAAACATTTGTATGCAGGCGGTGAAACACCTGCCGATCCCCAAAGATCGAGCGGCGTTGAAGGCTCGTGAAGTTGGTGACGCTGCGATGCAGATCGCTCGGAATACTATGTCGGTAAGTAGTGAATCACTTTCTTGAAAATTTTTCTAAGTTTTTGTGCTCGTTTTTGACAGTTTCTCATATTGCCTGTAGACCCTCTACCACTTCAACTATTTGCTCGAGGAATTTGAGAGCAAGGAGAAGGAGATGACAATTCTGAACGACCGTGAACGGTCGGAACTGTTTACAGCGGTAAGGGAGCTGGAGGCTGAGCAGCTGCGTTCTACTTCGCTCGAGGCCGAAGTCGCTAGCTTGAAGGCTCAGCTTGCCAAGGCGCTGAGGAGCTCGGTCGCCGAAGCCTCCAAGGTTGAGGCCATTGAGAAGGAGAGGGCTTGGCTTGAAGGGGAACTGTCTGAAGCTCGGAAGGCAACGGAGGAAGCCCTGAGCAAGCAGGCATTGAAGGTGGCAGCTGCAGAGAAGGCAGTCCGGGACGAGGCCGAAGCTCATATGCTGACGAACATGGAGGAGGCATATGGCCGAGCTCTGAAGCACATCGTCGCTCGGAACCCCGGGTTTGACATCTCGGACTATTATTTCTACGACTCTGTGGAGGGCGAGGAAGAGATGCCCTTGGCCGTGCTCGCTCCAGGACCGGAGGGCAGAGATGCCGAGGGCAAGGGTGGTACTGGTCGTGCAATTGTAACTGTGCCGACCGATGATGAGGTCGACACTTGACTTTGTCGTCTTCTTTTCTGTTTACTTTTTCCTCTTTTTTGTAACGCCTAACTGCGGACTGGCCACCGCCTTTTGTAAACATTTGACTTTCAATGAAAACTTGTGGTGTTTTGGCTGAGGATTACGCAATTTTCAGAAAAATGTTTAACTCTTTTTGCATGGATTGCTTCCCTAAGTGTCGAAGACTTCTCTTGATATTTCTCCGCTTTTCAGGTTGAGTTGGGTCCAATTACTGAGGTCTCCTATCTTCGCACTGAGCTGGCGAAAACGAAGGAGGCTCTTTCTCAGTAATCGGAACAAAGCGTTTTATGACTTCTTGAAATTGGAGGACATCAAAGCAACGACGAGAGGGTACTTAGGCGAGTTGAGGCAACTACGGAAGCAGTCTCGAAAAACTCCTCTCGAAGGCGAGGTAGAGTTGATCCGTAAGGGGCTTTTTGATGTCGAACAAAGAAACAGTGACCTGCTGGCAGAGATTCGCCAATTGGAGGTGACGGTGAAAGAACACTCGGCCGAACAAGAGGAGTTAGCTTCGAAGGTGGGGATGTTGATGTCCGAACGCGACGAGTTGTTGGCCAGAATCGACAATTTGAGGAGAATCACGATCGACATGGGTATCGAAGTGACTCATCTCCGTTGTATAGTGGCCGATAGCACTAACGTCGCAGGCTCGTCTAAACTTCCTCGTCTCAAAGCATCTGGCGGCGGACGAGATTCTGAGAGATAGGATCGTCGAGTTGGAGGAGGAGATTGCAACGCTAAAACCACAGCCTGTAAGGGCCAATGTTCGCAGTACGTCGTGTACTCGCGAGGAAAGCGAAACAGGAATCTCGTTCTACGAACTCGCGACTCGCTCGCCTGTCGTTAGGCAGAGCCCAGCTGATGCTCAGAGCGTCGTAGCTATTTCGTCTAGTGGCACCTCGGTCGGGGCCACAGCTAGAACTGGCGACGAGGGGGGGTCTCGCTTCGCTGGTCTGGAGTCGAGCGCAGAGCCGAGGCGACGCCGTCCTCGCGTGTCTCTAAACCGAAGTGTTCCCCTCCCAAAAAATTGCAAGACAAGTTGTGTCACGCTCTTCAAGTTATTGTAAAAATCTTGTTGTAGTGTCGGCTTTGTCCGGGCCCTTAATAAAAAGGTTTGTTTTGCTTCCTATGTTTGAAAGTTGCGTTGGCTGGTAAACTAATAAGTATAACTCCTCCACCTTTTGACAACTACTTAGAATCAGAAGCAAATCTTCTTTCTTACTGGCTATCCGCTCCTAGTTCACTTAAGAGCGGGATTGCGGAGCGAAATCGAACCAAGTGTCGGACTCCGAACTCGTCGTTAGAGTTAGTTCAATGGTTGTGGGAGCAATTCCGAATGGTGATGCACTCCTAGCCCGCTTTTAAGAGCGAACTTGCAGATGAGAATCGAGCCAAGTCTTGGACTCCGAACCATCGTTAGAGCAGTTCAATAGTTGTCGGAGCAATTTCGAATGGCGAACTACTTCTAGTTCGCTTAAGAGCAAACTTGCGAAGTAGAATCGAGCCAAGTGTTGGACTCTGAACCATCGTTAGAGTAGTTCAACGGTTTTGGGAGCAATTCCGAATGGCGAACTACTTCTAGTTCGCTTAAGAGCGAACTTGCGAAGTAGAATCGAGCCAAGTATTGGACTCCGAACCATCGTTAGAGTAGTTCAACGGTTGTGGGAGCAATTCCGAATGGTGGACTACTTCTAGTTCGCTTAAGAGTGAACTTGCGAAGTAGAATCGAGCCAAGTGTTGGACTCCGAACCATCGTTAGAGTAGTTCAACGGTTATGGGAGCAATTCCGAATGGCGAACTACTTCTAGTTCGCTTAAGAGCGAACTTGCGAAGTAGAATCGAGCCAAGTATTGGACTCCGAACCATTGTTAGAGTAGTTCAACGGTTGTGGGAGCAATTCCGAATGGCGAACTACTTCTAGTTCGCTTAAGAGCGAACTTGCGAAGTAGAATCGAGCCAAGTATTGGACTCCGAACCATTGTTAGAGTAGTTCAACGGTTGTGGGAGCAATTCCGAATGGCGAACTACTTCTAGTTCGCTTAAGAGCGAACTTGTGAAGTAGAATCGAGCCAAGTGTTGGACTTCGAACAATCGTTAGAGTAGTTCAACGGTTGTGGGGGCAATTCTGAATGGCGAACTACTTCTAGTTCCCTTAAGAGCGAACTGGCAAAGTAGAATCGAGCCAAGTGTTGGACTCCGAACCATCGTTAGCGTAGTTCAATGGTTATGGGAGCAATTCCGAATGGCGAACTACTTCTAGTTCGCTTAAGAGCAAACTTGCGAAGTAGAATCAAGCCAAGTGTTGGACTCCGAACCATCGTTAAAGTAGTTCAACGGTTGTGGGAGCAATTTCGAATGGCGAACTACTTCTAGTTCGCTTAAGAGCGAATTTGCGAAGTAGAATCGAGCCAAGTGTTGGACTCCGAACCATCGTTAGAGTAGTTCAACGTTTGTGGGAGCAATTCCGAATGGCGAACTACTTCTTGTTCGCTTAAGAGCGAACTTGCGAAGTAAAATCGAGCCAAGTGTTGGACTCCGAACCATCGTTAGAGTAGTTCAACGGTTGTGGGAGCAATTCCTAATGGCGAACTACTTCTAGTTCGCTTAAGAGCGAACTTGCAAAGTAGAATCGAGCCAAGTGTTGGACTCCAAACCATCGTTATAGTGAAGAGTAAAAGCAAAGAGATGTAAACAATTTTTACAGGTAAAATATAAAAAACCTTTCTTTATTGATGACTAATAGTCGGCTGCTTGTAAAGTTGCTAGCCGTTATTATAAGAGAGAAATAAAGGAAAAAATACAAGTAAAAGGAGAGGAACGGTTCGACATCTCAGAATTCTTAAAGATGCGTTAGTGCTCTCTCTTGGTATTTTAGAAGATGGTCGGCATTCCAAGTCCTGGGGATCTCCCTGCCTTCGAGGTCTTCTAGTCTGTATGTGCCGGGCCGAACAACTTTGGCGATCTTATAGGGCCCCTCCCACTTTGGAGTAAGTTTCCTCTTCTGACCGGGGAAAGAGATGGCTAACTTTCTAAGGACCAAGTCCCCTTCTTTGAGTTCGGAAGGACGGACTCTCTTGTTGTATGCCAACTCGATCCTTCTTCAGTAGCTTTGTTGACGAATGGCAGCTCTTTCTCGGATCTCATCAATCAGGTCTAGATTTGCCCGGAGCTCTCTGACATTCTGTTCTTCTTCATAAGCCATCAGACGATGAGAGGGTATACCAACGTCCAGGGGGATCATAGCTTCGGACCCATAAGTGAGGTTGAATGGGGATTCGCCTGTGGGGGTCCGTTTTGTGGTGCGGTAGTTCCACAACACGTTGGGGAGCTGATCGACCCATAAGCCTTTGGAACATTTATCCAACCTCCTCTTAATGCCGGAGAGGATCTGTCGGTTAGCATTCTCGACTTGGCCATTCTACTGGGGATGGGAAACGGAGGAGAATCGGTGTTGGATGGCGAGGTCTTCACATAGAGCTCGGAAGGCAGCCCCGGTAAACTGGGTTCCGTTGTCTGTTATGAGGACCTGAGGGACACCGAATCGGCAGATTACGCTCTTCCAAAATAATTGAACTACCTTGTTCTCCGTGATCGTGGCCAAGGGCTCGGCCTCTATCCACTTCGAGAAGTAGTCGATTGCCACGACTAAGAACTTGAACTGGCCGGGAGCTGGTGGGAATGGCCCTAGTAAATCCATCCCCCACATTGCGAAAGGGATAGGACTTGATAGGGAGGTGAGTGGAGCTTGTGGGAGGCGACGGATGTTGGAGTACTTCTGACATGAGCTGCATTGCCAAACGTGCCGTTCGGCGTCTTGTAGGAGAGTGGGCCAGAAGTATCCGTAGTTTAACACTTTGCGGGCTAAGGATCTGGACCCTGAATGTGCTCCACCGATGCCCTCGTGAAGTTCTTGTAGGGCGTAGTCGGCCTGCTCGGGGGAGAGGCATCTCAGGTAAGGCCTGCCGTCTACCTGTGTGAAGGAGCGTTTATATAGGATGCCTCCGATCAATGTGTAACGCTCGGCTCGGGTTCTCACTCTTCGAGCTTCCTTAGGATCTTCAGGTAGGAGCCCGTCCCTTAAGAATTCGACGAGGGGTTTCATCCAGTTATCTTCAAGTAGGACTGGCAGTGAATCCATAGAGTCGGAAGTTTCATCCTCTATACTTGGCTTCAGGAGGACCTCTATCAAGACGGTCTGCTCGAGACCTTGGAGGGAGGAAGAGGCTAGCTTGGAGAGGGCATCGGCCTGGGCATTTTCTTCCCGGCGGATTCGTTGGATGAGGGCTTCTTCAAATAGTGCCATGAGGTTCCTGACCTTGGCTAAATACTTAATCATCCGGTCATCGCATGCTTCATACTCGCCGAGGACCTGATTTACAACCAGCTGGGAGTCCCAAAAGATCCGAAGGCGTTGTGCCCCTGCATTGTGAGCCATTCCAAGGTCGGCTATGGGTGCCTCGTATTCTGCTTCGTTGTTTGAGGCCTTGAAGTTGATACGGAGGGAGTATTTGAGGATGAAATCATCTGGGCCTGCCAGAATGACCCCGGCTCCGCTTTCCTCATTGCAGGAGGATCCATCCACATAAACCGACCAGACAGGTGGTCCCTTTATTGCTTGGCTGAACTCGAGGATGGTACTTTCAACTATGAATTCTGCTAAGGCCTGAGCCTTGATCGCGGTCTGAGGCTGATAAGTTATATCATGCTGGCTCAGCTCGATAGACCACTTCATAAGACGACCGGAGGTCTCTGGCTTGTGGAGCACTTGCTTCAGCGGTTGGTCGGTAAGAACGAGCACCGAATGGGACTGAAAATACGGGCGAAGCTTTCTCGCGGCCATCACCAAGGCATAAGCCATCTTTTCTATCCTCGGGCAGCGGAGCTCGGCATCCCGAAGTACTTTGCTCACATAGTAGATGGGCTTTTGAGCCCGGTCTTCTTTCCTTACTAAAACGGCGCTGAGGGTCTGCTCAGAGGCTGCCAGGTAGAGGTAAAGGGGTTCACCAGGAATGGGTTTGCTGAGGAGAGGAGAGTTGATGAGGTAAGCCTTGAGCTGGTCGAACGACTCCTGTTGTTGCTGACCCCATTCGAAACCTTTAGCCCCCTGAGGGCCTTGAAGAAGGGGAGGCATTTCTCCCCGGACTTCGAGAGAAAACGTCCTATGGCGGCTAGGCGGCCTGTTAGCCTCTGAACTTCCTTAACATTCTTGGGAGGAGCCATGTCTAATATGGCCTTGATTTTCTCAGGGTTAGCTTCAATCCCTCGTTGGCTGACCATGAAGCCGAGGAACATTCCTGACGAGACTCCGAACGCACACTTGTTCGGATTGAGTCTCATGTTGTGCTTTCTCAGAACATCGAACGCCTCCTGTAAGTCCGTCACATGATCGGCTCCTCGGATGCTTTTTACAAGCATGTCGTCAACATACACCTCCATATTCTGGCCGATTTGAGCTTGGAAAACCTTGTTGACAAGGCGTTGATATGTTGCGCCTGCATTCTTCAAACCGAAGGGCATTACCTTGTAGCAGTAGAGGCCCTGGTCGGTCACGAATGAGGTCTTCGGGATATCTGGGGGGAACATCCGGATCTGGTTGTAGCCTGAGAAGGCATCCATGAAGCTGAGGAGTTCATGACCCGAAGTGGCGTCAATCAAGATGTCAATACTTGGAAGAGGAAAGGGATCCTTGGGGCAAGCCTTATTGAGATCGGTAAAATCGATACAAATCCTCCAAGTCCCATTGGACTTCTTCACCATTACTACATTCAACAACCACTCGGGATAGTTCACCTCTTGTATGAACTGGGCCTTCAAGAGATTGTCCACCTCCTCTTTTATAGCTAGTTGGCGCTCGGGGGCGAACTTGCGCCTCTTCTGTTGAACCGGTTTGGACCCCGGAGCAACACTGAGGTGGTGGACCAAGAGCTTTTCGAAAATTCCGAGCATGTCTACAGCTGACCAAGCAAAGAGGTCTCGGTTCCTTCGGATGCACTGGACTATGTCTGAGCATAGGGCGGATGGAAGGGTCTTGCTAACAAAGAACTTTCGGGTTGGATCCTGCTCAGAGAAGAGCACTTCCTCCAATTCATCCACCGGCTCGGACGTCGGTTGAGCAACATCTTGGGGGATTTCCAGAGTTTCTAAGGAGAGGACTGGACCGAGGGTAGAGGTCATGTAGCACTTGCGGACCGTTTCCTGATTGCCTTTTACTTCCCCTACTCCAGCCCGAGTGGGAAACTTCATCTTGAGGTGATAGGCGGAAGGGACAGCTTCAAGGGCAGCTAGGCCGGGCCGACCCAGAATGACGTTGTAAGCTGCAGGAACATCTACGACCATGAAGTCCATCAACTCCGTTCGGGTAGTAGGAGTTTTCCCAGCAGTTACATCGAGGGTGATCACCCCTTCAATAGTCACTGGCACTCACGTGAACCCATGGAGCGTGTAGCCGGCGGGCTTGAGTCTGTCTCGGGAGAGTTTAAAGCCTTTAAAAGTGGCGAGGAAGAGGATGTTAACGGAGCTGCCATTGTCCACTAGGATTCTCTCCACTTTGAAGTTCGCCATATGGAGATTGATGAGGAGTGCGTCACAATGGGGGGTGCGGACACCTTCAAGATCTTTGTCTGAGAATGTGACGGGCACTCCGAGGCCTTTGGGAGGAGGGGTGGCGCGAACTGAATTGACTTCCCTAATGAATGCCTTTCGAGAGGAGTTTGAGAAGCCCCCCATTGGGCCCCATGAATGAGGTGTAGGACATGCTCCTCTTCGAAGTCGGGTGTTTCATCGCATTCCGGACGCTTGTTAGCCCCCCGAGGCAGGGGAGGAAGGTCGGCTCGGTCCTTTCTCACGAACCTGGTCAGCTACCCCCTATGGATGAGGGCTTCTATCTCATTCTTCAAGTCCCGATAATCATTGGTGTCGTGCCCATGGTCCTGGTGATAACAGCTCCACTTCTCTTTATCCCTCTTCTTGGCGGGGGTGTTCATCCTCGGAGCAGGAGATATGATCCCTTCCTTCTCAACTTCCATTAGAATGGTGGAGACATTGGTGGTGAGAGGAGTAAATTTCTCGAATCTGGGGGGAGGTTGGCGCTGACCGCCATTATCCTTCTGGAGCTTCTTGGCTCCTTCCTCTTCTGTTCCCTTTCTCTTAGACCCGGAGGAAGATCCCTCCAAGTTGGGGCGATGTTCAGCTTCTTCGGCCCGAATATACTTTTCACCCCGGAGGAAGAGGTCAGAGAAGTTCTGTGGGGGTTTCTTGGCGAAGGAGGAGAGGAGGCTGGAGTTAAGGACATTGGACTGAAATGCTGCTGCAGCGTCCGACTGGTCGAGGGATGCTATGGACCTGGCTTCAGCTGTGAACCTTTTCACATAGTCTCTCAGCTTCTCACCCTTCTTCTGGTGGAGGTAGAGTAGCGAGATGCTGGTCTTCTCAGTTTTGCGGCTACTTACGAAGTGGGTGACGAAGAGGGTCTCGAATTGCTCGAAGGAGAATATCGAGGATGGGGCAAGGCGAGAGTACCATTCTCGAGCTGGGCCCTTGAGAGTTACGGGGGAGGTTTTGCAGAGCAGGGCATCAGAAGCTTGATGGATGAGCATGAGGGTCTTGAAGCTTTCGATGTGATCGACGGGGTCAGTTTCCCCGGAATAGGTCTCAAATTGAGGAGGCTTGAAGCCGATCGGTACGCGTGCATCCATTATGGTTCGGGAAAAAGGAGGTCGACTAGGACGGAGGGTCCTTCCTCTAAGCTTTTCTTCTCGGTCTAATTGACCCAAGCGCCTCTCCATTTCATGGAGACGGCGGTATACAGCGTCATCCCTTAGACGGTAATCAGCCGAGCCTCTAGACTCGTCTTCGTACGAGGGAGAGCGGGGGCTATGATGACGGTAGCTCCGGGAGCGGCGAGGAATTGGCATGTGTCGGGAGTTACTAGGAGCTGGAGGAGGAGTTGGGGACCGTCGGCCAGGACCTCGGACCGGAGGAGGAGAGGGGATCTTTGGAGCATTAATGTTGGGACGGAGATTGAGAGCTTGTAGGACGGTCACTTGGAACTGCTGGAACTCGGCACGGGTGATGGGTGCCTCATCGTTCCTAGGCTGCTGCCGACCTGCAGGGGAGTGTGGTCTTTTTCTGTGATGTTCGGGGGACTCTCTCCGCCCCCTTCGGATGGGGGACCTTCTGTTGTCTCGGCGGTGAGGAGATCGCTCATCCGGACGGTGTTGGCGGGAGGCTCCCTCTCGGGCCCGCTTTTCATCCAGACGGTGGCAAAGATCCTCATCCTTCTGCCGATTGAGGACGGTGTTGCGAAGGTCGGAAGCTTGAGGATTGTGGGAGGCCATCGAATCCAAAGAGGCATTGTGGATGGAGACGTGGTCCGGATGGAGAGGTTGTTTCTGCGGGTTGGGACCCTTAGGAGGTTGTTGATTCTGAGGACGAGGTAGGTCCTGTTGGAGAGGGTCCCCAGCTTGGGGTGGAAGTTGCCCCTGCTGCTGAGTGGGTTAAGGGGGAACTTCCTGTTGCTGATCGGGGTTGGGTCCTCGGTTTGACCCTCTGGATCTGGCTTTCCTAGGAGGCATTGATGGAGAAGATATGTCCAACGGGAAGAGGAGAGGCTGCTATTCGTTAGTTTCCCACAGACGGTGCCAATCTGTTGCCGCTGAATCTGGTGTGGGGGCAAACAGATAGTATTTGTGGATTCTTGGAAAACTTTGAATAGCAAATCTGTTACCTGTTCCGCCGGAGTTTGACCGTTGCTCCCGCCGTTCACCTGCAAAAGTGCGAGACACCGGGGTTGTTCCCAGTGACGCACCCTCCGACGCTCAAGTCTGTAATCAGGAATGATTATGAAAGAGCGCAAAAACTGGCAAAAGATTGATTACCTCTTAATAGAGATGGGTGGAGGGTATTTATAGGCGCCGCTGGGATCAGATTAGGAATGTAATCTCTGTAGTTAGATAAGGAATGTAATCCCTAATCCCCAGTGAAAGGATAGATATGAATCAGGGCCATTGATTAGGATTAATCAGAAACTCTAATTCTATCCTTTATGGACCGGGTTTGCTGCGGGTTGAAACCCGCACCCAGTTGAGGCGAATCCGTTCGCGGGTTAGTGGGTCTTCGAGGAGGAGAACCCGTACCCGCTTCAGACCCATTGGTAGGTGAAATTACCGTTTTACCCCTGGGCTTCAAGATTCGTGCCCGACGGTTCCGATTTAACCCTATTTTTAGCCATATCAAACACATATTAGAATTACATAATAAAATTTCAGCAATAGATCTCAAGTGGTCACAGAGTTATGAGCTTTTGAATATCATAGTCAGAACCTAAGCTAAATATGTTTTCTGCACAGTCGGCCTTCAAGTTCGTATTTAATTAAAATAGTAAATAAATTGCTAAAATTATTAAATTTTGAAGAAAGGTGTATGACATGCATAAGAGCATCCACTGTCGTTTTAAACCAAGTTTGCATATCTACAAATTGGAAAATAGCAAAACGGAGAACCTTGCCATCGTTGGTGCTAAATCTGCCAAAATAATAATAATAAAATAAAATCACATGGAGCTTCTTCCTTCGTCCAACCTTCAAAAAAATTTAAATGCCTTTTCGTAATTAAATGATGGCATTTCCGTAATAATTGTGTAATTAACTATGGAGGAAATGCTGGGACGGATGAACTCTTTGATTTTTTAATGGTAATTTGGTAAATAACTAATGGAATTTTCATAATATTTGGATGGCATTTTCGTAATTTTTTGGAAAAAAAATTCTGATTACTTTTAAAAAAAAGACAGAGATGGAGCTCCTTCATTCGTCTCTCATCTTTTCGTTTCTTTTAATAATAAATTTTGGGATGGACGGAGCATCATCTTCTGTCCGTCCGAATTTTTTTCTCAAGCGGATGAAGATCATCCGTTTTCTACTTTTAGCGTTTCTTCAAGAGCGATTTCTAATTTTAGCGAATGACTATTCACACCTATTCTAAAATTTGGGTATATAGTGAACGATAGTGTAACACCCTAGTTTTCATTTATGAGATTTTTGTGATTTTACGTGTTTTCGTATAAAATAATTTTTTTTTTGTATTTGTTCTCCCTCATTTTTCAAAAAGTATTTTTCTTTTAAAGCCTAATTAAAATCTAAAGCCCACTTTATTAATTAACTATTTTAATTATTTAAACCCATGGTTAAATTGGCCCATTAATGAGCCCATTTAACTTATTTCTCTTTTAAAACAATTGAACTTCGGACTGGATGCCCAAGCTGGATAAGGTCGAATCCAGGCTCAGTGTTTGGTCTGGAAAGTTCCTTTCCCGTGGAGGGCGTCTTATTCTCCTTAACTCGATTCTATCTTCCATCCTTCTATATATGATGTCCTTCTATTATGTCCCATCTTGGGTCATCAAGAGAATGGACCAAATTCGAAGCAATTTTTTATGGTCGGGATCTTCCAATTTCAAGCCCGGATCGCACCTTAGCAACTGGCAATTAGTTTGCTCTTCTAAAGCAGCTGGGAGGCTCGGGGTGTTGAACCTCAGGCACCACAACATCGCCTTACTGGGCAAATGGCTCTGGAGGTTTTTAAAATTCGATCACCTTCCCTGGATCCAAAGCATTAAGGCTCACTGCTCTCCTTCTTACCATTGGTGGGATTTGTCCCAGCCTATTCCTCACAATGCTTCTCCTTTTTGGAAAGGTGTTTGGAAAGCATCCCCTACTTTCCAATGCGGCATTACTCATAATTGTTGCGAAGGTTCCAGGGACCAGATTCTGGACGGATCTATGGATCGGTAACTCTAAGCTTGCTTCCTCTTTCCCCTCTCTCTATCATTTGGCTTTATTTCCCCTGGCCACGGTGGCAGATTCCTTTTCCCTACAAAAATCTTCATTAATTTGGCTCATCCCGTTGCCGACCGACCTTTCGCCGCATCTTGGCTCTGAGATTTACAATTTTCTTTCCACCCTTAACAACATCGAAGGGCATCCTAAAGATGACATCTCCTAGCGGTGGAACTCGGCAGGAAATTTCTCGGTTAAATCCTTTTACAAATTTCTTAACTTTCGTTGGGTGCTCTCCCCTTTTGCCAGAGTCATTTGGATCACTTGTGCACCTCTTAAGGTTAAAATTATCTCCTGGCTCGCTCTTAACAACAAATTACTCACTGTTGAGATCCTCAACAAAAGAAATTTAGCATGGGGGCAGATGTGCCCTCTCTGCTCGAGTTCTTTTGAGGATGCTGATCATCTGTTTGTTGGATGCGACTTCATCTGCCCCCTCTGGAAAATTAGTTCGCTCACTTGGGAAATTAATACGATTCCTTCCAACTTCTCCTCGGCTTATTCTAATCTTCCATTCAACTATAAGTACCGCAAATCGTGGTACCTATCGATGCAAATTATCATTTGGATCACGTGGACGGAAAGGAACAATAGAATATTCAGGCTTCGTTCTGCTCCAATTAGTTCTCTAATTGAGGACTTTCTATTTCTGTATAATTTCTGGTCTTCTTATTTAAACACCACAACGAGAGACTCTCTCCACGGTCGTAGACTAGATGGCACTTTTCTTTGTCTTCGCAACCTAAATGCATTTCAATCAATGTTAGTTCTATTTTTATAGTTCTTATTCTTTGCCTGGTTTCACAGGGTTGATGCGATCTTGGAGTTGCTTTTTGTCCTGCTGCTTTAGATGCTTTTGGGGCTTATCTCGGTCTGTGTAGGGTGTTTTTTTTTGTGGTTCCGCAGTCTAGTTTTTTATAGTGTTTCTTACTTCTATTCCCTCTGAACTTTTGTTGTTAACTCTTTTTGTTGTCGACTTATCTGTAGCTGAGTGCGTTGCGGGGGTGTTTCTTTATCTCCCTGATGGCTTTATTCAGTATTTTGGCCTGCCGCTTTTTTGACCTACTATGTAGGCTATTTTCTGTTGGATGGTTTGTGATGATGGTGTTGTCTGATCACTGGTTCTTCGGTAGCCTTGCTTTGCGATGTTCTGCATTGTGTGTGTTTTATTGCACTTTGTTGTGGTTTTGGTGTTTGGAATACACCTAGTGATCGGCTCCATTCTCTTGTGTATGGCGGCTTGGTCTCTTTGAGGCCGGGCATGTTCGTCTCCGTGCCCTGGAGGAGGCCGTTGCGGCCCTTGGCATGGCTGTTTGCTTGCTTCTTTATTGATGAAGCTTGCCTCCTAGTTTATAGGGCATATCTTATTGTGTTTAGCGTCTGTCTTCTTGATCTGGGGTGCATCCCAACTCCTGATCATACCATTCTCTCCTCCCTCCTCATCATCAATGTTTGTTCTCCTTTAGTGGCATGGTCAGTGGCTGATGTGCTTATTTTTGGAGGGGATCTGGTTCCCTTTTTGTGGCTCGTTCAGATTAGTTGTCTCCTTTGGGTGCGTCTCCTCCAGGTCTCACTCCGCCATTCGAGCCATCTTAATCATCCAGTTTTCAAGATGCTTGTCTGTGAGTTCTCTTCTTGCTTCGCCTGCATCGCACCTTCAGCTGCATCGCTGGAGTTTATCGCTTAGCTTCTACCCCAGCATCATTTGGCGATGTCTTCAGTATCTTTCTCTCCCGTCGGAGGATTGGTAGTCATTCAGACCTTGTGCGGTTTCCTCTTTGTATCGCGGTGTCCTTCGTCTCCGGCATCATTTTTTGGGCGACTCAAGTCGGCTAGTCAAGAGAGCCTCTCTGTATTATTGTTTGTCTTTATTTTTTTATTGTCGTAGCTATGCTTGTTTCAGTTTGGTTTTACATCTTGTAAAGCGCTTGATTGTACTGCTTTTTGAATCTCAATATAATTTTTGGTAAGGCTGGAGCCACAAGGCTCTATCCGAGTTATCAAAAAAAACAATTGAACTTGTATTGTAGACTTTTTATGAACAAATAAAATTTTTATGCAGTTGTACACTTATAAGGAGGGGGTACTAGTTGGCACGTGCAAGCACTAGAGTGTGCATTGCACACCTACCCTAGGCCGGATGGAGCAAGGAGAGATGGAGAGAGTGGAGTTGTGGATTGAGGTGGTTATGTGATCATGGGTAGTTGCTACAACTCCCTAACTCATCCTAGCCTTTGATCTCTAACCATTTGATTTAATCCTAGCCATCTATTCTCACAAAAAAAAAAGTATAAATAACCCCTAGTTCTTCTCATTTAGTACACTAAGAAATTTATTAAAGAAAGAAAGGATTAAAGTGAGAAAAGATTGAGAGTTTTGGTGAGTAAAATATTGAGGGGCTATTTTTGTGTGTGCTCAACCAAGGAGAGGCCGGAAGTGCAATAGGGGGGTGCTCGGGTTGCTACATCCAAGAAGGAGGAGGCATATTTGGAGGCACAACTCAGGAGGAGAAGGGTCCATTCGTGCATTCTAGGAGATTTCTGGGAGCTTTCTATTCGTTTTTCTCCAACTAGGTGGGTGTTTCTTATACTTCTAATTCTAGTTACCATGCTAGGAATGTTTTGATAGAATTATCAATGAAAGCTTAAGTGAAATTGACTCCATGTTTGCTCATGTAGAGATAAATTGATAATTTAGAAGATGTTTGTTGAAATAATTGCTAGTTGATAAATTATGAATTGAATTGCTAGAAGATGTCATATTTTGCCATGCTAGATAGTTAAGAACCATTTTGTGTTAAGAAAATCCATACATTTGAGACAAGTTGAATGTATCTTGTGAAAGTGATTGTTTAAATTAAAATAACTCTATTGTAGCAAAAGGAGAAATTTGTGTTTTAAAAAGATTTTAGATTGCCAGTAAATAAAGGGATGGAGGAATGAAATATTTTGTAGAAAATTATATTCAATTGTGTGCAACTACGTTTTATTGTCAATGTCGACACTATGGACCTAAAACTTAAAATAAGACCAAAAATGCATGTTTTATAGACAAATAATGAGTTTAAAATTACTGGTTTACTGTATTTATATATGTTTCAAATCCGGATAGTTATGTTTCAAAAAGAGAAGAAAAAGAACAAAAATCGTTTTGGGAATTTTTAATAATTAGTAAAGGGCAAGAATCGAATTAAAACGATCCCAATCTTTTTGTGACAACCTGGTCACTTAGACCAAGTGGTTGTGGGGAGCCTGGGCGCTACAGTAACGGGTCGGCGACCCTGTGGTCTCGAGTTTGAAACTTAGGCTCTGCCTTTTATTTTTCGTTTTGGACAAAAAATCCAAAACCCGAAACCCAGAACACTTAACCCTATTATTCCCTTCTCTTAGCGTGGTTGCACCCTAGCCTAGTTGGCTTGCGGTTGCGGTTGGTTTCTCTCAGTTTGAGAAAATTTTATTTTTTGAGGTTTTTAATTAAATTTTTGACTTTTAAAAATCTGAAAAATATGTAAATTATTCTAAAAAAATGTAGATATTATGAAAAATATTTGAGTACTATTTTGAACAAAATAGAAGTGATTTAGAAGTGAAAATTTGGGTAGAATCCTATGGAGTTTTACCTTTGGGAAAATTATAAAAAGTATTTATTTGCATAAGAAAAATTATGCAGTGATAAAAGAGAAGTTTTGAATAAAAGAAAAATTAAATGTGGCATCTGTGGGCTTTCATTGTTAAATTGAGTGTTGGTTGTGAATGAAAATATGACTTGTGACCTTTTAAGTAGAATAAAGGAAATGAGCGATAGCACGAAGATTAAATGAGATTATTGAAACTCATGTGTTTGAATAAATTGAGATTGACATGGTATATGAAATTGAAGTTTAATGACATGATGACTTATGATGAACTATGGATATGATTACATGAATGCTATGAACATGAAATGTGAATTACGATTAATCATGAAAAAGAACATATGAGTATGAAAACTTGATGTTGTAATTATGAGTTGAAATTGAGAATTAGGGTATAGCCAAGCCTTATACCGGCAATGAAAGAATTATGAAATGATATTTTGAAATGAGAAGACCAAGGTTGGGTCATGTGAAATTAAATGAATAAGACCGGTATAGTGAAAGTGCTATACTCTAAGAGTTGATTTTATTCATGATTCAATTAAACTAAGGATTAGATACATAGTGAAGATGTGATGAAAGTAAGAGAAAAACATTGAGTATGAGGGCCATTGGATTGGTGGCGTGAGAGTATTCACAGGATGTCCCATGATGCATCATGATAGGGCGTGGATACTGCTCTAGAGTACCGTCCCGGTGGCGATGCTCGTGGAGTATTTGACGACTGCGGGTGGTGTCATGTGTATGGTAGGAGCTAAATTACCACAGGATACCTGCATGATGAATCATGTGTCAGTGCGTTGGGATTCCCTCTAGAGCACCTTGACATGAGTTTGTAGGTCAGAAAACATCTAGGATACTTACCGTAGTTACAGTAGTAGATTAAGTCATGGCGAGGGATTGAACCCTACAAGTTGAAGAACGATTAAGGGCTTGCCCTCAGACCTATGTAGTATGGGCTGCATAGACTCTGAACAAGTGCGCATTAGTGTCATATAATACAATTAATTGTATTAAGGATTAAGTGCACATTGACAATACGACATCAATAGGATAGTCCTTTTAACTTTGTTTGTGACAAGTTTGTGGTTTGCTAAGTATTGAGAATCGTTGTACTATTTTTGGCATAGAGATGATGGCCGTATATAATATTTTGTCATTTGAATGAACTGACGCGCCCACAGATTTTATGCAGGGTAAAGTGGTTAACAAGACTAAAGAATGCATGCTGATTAAAGATTGATTCAAGAGTTGTACATTTCAATTCATGTAAATTGTTGTAATTTGCTTTCGCTGTAAATATGTAATGTAATTGTAAACTCTGATGAAAGAAACGTTTTTATTTCCTTGTAAAATTGTACGAAAGAAGTGTAAAGATCCTGTGGAACTTCGAATTCAGTTGTATTTTGGAATTCGGGGTGTTACAGATAGTGAGGATTTTTTTAACTTAAATGCTATTTTTTGGGTTTTTAGAAAACGACACTGGATGCTCTAAGAGTCTACATTTAAAATTTCAACCTCAAATTCCAAGTAATTTTTGAGTTATAGCATCTAGACATAATACACTTTTCTGTTCAGCATTTTACTGGGTTTATATTTAGTCTTCCATAAATAAAACTAGCATGCAACGAATTTTAACACTTAATCACACATTTTAAGATCCACTCATGCTGTCAAGATCACATCAAGATTTCACCACAAAAATTTAAACACCACAAAGGTTTAGAAACACCCACCTTTTGTTTGTAGATGAAATGTACTCTCCAAGTTGGCCTCATTGTTCTTGCTCCTCCTTGTCCTGCTCTTTGGCTCCTTACTCTTCCTCCAATTTAGTGGCTAGCTCCTTATAGGTAGTATATAAGTATAGTAGAAGATAGTTTAGAGATAGTATAATGAGAAAATGGAGCTAGTGTTTGTTGGAGGGGATTAAATAGAGGGGGGGAGGGTTGCTCGGCCGGAAATTGAGAGGAAGATAGAGTGAGGACTGCATGCATTGGAGGGGAAAGGAGGTGGAGTGTGAGAGTTGGTTTGTCTCTTGGGGTTTCTCAAACACTCAAGTGTTTGAGTCCCATCAAAAAGAAACTCTAGATTCTCATTTGAAAAAGATCAAAACCCCATTCACTTTCCCTCCACGTTTGGCCGGCCAACCATGCATGCATATTTCATTTTTTTTATTTTTTTTATTTGGGTTCATGACATGTTACACTACAAGTGTACAAGTCAAGTTAGGGTCTATTGAGTTCATTTGGGTCTTGTTGAGTCATATTGGGTTTAATTAGATAATTTAAATCACAACAATCCCACACACAATTTCAATCAAACAGAAATTGAAATACACACAGATAATTTCAATACAATTTGTAATAACACACATGAAATCGTATTATCACCATACAAAATAATATTACAATATTATACGTCATAACTCAATTATAGTTAAGACTAATATACTACTTAATTTGGAAGATTTCTATACTCCGGTTCTACAATTTCACATTCCTTGAGTTCAAAACATATCGAATAATAATATGTTTCAATACTTACTCAATTAAAATTGAGAAAATTCCATTAATACGTGCAACTCTTAGTTGTGCACAAATTAAAAATACAAAATAGATATATACTTCTTTGCGGGATCTTACACAAACAAAAGAGTAACCACAAATTAACTGATGAACTGTTACAATATGGAGAGACGGGTCACTAAAAATCATAATGTCCTAAGCATCAGAATCCCAGTACTTGCTACAACTGTGGGAAAGAGGGGCATATCAGGTCGAACTCCGGAGCAAATGGAAACCAATAAAGGAAGTACAAGAATCAGATGTGAGTTTTCGTATTGACGAAGGAAGATGTAGAGAATTCTAACGATGTCATCACCGGTATGGAACTATTTTAATAAATGTTGAAGTTGTTTAAATAAGGCCTTGTAAGAGAGTAAACGTTATGTATTGAATATTGTAATTATTTATGTAACAAGATATCTATTAATAAATGGTATACATGCCAAAGTTTTATTTGATATTGGATCTTTGCATATTTTTATATCTCCCAAATTTGCAAAGGAATTAGGTGTTGAGCCTAAGATTTTCCCCGGCAGGGTGTTGGCACTAGCCATGCCTTTAGGAGAGATGTTAACTACTGATTGATATTACGCTGACTGTGATATTGAGATTGGAGGAAGAATTTTGAGGATAGACTTCATAGAGCTGAAAGTTTTGGGGGTTGACGTGATCATTGGTATAGATTGGTTGACAATCTATTGTGCTACTATTGAATGTAAGAGTAAGAAGGTAGTGGAGAAGGCACCGGAAGGACCGTAAGGACCGGAAGTGACGTTCCAAGGAAAGAAGGTGTCACGCCCCGCTTCCCAAAAATACAAAATACGAGTACATGACATTGGCCTAGCGAATGACTAACGTCACTCAACAATATAATCAATACAGAACAATTGTACAGGCAATAATAATAATCTCATGAACAATAATACATGCAATGAAGCAATATGAAATATCCAAATATAATAAGCCAACGTCTGGAAACAATAATAAAATCCAAGTCATAAGCCCAATACAATAATAAATTACCAACACAATAGTAATAAGTCTCAATACAATAAGTTCAATAAAACAATAAGCAACTAGAAAGCAATAGATCTTCAGAAAGTTTGTTATCCAATCATAGCAGGCAATTCTCCTTCGTTACATGTGAACATCTCATCTAAAAAGAGGAAAAAAATTGTCCTTAGAGCAAGTCATGGACAATAAGTAGAGAAAGCAAGCAACAATGGAATAACGGTATAACAATGAATCAATGGATCAATAGGAATCAATAACATGGCATGACAATCAATAATCAATATCACGGTAATCGATGCAATGGTTATAAACAATAATTCAATATTCGGTAACAATAATCAGTGATCAATATCAACAACACTTAACTAATATTCGATATCAATAGGAACAATGATGAACAATATGCAATGTCAGTGATGTGTCATTCCTTATGTCTATTAATCATTTTAAATTCCAACTAAAGCATATACTACTGTGTTCCATATGTTCCATACCATAGGTTCGATGTATGCAATTAATTTTGTTTAGACTATAGTGGTAGATTTTGTAGTTCATGTATTGAGCATGATGACGATAACAGTATTAACACTGGCCATGGTGTAATTTCTTACACAGTGACGATAACGGTAATAACACGGGCCATGGTGTAATTTCTTACACGATGATGATAACGGTAATAATCACCGGCCATCATCCGAGTACAGTCTCTATATCATAAACTAATCTCGTCAATCCCTTAAACCTTGGATTATTAATTATTTATTAGTGCAACAATACAATATGCAATCAATGGGCATTTCGATAAACGATAGTATCAATAAGGGAACAAAGGGATGGTAACATGAAGTAGGACAGTTAGAATGGTGAAAATAACTCAATAACTCATTGGGATCATGCAATACAACATACATACATTAATTCAAGCAACATTGCGATATAGGAATAATTAATTCATTAAAATCTGGATTATAAAATTCTGGACAGCAAGAGTAGCTTGTACAAAAATGTAGTTTTCCGTAGTTTCAGAAATCGAAAACTGAATCCTTCATAAATTCTAGAAACTAGACTTCCACAAGGTTCCAACGAATATTTAAAGTTCAAAATTCGACAATAGTAGCTAGGTCAATCACATTGTTCTTTACTAATTTCATGTTCAGGCAGAATTTCAACATCATGTTATTTTATTTTTAGAATCCGCAGAAGCTCACTAATAAATTCTTTAAAAATATTTTCTAGATTCCTAAACATGTTAGTCAACAATATGGAAATTTTCGGAGTAAAACTTTTTCATTTGATCATCCTTTTTACTCATTAAGCATGCAAGATACAAGAATCTGGAAATCTAAAAGTAAAAACACAGCTGTAGTAAAACAGGCATAACTATTGCTATACAACTCGGAATTCAAAAATTCAAGATTTTATAGAAACTAGAAAGGTAAGGCTACAATTCATATTCAGAAAATTATTCGTTTTAAGATCATTTACTGGTTCAAATATAGCAGTCAACATACAGGCCAACAAGCAATATACAAGTTTTGTGTAGTTCTCATGAAATAAATTAATTTAAATATGATGGGTATCAATTCTACTTGGCGATAAACTTCTCAATCAGCATGAAGGGTATAAAAACATGTTAAATAAGATTAAGAACACACATACATCAATTTATCATCAATCAACCATCAATCGATCAAACAACATACAACCTAGCAATTCTTTCTACAATAGTTTATGTGTGTGATAATTATACAAGCAACCATATTCTTAATTCTATATGACTGCATGAAAGATTCATTCTTTAGAGTCAAAAGTGGCACGATGTCAAGAATACTAGGGTTAGCTCGTGTAAACCCTCAATATACCCAACGAAGAGATGAACAAAGTATAATACGATAAACAAGTGTTCTACTTGCAAGAATTTCAGCAAAACTTGAATTTGATACAATTAACAATTCAAGAGGACGGTGACTTGCCTTATTGACGGTGAAAACGAATTCCAAGAAAATAGGATAAGAATCCCGAAGTAACGAACTCACGAACACACAAGATAGCATGTGCAATAAATGTGCAAAAGAGATCCAAGCAACCACAACAACACACAATAAAGAGACAACAACAACAGTAAAAGAGATAGCAGCAATAACAACCACAGCCAGAGCATAGGGGACAGGCAGTGGCGCTGGCGACCAGTGGAGGTGGCATCAACAGTGAGGTCGATGGCGCAACAGGGGTGCCACGAAGTGGTTCAACGGTGGATTGAGGGGTTTTGGCAGCTGTTAATGTCGAGGACAGGTAAAAGGGAGGACAGGGTGGGGTTTTGGGCGACTGAGCATCGAGGAAAGAGGAGGGGCGACGCTGGGGAGAGGTCGATGGGGGGTGGCGAAAACGGGGTCGTCGGAGATGGTCGGGGAAGGAAGTGCTACAGTGGTGGGTTTTGGAGATTGGGCGAGATTCCGACCGGGAGAGAGAGAACGAGTGGAGAGAAGAGAAAGGAGAGAGAATAAGCAGCTAGGGTTTCAAAATTGGGCAATTTTTAGGGTTTGCAGTAGAGTTGTATTTATAAGGTACAATTAGGGTATTGGTTTAGTGATTTGGGATCCAATAATAGCGATTTTGGGTCAAGGACAATGAACTTGGGTTGTAGGGTTCAATAAGAGATAAATCCAAATCAATAGGGTTCAAATAAAAATACCCACAATTAAATGGAAGAAAATATGATCAACAAAAATAGCTCATTCACAAAGAACGAAGAATTTCATGAACAACATTAATAAAAATAATTAAGAACAAAAATAGAGCATTTTATTCAATTACAAATAAAATATTACAAAAGGGGGAAAATGAAAATAGTGGGAATGGTAGTTACAGAAGGAATGCAAGGGAGTAGTAGCATCTATACTGAAAAGGAAGATTCCTGAGGAAGTCAAGGTGATTCCATCAATATTTTTGGATGACCTACTAGGATTACCACCACATCGAGATGTTAATTTCAACATCAACATACAGCCGGGAAGTGCCCCAATATCCAAAGCACCCGATAGGATGACACCTATAGAGCAAGATGAAGTCAAGAAGCAGATTGAAGAGTTACTACACAAATGATTCATCAGGCCTAGCGCTTCTCCATGGGGAGCGCTAGTGTTACTGGTGAAGAAGAATGATGGATCGATGAGGATATGTATTTATTACCGTAAGTTGAACAAGGTGACTATTCAGAACAAGTATTCAATTTCTCGAATCGATGACTTGTTTAATCGACTTTAGGGAGCATGAGTTTTCACCAAAATCAGGTCTACGGTCAGGTTATCATCAAGTTCAGGTAAAGGAAGAAGATGTACACAAGACGGCTTTCAAAACTCGGCATGGGAACTATGAATTTTTAGTCATGCCGTTTGGAGTAACAAATGTGCCGGTATTATTCATGAACATGATGAAGTAAATTCTACAATTCATTGACTCATTTGTCATGGTGTTCATTGATGATATCCTTGTGTACTCGATGTGAAAAGAGGATTATGCCAAACACTTAGCAGAAGTGTTGAAGAAGCTGCAAGAGCAAAAGTTGTATGCCAAGTTATCATAGTGTGAAATCTAGAAGTCTGAAGTTGCTTTTATGGGTCACATTCTTTCTAAGGAGGGAGTAGCCACTAATCCACAGAAAATTGAGGCAATGAAAGGATGACCTTGACCTACGACTGTGAAGGAGATTAGATGTTTCTTCGAGTTGACGGGATACTATCAGTGGTTCATTCAAGGATATGCACAGATAGCGGTACCATTAACAGGACTGACTAAGAAGAATGTAATCTTTAATTGGACCGATTAGTGTGAGGCAAGTTTCTAGAAGTTGAAGGAGAAGTTGACAACGACACCAATATTGGTATAACCACATGCAGGCGGAACTTTGACATTTACAGCGATGCTTCTCACATGGGATTGGGTTGTGTCTTAATGCAAGAAGGGAATGTTATAGCTTATGGATCAAGGTAGCAACGACTGCATGGAAAGAATTATCCGACTCATGACCTGGAACTAACAACAATAATATTCGCTTTGAGGTAGTGAAGGCATTATGTATATGGAGAGAAGGTGAACATGTACACTGACCACAAGAGTTTGAAATACATTTACCAGTAGAAGGATTTAAATCTATGGTAGAGGCGGTGGTTGGAAATCGGAAGACATTCATCCTGAAATCAAGTACCACCTAAGGAAGGTGAATCTGGTAGCCGACGCTCTTATCCAGAAGAGCATAATGTCCTATTTGATCACAAAATAGTAACAAGTGGCAGAAGAATTGGATCGAGTAGTGATTGAAGTTGTAGACCAGGGTCAGGGGCGACATTAGCCCAGTTGAGACTTCAACATACATTGAGAGACATGATCATCAAAAGTCAGAATTCCAATCCAAAGATTCAGAAGATGAAGGAGCAGGTTTTTGTCGGTAAATCAGCAGAATTTCGGGTGCAGGACGAACTACTTTGGTTGGGTGAGAGGTTGTGTGTACCGGAAATGATGGATTTGAGGAAAACATTATGCAAGAAGCACACACCACCTTGTTGTCAGTACATTATAGATGTACAAAGATGTATAAGGACATTAAGTAACACTTTTGGTGGCCAGACATGAAGAAGGATGTAGCAGATTTCGTAGTAAAGTGTATCACTTGTCAGTAAATCAAAGTAGAAAATCTGAAGCCCGGAAGATTACTACAGCCGTTGCCTATTCCACAATGGAAGTGGGATAATATCAGCATGGATTTCATCATGGGTTTGTCTAGGAGTCTGAATGGAAATGACTTGATACTGGTAGTAGTTGATCGACTGACCAAATCAGCACATTTCTTGGCAATGAAGTTTACTTGGTCATTGGAAAAATTGATAGAAGTTTACATCGAAGGGATTGTAAGACTTCATGAAGTATCGATAACAATTATCTCGGATAGGGACGCATGGTTCACTTCACGATTTTGGAAGTCTGCAAGTAGCCATGGGGATTAGAATCGACTTGAGTATTGCTTTTGACCCCAAAACTGATGGACAAACTAAAAGGGTGAATCGAGTACTGGAAGATATGTTGGGATCATGCATTATGGACTTTGGAGGAAATTTTGGATCGACAGGAGAAGGTGTTGAGGAATAAAGTAAGACCGATGGTCAAACTGCTGTGGATGGATCATTTGTTCATGGAAGCTACTTGAGAATCTGAAGACCGAATGAAGAGCGATTTTTTGGAGTTGTTCATGTAAGTTTTGTATTTTTTTTCCCCTAAGGAGGGAGTAATATATCATCCCGCAAAAAAAATTATAACATTATTATTATTATTGTCTACTAGTTTGAACGTGCAACACACGTGCATTATAATATGTTGTAGTACTGGTATTATTCATTTATCATTATTATTTACTATTTACTTTATTCATATGGATGAAGAATATTTCATGTGGACTATTCATAATAATTAGAATTAATATTTACCATAAGAGAATACTAATTGGACCCATATGAGCCCAGTCCAATACAAAACACAAACCAATACCATAACCATAACCATAAGGGTCGCCCGCCAATATATAGGAGAGGGAGAGAGAAACTTTTTCTCATTTTTGTTGGATTTTCTTTTGGAGTGCTTTTGAATCCTAGGAGAAGAAGGGCGTTTGGTGACTTTTATATAAATCAACATTAAGAGGTGGGTGTTCTGTACTTCTTTTGATTTCTATTGATGTTGTTATTTTAATATAGAGAGCATGTTAGGTTGTTTGAAAAAACTAATTCTAATCATAGAGACGATATGAATTAATGCATGATAAATCTGATTTGTATATTCTTTATATTGTATTGAATGATGTTAAATAGATAAGTAGTTCAAGTTGTATTGTGTTGTTCACAAAAATATATACATGTTAGAACTCATATCTTGAAGCAAGAACCCATCTTTCTTTCTTAATTTCATATTATAAACAATTGTAGGATTGTGTAGTGGCTATATATGGATTATTTAATGATTATTAAGTGCATAAAAATACAGATTTTTAGTTGTTTAAAATTTCAGATTTTAGAGTTAAATGTTTGCTGAAAAAATTCTGCTTTAATTAGGGTTTAAAACACCTAGTTTTTTTGGGGTCTGCATGTGTTGATTGCGGGTCTGTGTCCATTGAAGTAAAGTTAGGTCCAAGAAGCGAGGCAGTGGATGGTCACGGGTATTGGAGCTAAGAGTGGAGTCGGGTTTGTGTTGAGTAGTTTAGGTTTGTTTGATTAAACCATGATTTTTGAGTTAATTTGATTGGAGTTTAGGGCTGTGATTAGACTAGATTTTAGCCCATCTGATTCGAGTAGCGGCAGTGTGAGTCCGACCTTGAGTGGAGTGCTGGGGTTGGGCTTGGTTGTAGTAGAGATTCATCTCAATTAAAGGGGGATGGTTTTAAGTAAATAAGGGTTTTTTTTCTAATTAAATTAGGATTTGAATTTGATTAATTTCATATTTAAATTTAATTAAATTCTAGATTTAGAATTGAACAATTTCAAATTTTTGAGAATCGAATAATATAAGATTTTAGATTGGTTAGTTTCAGTTTTTAGATTGATTAGTTTCATGTTTTTAGATTTGATTAATTTCATATTTAATGTTTGGAGTTTTAATTAAGTAGGGTATATTCGAATTAACATGTAGATTAATTTGTACGATTTAAGACTAGTTATTTAACCTAGCTCGCCTTTAATTAAGGTTGGTGTTTAATCAAAATACATATAGTAATAATATTTAGTAAATTTTGAGTAAAGAGAACCGATATCAAATAAGGAATGCTTTAATTATTAAACCTAGACTAATTGTAGTCTAGTTCGCTTTCTAATTTTGATAGTTGATAAATAGACCTAGATTTGAGTAGAGATTAATTAAATTAATCGAATTGAAATTAATTGTAGACTAGCTCGTTTAATTCTAATAATTGATAGGTGAGAGTTGATTATTGAGTAACTAAGATCTAATAATGGAACCAAATATTAATAGGAAATAAATCGAGATTTAGAGAGTTGTGATTTATTGTGAGAGTTTTAGTCGTGTTAATGATTTTAAATGATGAGCTTGAGAGGTGAATGAACCTAACTTATATTGAGTTTTGACTTATAGTTTCAAGGTAGTCGATAACAACTAGATATTGGGATTTCATTTACGAGTTAGGGTTAACATAGAAAACCTTAAAGTAGAATGTGGTGTGATGTCTTAGTTTTGAGGGCTTTAGAGGCTGAGCAAGACCCAGGATAATGATGGGTTGTAATTATTTTTCACGCCCCGCTTCCCCAAATACGGAATACGAGTAGGCCCAGCGAATGATGTAAACATCATCTATAAGTTGTACCAGACTAACTCAACAATATGGAAGAACAATCACAACCACGCAAGAAGATATAATCACTTTAACAAAGATCAACTTCAATAATAAATAAAATAATCCAAATAATAATATCCAACATCTGGGAGAAAAACAAACTCCCGGTCATAAAGCCCAAAAACAAAGTATAATATCAAGACAATGTTCAAAGAAATAAATCTAGCAGTAAACTAATTCAAGCAATCTAATCTTGGACTCCATCTTCTAGAATCGTTGCTTAACAATTCCTTCTGGTATTTCTGCTCCAGTACCTGTAGACTCTTGATCTAAAAAGAATGAAAATAATGTCCTTAGAGTAATTCATGGACATCAAGTAGAGGAAAACAGAGAATAATAGGAAGCATGTGTATCAAAGAAAAAGGGACGAGATCAAAATCAATAGTAAAGACAAAGAATGGTAATAATGTCAAGGGTCTAAGTTTAATCATGCATTTAATTAATAATTTCAATTCAAGTTTAATGTTGGTGACAGTATACGAGATCAAGCATAAAATGTCAAATGTAGGTTATTAATCATTACGGGAATAAGAGTTGTAGCCTTATCTTTCTAGTTTCCAGAACATCTTGAATTTCTGAATTCCGAGTTCTGTATCAAAGGTTATGATCATTTTATTACATCTGTGTTTTTATTTTAAGATTTTCAGATTCTTATATCTTTCATGTTTAAACTGTTAAAAGGCTAATCAAATGTTAAAATTTTAATCCGATAGTTTCCAGAAGATTAGTTAACATGTTTAGGAGTCTAATAAATATTTTTAATTAATTTTATTTCGAGTTTTTGCTAATTCTTAAAATATAACAACCTGATGTCGAATTTCTGCCTGAACATGAAATCTGTAAAGAACAATGTGTTTGACCTATCTACTTTTGTCGGATTTTGAACTTTAAATATGCGTTGGAACCGTGTAGAAGTCTAGTTTCTATAACTATAACAGATTCAGTTTTCGAGTTCTGAAACTGTGAAAAATTGTATTTTTGTACAGACTACTCTTGCTGTCCAGAATTTCACTTTTCAGTTTTTAGATTAATTAATCCTATATCATTGTATTGCATGAATCGAAGTGTGTATGTTGCATTGCATGATCCTAATGAGTTATCATCATCATTCTAATTGTCGTACTTCATGTTATCATCCTATTATTTCCCTATTGTTGTCATCGTTCATCTCATGTCTCATATTTGCATATTGTGTTGTTGCATTGATACAATATTTAACAAGCTGGGGGTTAAGGGATTGACTTGAGTAGTGAATAATATAGTGACTGTATTTGCCAGTGTTTATTGATTGATTGTGGAGCGCTGACTACGACACCCCAATCTTTCGTGTATCATATCAATGAATCATTATAATGTATTGTCCACAATATTGTTATCATATCAGTGATTATCATACCGACACATGATGTATAGAATTCACCACTTGGTCTAAACGAAATTGTATGTATGCATCGAAGCTGTGGTATGGAACATATGGGACACAGTAGTACGTTCATTAGTAAGAATTAAAATGATTTATAGACATAAGGATTGACACATCATCGACATTGCATATTGTACATCATTGATCCTATAGATATCGAATATTGTCTAAGTGTTATTGATACCATTGAACATTGTTATCAAATATTGAATCATTGTTTATACCAATTGCATCAATTACCATGATATTGATTATTGACTATTGTCCAATGTTATTGATTCCTGTTGATCCATTGAATTCATTGTTATACCGTTATTCTATTGTTCTTTGTTTCTCTACTTGCTGTCCATGACTTGCTCTAAGGAGAATTTTTCTCCTCTTTTTAGATGAAGTGTTTACAGGTAATGAAGGAGAATTTCTTGCTCAGATTAGAGAACAAAGATTCTGAAGATTTTAATTCTTTTAATTGCTTATTGTTTTATCAAACTTAATGTATTGGGACTTATTATCTATTTGTGATTGGATTATTATTGTATTGGGCTTATGACCCGAATTTTGTTATTGTTTCCAGACATTGGTTTATTGTATTTGGATATTTCATATTGCTTCATTCCAAGTATTATTGTTCATGAGATTATTGTTTTTGCCTATGCAATTGTTCTGTATTGATTATATTGTTGAGTTGATCGGATAAATAGCTTATGAGTGACGTTAGTCATTTGCTGGGCCAATGTCATGTGCTCATATTTCATATTTTTGGGAAGCGGGGTGTGACACACTGGAGAGATTCTCTACATAAGAGAAATGAACTTCTTCACCGGCCTCCTACCAGCTAACAGCTCCATAGGGCCGCCTCAACTCTTGATCATGAAATTCAAAACAAGTCTTCCTTAGGCAGGCAAGCTCCAAGTTTATCCGACCACCTTCACTTGAGCAAGCTTCAACTCCTTCTCGCTTAAAGTGCCGCACGAATGGGAGAGTCCCAACTCTGTCAAGGACAGCGTATCGTGAAGGAGAGTAAGCTCTATGTCCTAAGGACCTCGTTCGATGTATGCAGCTACTTATAAACAAAGAGAGGAATGGAATCACCTCAACGTTGATCAAGCTCAAGTGACTTCATTTCAATAGTGAGAAGGTGCAGAATACCCACAACTCATTCGCTCTAAAAATGAGTTCGACGCTATGCACGCCACTTGAGTTCCTCCGACCAACTACTCGCCAACATCGGACAACAGGTCCAACGCCCTGAACTTCGATCAAGCTCCATGAATAGCTCGTTGGCTCCAAACCACGTGTTCAACTCCTTTGTCTTCGCTCGAGCTCCGTCAACACCATGCTCTCCGCACGAGCTTCGCCAATAACTCGTTGGCTCCAAACCACGAGTTCAAAACCTTTGTCTTCGCTCGAGCACCGTCAATAGCTTGTTGGCTCCAAACCACGATTTCTATGCCCTGATTGCCACTTGAACTCCTTCAACTACTTGTTGGTTCTACAACGAGTTCGACGCCTTGGTCTTTGCTCAAGTTCTCCCAAACAACTCGTTGATTCCAAACAACGAGTTCAACGCCTTGCTTTTTGCACGAGCTCCATCAACAACTCATTCACTTCAAACAGCGAGTACAGCACCCCACTACTTGCTCGAGTCATTTTGTAACTCCTGTTTTTTGTTTTTCGTATTTTTGGTGTATTTTTCTCTTTCTTGAGTATTTGTACTCTCTTGTATTTTTCTTGGACCGTATATTGGAGTTGTTTTCAATATATATTCATTTTTGTTTCAGTTTGAGCTCTTTGTGTTGATTTGTTCGTCTTTTGGTTTCGTTCTCCATTGATTGTTGTTGTTTTCCTCTTTATTTGATTATTGTTCTCTTTATTTTGCGCTTGGTGTTCATGGTATTTTGGTTGGCTACCCTATTCCTAATCCTATTACTTTTGATCCCTAATTGATTACCAAAGCCAAATTGACCTACAATCCTATTTTTAATCCTATACTAATTGATCCAAATCAATCCTAATTGAATTAATCCTATTACCACTCCTATTGGATCCTAATTAAACCCACATACCCAAATATCCATCTCCAACTAAAAACCCTAAACGACACCTTATTTAATCCATCTCTAGAAAACCCTAAAACCTAACCCTAACTCTCTCTTACCGGCCTCCCTCTCTCTCTCCCCGACTGCGCCACAACCCAGCACACTGACCCCCCCCATCGACCTGCTCCCCTTCGGCCTGTGCTTACCCATCTACCGACCACCTCATCCCCTACTCCCGACCGCAATCCACCTAGCTGCCAACACCCGAGCACTCCATTGCACCATCCTCCATCATCTTTACCTCTTCCCCTTCCTACCGTCCGCCGTCGACAGCAGCAGCCGGAGCGCCAGGGACAAAAGCCAGCCGACGCCCCAATGACACTTGTGCCCTTGCTCTCTTTCTCGGTCTTGTTCGTTTGCACGTGCTCGTGTTTGAGTGCACGTGTGATCGAGGTTCATTTGGTTCGTGATTCTTGTTCATGGGTTTTGTTCGTTGCCGGGATTCCGTTCCCGTTATTCTTGGTGTTCTTCGTTTTCGTCTTCGGTTAAGGCAAGTAACTTGTACTCAAATTTGTTTGTATGATACAAGTCAAAAAAACCGCTTATAATGTAGTTGGGTTCTAGAGACAACTCGTGTGTGCATTATTTTTTATGGGTTTTGTCTCTATAGTGCTATTTGACCACAGTTGCCTCACAACACAAAATCGACATGAAAACAACTAGGTTTGACCGTTCTTGATCTATTCATATATGTGAGATAATTAGGTGAAATTATGTGTTTGATGAGATCCATATGATATGATGACTGTGAATATGTTATATACTCTATTTCATGATGTTTGGACACTTATTAGACTCTATACCATGTTTGATTGTGACTGGAACAAGTTTTGTACGATTTATGTTGGTTTTGTTGTTAGAGAAAGATCTGTAATTGTCGATGATCAGTTTTGATTTGTATTTTAGACCATATTAAGATCAGAATTCTTAATTTTTGTATGAGACATGAATTGTAGAGAAATCTGTCTTCTTTCCAATCTCTCTAACCTTGATCGATTTTGTTTTCGTATGAGTGAGTTATGTCTAGTTTACTACAGAGGTAAAAATTATTTCCAGATTTCGTTTCTTGATAATTTTGATGATTAAACTATTTTGATACTAGTCTTAAATATATTATTTTGATCTGAACCTTTCACAGTATTTCTATACCTATCTAGGGATTACCCAGAATTTTGGTGGATTTTATTAATGAATTTTATACGCCGTTTCATGCTTGTTTATAAAAGTTATACTTGCTGTATTTTGCTCGCTGTTCTGTAAAGAATCGTATTTTCACCCTATTTCCTTTTACTGTATGGAAAATATTTATGAAATATGAAAGTTATCTTGTTTTTTCTATTTCATCTCCCTTTGGCGGACTTGGATTTCGTTTCACGGTTTGCAAGATATTACAGTTTTCGTACAGCAGTGTTGGGAATTCCAGATTTGCCAAACTATCGTTTCTTGATGTTTTCTGATTTTTGTTGACTAAACTAATTTTACCGGAATATTATGAAACCCTATATTCTGATAGTAGACATATAGGGGATTACCCCAGATTTTTCCTGGATTTATTTGAGGAGTTTTAATGCTGTTTTCCTGACCGAGAATTCGATTTACTGATATCTGGCTGAACGTGTTTTCTGGATTCAAATCAGTTTTGAGTTATGATTTTGTGAAGTACTATATAGCTAATATATAATTGCTAGATTCGTGTGGAAGTCTATTTTCATGATTCTTTGACGGATTCAGATTTGGATTTCTTTAGTAACGAGAATCATTATTTTAGTACTGTACTGTCATGCTGTCCTGAATATGAACATACACTGTTTTGCTTGTTTATGTGACCGTATATCACCTATGCATGTTTATTTGTTTCCATGAACCTAATAATGATTGTATCATGTTATTTTGAAACTATTCCATGCACTACCATGTCTGTTGATAATCATAATAAAAGTAATCAAGCTGGGGTTTCTTAAGGGAAGATCTAGTACTAGAAAATATGAAAATGTGTACTTGAATGGGAAGTAGTGTTACATACTGTTACTGTTAATGCTACTGTTACTTTTACTGCTATTGTTACTGTTACTTTTACTGCTACTGCTATGTTACTGATACCTGAGTACACTGCCCCATTATGGTCCACTATGAAATCTAAAAGCGAAACTGTTTGTTGTAGCAACCATATGTTATAATATGGGACGCATGAAGCGCTACCTAGCTAGTAATAGACACAAGACTGTAAGAACATAAGACTGATACTGTTAGACTAATACTGTTAGACAGATACTGTTATACTGACTCTATTGGACTGATACTGTTATATTGTTACACTGATATACTGAGCTTACTGTTACTGAACACTGTTAGTTGCCATATGACATTATATTTGAAACATTCATTTGTACTGTTAGTATACCATGCTAGTTGACTTTGTTTTACTAATTCATGCTAGTTATTACTGTTGATGCATTATTCCATGCTATTTGTTTACCTTTCCCATGTGCATGTATCCTACATTATAAGTGGCCTTAACTTGCATTGACGGGTACTTATTTTCTCTTTCCTTCTCCTGTAATTATTAATTGAGATCGGGATGGTCAGCTGCCCAATGGCATTGGCGAAATGAGATGTTAGTGCTGGATTTCTTGCTTATTAGTATTGCTATTCTTGTTGCTTTGAATAATGTATTTTGAGTACTTGGATGATTATTTTGTATTTTTTTGGGGCGATGTAACCCAGGATTTTGTCTTATCCAGATTCTGATTTATTTGAGATTAATACATTTTGTTTTAAGTAAATTTTGTTGGTTCATTAATTCAATTTTGCATGTGTGTGGTTGACTCTTTTGCTTCCGACTCTGATTATATTGTGAGATGTTGTAAAAATTCCTGAACAGCTTATGGATGATGAAAAGCATTCGCTAGGTTGAGTCGCGTATCCATATTCCGTATTCTTTTTGGAAAACGGGGCTGACAAGGCTTTTAGTGGTATCAGAGCCTAAGTTTGCTAATGTATTAGTTGCCTAATATATTAGACAAAGCTTGGCACGAACTGGGATCAGCTCAATATTTTACCAACCATGCATGCATAAATAAATTATAATCAACTTTGATTTTGGATGTTAGCTGTTTTGATTTTTGGTGCAGCTGTGGCTTGTGGGAATTCTTCTCAGCCTGATCTAGTAGAGGCTGTCACTGCTGTGCTTGAGCGGCTAATCAATCAGCAGCAAAACCACAATGATCTTGTGATGGCTGCTCTTAACGCTGTCCAGGTTCCGCCTCCCGTTGTGCCTGTGCAGGAAAATCTTCCGCCTTCGTCCAGTAACAGTTACGATTTTATGAGGCTGCATCCCGATCGCTTTTTCGACACTTAGATGCCTTTGTAGGCTGAACAGTGGTTGATTTGGATCGAACGGTTGCTCTTGGCAGTTCGTGTTGCCGAGGCTGATAGGGTGGATGTGGTTTCCATCCAGCTGGTGGATTTGCCTCATATTTGGTGGATGGCCGAGTCCAAGCGACTTGAGAGGCCTATTGCTTGGACTACTTTCACTCAGGGGTTCTTGGGGAAGTTATTTCCCAGTAGTACTCGAGTTGAGATGGAACAACAATTCTTGGCCCTAAAACAGGTTAAGTCATTATTCCATTTTAGAATTTTGTTACATAATTGTCCAAACAATATTGTAACATGGACTTCTTGAAACAGAGTTCCAGGTTAGTGAATGAGTACGCAGCTGAGTTTACTAGACTGAGCCGCTTCGCTGCCGTTCTTGTGGCTAACGAAGCGGATAGGGCTCGTAGATTCACAAATGGGCTTGATCAGGATAGCAAGAGGCATCTTGTCTCTCTCCATTTGCATACTTATGCTGAAGCTCTTGAGGCAGCTCGAGCTCAGGAGCAGGCTCGTGGTGGTTTGGTTTCTTCTCTGTGGACTGTTCCGCATTCTGCTGCTAGGCCTTCTGGTGGTCCTGTTGGAGGCCTGTGCCAACCCATCCGGTCAGGACAGCTCCGTATCCTTCTGCTGGTTTCCAGAAGGGTAATTTTTGTGACTTCTGTCAGATGTCTGGGCATGAGCGTAAGAATTGTTGGCGCATCAACTGTCGTGCTTTAGGTGTGGCACCACTGATCAGTCAGTACACGATTGTTCGCAACAGCAGCAGGTGGCTCTTCTAGCCAGGGGTCTTGTTCAGCAAGAAGACCCAGCTTGTGGTCCAGTTAGGCCTCCGCTTCCTCCTCAGCATCATATTGTCGGTCAGAGGACCTGCTGTTCCGAGGAGAGATCAGGCTTTTAAATTGACTGGTGCAGATGCGGAAACAGCTGAAGGAGTTGTGGCAGGTATCTTTTGCTTGTTGTTTTGTTGTTGTTGTTTTGCTTTCTCTTTGTTTCTTTTTTTTGGCCTTGTTTTGCTTTCTTTCCATTATCTTTCTGCATTGTTATTTCCTTTACCCTTGACCGTCTGTTTTTTACTTTCTTTTTGTCTTTTGTTTCCCCAGGTGTCGTCCTTGTTTACTCTTTTCCCGCTCGTGTTTTCTTTGATTCTGGGGCAACCCATTCTTTTATCTCCCCACGATTTGTCGCTCGCCATCATTTGGAGTGTAGCAACATATCTGAGGCTTGGAACATTTTGACTGGTGGTGGTGTTGTCATTTGTTCCCGTGAGTGCAGGTAATGTTCCGTTATTATTGGGGACGCAGATTTCAAAGCCAACCTGATTATAATTGGAAATTCAGGATTCGACGTTATTCTGAGTATGGATTGGTTGGGTGAAGCCCATGCCATTATTGATTGTCGTGCCAAGAAAGTTGTTTTCAGAAGTCCAGATCGAGTAGAATTTGAGTTCCATGTCGGGGAGTCTTTCTTTGGCCGAGCAAAGACTGCAGTTATACAGGTGGATTGTGCGATGGAATTGCACTCAGGCTGTGAGGCTGCAGCCTCTAGTAGTTCGGGATTTCTTAGATGTTTTTCCAAATGAGTTTCCTGGCTTACCGCCTGATAGGATAAGAGTGAATCCCTACTTCTCGGTGAGGCTTGATAGGGGTGGTTATAACCATCTCCTCAAGATCAGGGCGAGCCAGAATTTTCTCCAATCCTGTTGAGCTGGCCCCTAACGGGTTGATGAACAGACTCGTTAATGGGTTAGCGGGTCTAAGAGGAGGGACCCGGTTCCCAATTCGAACCCGTCTGTTGGTGAAATAACCGTCTTGCCCCCAGGACTTTAAGATTCGTGTCCACTTTGAATGGTTTTGATTTAACCCCATTTTAGCCATATATATATATATATATATATATATATATATACATAGAGAGAGAGAGAGAGAGAGAGAGAGAGAGAGAGAGAGAGAGAGAGAGAAGAGAAATAATTAAATAAATAAATGAGTTGTTTTGGGCGGGAAATTTGAATTTGAGTTTTGGGGGAAAAATGTGTTTTTTGAGGATAGATCTGGGCCTTTGATTTTGGGGGAATTGAAGGAGAGCCACTTGATAGCTTTCTTTGTGTTTTATTATATAGATTGGGCTGATGTCCCTGAATTTTATTACTGTTTCCAGATGTTGGATTATTATTGTATTTGAATATTTTATGTTATTTCATTCCAAGTATTACTATTCGTGAGATTATTATTTCCTGCACATTTGTTCCGTATTGATTATATTATTGAGTTAATCGGATAAACAACGTGTGGGTGACGTTAGTCATTCGCTGGGCCAATGTCATATACTTGTATTCCGTATTTTTGGGAAGCGGGATGTGACATGGTTTTTAGTGGTATCAGAGCCCGGGTTTGGATAATATATCAGTCAAACGTGACTAACGAAAGGAAGTTTGGTTTTGATTGATATATTAATCAGATTTGGGTTTTATCGGTTTGACTCAACATTATGCGCAATACAAAGATCACATGAACAATTGATATCCAACCAATGATATGTAAACTAGCCTTATTTGATTCCTTTTTGATCCCTTCCATTCATTGATTCCTTATTGGGTATGATTTTATTCTTTTCATACCCATATTCTTTTGATTCTGGTGTCATCGTTCTTCTTCTTCCTGCTTTATCCTTCGATCGACATCGCTTGATCAAGAACGACATGTCTACAGCTTGAATTTTCACCATCAGAGTGGCGCAGCAGAAGCATGGTGGGTCCACAACCCATAGGGTCCCAGGTTCCTCTTGTTGCTTCTATTTCTTTGCATTGTTTACTCCCTTATTCATTCATTAAATCTTTATTTGACATCATTCTTGATCACTTCATTTATATCTATGTTCCTTCCTATTCTGGTGTTGCCACCATTTTGTCAGATTTCCTTTATTATCTGTTTTGTTGTTTTCGCTTTGTCCTACGTACCGCCTGAGCAAATTTCAAGGACGAAATTTAGTTGTAAGGTGGGTATAATTGTAACCACCATTCCCGATAATAAGTAATTTTCGTATATTTTTTATAATTTGATTTTTATAAATTTATTTTGTGCTAAATTCTTTTCGGATCTTTTATTAAAGTGTTTTCTAATCGAAAATTTTATTCATTTCAAATAATGGTTTATTTTGATCTTATTATCTATATCTTATTGATCGACTATTAGAGCCTATAACAAATATATTATAATTATTGGACTATTTTAATAAAATTGTTAAACCCGAATACTATTTTATTATATAATTTTATAACTATTATGATTATGATTATTAAATTGTTATTTCTTGATTATATATTTGAAGTTCATTTATCGAATTATTTTATTTTCGTATTTGAGCTGATTTTTTCCTGGCGAATTCCAATTTATTTTCAAGCCCAATTTATATTCTATTCGTTTGTATTATTTATTTATTTAATTGGATTTAAATTTTAGTTCATGAACTATTTTCTCTTTTGTTGGGCTATCTATCTTGTGGATTTCATTTTATTGGATTGTGGGTATTTTATTTGAACTCTAAAACCCAACTGCAGTTTGTTCTCAACCCAGACCTACTATTATTGGATCCTAACCCGTTAACCCAATAATCTATTTGTATTGTAAAAATGCAACCCTAATGCAAACCCTAAAAATCCAAAAATACAATTTGATAGCCGTCATATTCTGTCTCTTCAAGTTTCTTTCTCCTCCTTCTTTCTCTCTCCCTATCAGAACCCATCCATCACTGTACTTCATCTTCTCTGACGCCATCTCCGGTGAGCCCCCCCCGCCCCCCCCCCCGCCGTCCTCCACCTCTCCCGTCGACTCTCGACCTCTGGGGCTTCCTGAGCGCCGCCCAGACCCCATTGACACCTCTTCCGATCCCCTTGCTCTAGATCTCGACGCCACATCAAAACCCCCTTCCTGGCGTCTTACCTAGCCAACTCCGTCCACCCCCTCATCACCTCCCGTCGCCACACCTCCCGGCACCGCCTCCCGTCGAAGCCCAGCACACCAAAACCCAACCCCTGACCCTCTCCTCACCATGCTTGGTTCCGATCGACAGTAGCGTTCAACCTCTTTGCTGCTGCTATCGCTGTTCCTCGACCCCTCCGCCATCATGCCGTTCACCACCAACGCCGTCCCTGAATTGCTGACCACTAGCATCGGCCAAGAATCGAAGCCCTTGCTTTTGCCATTGCTCTTGGCTGTTGCTGCTGTCTGTTGTTGCTAAGTACTCTTTGTTGCTGATTTTGTCTGGGTTCTCTTTTGCACGTATATTGCACATGCTTAATTTTTGCTAGTTCGTGGGTTCGTTGCTTCGAGATCCTTATCTCGTTATTCAATTATTTCGTTTACAAGACAAGTCACTTTCCTCCTGAATTGTACATCGTATCAAATTCAAGTTTTATTGAAATTCTTGCAAGTAAATCATATTTGTTATCGTTTCATTCTATTGATTATCTTTGTTGGGTCTATTGAAAGTTTGCACGAGCTAACCCCAATATTCTTGACATCGTGCTATTTTTTATTCCAAAGATTGAATTTTCATGCATTCATGTAGAATTGATAATAGGGTTACACATATAGTCACGACACAATGAATTGATTGTAGAAAGAATTGCTGGTGGTATGTTTGATTGATCGATTATTGTTGATTGATGTTAAATTAGTGTATGTATGTGATTTTAATTTTATTCCTCATGATATTGCACCTATCATGCTGATTGAGAAGTTTATCGACTATAGAATTGATACCCATCATGTTTAATTAATTTATTTTAAAAATAATACCCTAAAATCTGTATATTGCTTGCTGGCCGTCTTTTGTCTGTTATTTTTGACTTAGTAAATTATCTTAAAATGAATTACTTTCTGAATAGGAGTTGTAGCCTTATCTTTCTAGTTTTCAGAACATCTTGAATTTTTGAATTCCGAGTTGTTTAGCAAAAGTTATGCTCGTTTTACTACAGCTGTGTTTTTACTTTCAGATTTTCAGATTCTTGTATCTTGCATGCTTAAGCAGAAAAAAGGCTGATCAAATGATAAAAAATTTCTCTGATAAATTCCAGATTGTTAGTAATCATATTTAGGAGTCGAGAAAATATTTTTAATGAATTTAATATTGAGTTTTTGCTGATTCTAAAAACATGACAACATGATGTCGAATTTCTGCCTGAACATGATTTCTGTAAAGAACAATGTGTTTAACCTAGCTACTCTTGTCGGATTTTGATCTTTAAATATGCATTGGAACCGTGTGGAAGTCTAGTTTCTAGAACTTCTGACGGATTCAGTTTTCGATATCTAAAGCAGCGGAAAACTACATTTTTATACAGACTACTCTTGCTGTCCAGAATTTTATCTTCTAGTTTTTAATAAATTGATTGTTTCTATATCGTACTATTGCATGAATTAATGTATGTATGTTGTATTGCATGATCCTAATGAGTTATTGTCATTGCTTACCATCCTATTTTTTCCCTATTGTTATTATTGTTCATCCAATGTCTCGAATTGCAAAGTGTATTGTGCATTAATAAAATAATTAATAAGCCAGAGTTTAAGGGATTGACTGGAGTAGTTGATGATATAGTGACTGTACACTGAAGTGTGAGCCATGTTTCCCAAAATATTGTGTGTTGGCTATTGTTATTGTTATCGATTTTATTATTGGATTACTGACACAGTATCCCAACTGATCGTGTATTGTTTATTGTTATTGAGCAAACCAGTGTGCACCAATGCTTCAAATACCGTTATCGTGCCGTGTACATGATCTAGAGAATCTTCTACTTGAGTCTAAACAAAATTGTATGCATCGAACCTGTGGTATGGAACATATGGGACACAGTAGTACAAGCATTAGTTAGGAGTTAAAATGATTAATAGACTTAAGAATTGCATCACACCGACATTGCATATTGTACATCATTGTTCTATTGATATCGAATATTAGCTAAGTGTTATTGATATTGATCATTGATTATTGTTACCGAATATTGAATCATTGTTTATAACCATTGTATCGATTATCATGATATTGATTATTGCTATCGTGCCATGTTATTGATTCCTATTGATCCATTGAATTCATTGTTATATCGTTATTTCATTGTTCCCTGCTTTCTCTACTTACTGTCCATGACTTGCTCTAAGGACAATTTTTTTTCTCTTTTTAGGTTAAGTGTACACAGGTAATGAAGGAGAATTGCCCTCTAGAATTGGAGAGCAAACTTTCTAAAGAACTACTGCTTTATAATTGAATGTTATATTTTAATGAACTTATTGTATTTAGACTTGTTAATATTGTGTTGGGATTTATTATTGTATGGGGTTTATGTCCCAGATTTTATTATTGTATCCATATGTTGAATTACTATTGTATTTGGATATTTAATGTTATTTCATTCCAAGTATTATTGTTCATGAGATTATTATTGCCTGTGCATTTATTTGTATTGATTATATTGTTGAGTTAATCGGATAAATAACTTATGAGTGACGTTAGTCATTCGCTGGACAAATGTCATGTACTCGTATTCCGCATTTTCGGGAAGCAGGGCATTGCACCCCTCCTTGGCCTCCCCCTCATCCCGAGACTCCCACAACCGCAACCCATCTCCGCCACCAGCCATTGCCGCCGTGTCCTCTTCCGCCCCACTGTCGTGTGCCGTCGTCTTCTTCCCCGTCCGAGCCCATCGCCATCGGTCACCGAACCCGCCGTCCACTTCTATCCAGCATGGCCTCTTGTTCGCGAGTCGTGTGTTTTGTTCGTTGCCCGGGATCCATTCCCATTAATCTTTTCCACCGGATTCGTCATCTTCACTCCAAACGAAGTAACTTGTATAATACTTTTGTTTGTATACAAGTACAAAATACCGCATGTAGTCTTCCTATTGTTATTGTGTTCGTTCTCATGATGATCTCTTGAAAATCTTGGTCTTATTCGTTTGATCCATTTATAGTCATGATCCATCATAATCAGTTGTCACACACACTACATGAAAAAAAACTAGATCTAGATAGACTCTTGATACATGTATATACTCTTTCGTGATTTATTGTATGTTGTAGATTTTGCTATGTGATTGATGTGCTAGATGTATTATCTCGTAGTAGACTTGTTGTACCCAAGCTATGTTGATTTGAATATCTAATATATCATGTTTTGCATTGTATTCTAATTTGAATCTATTAAGAAATTTCGTTTTGCTGCTACCTTGATTTGGTTCAACATTTTAGACCCTGTTAAGATCAGTAGAATAAAATATTTTGTGAATATGATTCATAGGCCTTGATGTCTATTTTTCAGAACTTTCAACGGATCTAGATTTCGATTTTTGATGTGTGAGTTATCGTTGTTTTACTGCAGTTGTGTCGAAATTTCTAGATTCTGATTTATGAGATCGCTGCATGTTCTATTATTTTAAAACTGATGTTTAAAGTAAAATTTGGATTTAATACTTTTTTGAGTTCGCCTAGACATGACTAGGATCAACTCCTAATTTTTGTAAAATTGTTTAACGACTCTCATAACTTATTTCATGCTTGCGAAACAAATCAATATACTTCCAAACTGCATGCTGTTCAGTGAAGAACTCTAATTTCAACCTGATTCCAGTCACTGTTGATTAAAACTTTGTGAACATGAAATATAGCCTGGTATGTCTATTTTACAACCCTTTTGACGGATATGTATTTCGCATTGTATTTTGTGAATTATCACTATTTTAGTACTGCTATGTCTAAAATTTCATATTCATAAGTTTTTGTATCATTCTGTTTTCCAGATTTATTTGACTATGCTATCTGTAACGAAATTTTATGAAATTTTATATGCTGAGACTATATATGCTAGGGAACCCTCCAGATTTTTTCTAGATTTAATTATGATATTTTTATACTATTTTCATGCTTATAAATAAAACTTTGTGATTTCTGGCTGAATATGAATTCTGTGTAAAACACTGTTTTAAACCTTGTTGCTTGTACTCGTTATGTGACTTGTGTATATGCGCTGGATTCGGCTGAGAGTCTAGTTTCTATATTTTATGATGGATCCAGGTTTGCATTCTTGTGGCAACAAAAATCTCAGATTTGGTGCAGCTATGTCTTGTTGTCCAGAATTGAAAGTCTCGTTGTCCTAGCCTATTATGAGTTATTTTGTCACCCGATCATGTCTTCTACCCAACTTGTACTTGTAACTCGTTTCTTGCCATGTTATCTTGTCCTGTTTTTGCACGTCCATGCTTGCTCTAATAATAATAACAAGAAATCAAGTCAGGGTTAAGGAAAAGATCTAGTAGTGAAAAATGTAGAAGTGTGTACTTGGAAGGGAATCCGTAGGTCCTACTTGATACTTGATACCAAACAAGAAATACTTATCACGAAATACTTGACACTTGATTACTTGATACGGGACTACTTGATACTTGCTATCTGAGTACACGGCCCTATATGATCCACTACGAAATCTAAACGCAACTTGTCTGAATGTAACAACCATGTGATAAAATATTGGATGCATGAAGTGCTACCTAGATAGGATTATATATAAGACTTTTAAATAACATGATCACTTGCTCATCTTTGTTACTTGCTTGAACATGCTACTTGATACTTGTTACTTGTTACTTGTTTACATGCTTCTTGATACTTGATACTTGTCATACGCTACTTGCACCCTGCCATCTTATCATGTTACTTGATTCTGTTCTTGATTAAGAGTTAGTTTCTCTATTTTGTTGTCGCGTCTCTTCCATGCTTACTTCAGTACTTGCTTCTTGTCGCTACTCCGTATATTCTTTATCTGTTTTTCGTACTTGTTGCCTGCACTACATGTGGCCCGTAATTTGCACTAACGAAAGTTTTATTTTCTGTTCTCTTTTCCTGCAAATTGTCAATTTGCAGACTTTGGTGACAAGCTGCCTGAAGGTGAAAGTGACCAAGTGTTCTAGGATTGGCTAGAGTTCCTGCTTGAGTTATTTCCTAATTTTTTGAATAAATTGTATTCACTGCTACTTAAATCTTGTATTGGGCATTTTTGTCCCAGATCATGTGACTTGTTGTTTCCAGATCTGATTATTTGAGAATTTTGTATTCGTTTCAAGTAATTCTATTGATCATATTAATTTGTTTCATGCATGCATGGATAATTATTTCAAGTTTATTCTTGTTTATTCTTGTGTATTGTTGTATAGATTCTTACATCTCATGAATGGTGAAAGCGATTCGCTGGACTTTTGTCGCGTATCCGTATTTCGTATTCCTTTTTGAAAAGTGAGGCGTGACAGGATTTTTAATGGTATCAGAGCCGGGTTTGGATAATTTATTAGTTTGACTACTTTGTTAGACAAATTTGGCTCGATCAGGGATTGGCTCAACAGTGCACAGACCATGTAGTAACATGAAACAAATGATAATCAACTTGATCTGGATGCTTATTGTTTTTGGAATTGTTCAGACCATGGCTCGCCGAGGTGGCTCCACTTCCCGTCCTCAAGAGGAACAACCTAGACTATAGGCTATTACAAATGTGTTGGAGCGGCTGGTTCACATGCAGCAGAACCACTGTGATCTTGTGATGGCAGCATTAGAAGCTGCCCGGAACCCGACACCCACTGTGCCCACTCAGGCAGCTCTTCTTCCTCGTTCGGGTATCGTTGCAGACTTCATGAGGCTGCACCCTGACAAATTCTCTTGCACTGAGATTCTGCTTGATGTTGAACAATGGTTGATCAGGATGAAGCAACTGTTATTGGCAGCGAGAGTTGCTGATGCCGATCGTGTGGATGTGGTGAGCATCCAGTTGGTGGACCTTGCCCAGATATGGTGAAGGAATGAGTCTGAAAGGCTCGAGCGGCCCGTTGCTTGGACCACGTTCACCAGGAGCTTCTTAGAGAAGTTCTTTTCTAGCATCACTCGGGTAGGGATGGAGCAGTAGTTCCATTCCCTGAAGCAGGTTGGTTGTTTTTTTTGTTTTGGAACTTTTTTACATATTGTTCATGCAATACTATAACATGAGATTCTCTTGAAGTAGGGTGCCAGATCGATAGACGAGTACGCAGTAGAATTCACTAGGCTTAACCGCTTTGCAACCACCTTGGTGGCGAATAAAGAAGATAGAGCCCGGAGATTCCTATTGGGTTCTACCGAGATATTTAGATGAATCTTGTTTTCCTTTGCCTTCGTACCTACGCTGAGGCTCTTGAGGCATCCCGAGCTCAGGAGCAGGCTCGCAACAGGTTGATTCCTTCCAAACGGGCTATTCAGCACCCCACTACTGTTGCTACTGTTAGGCCTTCTGTTGGGTCGATTCAGAGGCCAGTCCCTGGCTCATCTGAGTCAAGAATGTTATATTCAGAATTCCAGATCATGCAGAGTTTGAGTTCCATGCTGGGGACACACCCCTTGGCCGAGCTAAGACTGCAGTTGATCAGGAGACTTGTGCAATGATGTTGCACACAGGCTATGAGGTTGCAACTCTAGTAGTGCAGAAATTTTTGGATGTGTTTCAAGAGGAGTTTCCTAGGGCTACTCCCAGATAGGAATGTGGAATTCAGTATTGAGGTTCATCCTGGTACAACACTGATATCGAAATGTCCCTATAGGATGGCACCAGTTGAGCTAACAGAGCTGAAGGTGCAGATCGAAGGACTGCTAGATTTGGGATTCATCAGGCCCAGTGTTTCGCCATAATTTGTCAATAAAAAGGATAGAAGCCACCGACTGTGCATTGATTACCGACAACTGAACAGTGTTACTGTGAAGAACTGGTATCCACTGCCCAGGATTGATTATTTGTTTGACCAATTAGGCAGAGCATCTATCTTTCGAAGTTCGATCTTCGCTCAGGGTATCATCAGGTCAAGGTGAAAGTGGCTGATGTGCAGAAGACAACGTTCAGGATAAGGTACGGGCATTATGAGTTTCTAGTGATGCCTTTCGGAGTCACGAATGCACCAGTTGTGTTCATGGGTCTGATGAACAGGGTCTTTTCCCCATTCTTGGAAAGATTCGTGGTGGTCTTCATAGATGATATTCTGGTGTATCCTCGGAACAAAGAGGAACATGCTGAGCATCTGAGGTTGGTTCTACAAACTCTGATGGAGAATCAGCTCTATGGGAAACTCAGCAAATGTGTGTTTTGTCTTGACTAAGTTACCTATTTGGGGCATATTATCTCAGGCGAGGGAATCTCAGTTGATCTATCCAAGGTTGCTACAGTGAAAGATTGGCCAGTACCTAAGAGTTTATGAGGTGAGAAGTTTCTTTGGACTAGCCGGATATTATCGAAAATTCGTCCAAGACTTTTCGAAGATAGCCTGGCCACTGACTAAGCTGACAGGGAATAATCAAAAATTCATCTGGGATGGGGCTTATAACGAAGCTTTTGTAGAGTTGAAGAGCAGGTTGACATCATCGCCAGTGTTAACTATTGCGGATAGTTCAGGTGGATTTGTGGTTCACTGCGATGCTTCTGGCAAGGGTCTTGGTGCACTATTGATGCAGAAGGGCCAACTTATTGCTTATGCATCGAGGTAGTTGAGGCCACATGAGACGAACTATTCGACTAATGATTTGGAGTTGGCAGCAGTAATCTTTGCCTTGAAGCTGTAGAGACACTATTTACTTGGAAACCGAGTTGAAATCTTTACTGACCACAAAAGTCTTAAGTATGTCTTCACCCAGAAAGAATTGAACATGAGGCAGAGGCGTTGGTTGGAATTAATGGCCGACTATGATATTAATATGCAGTATCATCCCGGTATGATCAACTTAGTGCCGGATGCCTTGAGCAGGAGACCAGTCGCCATGTTCCTTACTTAGCAGAGGGAACTTGTTGAGCAGATAAGGAGGTTAGAATTGGATGTGATCTTGCTGAGTTCTGATCGGAGTTGCATGATGCTTCAGTTACAGTCGTCTCTTGTAGAGCAGATTAAGGAGGTCCAGGCTGGTAATGAGCAGTTGCAGAGATTCAGAGCAGGTGTTGAGGTAGGTTCCAGAATAGATATGGTTGTTCATGAAGATGGATCTCTTCGATTTGGGTCCAGGTTGTGTGTCCCTAAGGGTGAAGTTCGTCAGAAGTTACTTGAGGAAGCCAACCAGTCGTCGTACTCTATTCATCCCGGTGGTACTAAGATGTACCAGGGACTTAAGCTCCACTTCTGGTGGAATGGTATGAAGAGGTTCGTAGCTAGATTTGTGTCTCAGTGTTTGATATGCCAGTAGGTGAAGGCAGAGCATCAGAGAACCACCAGGACTTCTTCAACCTCTTTCCATTTCGGAGTGGAAGTGGGAACACATCACGATGGATTTTGTGACCGCTTTGCTGAGGAGTCCCAAGAGTCACAACGCCATTTAGGGTGATTGTAGACAGACTAACGAAGAGTGCTCACTTCATTCTCTTCAGAGTCGGACAGTCTACTGAGAGCCTAGCAGAGAAGTACATGCAAGAGATTGTCAGACTTCATGGGGTTCCAATCAGTACTGTATCTGACACGGATACGAGGTTCAGGTCTCACTTTTGGGAGAGTCTTCAGAGTAGTTGTAATATCCCGATCAATTATTAATAATATTATTTTTATTATTATTTAATTATTTAATTATTTTTATTTCTTTTCTTGAAATATCTCTTGTCATGAAAAATCAAATTTAGATGGGTAGATTTTGTTGAAAGATTAAACCTAGGATTAATTAGATACATAAGAGTTTAGGGGGTTTTCTTCTAGAAGCTCTCTCTCCTCCTCCTCACCCCTCCATCTCACCCCTCCACCTTACCTCCACCTCACCACCCCCACTCACCTTGGCATGGGCCGGCCTCCATTGTACCCGAGGGGGTTTTTGAAAATACCCTTGGTGCATTTTGCACTCTCCCCCTCTCATTCATCCTATAAATACCCCCTCCCTTCACCTCTTGCCTCATTTACCAAAAATTGAGAGGAAAAGAAAGAGAAGAAAAGCCCTAACTAGAGAGTTTTCATTGTAGGTTTTCCATAGGAGTTTTCATAGGAGCTAAGGGGAAGGAGAAGTTGCTGTGAGCTAGTCCTTCCTAATTAGAAGTATACAAGGTGGGGGTCTCTCTAACTTTATTTTGTGTTGTTTTGTTGTCTTTTGTTGTGTATGTTTGTGTGGTTTTTGTTCTTTTTTTGTGAATGTTTTGTGGAGTTGTTGTTCTCCTTGTTGTATATGTTGTTGTGTGTTCTAAAAACAACTTGGACTAAGTTCTTAAGCATAACCATGGTTGTATGAATCAAAAATGATTACATAAGAAAGATGGATGGTAGGACTTAATCAAACAACATAAATATGTAATCTTTAATCTTGTTATGGTTGTTTTCACAACTTGACTAAATCCTAAGCATATGAATGATGGTATGAATCAAAAAGACCACATAAGAAAGATGGATGGTAGAACTCAACCGAAGGTTGAATCTGTAAGTTTTAATCATGATTATTTTGTTAAAAATATACAACTTGGACTAATTGACATGAGAATATGAAGATTTGTGTAATAGAAATGTTTACATACCCATTTTTGGGTTGTAGAACTCAACGACTATTAAAAATAAGTCTTTTATTTGTTTATTGCTCTCTACTTTGTTAATTGTCAAATCTTGCTAAAAAGGTAGATCTTATTGTATGTAGGAACTCAGAGGTTAAAGAAAAGAAGGTTGTAATAAATAGGACTTGTAATTTATATGAAGGTTGATTTTATTGTATGTAGGACTTGTAATTTATAAAAAGTAGATTTTTGTAATATGTAGAAATTTGTACTTCATAAAGATAGATTTTTGTAATATTTTAAGACTTGTAATTCATAAAGAAAAGTAGTCTTGTAATATCTAGTAAAGATCCATGCTTAAAGTTGTAGTAGATATTCATGCTTGAGTTGTAGGAAATATTCATGCTTAAAGTTGTAGTAGATATTCATGCTTGATTTGTAGTAAATATTCATGCTTAAAATTGTTGTAGATATTTATACTTGAGTTGAAGTAAAAAATCCATGCTTAAAGTTGTAGTGGATATTCATGCTTGAGTTGTGATAAATATTCATGCTTAAAGTTGTAGTAGATATTCATTCTTGAGTTGTTGTAAATATCCATGCTTAATTGTAGTAAAGTTCATGCTTAAGTAGTAGTAAAATAATCATGCTTAAGTAGTAGTAGAAGAATCATGCTTAAGTAGTAAAGAATCATGCTTAAGTAGTAGTAGAAGAATCATGCTTAAGTAGTAGTGAAGATCCATGCTTAAGTAGTAGTAAAGATCCATGCTTAAGTTGTAGTAAACATTCATGCTTAAGTTGTAGTAAATATTCATGCTTAATTTGTAGTAAAGAAACCATTATGTTGTAGTTGTATTGTTTAGTGAAGAACCCATCATGTTGTAGTTGTAGTGTTTAGTAAAGAACCCATCATGTTATAGTTGTAGTGTTTAGTAAAGGAACCATCATTTTGTAGTGTTTAGTAAAGAACCTATCATGTTGTAGTTGTGTTTAGTAAAGAACCCATCATGTTCTAATTGTAGTATCCTAGTGAAGAACTCATTCATGCTTGAATGGTATATATGTGGTTATTCTAGATTCGAAAGAACCCATGCTTGAGTTGTGAAGTTATTCTAGTTAATTTCCAAGAAAGAACCCATGCTTGAGTTGCATAGTTGTTCTAGATTCAAAAGAGCCATGCATGCTTGAATGATATATTATAGCCTTCTAGTTAAAGAAACCCATGCTTGAATTGTATATGGTTGTATTGTAGGGAAAGATTAAAAAGAACGCATGAACCCATGCTTGAGATATATGTTCTAGCTTAACTTTTGAAATGAACCCATGTTCCATAATTTTTCTAGTCAACTTTAAAGAGAAACCTATGAAACTAGCACTATGGTTGTTCTAGCCCAATTGATAAGAGAACCCATGCATTTAGTTTCTAGGTGATTCTAGCTTAAACTTGAGAAAGAACCGAAGAATCTAGTTGCATGTAGTTCTAGTTCAATTTTGGAAAAAGATTCCATGGATTTTAGTTGTTTGAGGTTCTAATTAAAATTGGACCATATCATGCGAAGATTCTTCATCTTCATGGGTAATGAGGGTTGGGAAAGTCACTAATAATTGTTTGCTTGATAAAAAGCTAGTCTAGGGTCTTGTAGTTACCCTAGGGGTCATCGACCTTCATGACCCGCATCTTACGACCTTGGAGACTATGGATAAATCTCACCTTGGGTGCCGACGGATCTTAATCAGTGTAGGTTGATCGTGGGCTGAGAGTGTTGATAAGATCCGGGTTATGGGTAGTGATGAGCGAGGGAGATCCCGTCACTAGTGTCTTGGATCGATAGACCATGAGTTGGACCATGATAATCTAAGTTGAAATCTTGTAAGATTGTTTAGGATTAGTGACATCATTAAGGCAGTAACTTATACTGATCTTCACTTAACCATTTTGTCAAAAGAGAGGAGTTGGTATTAGGGGTGATACCTTATGACCTAACTCGTCCTATAGGCCGACACTAGGTGGTGTTATTGGGTTGTACCTTCCCATCAAAAGGATACGTACAGTGCCTTCTCACGAGTTGGGAGCACGGGTTGCGTATCTCACACTGTTAGTTCCTGAAGTACCATGATAAGGGCGGGCGGAGCTGGGGGATGGACCCTCGAAACTCTATCATGTTCTATGCCGGGGAAGCGAACAGGCCATAGACTACGATCTATGAGTTAAGGGATCATAAGGGATGCTTCGAGCTAACTTGTGCTGCAGTAACTTCAAAGGTTCTTCTGGTTTTTGAGTGAGGTCCGGTGCACCGGGTAGTAGTGGCAAACATAGATCCCTTGACCGTACTGCATTGGTGGGACTTGACCATGTCTGCAACCTCATCAGTCACGTTGTATCTATCAGGAACAGGTTGTGTACAAAAGTAGAAATTCATAACGCGGGTTCAAATCCCTAAATATGGAGAACAACTTGATATGGATGTATGTTGTTATGGGATGCATATGACTCCAGATTCTCTCTTGCATTAGAATAAGAGCATCCTAACTTTGTTGACATTGCATTAGGTTTTAAGACATTGCACTCACAAACATTTAAACTACACCGACACATTTACCTTGCTTGATATATTGTTTTTTGAGATTCGCTGCTAGTCATCAGCCTTTAAGCGTCAGTATATGTACTGACATCCCCACTCTAATAGGTTGTGGATACAGGATCACCATCTCGGGAGAACTCTATTCAAGGCATGATCTCCAAGTGAAGAACCAGATGTTTATTGTTTCATTCTTGTGGCTAATTGAATGTAAGATTCTGGCTTATGTCACGGTTTTCCAGTATATGAAAATCGGGATATTACAGAGTGGTATCAGAGCCGACTTCAATTTATAGCCCAACACAGTAGGGCAATAGACTTAGATGCCTTGTAGGAGTTAGGTTTTTAGCTTGTTGTAGATAATTATAATTCATACTGTTGTTTCCTTCAACTTTTGTTTTATAATATATCTATATCTTGGCTAATTCCCATGTCCACTCCTTGCAGGATGGCGGATGGAGCGATTCCCCATGAGAATGGGTGGGCACATGGGATCACCGTCGAGGTGGACTCAGATCTTGAGCCCATCACTGATGGAAATGGGTCACCAGTTGGAGTTGGGTTGGCCAATGGGGCCACTGCAGCTATCGCAGCAGGGGGTGCCCCTGCAAATGGCCAGATCCCAGTACCGCCACCCCCCCACCGCCCCTGCTTACAGTGGTACAGACCTTTGAGCAGGTCTTCTGCGACCTCGCAATGTGGGGTTGGTGCTACGCCTATCTCGAGAACAGGATGGACACATGTGAGTTCGTAGTCCTCAACACTGAGAGGAAAGTGGCAGAATTAAGGAGGGCCATGGCGAGGGCCGACCGCCGGACCGTTGTCATGAAGAACACTCACCGTGTGCAGTTCATGCGCCTAGAGCGCAAGTGCGCGGAGCTTCAGACACAGATCACACAGCCACAAGAACTACTTGGACAACCACCTGCTGGGGAGATCCTGCATGAGACACTAGCAATACCGATTAGGTGGTTAGGTGCCCTGTAGGTTATTTTGTGGTTTTGTCTTTTTGCTACCTATATGTATGGTATGATGTAAGGAAAAGAATGCATATGTAAGATATGGGGTTATAATGAAATGATGTTTAGCTTTACGTTTTCTACAAATCTTATGTGCATGTTGAGATTGGATGGATGCTATTTTTGGAATATTATAATATGATGCCTCTGTACGTTCCATATTTTTCTCTATCAGATGTCTCGCGGAACAAGAAGCGGTAGGATCGAAAATTTTGAGGGCGAAGGTAGTGCAGGCAATGGCGTAGGTCTGGATATAGGGGCAGAATTCGCTCGTATGTACCAGGCTTTGGGTTACCTAGCAGAGGCATGCCGAAATAATGTGCAGCAACAGGGAGCACCCGCAGGTACCCATGGAGTAGCAGCTACCTACCCTGTCAGGATGGTCGAATTCTTCCGAAGGATGAGGCCGCCCATTTTTAAGGGCAAGGCAGACCCGATAGCGGCTGATAACTGGATTCGTCAAGTCGAGCCAGTGTTTGAGGTGATGCTGACACCGGAGGAAAGCAAGGTCAGGTTGGCCAGAATTCTGCTAGAGAAAGACATCGGGGTCTAGTGGCAGTCGACCAAAAGGGGCATGGGCGAAGGACCCATTTGCTGGGAAGATTTCTTAGGAGAGTTCAGGCAGCACTACTTTCTCTTAGATGTACAGGAGAAAAAGGCCACGGAATTCTTCAAACTAAAGCAAGGAAGCATGACGGTTCGTGAATACGAAACCAAGTTCACACAGCTATCTCGATATGCTCCAGAAATTATATAGGATGAGGTCAGGAAGACGAAGAGGTTTGAGCAAGGGCTTAGGCCCATACTTAGAACAAAAATGGTACCTTTTTGAATCCGGAGGTTCGAGAAATTTGTCCATCGTGCAGCTACAACAGAAATGGATATGAGCAGAGGACCCGAAGCACAACTTAATACACGAGGGTGGAATAAGGGAAAGAGGCCTGCACCAGCGTCAGTATTCAGGAACCATGGTGGAAATCAGAAATGTCAAAAAACTGTTAGCAACACTGGAGGCATTAAGACAGGGGGGTGTTTCCTATGCGGCGAGCAAGGACACTTCAAGAACCAGTGCCCAAAGAAGAACTTTCAGAGCGATACCCGCACATGTTACAATTGCAGGAAGATTGGCCATGTTCGGCCAGACTATCCCCAGCTTCGGAGGGGCAACGGTAGGCCAGCTCCTAAGGCAAACAGCAAAGGGAAGGGGATTGCCCGCCAAGGGTGAGTATTTGCACTCACGGAGGAGGACGCCGATGAAGATGAGGGAGTCATCACCGGTAGGTGAAGAAATTATGGCTAAGTTTATTATAGTATTTTGAATATTTTGGCATATAAACACTTTTGTAAATAGGATGGGTTAATATAAATGAAATCCAAACAACTGTTTTATTTGATAGTGGGTCCTCGAATTCTTTTGTGTCTGAAGTATTCTCAAAGAAGTTTAAATGCACCCAGGTGGCAACTCCGGAAACGGTTTTGTTGGTTGCTACCCAATCTGGAGCAACTCTCACCACAAATTCGTGCTATAAGGGATGCAACCTCCTGATTGATGGAGAAACCCTGAGTATAGATTTGATAGAGCTAGGCTTTGTAGCGACAGATGTGATTATTGGGATCGATTGGATGTCCAGGCATAAGGCTAGCATCGATTGCAATGAGAAGAGGGTAGCCATTACCCCATCTGGAGGACCAGAACTGGTGTTCCAAGGAAAGAAAAAGCAGAGTAAAGAAATTCTTTCAGCTGCAACTGGAATACGTGTGCCAAGTAAAGTCAAGGTGATACCAATTGTACGAAATATTTCCCGCGTATTTTTGGAAGAATTACCTGGACTCCCACCACATAGGGATGTTGAGTTCAGCATTACTATCCAGCCAGGCAGCGCACCAGTGTCTAAGACACCATATTGGATGGCACCAGTATAGCAAAAAGAAGTGAAGGAGCAAATTGAAGAACTGCTACAGAAGGGATTCATCGGGCCAAGTGTCTCACCCTGGGGAGCGCCTGTGCTACTTGTGAAGAAGAAGGATGGAACCGCGAGAATGTGCATTGATTACCGAAAGTTGAACAAGGTTACTGTTCGGAACCAATACCCCATTTGCAAGATCGATGACTTGTTTGATCAGCTCCAGGGAGCGGCTATATTCTCAAAGATTGATTTGCGTTCAGGCTATCATCAAGTTCGGGTCAAAGAAGAAGCTATACCCAAGACAACATTCCGAAATCGGCATGGTCATTACGAGTTTTTGATGATGCCATTCGCGGTGACCAATGCTCCAGCGATCTTCATAGACATGATGAACCGCATCGTGGGGCCATTCATTGATTCATTCGTGGTTGTCTTCCTAGAAGATATCTTAGTATATTCAAAAACAGAAGAGGAGCATGTTGAGCATCTAACTGCAGCATTGATCAAGCTACGGGAGCATCAGCTTTATGCCAAACTTTCAAAGTGTGAATTTTGAAATCAGAAGTAGCATTTTTGGGCCATGTCCTTTCTAAGGAGGGAGTGGCTACAAACCTGCAAAAGATCGAGGCAGTAAAAAGTTGGCCTCAGCCAAGAACTGCGAAGGAGGTCAGAAGCTTCTTAGGCATGACAAGGTACTACAGGAAGTTCATCCAGAACTATGCCAGAATTGCGATACCATTTACAACGCTGACCAAGAAAAATGTAAGTTTTGATTGGACTGAGAAATGCGAGGGGAGTTTCCATGAGCTAAAGAACAAATTGATTTATGCACCGATTTTAGTTCTGCCTCAACCAGAAAAGGGATATGTAATCTTCAGTGATGCTTCATTTTTGGGATTCGGGTGTGTCCTGATGCAAGAAGGAAAGGTCATAGCATACGGATCGAGACAACTTCGACCACATGAGAAGAATTACCCTGACACACGACTTGGAATTGGCAGCGATAATCTTTGCTCAGAAATTGTGGCGGGACTATGTCTATGGGTCGAAGGTAGAAATGTTTACCGACCATAAAAGCCTGAAGTATATCTACCAGCAAAAGGATTTGAATCTCAGGCAAAGATGATGGTTGGAGGTTTTGGAAGACATCTGATCGGAAATTTTATACCATCCGGGAAAAGCCAATGTCGTGGCAGATGCGCTCAGCAGAAAAAGAAATATAGTCATGCTCACTGCAATAAGAAGAGAGCTAAAGGAAGAGATCAGACAAGATGGTATTGAACCAATTGTTCAAGATTTGAGCACAGCTTTGGTACGTCTGGAATTGCAACTGGGTCTGAATGACCGAGTCAAGAAGGCTCAATTCGGTGATGCAGAGATTGAAGCACAAAAGTGGCTAGTCAATGAAGGAAAAGCCTCAGAGTTCAGTGTAAAGGAAGGGTCACTTTGGTTTGGAAGCAGGTTGTGTGTGCCTGAGGTTGATGAGTTGCGGGAAGATATCATGAAAGAAGCACACTCCACCTTACTCACAGTTCACCCAAGAAGCACAAAGATGTATAAGGACATAAAACAACATTTCTAGTGGGCTGGAATGAAGCGGGATGTGGCAAGATTTGTGGCCAAATGCCTTAAATGTCAGAAAGTTAAGGTGGCAACCAGAAACTCGGAGGTCTACTGCAACCACTGTCCATTCCAGAGTGGAAATGGGAGAACATCAGCATGGAATTCATCACGGGACTGACCAGAAGTGCAAGGGGAACGACTCAATTTGGGTAATAGTGGACTGTTTGACAAAGTCCGCACATTTTCTTCCAGTTAAGACGACTTGGTGGGTGGAAAAGCTAGCAGAGGTCTACATCGAGGGCATTGTAAAGCTACATGGGGTGCCAGTGTCAATTGTTTCCAATCGAGATGCAAGGTTTACGTCTCGATTTTGGCAGACTGCAAGAAGCTTTGGGAACGAGATCAGATTTTAGCACAGCTTTCCATCCGCAGACTGATGGGCAGACAGAGAGAGTTAACAGAATTCTTAAAGATATGCTGAGAGCGTGCATAATGGACTTCGAAGGGAGCTGGGAACGACACTTAGCATTGGAACAGTTTGCATATTATAACAACTATCAAGCAAGTATTGAGATGGCTCCATATGAAGCTATTTATGGAAGGAGGGGTAGGACCCCCATGTGCTGGTTCGAAGTAGGGGAAAGGCAGATGTTTGGACTTGAAATAGTGCAGCAAACTTCCGAAAAGATCGAGCTAATCAGAAAGAGGATGCAAGTAGCACAAAGCAGGAAGAAGGGCTATGCCAAAAACTGCTGACGAGATCTGGAATTCGTAGAAGGTGATTCGGTATTCCTGAAAGTCTCATCTACAGGGGGAGTGATTAGGTTTGGAAAGGGTGGCAAGTTATCACCAATATATATTTGACCCTACCAGATTTTGAAGAGGATCGGGAAGATGGCGTACAGACTAGAGCTACCGACCGACTTGTCCCAGGTGCATGATGTATTTCACATTTTGATATTGAGGAAATATGTACCAGATCCGAGTCATCAGCTGCCAGACGTCCCCGAAGACCTATGAGTGGATCTTACATATAAGGAGCGGCCGGTGAAAATTATCAATCGTCAGGATAAAGTGCTAAGGAACAAGACTATTCCGATGGTCAAGGTTCTTTGGAAGAACCAGTTTGTGGAGGAAGCCACTTAGGGAGACGGAAAGCCGAACGAAGCTTTCTTTTCCCGAGTTATTTTGAGTGTTGTTTTTGTTTTCTGTTCTTCCTACTTAGTGCAGTTCTGAGGGCAGAACAATTCTAAGGAGGGAGTATTATAATATCCCGATCAATTATTAATAATATTATTTTTATTATTATTTAATTATTTAATTATTTAATTATTTAATTATTTTTATTTCTTTTCTTCAAATATCTCTTTAGTCATGATATATCAAATTTAGATGGCTAGGTTTTGTTGAAAGATTAAACCTAGGATTAATTAGATACATAAGAGTTTAGGGGGTTTTCTTCTAGAAGCTATCTCTCCTCTACCTCACCCCTCCACCTTACCTCCACCTCACCAACCCCCCTCACCACCCCCCCTCACCTTGGCATGTGCCGGCCTCCATTGTACCTAAGGGGGGTTTTTGAAAATCCCCTTGGTGCATTTTGCACTCTCCCCCTATCATTCATCCTATAAATACCCTTCCCCCTATCATTCATTTTGCACCTTGGCAAGAGAAGAAAAGCCCTAACTACAGAGTTTTCATTGCAGGTTTTCCATAGGAGTTTTCATAGGAGCTAAGGGGAAGGAGAAGGTGCTTTAAGCTAGTCCTTCGTAATTAGAAGTATACAAGGTGGGGGTCTCTCTAACTTTATTTTGTGTTGTTTTGTTGTCTTTTCTTGTGTATGTTTGTGTGTTGTTTTTGTTCTCTTTTTATGAATGTTTTGTGAATTTGTTGTTCTCCTTGTTGTATATGTTGTTGTGTGTTCTAAAAACAACATGGACTAAATTCTTAAGCATAACCATGGTTGTATGAATCAAAAATGATTACATAAGAAAGATTGATGGTAGGACTTAATCAAACAACATAAAAATGTAATCTTTAAGCTTGTTATGGTTGTTTTAACAACTTGGACTAAATCCTAAGCATATGAATGATGGTATGAATCAAAAAAACCACATAAGAAAGATGTATGGTAGAACTCAACCAAAATTTGAATCTTTAAGTTTTTATCATGGTTATTTTTCAAAAAATATACAACTTGGACTAATTGACATGAGCATATGAAGATTTGTGTAGTAGAAATGTTTACATTCCCATTTTTGGGGTTGTAGAACTCAACAACTATTAAAAATAAGTCTTTTATTTGTTTATTTCTCTCTATTTTGTTAAATATCAAATCTTGCTAAAAAGGTAGACCTTGTTGCATGTAGGAACTAATAGGTTAAAGAAAGATAGGTTGTAATAAATAGAACTTGTAATTTCTAAGAAGGTGGATTTTATTTTATGTAGGGCTTGTAATTTATAAAAAGTAGAACTTTGTAATTTGTAGAAATTTGTAGTTCATAAAGGTAGATTTTTGTAATATTTTAAGACTTGTAATTCATAAAGAGAAGCAGTCTTGTAATAGCTAGTAAAGATCCATGCTTAAAGTTGTAGTAGATATTCATGCCTGAGTTGTAGGAAATATTCATGCTTAATGTTGTAGTAGATATTCATGCTTGAGTTGTAGTAAATATTCATGCTTAAAATTGTAGTAGCTATTCATGCTTGAGTTGTAGAAAATATTCATGCTTGAAATTGTTGTAGATATTCATGCTTGAGTTGAAGAATAGATCCATGCTTAAAGTTGTAGTAGATATTCATGCTTGAGTTGTAGTAAATATTCATGCTTAAAGTTGTAGTAGATATTCGTGCTTAAGTTGTTGTAAATATCCATGCTTAAGTGTAGTAAAGTTCACGCTTAAGTAGTAGTAAAAGAATCATGCTTAAGTAGTAGAAAAGAATCATGCTTAAGTAGTAGTAGAAGAATCATGCTTAAGTAGTAGTAGAAGAATCATGCTTAAGTAGTAGTAAAGATCCATGCTTAAGTAGTAGTAAAAGATTCATGATTAAATAGTATGAAAGATCCATTCTTAAGTAGTAGTAAAGATCCATGCTTAAGTTTTAGTAAACATTCATGCTTAAGTTGTAGTAAATATTCATTCTTAAGTTGTAGTAAAGAAACCATCATGTTGTAGTGTTTAGTGAAGAACCCATCATGTTGTAGTTGTAGTGTTTAGTAAAGAACCAATCATGTTATAGTTGTAGTGTTTAGTAAAAGAAACCATCATGTTGTAGTGTTTAGTAAAGAACCTACCATGTTGTAGTTATGTTTAGTAAATAACCCATCATGTTCAAATTGTAGTATCCTAGTGAAGAACCCATTCATGCTTGAATGGTATATGTGTGGTTATTCTAGATTCGAAAGAACCCATGCCTGAGTTGTGAAATTGTTCTAGTTAATCTTCTAGAAAGAACACATGCTTGAGTTGCATAGTTGTTCTTGATTCAAAAGAGCCATGCATGCTTGAATGATATATTATAGCATTCTAGTTAAAGAAACTCATGCTTGCATTGTATATGGTAGTATTGTAGTGAAAGATTCAAAAGAACCCATGAACCCATGCATGAGCTATATGTTCTTGCTTAACTATTGAAATGAACCCATGTTCCATAATTGTTCTAGTCAACTTTAAAAAGAAACCCATGAAACTAGCACTATGGTAGTTCTAGCTCAATTGATAAGAGAACTCATGCATTTAGTTTCTAGGTGATTATAGCTCAAACTTGAGAAAAAAACCCAAGAATCTAGTTGCATATAGTTCTAGTTCAATTAGGAAAAAAGAACCCACAGATTCTAGTTGTGTGAGGTTATAATTAAAATTGGACCATATAATGTGAACATTCTTCATCTTCATGGGTAATAAGGGTTGGGAAAGTCACTAATAATTATTAGCTTGATAAAAAGCTAGTCTAGTGTCTTGTAGTTACCCTAGGGGTCATCGACCATCAAGACCCGCATCTTACCACCTTGGAGACTATAGATAAATCTCTCCTCGGGCACCGACGGATCATAACCGGTGTAGGTTTATCGTGGGCCGAGAGTGTTGATAAGATCTGAGTTAGGGGTAGGGATGAGTGAGGGAGATCCCGTCACTAGTGTCTTGGACCGATAGACCATGAGTTGGACCATGATAATCTAAGTTGAAATCCTGTAAGATTATTTAGGATTAGTGACATCATTAGGGTCGTAACTTATAAAGATCTTCACTTAACCATTTTGCCAAAAGAGTGGAGTTAGTATTAGGGGTGATACCTTCTGACCCAACTCGTCCTATAGGCCGACACTAGGTGGTGTTATTGGGTTGTATATTCCCATCAGAGGGATACATACGGTGCCTTCTCACGAGTTGGGAGCACGGGTTGCGTATCTCACACTATTAATTCCTGAAGTACCATTATAAGAGCGGGCGGAGCTAGGGGATGGACCCCCGAAACTCCATCATGTTTTATGCTGAGGAAGCAAACAAGCCATAGACTACGATCTATGTGTTAGAGGGGCGCACGGGATGCTTCGAGCTAACCTGTGCTGCAGTAACTCCAAGGGTTCATCTGGTTTTCGAGTAAGGTCCGGTGCGCCGGGTAGTAGTAGAAAACATAGACACCATGAGCGTACTGCATTGGTGGGACTTGACCACGTCTGCAACCTCATCAGTCACGTTATATCTGTCAGGAATAGGTTGTGTACAAAAGTAGAAATTCATAATGCGAGTTCAAATCCCTCAATATGGAGAACGGCTTGATATGGACGTATGTAGTTATGGGATGCATACGACTCCAGATTCTCGCTTGCATTAGAATAAGAGCATCCTAGCTTAGTTGACATTACATTAGGTTTTAAGACATTGCACTCACAAACACTTAAACTACACCGACACATTTACCATGCTTGATATGTTGTTTTTTGATATTCGCTGCTAGTCATCAGCCTTTAAGCGTCAGTATATGTACTGAAGTCCCTACTCTAATAGGTTGTGGATACAGAATCACCATCTCGGGAGAACTCTAGTCATGGCATGACCTCCAAGTGAAGAACCCGATGTTTATTGTTTCGTTCTGTTATACTCTGATGTAATATATTGAACAATGGAAACCCTCGGCTTGTAATATTGTATTAAGTACAAAGTTTTAAATTTTCCTGTTTTTCTGTGTATTGTGGATAATTGAATGTAAGATTTTAGCTTATGTCACGGTTTTCCAGTGTATGAAAATCGGGGCGTTACAGTAGTATGGGGAGTAAACTGAAGTACAACACAACTTTTCATCCTCAGACAGATGGACAGTCAGAGAGGACCATCCAGAAAATGGAGGACATGTTGAGGTCCTGTATGCTGCAGTTCGGAGGATCTTGGGAGGACCACTTACATCTTGTTGAGTTCTTGTACAATAACAACTATCAGACCGTCTTAAAGCTGTACTGTACGAGGCACTATATGGTCAAAAGTGCAGTTCACCAGTGCTGGGATGACATTGGTGAGAGGAAGTTGTTGGGTCTGGAGTTGATCACCAGGACTGTTGATGCGGTATCCAGACCAGGAAGCATCTTCAGGAAGCACAAGATAGGCAGAGGAGATGGGCAGATGTCCATAGGAGAGCCTTGGAGTTTGAGGTTGGTGACAATGTTTTCCGTAAGGTGTCGCCATGGAGAGGTGTCATTCGGTTTGGTGGTGGGGGCAAGCTAAGCCCTAGGTTCATCGGGCGTTTGATATCGTAGAACAAGTAGGCAAGGTGACCTAACGTCTAGCATTGCCATCGACTTTGTCTGGGGTGAACGACGTCTTCCATGTCTTACAACTCAGGAGGTATATCCGTGATGAGAGCCACGTGATCAACTATGCAAAGTTGTCCGTGCATCCGGATCTGTCTTGTGAGATTCCGCCAGTTGCTATTGTAACAACCGTTCCCGCTATTTTCATTATTTTTCCCTTTTTGTAATATTTCCTGTTTCTGATTGTACGGGTTATTATTCTTGTATTTCTATTGATGTCTTTTCCCCCTAATTTATTGTATTTGGGCCTTGTCATATTGTGGGCTCACTAATTCCAATTATTTATTATATTATTGTATTTTGGCCCAACTACACTCAAGCCCAACCCATACCCTTATTGGATATTGGATCCAAGACTTAATCTACCCAAACCAACTTCCCCTAATTACGACCCAGACTGTTTCTCCCCTCAATCCCACGTTTCTCCAACTCCCCATGATCTCCTCTTTATTTTATTTTAATAAAATTCTCCCACTCCCCCACAAATCAGAACTACCCCCAAACAACCCTCTCTCTCTCTCCCGTTCTCTCTCCCTCTCCTGTTTCCCAAACCAAACCCAACCAAATTTCCCCGCTCACTCCCTCTCTTCTCGTCTACACCCAAAACGAACCCAATACCCAAGCTTCGCCTCCCCATCGCCAACTCCATCCCCATCCCTGACCTCGCACCACCTTCACCATTGGCTACTCCCTTCCCGTCGCCACCATCTCCACATCTCCAGCACCTCACCCCGACCTCGCCCAAAACTCCGTCGAACCCAACTCCACTCTCGCCTCATCACTCCATCACCAAACCAAACCCAATCGCCAACACCACCACTCCATTGTCGTCACCACCGTCATCTCTATTACCACCTAGCCCTTCCTCATCGCCTTTTCCTTCGCCGTTAAACCACTCAGTCGAATCCATCGAAGCTCCGCCAAAACCAGCTTCGCCAAACGAAACTCACCACCTCTATCACCTCCTCCACCCTCGTAGAGACCCCCGTTGCATCGTCGTTGCTGTCCAAGCGCCGAAGAAGTCGTCGCCATTCTCCTCTGTTTTCAAGTGCGAGAACAGAGTCTCGCCGAGTCGTCGCCGCTGCTGTCGCTTCCAAACTACAGCATCGTCATAGTCGTCGCCACGCCGCCGTCGCATCGCGTCTCAGTCGTCGCGCCAGCCTCCCGCCGTTTTCCCTCGCGCCGCTCTCTCTCACCGATCGAAGGAAGAAGACGAGCCCCGATTCGCTAGACTCGCTGTTCCATGTTCGGCCCACTTGATCCGCTACTTCGCTGTCCCCTGTTTGGACTCGATCCGGTGTGAGGAAGGAACCCATTGGACGAGAACGCTGTCCCGTGTTCTGGGCACAGTGAATCCCACCTGCTGTTCGCTGTTTTGCCGATCTGGTGTGGGGATTTTTGGCTCTTCTATTGGATCTTCGCACGTGCTTTTAGGAGACTTCTTCCGGGATTTTTTGATCCAACTTTCTTCAATAAGTGGATCTAATCGTCGTCAACTTTAAGGCAAGTATTCCTTGTACAATTTAATTGTTCTAGTACAAGCATCCCTTGAAAAATACTACAAATAGTTAGAATTGTGACTCCTCCTTGACTATCGTTGTTGATCAATATTAAACCTCCAAAATTTTATGATTCTAAGAGTCACAAAAATTTCATTGTGTTAAATTATAATTACTTGGACTCTTTTACCCCTGAACATATGGACATATGAATTAAGGAGCCCTAAATGTGTAGACACATGGTATATTTGTATTTGATGAACTTGCTACCATATGACTTGGAAAATAACTATTACTTGCTGTTTGGACCACCAATATCATGTATTTATATCACACAATAATTTAGACGCCTAATAACAAATTTCCATGAAATCTATACTAGTAAGTTATTCCCACATGTTGTTGTCCTGAATTTTCTTTTACTGTTTCGACCCATTTAACATTAGAATCTGAACCCAAGACCTGAATAGAAGATGTAGCCCTGGATGTCTATATGTCGTTAGACTCCGACACTTTTGAATTTGGAGTTACGGTCTAGGAGTTATTGCAGTTTTACTGCAGCTGTGTCGGTAGACGCAGATTCGTAAAACTGCTGCACATATTTACCTTGCGAATTAAGTTAGCTATGTAAACAGCGAGCGCTTGACTCGAAATTTTATATGTAGTTGCTGGACACCATATAGGTCATCTCCAATTTTTCTTAGAATTAATTAACATTATTTCAATACTATTTCATATGTATGAATACATATACACAAATTCTGCCTGAACATTTTAGCTGGATAATTTATTCATATCGACCCTCGATTATGCCATATAATTACCCTAAGCTCATCCCATGTACATGACCCTGATTTCTTGACTTATTTCGTACACATGTATGTTTGCTTGATAAAATAATAAATGTAACAAGCTGGGGTTTAAGGGAAAGACCATAGTAGTGGACAATATAGGTAAGTGTACTCAGAAGGGGGCCCGTGTTTCCTAGTACTCGGTTCATGAACCTGTTGCACTTGATGTATTCATGGAGCCAGTTACTTGGCTCATGAACCTGTTGTATTCATGGACCCACTATGTGGTCCTTGAACCTGTTAGTATTCACGAACTCGTTTCGTGAACCTGTTATTTAATTTCGTATTCATGAACCGTGCCTGCCTGATACCTGATACTTGATACCTGAAACCTGAGTACGCCGCCCTATAGACTCCATTACTAGGCCTAAACGAAATTGATTTGACTGTAGCAACCATGTAGTAAAAAGATAGTTGCATGAAATGCTACCTGATAGTAATAACTACAAGACTTGAACATGAAACTTGAACATGACACCTGTTACTTGATACTTGATGATATGATACATGAAACATGAAACATGAGACTTGAAGCATGAAACTTGAACTTGATACTTTCTACCTGATACTCAACAACTTGTTACTTGAGACTTGACACTTGAAATAAAATTTTGACACTAGACTTGGCACTTGTTACATGATACTAGACTTGAGACTTGTCACTTGATGTTAGATACCCCTACAGGTTCACTTGTCATGTGTTTTACCATTAGCAATTGTTATCCATCCTGTTTACTAAGATGTCCCTCTTGCTAGCTAGTTCTTGGTTTTTTCATTACTTGTTGTATCCCTGTTACATTCTTGATTCCAGTTCCTGTCCCCCATACTTGTACTTGCTTTCACTATTTGTGGCCCTAGCTTGCACTAAGGGCATTTTCTCTTGTTTTTTCCTGTTTTCCCTTTTATATTTATTAAGCAGACTTTGGAGACAAGCTACCTGCTGGAATTGGTGAGCAAAGGTTCTAGCCTTCAAGTGGAGAAAGAACTTGATTAGAATATTTATTTCCTGCATTATTTGTTTTCTTGGATTATTATTTCTTGCAAATTTGAGAACTTGTAACGGGCTGATGTTCCCGAGTTTTAACTTGATCCAGACTTGAAACTATTTGGATGTTTTATTATATTTCAGTTGTTTCTGTTGCTAATAAATTATTCATGCATGCTTGGTTATATATATCTCTCTTGTTATATTCTTGTTCTGATGCTGAGTCGATCCTACAGCTTACGAATGATGTTAAGATCATTTGCTGGGCTTCGTCATGCACTCGTACTCCGTATTTTGGGAAGCAGGGGCGTGACAATTTTATTTGTAATTGAATAAAATACTCTATTTTTGTTTCTTGATTATTTCAATTTAATCTTGTTCATGAAATTCTTCGTTCTTCGTGAATGAACTATTTTTATTGATCCTATTTTCTTCTATTTAATTGTGGATATTTTTAATTGAACCCTATTGATTTAGATCTATCTCTTATTTGAACCATAAAACCCAAATTCAATTGTTCTTGACCCAAAACCGCTATTATTGGATCCTAAATCACTAACCCAATACTCTAATTGTACCTTACAAATACAACTCTACCCCCTCATCGTCAAAAACCTCCGTCGACCCCATCGCCAGCCCCTAATGTCACCACAGCTACCCCTCCCCCTTTGTTCTCATCGACAGCAGCAGAACCCAACTCCCCTACTGTCGTCGTTGCCCTTCCATCAATGTTCACCCCCGACGCCGTCGCCCCCATCGCCGCGTCGACCCCCTACGCCGCCCTCAGCCAGTGACGCCACCGCTAGTCCCCCTTGCCCTAGCCGACGTTCTCTCTCTCCTTGCTGCCATTGCCCTCTTGCTATTGTTGCTTTTGGATCTTTCTTACACGTATATTGCACGTGTTAAATTTGCTAGTTAATGGGTTCGTTGCTTCGGGATCCTTATCCCGTTGTTCTTGATATTCGTTTTCACAATAATTAAGTCAAGTTACTGTCCTCTTGAATTGTTAATTGTATCAAATTCAAGTTTTGTTGAAACTCTTGCAAGTAGATCACTTTTTTATCATATTATACATTGTTTATCACTTTCGTTGGGTCTACTTAGGGTTTACACGAGCTAACCTCGATATTCTTGACATCGGGTCACTTTTGACTTCAATGATTGAATCTTTCATGTATGCATATAGAATTGAGAATAGGGTTAATCATATAATTACCCCACAAATTAATTATTGTAGAAAGAATTGCTAGGTTGTATGCTGTTTGATCGACTGACGGTTGATTGATGATAAATTGGTCTATGTATTTGTTCTAATTTTATTTATCATATTTTGACACCCATCATGTTGATTATATAGTTTATCGACTAGTAGAATTGATACCCATCATATTTAATTAATTTACTTCATGAAAACTACCCAAAACCTGTATGGTGCTTGCTGGCTGTATGTTGACTACTATTCTCGACCCAGTAAACAATTTTAAAATAAATGACTTCCTGAATAAGAATTGTGTTCTTATCTTTCTAGTCTCCAGAACATCTTGAATTTCTAAATTCCGAGTTGTGTAGAAAAAGTTATGCCCGTTTTACTACAGTTGTGTTTTTACTTTTAGATTTTCAGATTCTTGTATCTTGCATGCTTAAACAGTAAAACAGCTGATCAAATGATAAAATTTTGTTCTAATAAATTCCAGATTGTTAGTAATCATGTTTAGGAGTCTAGAAAATATTTTTAATGAATTTTATTTCGAGCTTTTGCTGATTCTAAAATTATAATAACATAATGTTGAATTTCTGCCTAAACATGAAATCTGTAAAGAACAATGTGATTGACCTAGCTACTGTTGTCGGATTTTGAACTTTAATTATGCGTTGGAACCGTATGGAAGTTTGGTTTCTATATTTTTTTACGGATTTAGCTTTCGAATTTTGAAGCAGCGGGAAACTGCATTTTTGTACAGACTACTCTTGCTGTCCAAAATTTTATATTCCAGACTATAATAGATTAATTATTCTTATTTCGTACTATTGCATGAATTAGTGTATGTATGTTGTATTGCATGATTCCAATGAGTTATTGTCACCATCCTAATTGTCCTATTTCGTGTTACCATCCTATTGTTCTCCTATTGATACTATTGTTCATCACATGTCTCAAACTGTATATTGTATTGTTGCATTGATAAATAATTAATAAGTCGGGATTTAAAGTATTGAATAGAGTAGTTGATGATATAGAGACTGTACTCGGATGATGGCCGGTAATTATTACTGTTATCTTCATCGTGTAAGATATTAGATCATGGCCCGTGTTATTACCGTTATCGTCATCGTGTAAGAAATTATACCATGGCCCATGATTATTACCGTTATCGTTATCATACACAGTACATAAACTATAAAATCTACCACTATAGTCTAAACGAAATTGATTGTATGCATCAAACCTGTGGTATGGAACATATGAGACACAATAGTACGTGCATTAGTTAGGATTTTTTAAATGATTAATAGACATAAGGATTAACACATCACTGACATTGCATATTGTTCATCATTGTTCTATTGATATCGAATATTGGCTAAGTGTTATTGTTATTGATCATTGAATATTGTTACCGAATATTGAATCATTGTTTATAGCCATTGCATCGATTACCGTGATATTGATTATTGATTATCGTCCCATCTTATTGATTCCTATTTATCCATTGATTCATTGTTATACCGTTATTCCATTGTTTCTTGCTTTCTCTACTTGCTATCCATGACTTGCTCCAAGGACAATTTTTCTTCTCTTTTTAGATGAAGTGTACACATGTAATGAAGGAGAATTGCCTGTTGGGATTGTAGAGCAAACTTTCTAAAGAACTACTGCTTTATAATTGAATGTTATTTTTAATGAACTTATTGTATTAAGACTTGTTACTATTGTGTTTGGGATTTATTATTGTATTGTGCTTATGTCCCGGACTTTATTATTGTTCCAGATGTTGGATTATTATTGTATTTTGATATTTTACATTGTATCATTCCAAGTATTATTGTTCATGAGATTATTATTGCCTGCGCATTTGTTCTGTATTGATTATGTTGTTGAGTTGATTGGATAAATAGCTTATGAGTGACGTTAGTCATTTGCTGGGCCGATGTCATGTACTCGTATTCCTTATTTTTGGGAAGCGGGGTGTGACAGCTATCATGGACCTGACGGGAGAAAGTGCTGAAGAATAAGGTCATCAAGCCGGTTCGGGGTTCTTGAAGTCCTCACTCGCTAGGTGAGTCGACTTGGTAGCTGGAGGAGGAGATCCAGCAGAAGTTTTATCATTTGTTTTGTGTAGCTTGTTTGTTGTTGTTCTTTCTTTTCTTTTCGGGGTTACCCTATATACTTCTTGTTTGAATTTCGATGGCGAAATTCTTCTTGTTAGCTGGATAGGATTTGTAACTCCTATATTCCATTTTCTTGTATTTTTGTTTTTTATTTATTTTTCCTGAGTATTTATGCTGATTGTATTCTTTCGTTCATTTTGAACAGCATAATTATTTATTTTCTCTTCGTTCTCAATAAAATCCATCTATTTTTGTCGTCTGTGATTTCAATCTCCTTAATTCAAATTCTTTCTGCCAACTATTTATCTCTTGATGATTTGTTGATTCTGAATTTATTTATAATTCATGGCCTAATTGTCTACCCTATTGTATCCAGATTCTAACCCTATCTATCCTATTTAGACCCAAAACCCAATCAATCCGCCCTATTGGATCCTAAATCCGCTACCTAATACCCTCTTCTTTTACCCAGTCTCCCTCAAATCTTTCCTCACGTTCTCCATATCTGCATAACAAGCAGATCATGTTCCTTACTATCTTCCCTTGATTCCTCAAAATCCTAACTTGCTAAAATCTCATTAAAATCACAACTAAATTTGTTATATCCCTCTCTACAGTCATTATCTCCTAAACCCTAAACTACAATGTAACCCTAGTTTTCCGTTTTCTGTATTTTGGGTATATTTACTTTTTCTATGTATTATCTGGGTTTGGGTTCTTTATAAATTTTTTTGTTTTCTTAAATTCATTTTATTTCAAAAATATTTGGTATCTCCTGTTAAAATCTGTTCTTTTCATTAATTGTAGTTATTCTTATTTTCAAATGAGTCTTATATTATAATACAAATCCTATTATTATTATTATTATTATTATTATTATTATTTTAAAGTACAAACCAAGTATATTATGTCTATGTGACTATCCTAATTGTTTGTGCAAAGTTAAATATTAATATAATTGTATTTTTCAAATTAATTGTATTGAACCCTGTAAAATATTGTTTTGCAACCTATGAGAAATTGTGAAATTTGTATTTTATAAATCTTATTTATTTTCTGTTGGATTTTAAGCCCAAAAATCTAAACCCATTATTTTATTGGATATTAAAAACTCTATTTTCCTTATTGGATAATCCAATACCCTATAACCCAGCTTATACCAAATACACCCCAAACCCATTTACTTTACCCGAAACCCCATCTACTCCCCTAACCCTATACCTACCCGTTTACCCCCTCAGCCGCCCCTACCCTGTTAACCCTAATACGCTATCCTATATATACATTCACTGTCATCTAAACCCTATTTCTCTCAACCCTATATATATAACACCCTACCTCTGCATACCCTATTCTATAACCAGCCGCTTCATCCTCTTTCTCCCCTACCTCTCGTCCCGACCTCCTAAACCATCCCTGTGTGTCTCTCCTTCTCTCTCCTGCTCTCCCGAGCGATCCCCTATCGCGAATCCTCAGCCTCCGCAGCGACGCGCTCCCCTGTGCGCCTATCTCCCCCTCCTTCCTGTCGCACCGCCATGTGCCAGTAGCACCGTCTCCCCATGCTCCCCCCTGAGCGACCCGACAGCAGTAGCAACCCCCTTGCTTCGAGCACACTGCCTGTGCTCCTCTGCCCTATCGAACCTCGACAACAGTGCCACCAGCAGCTCCCACCTCCCCGTTCCTCCTCCAGCCGCCGCAGCAGTGCAGCCAGAGCCCCCATCGCGACCACCCCTTGATCGACGACCCACTATGTCGCTGCCCTCACCTCTGCACACACCCCAATCGCGCTGCCTTACCCTGCTCGAGCCCCATGGATGTTTGATCAAAAAAGTGATCTTTGAATTTGGGTCATCCGATCACCAGCGTGATCGCGATCATGATCTTCATCATCAGAGCCTCCTTTGATCTCCAGCCATCCGATCTTGATTATCTTGATCATCCGATTAGTCTTGATATGACCATCCGATCTTGATTATCTTGATCATCCGATTAGTCTTGATATGACCATCCGATCTTGTTGATCTTGATCATCACCTCTTGATCTCTTGGATCTAGCCGTCCGATTATATTTGTGATCTTGTGCTTGTCTGCTTGCTCGTGTTATGGTGTTCAGGCATTCGTGATTGGTTCGTGATTCATTCGCTCGTGTTCGTGCCCAGGAATCCGTTCCCGTTATTCTTGCTTTTTCCTCCATTTAGTCATTGTCTCTCAGGTAAGTAACTTGTATTCTTTTCTTTGTGTAATACAAGTACTAAATACCGTCTGTAGTGTAGGTTTGTTCTAGAGACAATTCTTGTGTGAAACCCATGTGGTATATTGTCTCTATTGTGTTGACCCGCCCGTAGTTGCCTCATTACACACATGACATGAAATAACCTAGGGATGACCACTTCTAGTTGTATGCATGCATGTTGTTCGTGTGATATCGTGTGTTGGTTGTGTTCGTTGTAGTATAACTTGTTGTAAACTTGCTAAATACCTAATAACATGTTGCTTGGACATCTAGTATACCCTATTTCAAGTTTGGTTATGTTCTGGATGAGTTTCATATGAACTAGTTGATTTTGTGCATGAAGAATGTTTTCTGTTTTTCCGATTTCCCGTTTTGAACAGTATTTTAGACCCTATTAAGGTCAATATATGAAAACTAATTGTGAATATGAATTATAGAGAATTCTTTCTACTTTCCAAATTTTTTGAAAGATCTTAGTTTTGATTTATGAGTGACGAGTTATGACTAGTTTACTACAAATGTGTTTAAAATTCCAGATCCAGCTTTTATATGAATTTTGTATAGTAACCTAATTTTCTACTTATGCTAAAGATAATATTTTGATCCAATCTTTTGCTGGTTACAACTAGACTTGATTGGGATTAACCCCTAATTTTTATGGATTTAATGGATAACTTTTACAAACTTTTCTTTACTTGCAAACAACTACTATACTTGCAGAATTTTCCTACTATTCAGTAAAGATACATAATTTTGACCTGATTCTATTTGCTTTCTATAAAAACTTTGTGAACATGAATTATAGCCTACTGTATCTATTTTATCACACTTTTGACGGATCTGTATTTTGATTTGTATTTGGTGAGATATTGCTATTTTAGTACTGTAGTGTTTGTGATTCCAGATTTACAAAACTGCCGTATCTTGCTGTTTTTTTATTTTAGTTGACTATTCTATCTATATTGAAAAATTATGAAACTTTATTTTCTGTTAATAAACATACTAGGGAATACTCCAAGTTTTTCGTGGATTTAATCAGTGATTTTTTATGCTATTTTCCTGATTATAACTACAAACTTCTGATTTCTGGCTGAATACATTTTCTAGATTCAAATCTGTTTTGAGACTTATTTTTGTGAAATACCATATGACTTATATATATTTACTGGATTCAGCCGAGAGACTTATTTCTAGATTCTCTGACAAATCCAGATTTGTATTTTTATAGAAACGGGAATTCTAGATTTAGTGTCGTACTGACTTACTGTCCTGAACTAGAATTTTTGTTGTTCTATCTTTTTATGTGTTGTCTTTCACCTGTCCATGCATATTCCTTCAATCTGAACCTGTTACCTGCTCATGCCATGTTATTCTTGCTCTGTTTGTGACACATACATGCCTGTTTAATAATAATAACAAATAATCAGGCCGGGGTTAAGGGAAAGACCTTAGTAGGACACAATATAGGTACATGTACTCAGAAGGGAGCTCGTGATCCCATTACCTGTTGCCATATTTCATGATTACATGATTCAGGCCTGTTATTATTATATTATGCCATAAACTCACGACTACATGATTCATGCCTGTTATTGTTATATGTTGTCATGTTTCATGATTACATGATTCATGCCTGTTATTACTATCTGTTGCCATGCTTCATGATTACATGATTCATGCCTGTTCCTGCTGCTGCGATTTCATGACTACGTGATTCATGCATGTTTACCTGTTACATGTTTACCTGTTTACCTGCTTGTTTGATACTTGATACATGTTACCTGTACCCTGTTACATTACACATTACTTGATTTTGTTCATGATTATGCTAGTTCTATTTCATTATCATGTCTATTCCATGCTATGTAGTTTATTCTTTCCTATGTACTTGTGCCTGCACTGCAAGCAGCATGTAACTTGCATTGACGGAAGTTTGTTTTCTTTTTCCTCTTCCTACAATGTATTAAATTACAGATTTTGGAGAACAGTTGCCTAATGGAGTTGGTGATATGAGATTCTAGATGCTGGGGTTCTTACTATTACTATTATTATTTCTTGTTGCTTATTTAAATAATGTATCTGTTATTTGGATTATTTGTATTTGGGGAATGTGACCCAGAATTTATTGACTTGTTCAGATCTGGTTTATTTGAGATTAATATATTTTGTTTCAAGTAAATTCTTGTTGGTATTTTGATTCATATATGCATGCATGGTTGACTTCTCTTGCTTTCGACTCTGATTATTCTTGTGAAATGTTGTAAAGATCCTAACATCTTATGGATGATGAAAATCATTTGCTGAACTTAGTCACGTATCCGTATTCCGTATTTCCTTTTGGAATGCGAGGTGTGACATACAATCTCTCTCTCCAACTCATCTCCCTCTCTCTCCCTGTGCTCACCCGACCCCCGCCTTCCGATCACCGCAGCCGTCGCCCCTCCGGCCGTCGCACCCCCTCGCGACTATCGTGCCTCCCCGATGCCCTGAGCCCCAACACCAGCAACACCACCCCTCCTTGGCCTCCCCTCATCCCGAGACTCCCACAGCCGCAACCCATTTCCGCCATGCGCCATTGCCGCTAAGCCCTCTTCCGCCCCACTACCGTGTGCCGCTGTCTTCTTCCCTGTTCGAGCCCATCGTCGTCGGTCACCGAACCCACCGTCGACTTCAATCCTGCAAGACCTCGTGTTCGCAAGTCGTGTGTTGTGTTCGTTGCCCGGGATCCATTCCCGTTAATCTTTTACACCGGATTCGTCATCTTCACTCCAAAGGAAGTAACTTGTATAATACTTTTGTTTGTATACAAGTACAAAATACCGCATGTAGTCTTCCTATTGTTTTTGTGTTCGTTCTCATGATGATCTCTTGAAAATCTTGGTCTTACTCGTTTGATCCATTTGTAGTCATGATCCATCATAATAAGTTGTCACACACACTAAATGAAAATAAACTAGATCTAGATAGACTCTTGATACATGTATATACTCTTTCGTGATCTATTGTATGTTGTGGATTTTGCTATGTGATTGATGTGCTAGATGTATTATCTCGTAGTAGACTTGTTAATACCCATGCTATGTTGATTTGAATATCTAATTTATCATGTTTTGCATTATATTCTAATTTTCATCTATTGTAGATGAGTTAATTGATTTAATGCATGAAAGAAATTTCGTTTTGCTGCTGCCCTGATTTGGTTCAACGTTTTAGACTCTGTTAAGGTCAATAAAATAAATTATTTTGTGAATATGATTTGTAGGCCTCAATGTCTACTTTTTTAGAACTTTCGACGGATCTAAATTTTGATTTTTATGTCTGAGTTATTGCTGTTTTACTGTAGCTATGTCGAAATTTCCAGATTCTCATTTATGAGATCGCTGCATGTTCTATTATTTTAAAATTGATGTTTAAAGTAAAATTTATATTTAATATTTTTCTGAGTTTTCCTTGACATGACTGGGATCAACCCCTAGTTTTTGTAGAATTGTTTAATGACTCTCATAACTTATTTCATGCTTGTGAAACAAATCAATGTACTTCCAAACTGCATGTTGTTTAGTGAAGAACTCTATTTTCAAACTGATTGTAATCACTGTTGATTAAAAATTTGTGAACATGAAATATAGTCTGGTATGTCTATTTTACAACCCTTTTTACGGATTTAGAGTTTGAGTTGTATTTTTTGAATTATCATTATTTTAGTACTGCTATGTCTAAAATTTCAAATTTATAAGTTGCTGTATCATTCTGTTTTCTAGATTTATTCGACTTTGCTATCTGTAACGAAATTTTATGAAATTTCATATGCTGAGAATAGATATGCTAAGGAACCCTCCAAATTTTTTCTAGATTTAATTATGGTATTTTTATACCCTTTTCATGCTTATAAATAAAACTTTGCGATTTCTGGCTGGATAAGAATTCTTTGTAAAACGCTATTTTGAACCTTGTTATTATACTTGTTATGTGACTTGTGTATATGTGCTCGATTCATCTGATAGTCTAGTTTCTATATTTCCTGACGGATCCAGGTTTTCATTCTTGTGGCAACGGGAATCTCAGATTTGGTGCAGCTATGTCTTGCTATACAGAATTGAAAATCTCGTTGTCCTAGCCTATTATGAGTTATTTTGTCATCCGTTCATGTCTTCTACCCAACTTGTACTTGTCCCTCGTTTCTTGCCATATTATCTTGCCCTATTTGTGCACATCCATGCTTGCTCTAATAATAATAACAAGAAATCAAGCCAGAGTTAAGGGAAAGATCTTGTAGTGGAAAATGTAGAAATGTGTACTCGGAAGGGGATCCGTAGGTCCTACTTGATACTTGATACTTGATACTTGACACGAATTACTTGGCACGAAATACTTGATACTTGATTACTTGACACGCGACTACTTGATACTTGCTACCTGAGTACACGGCCCTAGATGATCCACTACGAAATCTAAACGCAACTTGTCTGAATGTAGCAACCACGTGGTAAAATTTTGGACGCATGAAGTGATACCTAGATTGGATTAGATACAACTTGAAAATAACATGATCACTTGCTCATCCTTATTAGTTGCATGAACATGCTACTTGACACTTGTTACTTATTACTTGCTTACATGCTTCTTTTTTTTTTATGTAAGCGGATAGAGTCAACTGACTCCAGCCCGATCAAAAAAATATATATTGATAATAGGATAAACACTGTACAATATAAACATCGAAGGTTTTACAAGGAGTAAAACAAAATCGTTGCTTACATGCTTCTTGATACTTGATACTTGTCACACGCTACTTGCACTCTATCATCTTATCATGTTACTTGATTCTGTTCTTGATTAAGAGTTAGTTGCACTATTTTGTTGTCACATTTCTTTCATGCTTACTTTAGTACTTGATTCCTTTCGCTACTCCGTATATTCTTTATCTGTTTCCCGTACTTGTTGCCTGCACTACATACAGCCCGTAACTTGCACTGACGGGCATTTTGTTTCCTGTTCTCTTTTTCTGTAAATTGTCAATTTGCAGACTTTGGTGACCAGTTGCATAAAGGTGTAAGTGACCAAGTGTTCTAGGCTTTGGCTAGAGCTCCTGCTTGAGTTATTTCCTTTTTTTTGAATAAATTGTATTCACTGCTACTTGAATCTTGTATTGGGCATTTTTGTCACAGAACATGTGACTTGTTGTTTCCAGATCTGATTAATTTATAATTTCTTATTTGATTCAAGTAATTCTGTTGATCATATTAATTTGTTTCATGCATGCATGGATAATTATTTCATGTTTATTCTTGTTTATTCTTGTGTATTGCTGTAAAGATCCTTATAGTTCATGAATGGTGAAAGCCATTCGCTGGACTTTTGTCACGTATCCGTATTCCGTATTCCGTTTTGAAAAGCGGGGCGTGACAGTATTTATAGGCCTAAGAAACAATTTAGAAGAATTATATGGATCCTTTAGATTGATATGAATCTATTATCTCTTGTTGATTCTCCCCTTTAAGAGATACAACTCTATTTGTCTAGTGTAACGCCCGTTATCGTCAATACGTATTTTTTGTATTTGAATTCTTTATAATTTCTTTCGGCTCTTAAATTCAATTTTTTAATTTTAAATTCATCTTGGATCTCCTACTAAAGCCCTTTCTAAACATCAAATTGTATTTGTAGTTATTTTCAAACGATTATATAGTTTAACCCAAATATTATTCCATTGTAGAATTTTATTTTAATTCTTTATAACCCAAACTGGGTCTATTAATATTAATTGATTATTTTAATTAATCTGAAATCTATTCTATAAAATATCATTTGATTTATTAATTTTTAAACTTAAGCCCAATCCAGCCGGTAATTTATTTAGCTATTTATTTTGTTAACCCAAAGCTCTAATCCATACTATAAGTATTTCATTATTTTATTATCGAATGAAGCCCAATCATATTTGCTTCTACATGTATTATTATTTGTACGTAAGCCTCAATCCAAGTTCACCCAATAATTTGTTTAATTATTTATTGTTTAAGCCATATTTAATTCTTAGTCCAAACTATAATTATTTAATCACCTTATTAATTGATTGAAGCCCAATCTTATATTCCTTCTATTTGTATTATTTATTAATATATAAAGCCCTACTGTCACGCCCCGCTTCCCAAAAAGAAAATACGGAATACGGATAAGTGACTAAGCTCAGCGAATGATTTTCATCATCTATAAGCTGTTCAGAATCTTCACAACATCTCACAGAAAGAATCAGAGTCAGAAGCAAAAGAAAAGTCATCCAAGTATGCATAATCGAATCAAATATACCAACAGAAATGTACTTGAAAAAAAATATATTAATCTCAAATAAACCAGATGTGAATAAGTTAATAATCCTGGGTCACATTGCCCAGATACAAATAAATCCAAGTATCAAATACAATTGTTCAAATAAGCAACAGAAATAATAATAAATCTCCAGCACTAATATCTCACATCACCAAGTCGATCTGGCAGCTGATCATTCTGGTTTGCAATTAATAAATTGTAGGAAAAAGAAAAAGAGAAAACAAACTCTCGTCAATGCAAGTTACGGGACGCTTGTAGTGCAGGATACAAGTACATGGGAAAAGAATAACAAATACAAAATAACAGTAGAACAAATATAGCAAGGTATAAGCATGTCAACAGAAATATAATATCTAACATGAATGAGGAAAACAAATCAGATAGCATGGTATATTAACAGATACAGATAACATGTGTCAAGTGTCAAGTGTGAGATGGTATGTAGACAGATATTCAGTTGATAGTGTCAGATGATAGTCAGACTGATAACAGATAATCAGATAACAGATGTCAGATAAACAGATACAGATAACAGATAACAGATGTCATGTTCTTATAAGTCTTGTGTTTATTACTATCTAGGTAGCACTTCACGCACCCCAGGTTTTTATCACATGGTTGCTACATTCAAACAAGTTACGTTCAGATTTCGTAGTGGAGTCCATAGGGCCGTGTACACAATGATCAGACAGACAGATATCAGATGCAGATCATACAGACAGATAGATACTATAGGTTCTCTTCTGAGTACACCTTCCTATCGGGAAGTAATGTAGTCAGGTTGCAGAGAAACAGAGTCGCGTATCATGTAGTCATGAACACGTAATAGGTAGGGAACACGAGCCATCTTCTCAGTGCACATTTTATATTTTTCACTACTAGATCTTTCCCTTAACCCCGGCTTATTTATTTTGTTTTTATTATCAAACAGACATGTATGTGTCATAAATAGAGCAAGAATAACATAGTTTAAACAGGTAACGGGCTCAGACTGGAAGATAGACATGTACAGACTAAAGATAACACATAAAAGAGCAGAACAACGAAAATTCTAGTTCAGGACAGCAAGACAATACTGCACTAAACCTGGAATTCCCGTTGCAAACAAAATGCAAATCTGAATCCGTCAAAGAATCTCGAAAATAGACTCCCGGTCGAATCCAGAAAACATATATAAGTCATATGGTATTTCACAAAAACATAAACTCAAAACAGCTTTGAATCCCGAAAACATGTTCAGTCAGAAATCAGTATTCTATATTCACAGTCAGGAAAACAGCATGAAAACTCAAAAATTAAATGCACGAAAAATGTGGGGTACTCCCCTTTATGTGTAGAATAACAATATAAAGTATCATAATTTTCCAATATAAATAGTTTAGTCAACAAAAATCAGAAACATCAAAATGCAGTAGTTTTATAAATCTGGAGTTATAAACACTACAGTACGAAAATAGCAATATCACACAAACCATAAATCGAAGTTAAAATCCGTCAAAAGGGTAATAAAATAGATACACTAGGCTAACTTTTATATTCAGAAATATTTTTAAAACAAGTATGATTAGGTCGAAAACCAGGTTCTTTGCTGAATAGTATGAAAAATCTACTAGTATAGTAATTGTTTGGAAACATAGAACGGTTTGTAAAACTCATCAAATAAATCCACAAAATTTCAGGGTTGATACCATCAGGTCTAGTAATACTATGCAAAATATTGGATCAAAATAATACTTTTAACATCATGATAAAAATAGATTACTCTTCAAAATTCATAGAAAACAAAATTTGGAAATCTCTCTACAACTCTGTAGTCAAATAGACATAACTCAAAATCCATGAAACGAAACTGAGATCCGTAAAAAGGGTTGGAAAATAGACAGAATTCTCTACAGTTCATGTTCACAAAATATATTCGTATATAGACCTTAATAGGTCTAAAATACTGATCAACATCAGGGTAACAGAAATTTCAAAATTGTCATTCAATAACAAACCAACATAGATCACACGAAATTCATCCAAATCAACCCAAACATGAGATATAGTATACTAGATGTCCAAACAACATGATATAGGGAATTCTGCAAGTATTCGATAAGTATAGCACGAATAACACATCAAGCACACGATATCACAAAATAGCATGAACGTGTACATCAAAAGTGGTCATCCCTAGGTTGTTTCATGTCATATATGTCGTGAGGCAACTATGGTCAAATCATCACAATAGAGACAATAGATAATAGAGAATTCACACACAAATTGTCTCTAGAACCCAACTACACTACAGACGGTATTTAGTACTTGTATTACCCAAAGAAAAGAATACAAGTTACTTGCCATAACCGACGACAAAAACAACGATGATCAAGAATAACGGGAACGGATCCCAGCACGAACTCCACGAACACATGAACTCAACATGAATCACACGAACCGAAGCGAGCAGAACCCACGAACACACGACCAACGAACCAACGACACACACACACAAGGAGAGAGACGAGGAATGGTGAGAGGACGATGGCGAGAAGCGCAACGTCAGAGTGTTGGCTGTTGTGGCGGAGGGAAACACAACACGGGAAAACGGACAGAGGACGAGGTGTCACAGTGTCGGGGTGATGTGACTACCGTCGAGGAGGCACTGCAGTCGCTGTTGACTGCGGCAAGGAGCAGCGATGGCCTGGCTGTCGCAAGCGGTGCAGGGAGGGAGAGCACAGGGATGAGGCTAGGCCGGAGGGAGGTCGGGACAAGGCGGATGGTGAGCGGATGAGAGGAGGCGGTTGATGTTAAGGGTTCAGGACGATGCACAAGGATGAGTTTAACTATATATATAGGGTATTAGTTTAGGGTTAGGGGATGAGTTGAATGACAGTAGAGAGGGGTTTAAACGGGTTAGCATAACGGGTAGGGTGTGTGTATAAACGGGTCTGGCTAAATAGAATAATGGGTATAAGTTGGATAGGGAAACTTGGTAGGATTTATTAATTAGGGTAATGGATATTTAAATGGGTTTAAGTAATTAGGTAGTGGGTTTGGGTAATATAAATGTGGATAGTGGAGTTAAATGGGTTAATGAAGATTCAAAAATTTATGTAGAACAAAAATGAATAAAATAACAAAAATGGAATAAGAATCAATTTAATCAAAGAGGATCAAAAATACTGGCATGATCAAGCAGGGACGAAACAAAAAGAGACAAAAGAACCAGGAACTCAAATAAAAGAGGATAAAACAATAAAATGAATATATTTAAAACAAAGATCCAATATATGGTCCAAGAAAAAGATACAAAGAGAGAAATACACCAAAAAGAAAAAATACACTCAAAAATACACAAAAATGAAAAACAAGAAGAATTTCGACCACGAAATTCAAACAAGAAGATACATAGGGTAACCCCAAAAAGAAAAGAAAGACAAAACAAAACTACTCAAACAAATGAGGAAACTTATGCTGAATCTCCTCCTCCAGCTCCCTAGTCGACTCACCGGGCGAGTGAGGATTCCAAGAAACATGAATCAGTTTGATGACCTTGTTCTTAAGCACTTTCTCCTGCCAATCCACAATAGCAACTGGCAGAATCTCACAAGTCATATTCGGCCGAACGGTCAACTCAGAATAGTCGATCACGTGGCTCTCATCTTGGATATATCTTCTGAGTTATGAGACATGAAAAACATTGTGCACTTCTGATAAAGCTGGGGACAATGCAAGACCATAGGCCTCCTTGCCTACTCGCTCCACAATATCAAACTGTCCAATAAACCTAGGGCAGAGCTTGCCCCAATCACCAACCCAAATGACACCGCGCTAAGGCGATACCTTTAGGAATTAGGAAAACATGATCACCAACCTCAAACTCCAAAGCCCTCCGATGGATATTGGCCCATCGCCTCTGCCGATCCTGAGCTGCTTGCAAGTGCTTCCTGATTTGAACCACCACATCAACTGTCCTGGTGATCAACTCTGGACCCAACAACTTCTTCTCACTAATGTCATCCCAGCACACTAGTGATCTGTAATTTTTCCCATAATGTGCCTCGAACGATGCAGCTTTAAGACTGGCCTGAAAGCTGTTATTGTACGAGAACTCTACGAGATGCAAATGGTCCTCCCATGATCCACTGAACTGCAGCATACAGGACCTTAACATGTCCTCAAGAATATGGATGGTCCTCTCTGATTGTCCGTCAATCTGGGACTGAAAAGTTGTACTGTACTTTAATTTACTCCCCAAACTGCTCTGAAGACTCTCCCAAAACTGAGATCTGAATCTCGTAACCCGGTCGGATACAATACTGACTGGAACCCCATGAAGTCTAACAATCTCTTGCATGTACTTCTCAGCTAGGCTCTCAGTAGACTTTCCGACACGAAAGGGAAAGAAGTGAACACTCTTCGTCAAATGGTCGACAATCACCGAAATGGCATTATGACCTTTAGGACTCCTCGGCAAAGCGGTCACAAAATTCATAGTGATATGTTCCCACTTCCACTCCAGAATGGGAAGCAGTTGAAGAAGTCTAGCAGTCCTCTCATGCTCTACCTTAACCTGCTGGCAGATCGAGCACTAAGAAACAAATCGAGCCACAACCCTCGTCATACCATGCCACCAGAAATGAAGATTCAAATCCCGATACATCTTAGTACCGCCAGGATGGATAGAATAAGAAGACTGGTGGGCTTCCTCAAGCAACCTCTGATGAAATTCACCCTTCGAGACACACAACCTGGCCCCAAAATGAAGCGATCCATCAGCATGAATAACCATGTCCGTTCTGGAACCAGAATCAACCTCAGCTCGAAAACACGCAACTGGGCATCACTAGCCTGCGCCTCTTTGATCTGATCAACAAGAGACGACTGAAGATAGAGTACCAAACAACTCCGATCAGAACTCAGCAACAAAATATCCAACTCCAACCTCCGCATCTGCTCAATCAGGTTTCTCTACTGAGTAAGGAACATAGATCCCGGTCACCTGCTCAAAGCATCTGGCACCAAGTTTACTTTACCCGGATAGTATTGCAAACAGATGTCATAATCGGCCATGAGTTCTAACCAATGCCTTTGTCTCGTGTTTAACTACTTCTGGGTGAAGACGTACTTGAGACTTTTGTGGTCTGTAAAGATCTCCACTCGGTCCCCATGAAGATAATGTCTCCACAGCTTCAAACCATTGATTACTACTACTAACTCCAAGTCATGAGTCGGATAGTTCTTCTCATGCGGCCTCAACTGCCTCGATGCATAACCAACGACTCAGCCATTCTACATCAGAACTACCCCAAGACCCTTACCAGAAGCATCATAGTGAATTACAAATTCGCCTAAACCATCTAGAATAGTCAACACTGGCGCTAACGTCAATCTGCTCTTCAACTCAACAAAAGCCTCACTACAAGCCTCAGACCAAAAAACTTCAGATCTTTCCCAGTCAGCTTAGTTAATGGTCCTGCTATCTTCAAAAAATCATGGACGAATTTTCGATAATAGCCAGCTAAACCAAGAAAAATTTCTGACCTCTGGGAACATGCCAATCCGTCATAGCCTTAACCTTTGAAGGATCCACAGAAATACCATCATTCGAGATAATGTGCCCCAAGAAAGAAACCCTATCGAGCCAAAACTCACACTTGCTGAGTTTTCCGTAGAGCTGATTCTCTCTCAAAGTCTGCAGAACAACTCTAACATGCTCAGCAAAATCTTCCCGATTCCGAGAATACACCAAAATATCATCAATGAAGATCACCACAAATCTATCCAAGAACTAAAAACACACCCGGTTCATAAAACTCATGAATACATCAGGCGCGTTTATGACCACGAATGGCATCACAAGATACTCGCAGTGCCCATATTGGTCCTGAATGCAGTCTTCAATATATCAGTCACCTTCACTTTGACCTGATGATACCCAAAACGAAGATCCAACTTAGAGCAAACAGCAGCTCCACCCAAATGATCAAATAAATCATTGATCCTGTGCAACGGATACCGGTTCTTCACTGTAACACTGCTTAGTTCGCGATAATCCATGCACAGTGAACGAATACCATCCTTCTTATTGACAAAAAGGACTGGAGCACCCCATGGTGACACACTGGGTCTGATGAACCCAAAATCCAACAACTCTTGAATTTGCACCTAAGCTTTGCTAACTCAACCGGTGCCATCCTGTAGGGACTCTTCGATATAGGCGCCGTTCCAAGTTGAACTTCAATACCAAACTCTACATCCCTATTAGGGGGTAAGCTAGGCAACTGCTCTGGAAAAACATGCAGGAAATCCCGAACTACTAGAGGCGCAGCCTCACAGCCTGAATGCAATTCCATCGCACAAACCTCCTGATTAACTACAGCTTGGCCAAGGGAAGACTCCCTGGCATGGAACTCAAACTCTGCGCGATCTAGAATTCTGAACACAACTTTTTTAGCACGGCAATCAATAATGGCGTGGGTTTCACCCAACCAATCCATACCGTGAACGACATTGAATCCTGAATTTCCAATTACAATCAGATTGGCCTTAAAATCTGCACTACCAATAATTACGGGATACTGCCTGCACTCCTGGGAACAAATGACAACACCACCACCTATCACAATGTTCTGAGCCTCTAACATGGTGCTGCACTCCAATTGATGGTGAACCACAAATCGAGAGGAGACAAAAGAATGGGTTGCCCCGGGATAAAAAAAGAACATGAGCAGGAAAAGAGCAAACAAGGATAACACCTAAGATAGAATCAAAAGACAAGGAAACAAGGAATGGTTGAACATGGGTGAGGAAAAACAAAGCAGGAAGATAACAGGAAAGAATAAAGCAAGACAAAAAAGAAAGATGCAAAAAGAAATAACAAAACAACAAAGAAAATTGCCTGCAACAACACCTTCAGCTGACTCTGCATCTGCAGTAGTCATGTTGAAAGCCTGACCTCTCCTCGGAATAGCGGTCCTATGACCGACAATCTGGCGCTGAGGAGGAAGCACTGGTCTAACTGGACCACGAACTGGGGTCACCTGCTGAACGGGACCCCTGGTTGGAAGAGCCAACGGCTGCTGCTGCTGCAGACAATCCTGAACTAAATGATGAGTAGCGCCACACCTAAAGCGTCGGCGGCTGGCGTGAAAATAATTCTTGCGCTCATGCCCAGACACCTGGAAAAAGTCGCAAAAATCACCCCTTGGGAAACCAGCAGAAGGGTATGGAGCTGCCCTGACAGGACGGGCGGGAACATGCCTCTGAACAGGACCACTAGAAAGCCTAGCAACCACAAATGAGTGCGGAACAGTTCGCTGAGAAAGAGCCAAACCACCACGAGCCTGCTCCTAAGCACGAGCTGCCACAAGAGCTTCTGCATAAGTGCACAAGCGAAGGGAGACAAGCTGCACCCTAATCTCACGCTCAAGCCCCAATATGAATCTACGAGCCCTGCCCTATTCGTTCACCACAAGAACGGCTGCGAAGCGACTGAGTCAAAGTCTCATGTTACAATATTGCATGGACAATATGTAACAAAATTTCATTACTGAAATAATGACCAACCTATTTCAGGGCCATGAATTGTTACTCCATATCCACTCTAGTGCTGCTACGGAAGAACTTCTCCAAGAAGCCCCTAGTTAAAGTAGCCCAAGTGATCGGTCGCTTGAGCCTTTCAGACTCGGACCTCCACCAAATATGAGCCAAGTCCACCAGCTAGATGGCTACCACATCCACTCGATCAGCATCTGCAACTCTAGCTGTCAAAAGAAGTTGCTCAGTCCGGATCAACTACTGTTCAGCCTCCAAAGGCGTCTCGCTGCCTGAAAACATGTCGGGATGCAGCCTCATAAAGTCCATGACTGTACCTAAATGGGGAGGAAGAGCTGCCTGCATAGGCACAATGGGTGGCGGAACCCGAGCAGCTTCCAAAGCAGCCGTCACCAAGTCATTGTGGTTCTGCTGCATATTAATCAAGCGCTCAAGCACAGTGGTGACAGCCTCAATCCTAGGCTGAAAATCCTGGGGATGAGAAGTAGAACCTCTAAGAGCCATAGTTTACACAAAACCAAAAACAATTAGCATCCAGATCAAAGTTGATAATAATAATTCACTTATGCATGAATGGTTGGTGAAATGTTGAGTCGATACCAGTTCGAGCCAAGCTAGTCTAATATATCGGTCAAACTAATACATTAGCCAAACCTGGGCTCTGATACCACTAAAAACCTTATCACGCCCCGCATCCCAAAAAGAGAATACGGAATATGGATATATGACTAAGCCCAGTGAATGATTTTCATCATCCATAAGCTGTTCAGAATCTTTACAACATCTCATAGAAATAATCAGAGTTGGAAGCAAAAGAAAAGTCAACCAAGTATGCATAATCGAATCAAATATACCAACAGAAACTTACTTGAAACAAAATATATTAATCTCAAATAAATCAGATCTGAATAAGTAAATAATCCTGGATCACATTGCCCAAATACAAATAAATCCAAGTATCAAATAAATCCAAGCAACAAAAATAATAAGAAAACTCTAGCATTAATATCTCACCTCGCCAACTCCATCTTGCAGCTGATCATCCTGGTCTGCAATTAATAAATTGCAGGAAAAGGAAAAGAGAAAACAAACTCTCATCAATGCAAGTTACAGGCCGCTTCTAGTGCACGATACAAGTATATGGGAAAAGAATAACAAATACAAAATAATAGCAGAACAAATATAGCATGGTATAAGCATATCAATAGAAATATAATATCTAACATGAATCAGGAAAACAAATTAGATAGCATGGTATATTAACAGATACAGATAACATGTGTCAAGTGTCAAGTGTCAGATGGTATGCATACAGATATTCAGATGATAGTATCAGATGATAGTCAGACAGATAACAGATAATCAGATAACAGACGTCAGACAAACAGATACAGATAACAAATAACAGATGTCATGTTCTTATAAGTCTTGTGTTTATTACTATCTAGGTAGCATTACATGTAATATCCCGGACGGATATTAACTCATAGAAATTACTATTCTATTATTATTTTATTATTATTTTATTTTAATTCCAAAATCAGATTATTTTGGTGATTTTTCGCCAGGTTGCCCACAAACAGTGTCTACGCGCATCTATCGGTCGACACGCATCCGAAGCGCATCAAATTGATAGCGCGACCCTCCGAATTAATAATAAAATTTATTTTGCTATTATTTTCTAAATTAAACTATTTTTGGGAATTTTATGAGGATTTTATAAGAAAAGTTTTGTATACACATACATAAAAATTGTATGGTACTTAGTACATCATACAAGTATATAGTATGTACTCAAAGAACAATGTACTTATTTTTGTCATGACAACTTAAGTAGAAGATTAAGGTTTGATTAGGAGGTTTAATATAGGGTTTGTATGCATGAGAAGTGTTAAAACCCTTCTAGAAGCTTTATCCCTCCACCTCACCAAGCCTACACCATACCCCTCCCCCCTCCTAGGGTATGGCCGGCCTCACTCCTTGAGGTTCTTGTGCAATGAGGTGCACTTACCACCTCCCATTCTCTCCTATAAACACCCCCTCATTCTCCTCCTTCTCTCATTTTAGAAAACAAAAGAAAGAAAGAAAGAAAGAAAGGAAAAGAAAGAGAGAACAAAGAATTAACTTGAGAGTTTTGTTTTGTAGGTTGATAGAAGCTTTCTAGAAAGCTAGGGGAAGGAGAAGGTAGCAAGCTAGTCCTTCCAAAAAAGGCTAAGGTGGGGGTTTCTTCACACTTCTTTGTTTGATTGTTTGTCTGTTTGTTTGTTTGTTTGTTTTGTTGTTTGACTTTTTCTCCTACCTTCTTGTTTTGTTTTCTTTTGTTTTTGGGTGTGTTTTGTGATGGATGTGTTGTGGTGGTTATGGATGATAAATGAAAGTAAGGAAGTAGTAGTAGAACCTACTAAAACACATAAAGATCACATCTTTATAATTGTAGTGTTGTTTATGTTGTTATTGGACGAAAGATTCACATATTGCATATGACTTGAACATACAACCGATTGAGGGTTGTAGGACTTGTAGGAATTGGCATACGAACATTTTTACAACCATTGTTCGTTGTAAAACTTTATGAAACTTGGACTAAAAAATAATAAGCATATGTGTGTTGAAATTTTCTTTATTGATTAAAAAGACCTTTCTTTTTATTAAACACTAGTTGTAGAAATAACAAAAAGATCTTTTCTTTTTATTAATCACTAGTTGTAGATTAAAAAGATCTTTTCTTTTCATTGATCACTAGTTGTAGCTATTAAAAAGATCTTCCTTTTAATCACTAGTTGTAGAAATATTAAAAAGATCTTTTCTTTTAATCACTAGTTGTAGAAATAATAAAAAGAGATCTTTTTCTTTCATATTTACTAGTTGTAAAGTAAAATAAAAATAAAAATGATCTTTTCTTTTATCACTAGTGATAATAAAGATTAGTAAGCAACTAAGTAGTAGCATGCTAAAATATAAAGTAGTAGTATGTGATTAAATGAGGTAGTAGTAGCATGTATGTTGATTAATAAGGTAGTAGTAGTATGGGTGATTAAATAAAGTAGTAGTATGGTTGATGTAAAGTAGTAGTATGTTGATTAAAGGAAGATGTGGTAGTAAGTAGTATAGATGTTATGTCCATAAAGTAGTAGTAGTAAGTTGTATGTTATGTTCTTGATAATAATGAAGTAGGAGTAGTAGTAGATAATTGTGTGTTATGTTTTGATTGAAATAGGAGTAGTAGTAGTAGTAAAAAGTTGTAGGATCACTTCTAAAAATATTTAGAAGTAATATTCATGCTTCAAATGTTGTAGGATCACTTCTAAAAATATTTAGAAGTAATATTCATGCTTCAAATGTTGTAGGATCACTTCTAAAAATGTTTAGAAGCAATACCCATGCTTCAAATGTTGTAGGATGCCTTCTAAAAATATCCTACCATGTTTTCATGCTTAATTAGTTGTAGGATGTTTTATAAAAAATATCCTAGTATGCTTTATGTTTAGAATGTTGTAGGATTATTTCTAAAAATATCCTATCATGCTTTTATACTTGAAATGTTGTAGGATGATTTCTAAAGATATCCTACCATGCTTTATGTTTAGAATATTGTAGGATTGTTTCTAAAAATATCCTACCATGCTTTAAGTTTAGAATGTTGTAGGATTGTTTCTAAAAATATCCTACCATGCTTTATGTTTAGAATGTTGTAGGATTAATTCTAAAATTCCTACCATGCTTAGATTAATCTATTTATGCTTAGAATGTTGTAGGATGCAATCTAAGAGTTTCCTACCATGCATGGATTAATTTCATTATGCTTAGGATGTTGTAAGATCCATAATAAAATTACCTACCATGCTAGTTTGATTGTAGGTATGTGATATACCATGTTAGCTTAAATTGTAGGTAAGTGATATACCATGCTAGTTTTATCTATGCCATGCTAGCTTAATTACAGGTGAGTTGCATACCATGCTAGTTTGATTGTAGGTATGTGATATACCATGTTAGCTTAAATTGTAGGTAAGTGATATACCATGCTAGTTTTATCTATGCCATGCTAGCTTAATTACAAGTAAGTTGCATACCATGCTAGTTTGATTGTAGGTATGTGATATACCATGTTAGTTTAATTATAGATATGCCATGATAGTTTAACTACAAGTAAGTTGTATGCCATGCTAGCTTAATTGTAAGTAAGTTGTATGTCATGCTAGTTTAGATTGTGAGTAAGTCGTATACCATGCTAGGTTATATGAATACTCATGTTTACATGGTACCCATACTTAGATAAGTGTTTGTTCATGCTATGTTAGTAGATGATCATGATTCATGCTAAGTAAGTAGGTATCATGCTAATTATTGATCATGTTAAGTTAATGACATCTATACTATGATATTCGTGCTTAGAGTAAAGGAACTACCCATGGTTAGTTGTAGTGATTTTATGTTGTGTTCTATACCATGCTAAAGCTCAAATGCATGTTTAGAACGTTGTAGGAGTAATGTTAGACTACCTACAATGCCTTGGAATGTTGTATGTTATATTAGTTATCTATCCATGCTTGGGTTAGGGTGATTAGTCAAGACAAGTAGTAAGCCTTCACGCTCGCTTGACTATAGTGGACGTCATGTCTAGGTCGTAGTAATTTTCATGCTTAAGCTCGATGTAAGCACAAGCATTAATCATATTCATACTTAGGAGTGTGATGGTGAGTAGTTCTGTTTTGTAATTGGATTACCGTAGGAAGATGCTTACGAGTGTATGTCATGCTTAAGGCATTATAGGTCGAAGTAATAAGATCGGAAGACCACTAGTAATAGTTAGTCGATAAAGGCTGTTATGTCGCTTTCGGTTCTTCCTTAGTAGAATACCGATCATAGACTACGAGTAGATTCTTCTGTTGCTTCTAATAATAGAAGATTAAGTTGCTAGTAAGCACGTTTGGTTGCTTTTAAGATTGATTACCTGTATGGTTGTTTGCACATGGTTGTGCTCGTACGTGGCTCGACTGGCCCGTATGTAGCTGTGGGTCTCATACGTAGCTTAGTTGGCTCGTATGTAGGTTGTTGTTTCATACGTGGCCCGACCGGCCCGTGCGTAGCTGTTGGTCTCATACGCGGCTTATTTGGCTGGTATGTACGTGGTTATCTCCTACGAGGCCCGCCTGGCTCGTAGGTAGTTATTGTTTCATACGTAGCTTATTGGCTCGTATGTGGTTGTTACTCGTGTGTGGCTTGTTAGCTAGTACACAGTTCGTTGTGCTCGTCTAGGGTGATGTTACCACCCTAAGGGCTATCGACCATCAAGACATATGTTTTCTACCCTAAGGAACTGTGAAGAAGTCACTCCTTGTGTACCGTCGAATCTTAACCAGGGTAGGTTGATCGAGGACCGGAGTATAGACGAAATCCAAGTCTAGGGTAGCGGCATGCATGTATATTTGCGCGGCCAAAGTCTTGGATCGATGAGCCATGAACCGGATCCTGAGGGATTCTGGTAAGTCTAGGTTGAGCAGCCTAGTAGAGGTGTCTTGCGAAGCCTAATTTAAGGCCTAGCATGTTGTGTTTATAATATTGTCACCCCTAGGATTGTTCGAGTCAGGGACATCACTAGGATAGTGACTTACAAGGATCAGTTTATTTAAACCCTTTTGCCGGGAGAGAGGAGTCAGTTGTAGGGGGCCCCTTACACTAACTCGTCCCTCGAGACAGATCATAGGTGGTGTATTGGGTTGTACCTTCCCGTCAAAGGGATACGCGCGGTGCCGTCTCACAAGTTGAGGATACGGGTTGCGTATCTCACGCTGTTAATTCCTGAGGTACCGTGGCTGGGGGTGCCACAGGATGCACTGTGCAGTCCTGCGCTTGCGATACCCCAGAGGGTGCCACAGGGTAGGCTTCGTGCTACCCTGCGCTTGCGAAACCCTATAGTTTGATTTTGTTGTGACGCCCGATACATTGGTTCGTCTATTTTGAGAGAGGTCCGGTTGGCCGGGTCGCAGTGGTGAACATAGACACCACTGGCGAAATGCAATAGTGGGACTTGACCACATCTGCAACCTCATTAGCCACGTGTAGGTGTCAGGAACAGGTTGAGTACAATTAGAATTCTTAAACGCGGGTTCAATCCCTATATATGGAGAAACGGCTTGAGATGGAGTCGCATGTAGTATGGGCTGCATGTTGCTTTCGGAAACTTGCTGACATTAGAATAGGAAGCGTCCTAGTTCTATTTAAATACCGCATTAGAGTCTAGTCATAGCACTCACAAACACTTAAACTACACCAACACCATTGCTATATTTTGTATATTGTTTGGAAGATTCGCTGCTATATGATCAGCCTTTAAGCGTCAGTGAATACTGACGTCCCCACTTCCATAGGTACTGGATCGCCGAAGTACAAAGGCGAAATTCAGGAGGACTCAAGGCAAGGAAAGCAAGGAGTCAGTGTTATGTCTAGTTCCGCTGCAATATATGTATTGATTATGCATTAGTTGAGAAGTACTCTGATGTAAGATGTTGAAGGTTGTAATCCTTAGAAATGTAAAGGTAATATTGTAACTCTATTGTAAGGTATTACAGTTGTACAATATTCAGACTTGAAACACATTGTGTATTGAATAAAAAGTTTTAAATTCTCTTGTCTTTCTGTGTATTGTGGCTAATTAAAGAAAAGGTCTTGGCTCGTGTCACGGTTTCCCGATGTCGGAAATCGGGGCGCTACATTACATGCGCCTCAGTTTTTTATCACATGGTTGCTACATTCAAACAAGTTACGTTTAGATTTCGTAGTGAAGTCCATAGGGTCGTGTACTCATGGATCAGACAGACAGATATCAGAGGCAGATCAGACAGACAGATAGAACCTATGGGTTCTCTTCTAAGTACACCTTCCTATAGGGAAGTAATGTAGTCAGGGTTCAGATAACAGTTTCGCGTATCATGTAGTCATGAACACGTAACAAGTACGGAACACGGGCCCTCTTCTCAGTACACATTTTTATATTTTCCACTACTAGATCTTTCCCTCAACACCGGCTTGGTTGTTTTGCTATTATTATCAGACATGCATGTATGTGTCATAAATAGAGCAAGAATAAAATGGTATAAACAAGTATCGAGTTTAGACTGAAAGATAAATATGTACAGACAAAAGATAACACATAAAAGAGCAGAACAACGAAAATTCTAGTTCAGGATAGCAAAACAGTACTGCACTAAAACTGGAATTCCCGTTGCTACAAAAATACAAATCTGAACCCGTCAAAGAATCTGGAATATAGACTCAAAACAGCTTTGAATACAGAAAATATATATAAATCATATGGTATTTCACAAAAAAATAACTCAAAACAGCTTTGAATACAGAAAACGTGTTCAGTTAGATATTAGTATTTTGTATTCACAGTCAGGAAAACAGCATGAAAACTCATTAATTAAATCCACGAAAAATCTGGGGTATTCCCCAATATGTGTAGCATCAGAATATAATGTATCATAAATTTCCAATATAAATAGTTTAGTCAACAAAAATCAGTAACATCAAAATGCAGTATTTTTTTCTTAAATCTGGAGTTATAAACACTGTAGTACGAAAACAGCAATATCTCACAAACCATAAATCGAAATCCAAATCCGTCAAAAGGGTAATAGAATAGATACAGTAGGCTAACTTTTATATTCCGAAATATTTTACAAATAGCAAGTAGGATTAGGTCGAAAATCAGGTTATTTACTGAACAATATGAAAATTCTGCTAGTATAATAATTGTTTGGAAACATAGAACAGTTTGTAAAACTCATCAAATAAATGCACAAAAATTCATGGTTGATACCAATCAGGTCTAGTTATACTGTGCAAAATATTGGATCAAAATAATACTTTCAACATCATGATAAAAATAGATTACTCTTCAGAATTCATAGAAAACAAAATCTGGAAATCTCTCCACACCTCTGTAGTAAAATAGACATAACTCAAAATCCATAAAACGAAACTGAGATCCGTCAAAAGGGTTGGAAAATAGACAGAATTCTGTACAATTCATGTTCACAAAATATTTCATATAGAGACCTTAATAGGGTCTAAAATACTGATCAACATTAGGGTAACAGAAATTTCAGAATTGTCCTTCATACAAAAATCAACATAAATCACACGAAATTCATCCAAATCAACCCAAACAAGAAATATAGTGTACTAGATGTCCAAAATACATGATATAGGATATTCTGCAAGTATTCAACAAGTATAGCATAAATAACACATCAAGTACACAATATCACAAAATAGCATGAACGTATACATCAAAAGTGGTCATCCCTAGGTTGTTTCATGTCATATATGTCGTGAGACAACTATGAAAAAATCATCACAATAGAGACAATAGATAACAGAGAATTCACACATAAATTATCTCTAAAATCCAACTACACTACAGGCGGTATTTAGTACTTGTATTACATAAAGAAAAGAATACAAGTTACTTGCCTTAACCGACGACGAAAACAACGATGATCAAGAATAACGGAACGAATCCCGGCACGAACTCCACGAACACACAAACTCAACACGAATCACACGAACCGAAGCGAGCAAAACCATGAACACATGACCAACGAACCAATGACACACTCACACAAGGAGAGAGACGAGGAACGGCGAGAGGACAATGGCGGGAAGCGCAACGTTGGAGTGCTGGTTGTTCCTCAAGAGGGCAACACAGCAGTGGAAAACGGACTGAAGACGGGGTGTCGCAGCATCGGGGTGCTGCGACTGCCGTCAAGGAGGCGCTGTAGTCACTGTTGACTACGGCGAGGAGCAGCGATGGCTTGGCTGTCGCAGACGGCTCAGGAAGGGAGAGCAAGGGGATGAGCTAGGCCGGAGGGAGGTCGGGATAAGGTGGATGGTGAGCGGATGAGAGGAGGCGGCTGATGCACAAGGATGGGCTTAACTATATATATATGGTATTAGTTTAGGGTTAGGAGATGAGTTGAATGACGGCAGAGAGGGGTTTAAACGGGTTGGCAAAACGGGTAGGGTGTGAGTATAAATGGGTCTGGCTAAATAGAATAATCGGTATAGGTTGAATAGGATAACAGGGTAGGGTTCATTAATTAGGGTAATGGATATTTAAATGGGTTTAAGTAATTTGGTAGTGGGTTTGGGGAATATAAATATGGATAGTGGAATTAAATGGATTAATAAAGATTCAAAAATTTAGGTAGAACAAAAATGAATAAAATAACAAAAATGGAATAAGAATCAATTTAATCAATGAGGATCAAAAATACTGGCACGATCAAGCAGGGACGAAACAAAAGGAGACAACAGAACCAGGAACTCAAATAAAAGATGATAAAACAATAAAATGAATATATTGAAAATAAAGACCCAATATACGGTCCAAGAAAAAGATACAAAGAGAGAAACACACCAAAAAGAAAAAAATACACTCAAAAATGCACAAAAATAGAAAATAGGGGTTACAAAATTATTCAAACTCTGATCAGTCGACTCATATGGCAACCCAGTCGACTGATCGAGAGCTTTTTGACCGTTTTCTGATTTTCAAAAACGAACTTTTTCAAATTTAAACGGTTTGATCCGTTGGTTGACAGTTATGTAACTGCTTTCCAACGTTCAGAAGTACAAAACTCTTTATATAGAGTTTCGTCTCAAACAGAAACCTAACTTTTTTTGACTACTTGATTTCTGACATAAAACACCCGAGCACTCTTGAGAAAAATCTAAGTGATTTTCTGTGAAGAACAAAAGCTTTCAAGTTCACATACTTTGGTTCTCTACACTCAGTCCAGTATAGCATTGAATTCGCTTTGGACTGAGTATAGAAGTCAACCTATTGTTTTAGCCACGTGCATCAACACATACAACAACAAGGCTATAGGTTGATTGTAAATTTCCTCTTGTACTCTTGCTCTCGGTTGGAGAGTGTTTTTGACTCTTGGTTGTAGAGTCGGTGTCTTTTCACTCTTGGTTGAAGAGTGGGTCTGCTTTCTCTGGTTGAGAGAAAGGACTACGGGTTAGACAAGGTTGTTGTCTTGAACGCCGTAGGGTATTCTTGTATTTATTTTTCAAGAATAGTGGAAATCTCAAGTGGGTTGCTTGGGGACTGGATGTAGGTCGGGAGGACCGAACCAGGATATATCTTGTGTACTCTGTGATTGGTTGTCTTGTGATTGCATTTACTTTTGATAAATTTTTCTCTGCAAAACTAGTCTGACCAGTCGACTCAGCTTCGTATCAGTCGACTGATCAGTCTCGTATTAGTTATTCTCTTTGTCTCATCAGTCGCCTGTATTATCTATCAGTCGACTGTTTCGAGTGGTTAAATTTATTTTGTTTTTGGCTATATCAGTCGACTGGTTCCCCACTGAGTCGACTGTGCCGAGAAAAATTTCTTATTCCGCAAATTTATTATTATAAACACTATTCACCCCCCCTCTAGTGTTTGTTGCTTAGCCTACAGGATCCAACACTTGGTATCAGAGCTTGGTTACAGGCAATGGCAACTACATCAAATACTAATCAGTACCATGAAGGCCAATCTACACAACGGCCACCACTATTTGATGGAACAAAATATAACTATTGGAAGTGCCGAATGCGAATCTATCTCCAATCAATCAACTACGAGATATGGCAAATGACAGAGACGGAACATACTGCTCCTACCATTCCATATGCACAATGGAATGATGATCAAAAGAGTCAGACTATGAACAATGCCAAAGCAATGAATGCTTTATTCTGGGCACTGACGAAGGAAGAATTCAACCGTGTATCCAATGCTACAACCGCATATCAAATTTGGCATACACTCGAGGTAACACATGAAGGAACGAATAAAGTAAAAGAATCTAAAATTTCTGTTCTTGTCCACAGGTTTGAAATGTTCAGAATGAAGGAAAATGAGACTGTATCTGAAATGATTACAAGATTCACAGACATTACCAACTCTCTTGTGGCGCTTGGAAAGACTTATACTCAAGCAGAGATGGTCAGAAAAGTACTACGAGCACTTACTCCAGAATGGGAAAAGAAAACCACAGCAATAGAAGAGGCAAATGACTTGTCAACACTTACTCTCGAGAATCTTGTTGGTAATCTCATGGCATATGAGGTTCAACTTGAAGATCGAAAGAAAGATACTGAATCACACCAAACAAAGAAGAAATCATTGGCTTTTAAAGCAATGACTGACTCAGAAGATGAGGAAGAAGATGAAGAAGAAATAGCAATGTTCACTCGGAGATTCAAGAAGTTCTTAAAGAAGGGTAAGTTTCATTCTAAGAGTAAAGATTCTAATGACCCTCCTACATGTTTCAGGTGCAATAAGATAGGTCACATGAAGAAGGACTGTCCCTTAGAAAATGCAAAGAACAAGGGAAAAACATCCAACTTCAAGAAAGACAAATATTCAAAGAACAAATTTGCCAAGAACAAAAAGGCGTATCAAGCCACATGGGATGATAGCGATTCATCTTCTGAAGAAGAAACAGATGATAATAACGAAGTGGCAAATGTATGCTTTATGGCTGCACAAGAACATGTAAGTAATGATTATGATTCTGAAGATCTTCTTGATGCATTTAATGAAATATTTCAAGAATTAAAGAAAGAAAAGATTAGAGTTAAGAATCTTGAAAAAGTGAATCAAACACTTAATCAAGAAAATCTTAACCTTGATAAGGAAGTAAAATCCTTAAATTCTCGTCTTATAAGTCTGGATACTGATCTTGAAACTCTCAAAAAGAATTATGAAGAGATTTCAAAGAATGTATCTAAGTTTAACAAAGGCAAAGAGAATTTAAATGATATGCTTCATCATCAAGTTGCATCTAGTCATAAATTTGGACTTGGTTTTAAGAAATCTTCTATAAAAGAATCTCCTGTTTTAAACACTAGTAAGACTAAGTCAGCATCCATTTCTAGTGTTACACACAAGTTATATGATTTCTTTGCAAAACCACAGGTTGTTAAATTCAGTGATAAAAGTGATACTAACGTTCGGTTAAGTCGACTGAACCATAAAACCAGTCGTCTGTCCAGAGAAAGTGGATCTCATTTCACGAGATCAAAACCTCTTATAAGTCGACCTAGTACATCTACCAGTCGACTGATACATACCAACAGTCGACTGCTAAACACTAATAAGTCGACTGGACAGAACAAACTAGTATGGGTTCCAGTCAATATTAATCAGAATGATAGAATTGCTTATATCAATTCTTATATGCTGAATGTATGTACTTCTACCAATTATATTCCTGCTTATGGAGGAAGATCAAACTCATCATGGGTTTGGTTTCCCCCAAACTAATATGTTTTGGACCCAATAAAAAGGGTACCATATTTACCTCAAATGTTTTATAGGTACCCAAGAAAGAACGCTGGATATTAGACAGCGGATGTTCAAAACACATGACAGGGCATGCCAACTTACTATCTACCATTCAGAATATAGATGGAGGAACCGTCACCTTTGGAGATAACAACAAAGGCAAAGTCATCGGTATTGGCATGATCGGTAAAATATCTAATCCTATTATAGAAAATGTGCTATTAGTTAATGGTTTAAAGCATAATCTCTTAAGTATTAGTCAATTGTGTGATAAAGGTTATAAAATAGTCTTTGAAAAAGATGCATGCTTAATTTATGATTCTACTATGGAAAATGTTATTTTTCAAGGTTGTCGCAAAAACAATATTTATGAATTATGTTTGAATACAATTGATTTTTCAAATGATTTTTGTTTGATAGCCTCTAACAATGAATCTTGGTTATGGCATAGAAGATTTGGACATGTGAACATGAAAAATCTCTCTAAATTATCTAAATATAACCTAGTTAAAGGACTGCCAAAATTATCCTTTAAAAAGGATAAGTTATGTGATGCATGTCAACTAGGAAAACAAATCAAATCCACTTTTAAAACAAAAGATGTAATCTCTACAAGCAGGCCACTTGAATTAATCCATATGGACTTATTTGGCCCTACTAGAGTTGCTTCTTTAAATAAAAGTAGATATGTGTTTGTTTTAGTAGATGATTTTTCAAGATTTACTTGGACATTCTTTTTAAAACATAAAAATGATGCTTTTGAAGAATTTGCACATTTTTGTAAACGTGTTCAAAATCAAAGATCTCTAACCATAGTCACTATTAGAAGTGATCATGGTGGAGAATTTGAAAATGAAACATTTACAGAATATTGCAACAAGAATGGTATAACACATTCATTTGCATTTCCTAGAGCTTCACCACAAAATGGTGTGGTTGAAAGAAAGAATAGGACTTTGCAAGAATGCGCACGTACTATGCTTGTTGAAAGCAATCTACCAAAGCATTTTTGGGCTGAAGCTGTTGCTACAGCTTGTTATGTTTTGAATAGAATTCTTCTAAGACCTAAACTAAAGAAGACTTGTTACGAGTTATTTTTTAATAAAATTCCTAAAGTCTCTTACTTTAAAACATTTGGTTGTAAGTGTTTTATTCTAAACACAAAAGATAATCTAGACAAATTTGATCCTAGATCTAATGAGGGTATCTTTTTAGGATACTCAAATAGGAGTAAAGCATATAGAATTTTCAATAAGTCTACTATGACCATTGAAGAATCAATGCATGTTACATTCGATGAATCCTTACCTTCATCAACATTAAATAAGGATGATGAAACTGATTTATCACCTTTAGATAATGTGATTACATCCTTAGAGCAAACTAATCTATCTGATAAGTCGACTGATAAAGTCTCCAAGTCGACTGACTTAAACCAGTCGACTGAAGAACAAGTCAAGTCGACTGATCCGATTGTGATATCTTCAACTTTACCAAAGTCATTTGTTGAAGTTAAAGATCATCCTCATGACTTAATAATTGGTAACATCTCCCATGGTATTCAGACACGTTCACATATTAATATGATCTCTCATACAGCATTCTTGTCAGATTTTGAACCAAAGAATATACAAGAAGCTTGTGAGAATGAATATTGGGTGAATGCCATGCAAGATGAACTAAACCAATTTGTAAGAAATGATGTATGGGATTTAGTTCCTAGACCTCCTGATCAGACTATCATTGGTACCAAATGGGTATTCAAGAATAAATTAGATGAATCAGGACAAGTTGTAAGGAACAAGGCTAGATTAGTTGCCCAAGGATATAATCAAGAAGAAGGTATAGATTTTGATGAAACATATGCTCCTGTTGCTAGACTAGAATCTATTCGTATTTTATTATCTTTTGCTTGTTTTATGAATTTTATACTTTATCAAATGGATGTGAAAAGTGCCTTTCTTAATGGGTTCATTAAGGAAAATGTTTATGTTAAACAACCACCAGGTTTTGAACATGAACAATTTCCAGATCATGTTTATAAATTGAAAAAGGCTTTATACGGTCTTAAACAAGCACCTCGTGCTTGGTATGATCGTCTGAAAACTTTTCTTTTAGAAACAGGATTTGAAATAGGTAAAGTAGACACTACCTTGTTTATCAGAAGAGTTAAGAATGATATCTTAATCATACAAATATATGTTGATGATATAATTTTTGGTTCTACTAATAATAATCTATGTCAAGAATTTGCTAATACCATGAAAAATGAATTTGAGATGAGTCACATGGGTGAACTCAATTATTTCCTTGGATTGCAAATTAAACAATCTTCGAATGGCATATTTATCAATCAAGGCAAATATGCAAAGGAATTACTCAAACGTTTTCACATGGATAGTACTAGTAGTAAATCCACACCTATGGCTACTACTACTAATCTTGACAAAGATTTATTAGGTAAGAGTGTTGATCAAAAACTCTATCGAGGTATGATTGGTTCACTCTTATATATTACTGCAAGTAGACCAGACATTATGTTCAGCGTATGTTTATGTGCTAGATATCAATCTAATCCTAAAGAATCTCATTTAAAAGCAGTGAAACGAATTTTAAGATATATTAAAGGCACATCTGAATATGGTTTATTTTATCCACGCACCAATCTTTTTCAACTTTTGTCTTATAGCGATGCCGATTTTGCTGGAAGCAAAACTGATCGCAAGAGTACTAGTGGTACATGTCATTTTTTGGGACATTCTCTAGTATCTTGGTGCAGTAAAAAGCAAAATTCTGTATCCCTATCAACCACAGAAGCTGAATATATTGCTGCAAGTTTAGCATGCGCTCAAATTTTATGGATGAAACAAACTTTGTTAGATTATGGTATTTCATTTGAGAAACCCTCAATTATGTGTGATAATACCAGTGCAATTAATCTATCTAAAAATCCGATTCAACATTCACGTACGAAACATATTGATATTCGACATCATTTTCTACGTGATCATGTTTTAAAAGGAGATATATCTTTAGAATTTATCTCTACTGATCAACAAGTAGCAGATATATTTACCAAGCCCCTTAAAGAAGAAACTTTTATCAAGTTAAGAAGAGAACTTGGGATTTGTGATTTTATTGATATTTGTTGAAAATCACACTGTTAAGTCGACTATGTTTTGAATCAGTCGACTATATTGAATTGTTATTTATACATATTTTGTTCTCGACTAAGTCGACTGATTATCAATCCAGTCGACTGGTCAGCAGAAATAAAATGTTACTTTCTTCTCGACTCAGTCGACTGCTATATCATACCAGTCGACTGTCGCGAGATCAATCTGTCTTCAGCGACTTTTCATCACAATTTTTGAGATACAAGCTTTTCTATATCTCACCTGTAACAACTCTATCTGACCGTTGATTTCATTTCCTCTAATCTGAGCCGTCCTTTCTCGGTTAAAAACCCCTTTACCTGCCCCTCTTTCTTACCAATCTCCTTTTCACTTTTACCCCCAAATTGGAAACCCTAACGCAAGAAGAAGAAGAAGAGGCTCTGATCCATCACTTGGCTCTCATCCTACAAGTCGACTGCTGTTTGTGTATCTATCTCTCTTCAATTTGGTAACATCTTCTCTTCTTGTTTCCTTTTCAAAACCCTAATGGCTCCCAAACGATCAAAAAGATCTCATGAGGGTTCTTCCTCTTCACAGGAGTACTCTCAATACCTTTTGAGCCCCGATCTACTTGATCGTTGGTATCTATTTTGCACTATTCAAATCTTCCCTGGAAGATTTGTCAATTTTAATGATTTAGATCGTTTTAATCTTACTCCTCTCTTTCAAAACTGCAGCCTTTATGAATTCCTATCTCTTTCCAACCAACCCAATTACTACCCACAACTCATATATTTGTTTTATACAAATATGAAAATTGTTCAAAGACCAAATGGGGAAGTTTTAATCCGGTCGTCTGTGAAAAATCAAAAAATGACTTTAACACCGACTAGGATTAATGCTATGTTGGGTATAGATGATGGTGGACTGCATCTTGATGATGTAATTCTAGATGATGCCTCAATATTATCTAGAATTCTCATACCAAATTCTCAACTTCCTATGACTAGTAGAAACCTAAAACCAATTGCAAAGCTTGTCGGTAGAATATTAGCTTATAACATCCTTCCTAAAAAGGGAAGTTATGATCAATATTCTATTGAATTACAAAAAGCTATTTATGCAATTTTTGGTAGAATAGCCATTGATTGGGGTCAAGTTATATTTTCCAAACTTTCTCAAGACCACACTCATTTTCTACCCTTTGGAGGTTTCCTTACTAGAGTTTTTCTCTCTTTTGGTATTGATCTTGAGTCTGAGACACAATGTGTCTCTCGATATGATTGTTTCGATCGTGCTAGTTTGGCACGCATGAAACTCATTGATGCCCCTACTCGATCACCTCCTCGATCTCCTCCTATGACCCAAGCTCCTTTAGGTTCTTCTGCTAGACCTTCTGCTTCTTCTAGTTCATCTCTTCCCTCAGCCAACTATGATGATCCACGTACCATGTATGAATGTGTCAACTACCTTATGACACATTCACAGACTGTGGATACACCTATTCACGCCCTTGGTTCCAGACTTGATTCCTTTGATTCTCAACTCCACCACATTGATTCCAAGATTGACAACCTCACCAATCTCTTCACCTCTCAATTTCATCCTCCTTCTCATGATGACGATGAAGACTCGGATGAAGACGATTGAAGATTTTTATTATTTTTATATGTACTCTTTCATGGACTTATTTATGTATGCAACTTTCTATTAGTCTCCTTTTTATGAACAAGATGGTTCTTATGTGCTTTTTGATGATTACAAAGGGGGAGAGATCTCTGAGTTAGTTTTATTTTGTTGTTTTATTTTGTTCTATTTATGCTTGCTTATATTATCTGTGTTTTGTGATTTTTATCTGTGTTATTCTTGGCTGTTGAAAATCTCTGGTCAGTCGACTGCTTCAAAGATTTAAGTCGACTGCTACTACTACTGTATCTGTACTTAGTTTTTTTTTTTATATAAACTGTTTGCTCAGTCGCCTGCCAGTTGAAACAGTCGACTGATACTTGTTTTAAGAAAATGCATTTCTGTGTTTTTAATAGGGGGAGCATATCCTTAATGTGCCTATATACATATTATCTGTTGATATCAGCTATTGTGTTGTCATCATCAAAAAGGGGGAGAATGTTGATTCTTGATTTTGATGATCACAACACAAATGCAATATATGTTCATGTTACACAACTAACAATGCAGATTGAACATACAAAAGACTTCTAGCTGAACAAATGCACAAGCTCTCAAGGATACAGCTCAAGACAAGGATCAAGACTTTACTCAAAGCAAGGATCAAAGATTCAACTCAAGACCCAAAGCTCAAATATGTTATATTGTTGTGTCTTGTAAACATTGTAATGTACTTTCCTGTTGAGTCTTTAGTCTGATGTAAAGCCTTGTCAACACACACACACACACTTAACAATTTCATATTGTGTGTCTCTAAAAAACCCCTCAAAATAAGTCAAAACAGTTTGAAGAATTTTAGCTTTTAAGTACCAGTCGACTTAAGCCTATGCCAGTCGACTGATAAGTACGAAACTGTTTAAAATTATTCAAACTCTGATCAGTCGACTCATATGGCAACCCAGTCGACTGATCGAGAGCTTTTTGACCGTTTTCTGATTTTCAAAAACGAACTTTTTCAAATTTAAACGGTTTGATCCGTTGGTTGACAGTTATGTAACTGCTTTCCAACGTTCAGAAGTACAAAACTCTTTATATAGAGTTTCGTCTCAAACAGAAACCTAACTTTTTTTGACTACTTGATTTCTGACATAAAACACCCGAGCACTCTTGAGAAAAATCTAAGTGATTTTCTGTGAAGAACAAAAGCTTTCAAGTTCACATACTTTGGTTCTCTACACTCAGTCCAGTATAGCATTGAATTCGCTTTGGACTGAGTATAGAAGTCAACCTATTGTTTTAGCCACGTGCATCAACACATACAACAACAAGGCTATAGGTTGATTGTAAATTTCCTCTTGTACTCTTGCTCTCGGTTGGAGAGTGTTTTTGACTCTTGGTTGTAGAGTCGGTGTCTTTTCACTCTTGGTTGAAGAGTGGGTCTGCTTTCTCTGGTTGAGAGAAAGGACTACGGGTTAGACAAGGTTGTTGTCTTGAACGCCGTAGGGTATTCTTGTATTTATTTTTCAAGAATAGTGGAAATCTCAAGTGGGTTGCTTGGGGACTGGATGTAGGTCGGGAGGACCGAACCAGGATATATCTTGTGTACTCTGTGATTGGTTGTCTTGTGATTGCATTTACTTTTGATAAATTTTTCTCTGCAAAACTAGTCTGACCAGTCGACTCAGCTTCGTATCAGTCGACTGATCAGTCTCGTATTAGTTATTCTCTTTGTCTCATCAGTCGCCTGTATTATCTATCAGTCGACTGTTTCGAGTGGTTAAATTTATTTTGTTTTTGGCTATATCAGTCGACTGGTTCCCCACTGAGTCGACTGTGCCGAGAAAAATTTCTTATTCCGCAAATTTATTATTATAAACACTATTCACCCCCCCTCTAGTGTTTGTTGCTTAGCCTACAGGATCCATAAATGGGTCTGGCTAAATAGAATAATCGGTATAGGTTGAATAGGAAAACAGGGTAGGGTTCATTAATTAGGGTAATGGATATTTAAATGGGTTTAAGTAATTTGGTAGTGGGTTTGGGGAATATAAATATGGATAGTGGAATTAAATGGATTAATAAAGATTCAAAAATTTAGGTAGAACAAAAATGAATAAAATAACAAAAATGGAATAAGAATCAATTTAATCAATGAGGATCAAAAATACTGGCACGATCAAGCAGGGACGAAACAAAAGGAGACAACAGAACCAGGAACTCAAATAAAAGATGATAAAACAATAAAATGAATATATTGAAAATAAAGACCCAATATACGGTCCAAGAAAAAGATACAAAGAGAGAAACACACCAAAAAGAAAAAAATACACTCAAAAATGCACAAAAATAGAAAATAGGGGTTACACTTACCCTAGAGCCCAACTCAAGACCCAACCAACTTCATCTTATCCAAAACCCATATATAAACCCATAAACCAACTCATCTTTCATCTTCCATAACCTACACCACTAAAATCACTATTATTATTCTTTTTACTGTCTTTTACATTACCCCATTGCCCCACTATCTTACCATAATTAATTAACCCACAAATTACCCCTAACTCCCCCACTTAATCGTCTTTTCCTTCTTCCTACAACACTCTGATTCCCCTGCCTTCATCTCCTCCAACCACAGCGCACCCCTCTCTCATCTCCGACGTCTCTCGCCTCCATCCCGACTCCTCACCACCGATCCCACCTCCAACCCCGAACTCCATATCTGTCTGCCACTTCCCCATTACCTCAACTGCCATTGTCGACCTTCCTCAGTCCCTCAACTTTTAGGTTTCAATGGCAAACACAGATTGAATAGCCATGGATCTATGCGAAAACCATAAATTTTTTTCAGGAATTATACCTTATGGATGGATCTGCTGTCTCCAAGATATGTCGATCACGACACTGCAATGTTACGGTACCTCTAAGGTATCCACACGACCGGATCAAAACAAAGCTTTCCTCACGCCGCACTGCTAGCTGCGAGATGGGGCTGTTCCTCACAATCTCTCTCTCACAATTTCTGTGACGGCTAGGGTTTTCTCGTGTAACTCATTTCCACATATATGTATCTATATGTAGCTGCAGAAAATTAACCATAGGAGAGTAATGAGGTTGTTGAGCACACAATCTGTAGCGCCCCGAATTTTCAATAAATAAAATTAGAAATACGTGGCACAATTTCTAGAATCGACTTCAATTTAATCATAAACATGGCAACCAAATACAGGGAAATTTAAAACTTTTTATTTCATCAATTGTTTACAAAGCACAGCGGAAAATTAAACACATTGAATTACAATTTCTTTCTTTTACAACAAAATCTTTTACAATTTTCATAAGCCATATTATCATTCTACCCTATGCATCCAATCCCAAGCTAACGATACCTTACTGTAAAACAAGAGGCTAGAGATAACCCTAATCCCCAAAACTACAGGGGTCAATCATAACAGTGTGAGTGACAATAAAAGAAATACAATATAAATAAATCATAAGGAAATGAAGTCATAATCAACACACACCAACCGTAGTAATGAATGGAATATGAAATAACAATAAATAAAACATAAAATGTCAAGTGAAACTAGATTAAGTGTCAAGTGTAGGAAAACAGAAAACATATATGCATAAAACCAAGTCAAGAAAACACAAATGCAATATGATGACTCTAATGCATAATTGTCAAATTTTATGCATTCCATACTACATAGGTCCGGTGCAAGCCCGTATCGTTCTCTACTTTATAGGGTTAAATCTTTCGTTATGCAATTAATCCTACTACGATGACTACTACGAGATTTAGATAAGCTTTGAGTATCTAGCCCATGCCTCGATAATTCCGGAGATCAATCTTTATCCACAAATAATTCCGGAAACTATTTCACTCACACCTGGGATCTTTGAGAATACCCCCACACCGCAAGCTATGGCGCCTCATTACACGAATACCCTATGAGCGTCGCCTCGACCCCGATAATTCTGGAGATCAATCCCACACCACAGGTAATTCCGAAGACTATTTCACTCACACCTCGATAATTTCGGAGATTATCTCACACCGCAAATCATATTGAGATCCATAACCCATGTTTGCACTCATTTCATCATATCACCATCTAGTGCATGTCCTTATCTTATTAAATTACGAATCTCCTAGAGTTGGTGTACCCTACTGGACTTAACTCAATTAGTCAATAACAAAGCCACAACCAGCCAAACAACAAAATTTCAACTGTCGGTATCTAGGGTCCCACACACCCTCTAGAGACTCGCAACCCAACCATCAACACAAAATTTCTCACTAAAGCTCTTAATTCCATTATCAATACTCTCTGATTAAGAAAACTTCTTAAAAACCAACAAATCCAAATTCGCTTAAAATACTCACCAATTTCAGAATTGAGACAAAGTATTAAATATATTAAATAACTGAAAATCATATTCTGAAGTCATAGAATATCACAAAACATCAATTTCTTCGAAAACCAGATATATTTCATTTAATAAAGTCATAAAACACAATTTAAAATCTATTATAATCAAAATGTAACTCTCTGTAAAATACTGTTATCTGTAGTAAAAACATCATCTAAAATAGTAGATCAATAATCCATAATATCGAACAACAATCGTTCAAGAAAAAACGAGGAAAACTCAACAAAACCAATCAGCCAAGATACTGATAGTCGACCGTTAAAAACAGTACAAAAGTGGCCAGTCGACCGACATGCAAAATTCCCAAAACCCACTAATTGATAGTCGACTGTCAACTCATGTGTAAAATCTTGACACGCAACGGACATATTCAAAAATCGACAGCTTTAATATTCGTGCACATTTTTACTTGTAACCCCTGTTTTACATTTTTTGTATTTTAGATGTATTTTTTCTTCTTCTTGAGTATTTAAACTCTCTTGTATTTTCTTGGACCGTATATTGGAGTTGTTTCAATATATATTCATTTTTGTTTCATTTTGAGCTCTTTGTGTTAATTTGTTTGTCTTTTGCTTCGTTCTTTATCGATTGTTGTATTTTTTCTTTATTGGATCTTGCTCCATTCTCTTTTGCTCATGTTTTGGGTGCTCGTGGTTCACTTTTTGCCAAATCCTATTTTAATCCTATTGCCAATTAAACCCAAAATCCTATTGCTAAACCAAATTTAACCAAATCCTATTCTCTATCCTATTAACAAACTCCTAACATTATCCAAACCCGAAACCCATTAACACCTCTAAACCCAAACCCGTAACTATATCCCTAACCCTAAAAATCAACCCTATATAAACCATCCCGTTTCTCCTTCCTATGCAACCCGAAGCCTAACCCTAGCCTCCTTCAACCCCGCACACCATTGAACCCTACTCCGGCCTCACAAACCCCTACACCCCCGATCATCTTCAACCTCCCAACTAACCTGCATCCCCATTGCCCCCGACTGCATCCTCAACTCCCATCTGCCACATCTCCACCCTGCACCCATTGACAGCCTGATCACCCCCATCGTCTCGAGCATCTCCCACTCCGTCTTCCTCCGTCGCTTGCCTTTAGTGACCAACGATGCCAGTGCCAGCCGACGCCGTCAGCCCTCCTTGGTTTCTCCCCGTCAGACAGCAGTAGCGGCAGCAAATGCGTTGCGCCATGCTGTGCCGTCGTCCCCGTAGGTGTTCTCCGGTCTCTCTTTCTCTTTGAGGTTACACGTGCATGGGTTTCGCACGTGTTTTCTCGAGCTCTTGCTTTCGAATTGTGTTCGTGGGATTCGTTCGATCGTTGTGTTCGTTGGCCGGGAATCTATTCCCGTTATTCTTGGTGTTCTTCATTTTTGTCTTCGATTAAGGCAAGTAACTCGTACTCCAATTCCTTTGTATGATACAAGTCAAATATACCGCTTATAGTGTAGTTGGGTTCTAGAGACAACTTGTGTGTGTGTTATTTTTATGGGTCTTTTCTCTATTGTGCTATTTGACCATAGTTGCCTCACGACACAAAATCAATATGAAAATAACTTGGTTTGACCGTTCTTTATCTATTCATATATGCTAGATAATTAGGTGAAATTATGTGTTTGATAAGATCCATGTGATATGATGGTTGTGAACATGTTATTTACTCTATTTCATAATGTTTGGACACTTAGTAGACTCTATACCCTGTTTGATTATGATTGGAATAAGTTTCGTGTGGTTTATGTTGGTTTTGTTTGCAAGAGAAAATCTATAGTTGTCAATGATCTGTTTTGATTTATATTTTAGACCCTATTAAGGTCAGAATTCATAATTTTTGCATTACACATAAATTGTAGAGAAATCTGTCTTCTTTCGAAATTCTCTGACCTTGATCGATTTTGTTTTCATATGAGTGAGATATGGCTATTTTACTACAGAGGTGTATTCTATTTCCAGATTTCGTTCTTGATGATTTTAATGATTAAACAATTTTAATACTAGTCTTAAATATATTATTTTGATCTGAAACTTTGCATGGTATATCTATATCTATCTAGGGATTACCCAAAATTTTGGTGGATTTTATCGATGAGTTTTATATGCCGTTTCATGCTTGTTTATGAAAGCTATATTTGCTGTATTTTGCTCGCTGTTCTATAAAGATTTGTATTTTCATCCTAATTTCTTTTCCTGTATGAAAATATTTATGAAATATGAAAGTTATCTTATTTTGTTTATTTTCATCACCCTTTGGCGGATTTGGATTTTGTTTCATGGTTTGCGAGATATTACAGTTTTCGTACAGCAGTGTTAGGAATTCCAGATTTGCCAAACTATCGTTTCTTTATATTTTCTGATTTTTGTTGGCTAAACTAATCTTACAGGAAAATTATGAAACTTTATATTCTGATACTAAAAATATAGGGAATTACCCCAGATTTTTTTTGGATTTATTTGAAGTGTTTTAATGCAGTTTTTCTGACTTTGAATACGATTTACTGATTTCTAGCTGAACGTGTTTTTTGTATTCAAATCAGTTTTGAGTTATGATTTTGTGAATTACTATATGGCTTATATATAACCGATGGATTCGTGTAGAAGTCTATTTTCCAGATTCTTTGACGAATTCATATTTGGGTTTCTGTAGTAACAAGAATCACAATTTTAGTACTGTACTGTCATGCTGTCCTGAATATGATTATACACTGTTTTGCTCGTTTATGTGACCGTATATCATCTATGCATGTTTATTTATTTCCCTGAACCTAATACTGATTGTACCATGTCAGTTTGACACTATTTCATGCACTATCATGTCTATTGATAACCATAATAAAAGTGATCTAGCCGGAGATTCTTAAGGGAATATCTAGTAGTGGAAAATATGGAAACGTGTACTTGGAAGGAAACTAGTGTTCCATACTGTTACTGTTACTTTTACTGCTACTATTAATGTTACTTTTACTGCTACTGCTACTGCTACTGTTACTAATACCTGAGTACACTGCCTCATTATGGTCCACTATGAAATCTAAAAGCGAAACTGGTTGTTGTAGCAACCATGTGTTATAATATGGGGCGCATGAAGTGCTACCTAGCTAGTAATACACATAAGACTGATACTGTTAGACTGATACTGTTAGACTGATACTGTTATACTGTTATACTGTTATACTGATATACTGAGCTTACTGTTACTGAACACTGTTAGTTGCCATATGACACTATACTGGACACATTCATTTGTACTGTTAGTATACCATACTAGTTGACTTTGTTTTACTGACTCATACTAGTTATTACTGTTGATGCATTATTCCATGCTATTTATTTACCTTTCCCATGTACTTGTATCATACATTATAAGTGGCTCGTAACTTGCATTGACGGGTACTTGTTTTCTCTTTCCTTCTCCTGCAATTATTAATTGCATATCAGGATGGTCAGCTGCCCGACGGCATTGGCGAAATGAGATATTAGTGCTGGATTTCTTGCTGATTAGTATTGCTATTATTGTTGCTTTGAATAATGTATTTTGAGTACTTGGATGATTACTTTGTATTTTGGGCGATGTGACCGAGGATTTTGTTTTGTCCAGATTCTGATTTATTTGAGATTGATACATTTTGTTTCAAGTAAATTCTGTTGGTTTATTAATTCAATTTTGCATGTGTGTGGTTGACTTTTTGCTTCCGACTCTGATTATGTTGTAAGATGTTGTAAAGATTCCTGAACAGGTTATGGATGATGCAAATCATTTGCTGGGTTGAGTCACGTTTCCGTATTCCTTATTATTTTTGGGAAGTGGGGCGTGACATTACTGATACTTTATTTAATCTTTGTAAAATCATAAATTTGCAAAAAAAATCTGGAGACGATTAAATACAATTTGTATAACATATAGGAGTTTATAAAACAAATCAAAACCGCATCAAGATCATCAAAGAGTAATTTTTCATAAAAGCTCTTCAAAACAGTAAATGTGGATATATAAAGTGTATAGGTGTGGTTAAGCATCAGTAAAACATCAAGATTCATCAAATAGGATTAATATAATGTTTCAAATCAATCTCAACACTAAAAAAAATCAAATCTCAATCGAAAATTTCATAAAACCCAAAAGTTCAACTTTCGGCCATACCCATCAAACCCGAAATCAACCCCTCTTCAAAACATTAAATCTTGATCCTTTTCGATCTGAAAACCCTTCTACAACTTGTTATACAGATAGCCCACTGATTACAATAGTTTACCCATGAATATAAGCAATTATATCAATCATTCATTAAGTTCTTACTCCTCAAAATCATCCAACAGATCATATACAATCTATACATTGTAAAGATTAGGTTTTGTTCACTTTTGCAATAAACATCATACATTCTCATAGTACATGTTCAAATCTGTAACAATATGAAAGAAAACAACCTACTCATGGTTTCTATTAGGTTCTTTAACAATCCCACGTCATCTATATGTAGTTTCAATCATCAATAGCATAGTTTCATGAAAGATTCAATCTTTATTCATACATTTCTTAATAAACTCATTATATCATCACACAATCATCCATCATCTTTCTAATAGCCAATTCATCACATATAACATGCATAGCACAATACAAAAACAAACATATGTCACTCACCTCATTGATGAAATCAACCGAATTAATAAAGAATAAGAAAAAGTTCTTTTCGCAAAAATCCAAGATCCTTGCTTCTAAACTCCAAGAAAACCAGTAGTAAAATAATATTTTATTTTTGCCGAGGAGGGGGACGGCTGTACTGGCTCTTTAATAGGCCGAAATATGGAGTTTTTAGGGTTTTACAAGTTTATGGAAACATCCTTTAAGAATTTATTCCTTTAAATATATAGACCTTTCTTTACTAAAAGTAGTTAAGTAAGTTAAGTAAATTAAAATAAAACCAATTCCCTTTAATACTGAGTTATCTAGCCATCAACCATAGCCTAAAAATTAAAAAAAATCGAATTTGTACTCCAAGTGGTAATTTTGCACAAAAGTCCATCTCTTTGTAATATTTGCAAATATGTCAAACAAATATCAAAAAAATCCAGAAAATTCATAAATAATGCCTACTAATAACTATTATGTTTTCCAAATAAAATTTACAATTTTTAGTTTCCAAGAAAAATATTTGCACATGGTCCAACTTAAATTTTATATTTGCAAAAATACCATATATGCTTAAATCCTTACAAAATAAACTCTAAATATATTATAAATAAATTTTATCTTTAATAATGACCATGGCTAGCCCAAAAAAGCAGCAAAATCAGATTTTCATTATTTGTTTGAGTTTTAATCGGCATTTTACATAAAAGCCCCTCTCTCTCGAAGTATTTATAAAAATAGTTTCTTTAATCAGAAAAATTTCAAAATTTAGGATATACACAATTATAAATAGGAGAATTTATTCAGAAATTCAAAATTGGAGATTTGCAACCAAAAATATTTGCACGTGTTTTGCACGTGTAAAAATGACAAATTCATAAAATAGCCCAATTAAATCAAATAAATCTGAAAACTAAAATCTCATAAATAAATGATAAAAATCAATCATTAACCATAATATTTAAGAATTCAAAATTTCCTAACTTTGCACGTGTGTTGCACATGCAAAATTGCAATTTCAAAAAAATAGTCAAAATTGCCAACTTTACCAATTTGCTATTATTTAATAATGTAAAATAAATCATTTTATTTTGCGGGGTGTTACATCACTCCCTCCTTAGAATAGTTCTGTCATCAGAACTACTCTAAGTAAAAGAAAACAAAATACAAAACTTACAAGACAGCTTCAAAATTTTACTTTATCATTATTTTTATAGTTGGATTTAATGACTAAGAAAAACAAAAATAACATCTAATTATAGCTCGAAGAGTAAAAGGTGGGAACTAACATGTCAAAAGTATAAGAAATCCAATTGAATACACAATTAATCCCTAAACGTAAGAAAATAGCAAGACTATTCTTATAGAATAAGAAGTCAAAAGTGAAGAGATAAAATCCAAATATAAAAAGGTTGATAACCATACAAACAACGAAGGAACACAAACATAAAGATTATATAAAAAATAGTTTTGGGAAAATAACCAATCAAGATACATAGAAATACGAAGAAATTTAGCTAAGTAAAGGAAATATTAATAACAATGAATGTACAAGACATAGAATAATGAGTATATTAGTGAATATTGACATTATAAACAATACTCTAAAAGCACATTAAAGGGTAATGAGCAAAATAGACCAAGACATATATACAAGAAAACTTAAAAGAAGTTCATTGAATATTACAAAGTAAACGTCAAATCATTAATTAGGTCATGAAAACAAAAGTAAGTGAGAAATCTAAAATGCTACAGAATTGGGAAACGATTGCAATAAATAGTAGTTACAAAAGAACGAAACCTTAGACCATAGTTGATGTACTCAATCTTTACGTAAATGTAAAAATTTCGTAAACACAAAAATAGAGTAAAATCAACTATACTAGCTCAAATTACATGGAAACATGAAGTGTAATTGTATAAACAAAATATTCATAAAGAAAAGATTTCTTTACCACTAGTATCATTATATAAGTAAAAAGTTTTGAAATATCAATTAGAAAATAGGTTGAAAATCTTTTTTTTTCTGGGTTCGCCTCATTGATGTCTAGCTGCAGACATGCCTCCTTAACATTAAGTTGCAGATTTGCCTTCACGACATCAGCGTGTAGGTTGCCGCCTGGATATTCGGTTGCATATTTTGTCTCCCAGACATTCAGTTGCAATTTCCTTCATTCTAGTAGCATATTTGCCATCTCGACATTAGGTTGCCCCGTAATGTTGAAATGGAAAATGTAACCTTCCATATGTACAGGGATATTGGACATTTAATTTAAGTATGATGTTATGTTTTGAAATTCGTGATATAGAAATAGTAGCAAAAGTAAGAAATGGAGTTGAAAGTCACACGATAGAATATTAAAATAGATGTATAGATTATAAATACCAAACACAATAATACAAAATAGTAGTGATGAAAACGATTTATAAAAGTAAGGAGAAAAACGGAATGAAATACATGCATAAGCACAAATGCAAATGTGGATGAGAAAATAAATATGCAGTGTAGTAAATTCACACAATAAATATATATCATAAAATGTACAGTAATGTATGAATTAAACAAGTGTAAAATGATATGCATAGTAAGTATGTTGAAATATATGGTATAAATATAGTAATTAGTAGGAAATACATGTATAATCGAGAATGTGATGATAATTAAAATTAAGTAAAATATAAGTAGTGAGTGCATATTGTACATTCGAGAAGTATAAAGCAACAAAATTAATAAGTAGTTATAAATGGTGAAAAGTAAATTTAACAAAAGTAGTAAACAGTAAGTAATAATAAAGGTATTGAATATAAGGTGCAAAAACATAATTAATAATAAAAAATTTAATGTGGAGAGATATATCATATTTATATGAGTAAAATATTATAATCAAGTTTAAATGCTCCAAAATAAATAAGACAACACAAAATAATGGTAAATGTAGTATCGAAAATTCCAAGTATATATATAAAAATGAAAGTAAATATGCAAAACCAAATTTTTATAATATAGTAAAAACAATAATGAATGAAAATAGGAGTAACAATAATAACTTAACACGTAATACTTCAAAACTTAATGTAATATGTAAAAGTAATAGCAAAATATACGAGTAACGTAAAAGCACATGAAAGTAAGAAGGATAAAAACGTCAAGAAAGAAATGAGTAAGAGTTGCAAAATAAAAATGGGCTTGTGAAATGCTAAAGAACGCACTGTTGAATTACAGAAAAAGTTGCAAAATAATAATTTGGACAAAAGAATAAAAAGCAAGAACCAATAGTAAAGTCATAGTAACAATTTTAGAAGAAAAGCAAGATGATTAGTGAAAGCTCAATGATTGTACTAATGAATAGAAATAATATAAACTCGGTTAGAGATATAGAAACTAAAAATAAAATCAATCGCTGACAATAAAAGAAACCGAATAAAAGTAGAAATAAGTTAATTTACACAAAAGTTATCTAGTAAGCAAACAAATGTAAAACAGTAAAAGTGATAGGATACAAGAGTGAGATCTACAAAACTAAGGAACATTTTAAAAAAAATACGAGAGAAAAAAATAATTAAAAGAATATAGCAAAAGATAATTAAATTTAATAGTTGAAAAAAAATACTGGCGAAATCATAGAATCCAAAAATTATACATAGTGGGTAAAATAGGAAAAGATATAGTGATCATTAGTACGTAAGATAGAAAAGATACAAGTTGAAGGGGTAATACCTTTGATAATAAAATATCAAAGCGAACAAAAGAGGTCAAAAAAAGCTAGTGAGAAAAGTATATGTTTTATGCAAAAATAACCAAAACACTTGCGATAAAGAAATTTTATTCGAGTCTAGGCATACAAACAGTGTAAATCTCACTACAGGTCTTCTTGATCAAACAAACATGTCACATACATCAGATGTCCAATAAGGTACTCACACTTCTAATGTCCACCAAGGTTTCCATACATTTAATGTCCACTTGTGTACTTACACATCTAATGTCCACCTAGGTTCTCACACATCAAATGTCCATTTATGTTTATTCCCTGTACCATATTTAAAATTACTAATTGAAGCATGCTCGGATACTAACTTCTAGCGCCGTGAATTTTCAATAAATAAAATTTGAAATACGTGGCACAATTTTCAAAATCAACTTCAATGTAATCATAAACATAGAAACCAAATACAGGGAAATTTAAAACTTATTATTATATTAATTGTTTACAAAGCACAGCGGAAAATTAAACACCTTGAATTACAATTTCTTTCTTTTACAACACAATCTTTTAAAATTTGCATAAGCCATATTATCATTCTACTCCATGCGTCCAATCCCAAGCTAACGGTATCTTCCTGTAAAACATGAGGCTAGAGATAACCTTAACCCCCAAAACTACAAGAGTCAGCTATAACGGTGTGAGTGACAACAAAAGAAATACAATATAAATAAAACATAAGGAAATGAAATCATATTCAACACATACCAACGGTAGTAACGAATGGAATATGAAATAACAATAAATAAAACATAAAATATCAAGTGAAACTAGACTAAGTGTCAAGTGTAGGAAAACAGAAAACATACATGCATAAAACCAAGTCAAGAAAACACAAATACAATATGATGACTCTGTAATGCATACTTGTCGGATTCTCTGCATTTCATACTACATAGGTCTGGTGCAAGCCCTTATCGTTCCCCACTTTATAGGATTAAATCCCTCGTTATGAAATTTAGACAAGCTGTGAGTATCTAGCCCATGCCTCGATAATTCCGGAGGTCAATCTGTATCCACAGATAATTTCGGAGACTATTTCACTCACACTTGGGAATCTTCGAGAATACCCCACACAGCACGCTAGGGCGCCTCATCACACAAATACCCCATGAGCGTCTCCTCGACCCCGATAATTCCGAAGATCAATCCCACACTGCTGGTAATTCTAGCGACTATTTCACTCACACCTCGATAATTTCGGGGATTATCTCACACCGCAGATCATATTGAGGTCCATAACCCATGTTTGCACTCATTTCATCATATCACCATCTAGTGCATGTTCTTATCTTATTAAGTTAATTAACTAATTACGAATCTCCTAGAGTTGGTGTACTCTAAAGGACTTAACTCAACAAATCAACAACAAAGCCACAACTGGCCGAACCACAAAATCTCAAATTCCGGTATCTACGGTTCCACACACCCTCTAGAGACTCACAACTCAACCATCAACACAAAATTTCTCACTAAAGCTATTAATTCCATTATCAATACTCTCATATAATGAAAACTTCTTTAAAATCAACAAATCCAAATTCATTTAAAATACTCACAAATTCCAGAATTGAGAAAAAGTAATAAATCTATTAAATAACTGAAAATCATATTTTGAAGTCATAGAATATCACAAAAGATCAATTTCTTCGAAAACCATCTATATTTGATTTAATAAAGTCATAAAACACAATTTAAAATCTATTACAGTCAAAATGTAACTCTCTGTAAAATACTGTAATCTGTAGTAAAAACATAATCTAAAACAGTATATCAATATATAATCCATAATATCGAAGAACAATCGTTTAAGAAAAACGAGGAAAACTCAACAAAACCATTCAACCAAGATACTGATAGTCGACTGTTAAAAACAGTACAAAAGTGGCTGGTCGACCGAAATGCAAAAATCCCAAAACCCACTAATTGACAGTAGACTATCAATTCATGTGTAAAATCTTGACAGCCGACCGACATATTCAAAAATCAACAGCTTTAATATCCGTGCACATTTTTACTGATACTTTATTTAATCATTGTAAAATCATAAATTTGCAAAAAAAAAATCTTTAGATGATTAAATACAACTTGTATAACATATAGAAGTATGTAAAATAAATCAAAACCACATCAAGATCATCAAAGAGTGTTTTTTCATTAAACCTCTTCAAAACAGTAAATGTAGATATATAAAGTGTATAGGTGTGTTTAAGCATCAGTAAAACATAAAGATTCATCAAATGGGAGTATTATAATGTTTCAAACCAATCCCAGTACTAAAACAAATCAAATCTCAATCGAAAACTTCATAAAACCCAAAAGTTCAACTTTCAGGCCATACCCATCAGACCTTTTAATAAACTCTTTATATCATCATACAATCATCCATCATGCATTCTAATAGCCAATTCATCGCATACAACATGCATAGAACAATACAAAAACAAACATATGTCGCTCACCTCATTAAAGAAATCAACCGAATTAATAAAGAATTAGAAAAGTCCTTTTTTGCAAAAATTCAAAATTCTTGCTTCGAAACTCCAAGAAACCAAAAGTAAAATAATATTTTGTTTTTTCCAAGGAGGGTGGTGGCTGTAATGGTTCTTTAATAGGTCGAAATCTGGAGTTTTTAGGGGTTTACAAGTTTATGTAAATATCCTCCAACAATTTCTTCCTTTACATATATAGAACTTTCTTTAATAAAGTAGTTAAATAAGTTAACAAAATTAAAATAAAACCAAATCCCTTTACAACTGAGTTATACAGCCATCAAGCATAGCTTAGAAATTAAAAAAAAATTGGATTTGTAATTCAAGTGGTAATTTTGCACAAAAGTCTCTCTCTTTGTAATATTTGAAAATATGCCAAATAAATATTAGAAAAATCCAGAAAATTCATGAATAATGCCTACTAATAAATATTAGGTTTTCCAAATAAAATTTCTGACTTATAGTTTCCAAGAAAAATATTTGCAAAAGGAACAACTTAAATTTCATATTTGCAAAAATACCATATATTTTTAAATATTTACAAAATAAACTCTCAATATATTTTAAATAAATTTTATCTTTAATAATGACCATGGCCAGCCAAAAGCAGAAAAAACGGAATTTCATTGTTTGTTTGAGATCCAATCGGCTTTTTACATAAAATCCCCTCTCCCTCGAAGTTCCAAAATTTAAGATATACTCAATTATAAATAGGAGAATTTATTCAGAAATTTAAAATTGGAGATTTGTACCCAAAAATATTTGCACGTGTACAATTGACAAATTTGTAAAATAGCCCAATTAATTTAAATAAATTTTGAAAATTAAAAGATCATAAATAAATGAAGAAAATCAATCATTAACCATAAAATTTTAAGAAATCAAAATTTCCTAACTTTACACGCGTGTTGCACGTGCAAAATTGCAATTTGAAGAAAATAGTCAAAATAGTCAACTTTACCAATTTAGTATTATTTAAAAATGCAAAATAAATTATTTTATTTTGTGGGGTGTTACACAATCCGACCTGGGTCAGATTCGTATGTGGGCCTCTGAACTTTAGTCAGCCCATTTATTCTAATTAAACGTCCAACCGACATGAGGTGTCCCAGTCTTACTTGGATTCCCTATTAAATTCATCTTATGAATTTAAATCCCAATTTCGTTCCATTCCAAGTGTGTGAACCTATAGGTTCTCGTTACGTTGATGGTAATACTAAAATCATATTCTAGTATTTCAAACAGTGAGCGGTATCTAGCAATACATCACTGCTACTCAAGCAACGGGAATGTCAGTGATTAGACATAACCTATCCACGACCTGGTTCCTTTGTCCAGATATCTTAATTGACCACAAGGCATAAAGTGTGTCACCCTTGTATAGTTCAATCTTTGGTTTCTTGATGTCCGAGTATACTTACTAAAAAAATGAGATCAATATCTCATATTGACTCATTTAAGCACGACCATGCATTTTGCAGTTTCACGCAATCAAGGGGCCCGTAGATATCGCTCCTGTTATGTAAGAGTAATTAGAAGTTGGCGGCTGGGCTTTAGAAAGGTAATTAGGTTTAAATGGAGATTAAGGTTAGGGTAAATTAACAGGGTATATATAGGATTAGGATTAGGGTAACAGGCTATTGGGTTTTGGATTCAGGGGTAATGGGTTTTAAAACCAATAAGAGATAGTAACAGGGTTTAATAATAAATAAGTCAATTAATATAATATAGTATCGATTAAACTTTATGCTTATTCATTACAAAATGTACAATAATAACAACAATAACAAAATCAACAGTTTATGTAGAATATGTTGAAATCTGAAATTCGATTTTGGATTTCACAAAATAATTCAAATAATCAACTGGTAATAATAACAAATAATAGTAATAATAGTAATAATAATAATATATATACATATCAAAATGCAAATTCGAGTTTAACAAATTTATTCAAATAATCCAAACAGTATATAATATAAATAGTCGATCAATTAAAAATGTAATTGTTGCAAAAGAATTTAAAAACGAGAAGAAAGTTATAAAAATGTTAAATACAGAAAATACACAAAAAAATACATATATACGGAAACAGGGGTTACAGTTTCCTTGGGATATCCTAAAAAGAAGCACTTATCAGATTTGGGACCAAGTTTATCAGGGACTTGGTGCCTTACATAGGCCTCACAACCACAAATCTTCATGAAGGACACACTAGGATGCCTCGCAGTCCATATCTCATATGGTGTCTCTTGAACCGTTTTAGATGGAACACGGTTAAGTCTGAAAGCAGTTGTTAATAGAGAATGTCCCCGAAGGAGCTAGGAAAATCTGCATGACTCATCATGGATCGAACCATGTCTAACAAGGTCCAGTTTCTCCTCTTAGAGACACCATTCCATTACCGTGTTTCAGGAGGAGTGAGTTAAGATATTATCCCACACTCTTTTAGATGGTCATCAAAATTTTGGCTTAAGTACTCACCTCCTCGATCTGATCGAAGGACTTTAATACATTACTAAGTTTATTTTGTACCTCGTTCTTGAATTGTTTGAACTTTTCAAATGATTCTGATTTTTGTTTCATGAGATACACAAACCTACATCTACTGAAATCATCAGTAAATGTAATGAAGTACTGAAAACCTCCTCTAGCCTTGTTGAAAGGTCCACAGACATCACTATGTATGAGACCTAAAAGATCACCTTTTCCAGTGAATAGAGCCTTTGTCATCTTGCCCAACAAACAAGGTTTGCATACCTCATATGATTCAAAATCAAATGAGTCTAAGAATCCATTTTTATGGAGTTTGGATATGTGGTTCTCATTTATGTGGCCCAAACGACAATGCCAGAGATATGTTGGGTTCATATCATTTGACTTGAACCTCTCAGTATTTATATTATAGACGAGCATTTCGAGGCCGAGAATATAAAGTCCATTACTCAATTATGCACTACCAGAACAAATATCATTCAAATAAATAAAATAACTTTTGTCCTTAATTATAAATGAAAAACCCTTCTTGCTCAAACAAGAAATAGAAATAATATTCCTACTAATAGCAGGCACAAAATAACAGTTCTCTAACTCAATAATAAGCCCATTGGGCAATGATAAATGACAAGTTCCTACAGCCAAAGCAGCAACTTTTGCACCATTTCCAACTCGTAGGTTAACTTCGCCCTTAGCCACTAGTCTACTCCTTTTGAGATCCTGCACATTTACACAAATGTGAGACGCACCTCTAGTATCTAATACCCGAGATGAAGAAGTAGATAAATTGACTTCCATAACAAAAATACCCGTAGTGGAAGTCTCACTTCCTTTCTTCCTCTTAAGCTCTTTCAGGTACTTATGGCAGTTCCTCTTCCAATTTTCGGTTTCACCACAGTGGAAGCATGTGCCCTCCTTGGCCACCCCACCTTTAGGTTTCAAGGCAGATGTACTGGGCTTGGAATTTCCCTTGCCCTTCCCCTTGCCCTTGAGTTTCTTAATCTGCTTTTTGCCCTTGCCCTTAGCTTTGGCTTGTTGAACCATCAAAATGGTCTTTCCCTTAGTAATGTTCTGCTCAGCAGTTCTCAACATGCTTAGCAGTTCTGGCAGAGGTTTGTTAATCTCATTCATATTGTAGTTCATGATGAATTGACTATAACTTTCCGGCAATGATTGCAGAACCATGTCAGTGGCCAACTCTTGACCCAGAGGGAAACCAAGTCTTTCAAGGTTCTCTATGTACCCAATCAACTTGAGCACATGAGTTCCAACAGGGCTTCCTTCTGCCAGTTTGCACTGAAATAATACCTTTGAGACTTCAAAAATCTCGTGCCTAGCCTGCTCTTGGTAGAGCTTCTTGAGGTGTACGATCATATCGTAAGCATCCATGTTCTCATGTTGCATCTGAAGCTTAGAGTTCATGGTGGCTAGCATGAGACATCCCACGTCCAAGGCATCATCTTGATGTTTTGTATGAGCATCCTTTTCGGTGCGAGGGGCACTTGCAGTGGGTGGTTCAGGAACAGGTTGCTCTAGAACATACAGCTTTTTCTCATGCCTAAGCACTATCCTTAGGTTCCCGTACCAGTTTAGGAAATTTTTCCAAGACAATTTTTCCTTCTCAAGGACGGATCGCAATGATAGGTTATTTGATGTGTTGGATGCCATGGTAATCTATCAATAGAAATATGCAAAATAAATATTATTCCACAGAAATATCCAAAGTAAGAAATATTTAACCATCAACAGAAATATGCAGAGTATGTATCATGACATTGAAATATTTAATAAGGTCTTTTATTAAATATACCTCCTACTATTTTATTCAAATCAACGACCCACCTCATTGACTCGGACAATCTCATCGTAAGATTTTCTACTAGACCAAGATCCATATTTCACCTTGTTGCACCCCGCTTTTTAAAAATACGGAATATGAGCATATGACATTGGCCGAGCAAATGACTAATGTCATCCATAAGCTGTTTATCCGATCAACTCAACAATATAATCAATACAGAATAATTGCGCAAGCAATAATAATAATCTCATATACAATAATACTTGAAATGAAGCAATATAAAATATCCAAATACAATAAACCAACGTCTGGAAACAATAATAAAATCTGGGTCATAAGCCCAATACAATAATAATGAGTCTTAATACAATAAGTTCAAGAAAACGATAAGCAATTAGAAATCATTAAGTCTTCAGAATCCTTGCTCTCCAATCACAGAAGGCAATTTTCCATGATCACTTGTGAACACTTCATCTAAAAGGAGGAGAAAAGTTGTCTTTAGAGCAAGTCATGGACGGCAAGTAGAGAAAGCAGGGAACAATTGAATAACGATATAACAATGAATTCAATGGATCAATAGGAATAAATAACATGGGACAATATCACTAATAATCGATGCAGTGGGTATAAACAATGATTCAATAATCGATAATAATATTCAATGATCAATATCAATAACACTTAGCCAATGTTCGATATCAACAGGAACAATGATGAACAATATGCAGGGTCAATGCCGTGTCAATTCTTAAGTCTATTAATCATTTTAATCATAACTAATGTAGCACTTCATGTGTCCCATTTATTTACCACATTGATGCTACAAACAAACAAGTTGCGTTTAGACTTAGTGGTGGATTTTATAGTGCATGTACTCATGAACGATGTAAACGATTCTCTTTCGTATTCAGTTATTCAGTCATTCAGTTATTCAGTATCAATATCCATTGAATAATATGCAGTTATCCAATTTTTCAGTCATTAAGTCATTCAGTCATTTAGTAATTGTAGGGAAACCACGATCTCCCTTCCGAGTACAATCTCATATATTTTCCACTACTGGGTCACCCTTAAACTCCGGCTTGTTAACAATTTTATCAATGCAACAATACAATATGCAATTAAGATACATGAGATGAATGATAGTAATAATAGGGGAAACAACAGGATGATAAATTTGGATAGGACAATTAGAATGGTAACAATAGTACTTTAGGATCATGCAATGCAACATACATACTTTAATTCATGCAATACTACGATATAGAAATAGTTAATTTAAGAAAAACTGTAAAATTTAATTCTGGACAGCAAGAGTGTACTGCACTAAAAATGAATTTTCCGCCGCTACAGAAATTAAAAACTGAATCCGTCAGAAGTTCTAAAAACTAGACTTCCACATGGTTCCAACTCATATTTAAAGTTCCAAATCTGACAACAGTAGCTAGGTCAAACACACCATTCTTTACAGATTTCATGTTCAGGCGGAAATTCGACACCATGTTATTATATTTTTAGAATAAGCAAAAACTTGAAATAAAATTCATTAAAAATATTTTTTAGACTCTTAAACATGTTAAATAACAATCTGGAAGTTATCAGAGTAAAATTTTATCATTTGATCGACCTTTTAACAGTTTAAACATGAAAGATACAAAAATTTGAAAATCGGGAGATAAAATTACAGCTGTAGTAAAACGAGCATAACTTTTGCTACATAACTCGGAAGTCTGAAATTAAAGATGTTCTGAAAACTAGAAAGACAAGACTATGATTCATATTTAGAATGTTATTCATTTTAAAATCATTTAAGGGGTCGAAAATAACAAACAAAATATAGCCAGCAAGTAACATACCGGGTTTTGGGTATTTTTCATGAAATAATTTAATTAAACATGATGTGTATCAATTCAATAGTAAATATATCTTATAATTAGCATTATGGGTGTGATAGCATGATAAATTCAATTAAAACACACACATACACTATTTTAACAAAAACGAAACATCTATCGATCAATCAAACATACAACCCAACAATTCTTTCTACAATCAATTCATTGTGTCATGACTATATGTGTAACCGTAGTATCAATTTTACATGAATGCATGAAAGATTCAATTTTTGGATTCAAAAGTGGCACGAAGTCAAGAATATTGGGTTTAGCTCGTGTCAACCCTCAATAGACCCAACGAAAGATAATCAATATAACAATACGATAAACGATCAAGATCTACTTGCGGAGTTTCAATAAAAATTCTTGAATTTGATACAATTAGCATTTCAAGAGGGGTGAAAATGAATACCAAGAATAACGGGATAAGAATCCCGAAGCAATGAACCCACGAACACACAAGTTAACACGTGTAAACTACGTGCTCCAAGAGAACCAAATTAATAACAACAGGAATCAATGGCAGTAACAGAAAAAAGGGCTCGTGTAGCGCCCCGAATTTCTAATATAATAACCTAGAAAATACGTGGCACAATCCCAGCATCAACTTCAATGTAACAGTAAACACAACCAACACCACTAAAATTTTCAACTTTCATTACAACAATCTCTTACATAGCACAGCGGAATTTCAAACATCTCAATCATAGTTTTCTTTTATTTACAACACGGTCTTTTACATAATTTACACAAACTCTAATAAATCAATTTATCTCAAACTTTCTCAAGCATCCAACCTTCAAAGTCTAAGCAACAACCTGCAACACATCAGGCTAGAGATGATCCCAAACACCCAAAACTAAAGGGGTCAGCCATAAATGGTGTGAGTGACATAAAAGCAAACAAACAACATAAATAAACATTAAGCAAGGATTCTTAAACAACATGTAATAAACAAAAATACATAAATTATGAAGTAGCAAGAAATGTAAACAACAAGTGATACTAAACCAAGTGTCAAGTGTAGAAAATAGGAAATCACATGCATAAAACCAAGTCAAGAAAACACAATTTCTATATGCGGACTCTCTAATGCGTACTTGTCGAAGTCTATGCATCTCACTCTACATAGGTTCGGTTCAAGCCCTTAACGTCTTCACTTCATAGGGTTCAATCCCCCGCTATGCAACTAATCCTATCACGATGACTACTACGAGATAAAGATAAACTGTGAGAATTAGCCCATGCCTGATAATTCCGGAGATAGATCCCACATCTCAGGTAATTTACCTGGATAATTCCGGAGATCAACCCACATCTAGACATTGACACAACATCACATGAATACCCCATGTGCGTCGCCTCGACTTTGATAATTCCGGAGATCAATCCCACACCGCAAGCAAATCACTTGGATAATTCCGGAGATATATCTCACATCGCAGGTAATTTACCTGGATAATTCCGGAGATAAATCCCACATCTCAAGTAAGTTACTTGGATAATTCCGGAGATTAAATCCCACACCGAAAGCCATACTGAGGTACTTGACTCATGTTTCCGTTCATCATATCACCACTAGTGCCTGTCCTTATTATTTTTGGGTTACTTAATTACTCAACGAATCTCCTAGAGTTGGTGTACCCTACCGGACTTAACTCAAAACTGAACAACTGAAATGCCTCAACAGGCCTCAACCAAAATAACTCAACGCCGGTATACTAGGGTCACACATATCCTCTAGAGACTCAAACTCAAATGTCTAAACCAACTTTCCACCATAAATAGCTCAACTGAATATCTTAAAATCATATGCTTAACAGAAAACAAAGTATAGACTAAAGTATTCGAAGACTAACCATTCGAAAGAACATTCAAGTTTACGAAAACTCATCAATACCAGTCGACTTATTAATGTAGTAAGTCGACTGTCCAGAGGGAATAATATCCATGATTTTGAGAAAATAAGTTTAAGTAATATAAGTTGACTTATAAAAGTCATAAGTTGACTTACCAGAGAATATAAGATGACTTATAAAAACATAAGTCGACTTACGAACAATATAAGATGACTTATAAAAACATAAGTCGACTTACCAACAATATAAGATGACTTATAAAAACATAAGTCGACTTACCAACAATATAAGATGACTTATAAAAACATAAGTCGGCTTACCAATAATATAAGATGACTTATAAAAACATAAGTCGACTTACCAACAATATAAGATGACTTATAAAAACATAAGTCGGCTTACCAACAATATAAGATGACTTATAAAAACATAAGTCGACTTACCAACAATATAAGATGACTTATAAAAACATAAGTCGACTTACCAACAATATAAGATGACTTATAAAAACACAAGTCGACTTAAAGGAGACATAAGTCGACTTATAAAAACATAAGTCGACTTACCAGAGAGAAATTCCAGAAATCTTTAAGAAAATATTTTAAGTGTTATAAGTCGACTTGCATGGGCATAAGTCGACTTAAAATACAATATAAGTCGACTTAAAAGGTCATAAGTCGACTTACCAGAGAAAAGTCTAAGATAACTTTGAAAAATAAATTCTAAGTGTAGCAGTCGACTGAAAAGGGTCTAAGTCGACTGTCCAGAACGGATTTTTAAGAAAAACCAAAGATACAGCGGCTGGGTCGTGCCAGTCGACTGAAAAGTCTACTAGTCGACTGTCGGCCTACAGTTTGTATAGTTTAGGTCTGTATACAATAATCAAAACTGAAGTTTTTCTAAAGATTCATTGTTTACTAAAATAATTTGTATTCAGGTAAGATATGACAATCTCAAATAATCCTTATTATGGATACATTACTCAATCATCCAATATCTCAAAACTCAATTCTCATGTTCTAAATTCCTAATTCTTCCATTAGGGTTTCTCAATACTGAATCTCTTCACAACTCATAGTCAAGATCTGATTCGTAAACACAAGATCCAGATGCTCACCATCTGATCAGAACCATACTCGAAGTTTATTATGCTTTCTATCAATACACTTTTATGAACCAAGATCTATTCAACATTCTTAGATTTCATATACATGATACAAACAACAACCATTGCATCGTTTCCATGCAAACTACTAATTTAACATACATGCCAAACAACGATATAACAATAGACCACATTAATCAAACCACAATACAAGATTCATATCATTCACAACATCAAAACAAAACAAAATATTGTCACTCACCTTGAATTGAGAAGATCCAACGAAAAGCTTTCCTTTTGCTAGATCCAAAAACTTCTTCTTGCTCCACCAAAACGAATCACCAAAAATTCTGTATATTCCAGTAATGACGGCTGGAAAAATCCTTTTAAACAATCTGGAAATAGGTTTAGGGTTTTACCCGCACTTTTGCAAAATAATTCCCTTCAAAAATACAACTTTACATACATAGGTCTAGTCTTGGAAACTCAATAAAATTTATTTAAATTTGGATTTAAAAGTAAAATAAAATTCTAAATCTCAACAAATACTGTTTAAAACGTCCAGAATATACATTTTTACATTTTAACCTTAAAAATGTCAAATTTGCAAAAAGGTCCTTCTTTTCTCAAAAATTGCAAATAGTTTCAATTAATTTCAGAAAAATCTGGAAAAATACTAAATAAATCCCAAATATTAAATGATGATTTTTCATGAATAAAAATTAACTTTCAAATTCCTCAAAAGGTATTTACACGTACTTTGCACGTGTACAAAAGATAAATCCTTTAGAAAATATTCATTAAATCCTCAAAATTCATTTAAATTCATTTTCAAATATTAAAAATAATATTTGAAAATACAGGGTTCTACATCACTCCCTCCTTAGAAGAGTTCTGTCCTCAGAACTACTACTAATGAGTCCAAACCACATACTCACAAAAGAAACAATATCTCGTAAATAGAACATAGTCCAAACAATTGCATACGACAACACAATCAAAATAGAAGGAATACAAATTACATCAATCAATGGTACAAACATTCAAAAGAATAACAATCACATAAAAGAAATACACTCATACAAAAAGCTCAGGGAAATCCTTCTGCATGCGATCCTCTGGCTCCCAAGTAGCCTCCTCGAACTGCTGATTCCTCCACAACACCTTGACCATAGGTATCACCTTGTTCCTAAGAACTTTCTCTCTACTGTCAACGATCTCAACAGGCTGTTCCTTATAACTCAAGTTCACCTGTGATCTTCAGGAATCTCTACCAACTGATGATTCTGATCTGGCACATACTTCCTCAACAATGACACATGGAAAACATCATGCACCTGTGCCAACTCCTCTGGAAGCTTCAATCTATATGCTGTCTTGCCAATCCGCTCCATGATCCTGTATGGCCCAATATACCTTGGCGCCAACTTGCCTCCCTTACCAAACCTGATCACTCCTTTGGTCAGAGAAACCTTGAGGAAAACTGCATCCCCAACCTCAAACTCCAAGTCTCTTCATCGAGTATCAGCATAACTCTTCTGCCGACTCTGAGCCTCAACCAATCTCTTGCGAATCAGCTCAATCTGCTCCGAAGCCTGCTGTACGATCTCAGGACCATACATTTGCCTCTCGCTAACCTCGTACCAACAAACAGGTGTCCTGCACCTCCGCCCGTACAAAGCCTCATACGTTGCCATCCCGATACTCGCATGGTAACTGTTGTTATAAGCAAACTCAACCAATGCCAAGTATCTCTCCCAACTACCACCGAAATCCATAACACAAGCCCTCAATATATCTTCCAGCACTCGATTCACCCTCTCCGTCTGACCATCAGTCTGTGGATGAAAAGCGGTACTGAAATCAGTTCTGGTGCCTAAAGCTGCTTGGAGGCTCTTCCAAAACCTTGAAGTGAACCTTGCATCTCTGTCGGAAACAATCGATACAGAAACTCCATGAAGTCTCACAATTTCCCCAATGTACAACTCAGCCAATTTCTCCATCGACCAAGTAATCTTCATGGCTAGAAAGTGAGCCGACTTAGTCAAACGGTCCACGATAACCCAAATCGAGTCATTGCCCTTCGAACTCCTCGGCAAACCCGTGATGAAATCCATACTGATATTCTCCCATTTCCACTCCGGAATGGGCAACGGCTGTAACAAACCTCCAGGTCTCTGATTTTCTGCTTTGATCTGCTGACAAGTCAGACACCTTGCCATGAAATCTGCCACATCCCTCTTCATACCAGACCACCAAAAGTGCTGTTTGATGTCCCTGTACATCTTCGTGCCTCCTGGATGAACTGACAACAAGGTACTGTGTGCTTCCTACAAGATACTCTCTCTCAAATCTGCATTATCTGGAACACACAACCTCTCACCCAACCAAAGAATTCCATCTTGGACACGAAACTCTGATAGCTTGCCCTCTGAAACCTGTTGCAACATCTTCTGAATCTCTGAGTCTGATCTCTGACCTTCCACAATCCTCTCTCTCAAGGACGGCTGCAGCCTCAACTGAGCCAAAGATGCCCTTAAACCTTGCAGCACCACCTCAATACCTGCTTGATCGATCTCTGCTGCCAACTCACTTCGAGTAGTGATCAAACTTGATAAACTACTCTTCCTGCTAAGTCCATCAGCCACCACATTCGCCTTGCCCGGATGATACTTGATCTCAGGACGAATGTCTTCCAATACCTCCAACCACCTTCTCTGCCGAAGATTTAGATCCTTCTGTTGATAAATGTACTTCAGGTTCTTGTGGTCAGTGTACATGTTAACCTTCTCACCATACACATAATGCCTCCACTGCTTCAAGGCATAAATGATAGCTGCTAGCTCCAAATCAAGCGTCGGATAATTCTTCTCATGCGGACGCAATTGCCTCGAACCATAAGTAATAACTCTGCCTTCTTGCATCAAGACACAACCCAAACCTCTGAGAGATGCATCACTGAAGATATCATAATCCTTCCCAGCTTGTGGCAAAGCTAAGATAGGTGCAGTAGTCAACCTTTCCTTTAACTCAAGGAAACTTTCCTCACACTTATCAGTCCATACAAATGCCACATTCTTCCGGGTCAAACCTGTCAAAGGAACTGCAATCTGAGAATAACCCTGGATAAATCTTCTGTAGTAACCAGCTAAACCCAAGAAACTTCTGACTTCCTTCACAGACGTTGGCCTGGGCCAATCCTCTACTGCTTCAACTTTCTGAGGATCAGTGGCTACTCCCTCCTTAGAAAGAATATGACCAAGGAAATCTACCTCAGTCTTCCAAAACTCACACTTCGACAACTTGGCATACAAGCTATGCTCCTGCAATTTCTGTAATACCGCTGTCAAGTGCGTAGAATGCTCCTCCTCCGACTTCGAATACACCAAAATATCTTCGATGAAAACCACCACGAAGGAGTCAATAAATGGCCTCAAAACCGGATTCATCATATCCATGAAAACTGCTGGCGCATTCGTCAACCCGAACGGCATCACCAAAAACTCATAGAGTCCATGACGAGTCCTGAAAGCTGTCTTACTCACATCTTCCTCCTTGACTCGAACCTGATGATACCCTGATCTCAAATCAATCTTCGAAAACACAGCTGCTCCTCGAAGCCTGTCGAACAAATCATCAATCTGCGGCAGTGGATACTTGTTCTGAATAGTCACCCTATTCAACTTCCGGTAGTCAATGCACATCCTCATTGTCCCGTCCTTCTTCTTGACTAACAGCACTAGCACTCCCCACGGAGAAGAACTCGGCCTTATAAGTCCTTTGCTTAACAGCTCCTCAATCTGCTTCTTCACTTCATCCTGCTCTACAGGTGCCATCTTGTACGGAGCCTTAGAAATCGACGCGCTCCCCGGCTGAACATAATGCAAAACTCCACATCTCTCTGTGGCGGTAATCCTGAAAAATCATCCAAGAACACCTTAGGAAAATCCCGGACAACCGGAATGCCCTTGACTTCATCTGAAATAACCATCTTGGATACCGTTGCACCCACCTTCAGAATCTTCTTCTTCCCTTGGAAAGTCACTACGTGTCCACCTGGTGCTTTCACCAACACCTCCTTCTGCTTACATTCAATTGTGGCATCATATATTGCCATCCAATCAATGCCCACGATGACATCCACACCTAAGACTTGCAGCTCGATCAAATCAATGCCGAACAACCTCCCACCAATCTCGATATCACAGCCCTCGTAATATCGATCCGCAATCAACTCTTCACCTGACGGCGTTGCCACCAACAAAACCCTGCCTGGAAACAACTTAGGTTCCACACCTAAGATCCTTGCAAAATTTGGTGATACAAAAGTATGCGATGAACCAGTATCAAATAAAACCCTTGCCTTTATTCCATTAATTAAAACAACTCCTGTTACAATAAGAATGATACTCAATCTTAAATTATTCTCAAATAAAGGTTTTACTTATTACATTGATTTAAAATAAAAATCAAAATTCTTGCATACCCTGTATTACATCTTCCGAGTTACCCGCGTCCTCCTCGGTTAATGCAAATACTCACCCTTGCCTCTTCTGAAATTTGCTTCCACCCGAACCATCCTTCCTCAATTGTGGACAACGGGGCTGAGAATGTCCTGCCTGCCACACTGGGAACAAATCTGCTTCGCCAACTTCGGACACGCTGACCTATAATGTCCTGCCTCCTTGCAGTAATAACAAGTCACTCCTTGAGTTGCAGGGGCCTTCTGCACCAGATCACTGAACTTGATCTGCTTCACGGGGAATCCCTTCCCACTCTGACCTGATGCTGGCCTCTTGTTCCGGTTCCATGTATCTTGCCTCTTCTGGAACTGGTCCATGTCCTCCTCAGTCATAGCTGCTCTCCTGACCAGCTTGTCGAACCTTCTGATGCCCAACGGGATCATCCTCGACCTCAAGTTTGGCCTCAAGCCCTGCTCAAACTTTTTGGCCTTCTTCGCCTCGTCAACGACCAACTCTGGTGCATACCTCGAAAGCTGAGCAAACTTGGTCTCATACTCCCGCACGGTCAAGCTGCCCTGCTGAAGTTTCAAGAACTCGGTCGCCTTCTTCTCCTGAACATCTAGGGGAAAGAAGCGATCCCTGAATTCCTCCAGAAAAGATTCCCAAGTCATCGGCTGATCTCCCAAAGTCCTCTTCAGCGATTCCCACCAGACACCAGCGTCCTTCTCTAGCTGCATCGTAGCCAACTTCACCTTGCTGGCTGCCGGAGTCTCCGATACCTCGAAGATTGTCTCCATCTTCCTAATCCAATTATCAGCTGCGGTTGGATCAGATTTTCCCTCAAAGACTAGCGGCCTCATCCTCTTAAAGGATTCGATCTGCTTGATAAGATCGGCGTTAACCAATCTCTGTCCAGCCCCATGATTTTGCTGCTGATTCTGCTGTTGATTATGAGTTTGCGCCAAATTAGATGCCATCAGCGCATTCAGCATCTGATACACCTTGGCGAATTCAGCCTCAAGGTCAATTCCCGTTCCTCGAGAACTACCAGATCCATCCTCATTGTTACCACCATTCCTGGGCCTGGGTGTAACCATTCTGAATACTGCAACACAAGGGAAAAGTTAGAGCATCACACACAATTCAAACTCACATCCATATCCTTTGGCAAAACTCAATTGTGTCCCAAAGGTAATACATCATATTTCAGTTCTATGTGATACTCACTCTTTAATGTCCACACCTAGGTACTCACACTCTAGTGTCCACACCTAGGTTATTTTTCTGTCATGTTTAGTATTACTATTAAAGCATGCGCTGAAACCAATCTCTGTAGCGCCCCGAATTTCTAATAATAACTTAGAAAATACGTGGCACAATCCCAGTATCAACTTCAATGTAACAGTAAACACAACCAACACCACTAAAATTTTCAACTTTCATTACAACAATCTCTTACATAGCACAGCGGAATTTAAAACATCTCAATCATAGTTTTCTTTTATTTACAACACGGTCTTTTACATAATTTACACAAACTCTAAGAAATCAATTTATCTCAAACTGTCTCAAGCATCCAACCTTCAAACTCTAAGCAACAACCTGCAACACATGAGGCTAGAGATGATCCCTAACCCCCAAAACTAAAGGGGTCAGCCATAAATGGTGTGAGTGACATAAAAGCAAACAAACAACAAAAATAAACATTAAGCAAGGATTCTTAAACAACATGTAATAAACCAAAATACATAAATTATGAAGTAGCAAGAAATGTAAACAACAAGTGATACTAAACCAAGTGTCAAGTGTAGAAAATAGGAAATCACATGCATAAAACCAAGTCAAGAAAACACAATTTCTATATGCGGACTCTCTAATGCGTACTTGTCGAAGTCTATGCATCCCACTCTACATAGGTTCGGTGCAAGCCCTTAACGTCTTCACTTCATAGGGTTCAATCCCCCGCTATGAAACTAATCCTATCACGATGACTACTACGAGATAAAGATAAACTGTGAGAATTAGCCCATGCCTGATAATTCCGGAGATAGATCCCACATCTCAGGTAATTTATCTGGATAATTCCGGAGATCATCCCACATCTAGACATTGACACATCATCACATGAATACCCCATGTGCGTCGCCTCGACTTTGATAATTCCGGAGATCAATCCCACACCGCAAGCAAATCACTTGGATAATTCGGGAGATATATCTCACATCGCAGGTAATTTACCTGGATAATTTTGGAGATAAATCCCACATCTCAAGTAAGTTACTTGGATAATTCCGGAGATTAAATCCCATACCGAAAGCCATACTGAGGTACTTGACTCATGTTCTCGTTCATCATATCAACACTAGTGCCTGTCCTTATTATTTTTGGGTTACTTAATTACTTACGAATCTCCTAGAGTTGGTGTACCCTACCGGACTTAACTCAAAACTGAACAACTGAAATGCCTCAACAGGCCTCAACCAAAATAACTCAACGCCGGTATACTAGGGTCACACATATCCTCTAGAGACTCAAACTCAAATGTCTAAACCAACTTTCCACCATAAATAGCTCAACTGAATATCTTAAAATCATATGCTTAACAGAAAACAAAGTATAGACTAAAGTATTCGAAGACTAACCATTCGAAAGAACATTCAAGTTTACGAAAACTCATCAATACCAGTTGACTTATTACTGTAGTAAGTCGACTGTCCAGAGGGAATAATATCCATGATTTTGAGAAAATAAGTTTAAGTAATATAAGTTGACTTATAAAAGTCATAAGTTGACTTACCAGAGAATATAAGATGACTTATAAAAACATAAGTCGACTTACCTACAATATAAGATGACTTATAAAAACATAAGTCGACTTACCAACAATATAAGATGACTTATAAAAACATAAGTCGACTTACCAACAATATAAGATGACTTATAAAAACATAAGTCGACTTACCAACAATATAAGATGACTTATAAAAACATAAGTCGACTTACCAACAATATAAGATGACTTATAAAAACACAAGTCGACTTAAAGGAGACATAAGTCAACTTATAAAAACATAAGTCGACTTACCAGAGAGAAATTCCAGAAATCTTTAAGAAAATATTCTAAGTGTTATAAGTCGACTTGCATGGTCATAAGTCGACTTAAAATACAATATAAGTCGACTTAAAAGGTCACAAGTCGACTTACCAGAGAAAAATCTAAGATAACTTTGAAAAATAAATTCTAAGTGTACCAGTCGACTGAAAAGGGTCTAAGTCGACTGTCCAGAATGGATTTTGAAGAAAAACTAAAGATACAGCGGCTGGGTCGTGCCAGTCGACTGAAAAGTCTACCAGTCGACTGTCGGCCTACAGTTTGCATAGTTTAGGTCTGTATACAATAATCAAAACTGAAGTTTTTCTAAAGATTCATTGTTTACTAAAATAATTTGTATTCAGGTAAGATATGACAATCTCAAATAATCCTCATTATGGATACATTACTCAATCATCCAATATCTCAAAACTCAATTCTCATGTTCTAAATTCCTAATTCTTCCATTAGGGTTTCTCAATACTGAATCTCTTCACAACTCATAGTCAAGATCTGATTCGTAAACACAAGATCCAGATGCTCACCATCCAATCATAACCATACTCGAAGTTTATTATGCTTTCTATCAATACACTTTTATGAACCAAGATCTATTCAACATTCTTAGATTTCACATACATGATACAAACAACAACCATTGCATCGTTTCCATGCAAACTACTAATTTAACATACATGCCAAACAACGATATAACAATCGACCACATTAATCAAACCACAATACAAGATTCATATCATTCACAACATCAAAACAAAACAAAACATTGTCACTCACCTAGAATTAAGAAGATCCAACGAAAAGCTTTCCTTTTGCTAGATCCAAAAACTTCTTCTTGCTCCATCAAAACGAATCACCAAAAATTCTGTATATTCCAGTAATGAAGGCTGGAAAAATCCTTTTAAACAATCCGGAAATAGGTTTAGGGTTTTACCCGCACTTTTGCAAAATAATTCCCTTCAAAAATACAACTTTACATACATAGGTCTAGTCTTGGAAACTCAATAAAATTCATTTAAATTTGGATTTAAAAGTAAAATAAAATTCTAAATCTCAACCAATAATGTTCAAAACGTCCAGAATATACATTTTTACATTTTAACCTTAAAAATGTCAAATTTGCAAAAAGGTCCTTCTTTTCTCAAAAATTGCAAATAGTTCTAATTAATTTCAGAAAAATCTGGAAAAATACTAAATAAATCCCAAATATTAAATGATGATTTTTCCTGAAGAAAACTTAACTTTCAAATTCCTCAAAAGGTATTTACACGTGTTTTGTACGTGTACAAAAGATAAATCCTTTAGAAAATATTCATTAAATCCTCAAAATTCATTTAAATTCATTTTCAAATATTATTAATAATATTTGAAAATACGGGGTTCTACAGCTCGGGACTGGCCGACGCTGGTGGTCAGCTTCGCAGGCGGTGGTGCGACGGCACGGGGGCATCGAAGTCGACTTGACCGCATCGAGGAGAGAGGAACAGAGATAGCAATAGTGGTGGATTGGGTCGCTACTGTCGATCGAAAACAGGGCAAGGTGTGGAGGAGGATCAGAGTTGGGGCTTTGGGTGCGGTAGCGCCGATGGGGGTGTTTCGACGGTAGGATTTAGCGCTCAGGAGGAGAGAGAAACAATAGTGGGCTCGGGAGTTTGGGCAGGAAACCAGATCGGGGAGAGAGAAACAGAGAGAGGAGAGAGACGGCTAGTATTAGGGTTTCAAATATAATTAGCCGATCAATAAGAAATAGAAGTAAGATTAAAATAAACCATTATTCGAAATGAATAAAATTTTCGATTAGAAAACATTTTAATAAAAGAGCCGAAAAGAATTTAGCACAAAATAATTTTAGAAAAAAATCAAATTATAGAAAATACACGAAAAATACTTATTGTCAGGAATGGGAATTACACACCTAGTTCTGAGTCTACTTTGGCTTATCACCCAAAATTTAGCTATTTAGGTAGAGAACATTTCCCAATTACATCATATGCAACTCTTGGTTAGTTGGGTGAATAACACTTACTCTAATCTATCTTATAGACTAAAACCCAACTTTATGCCTCTAAACCTTCAGTCCTATTGAAATAGTTTAGTTAAGTCAGACCCAATGGTTGTCAATTGAATATTACTTTTATCCCATCACGTCTCACTAGGATAAATAAAGGCACCCTGCTTTGACAGACGTACACTTAATCGATCCTAGCCTAGACGTGTGCCATGCATTGGAAGGCATCTTATTGCAACTTAATATTCAATTTGAGGGTTTTTTTTGTTATTTTATTAATTGATCTCACCATTCATCATCCATTACAACAATGCATCTCATACAAAATTAAAACCAAAAAATTTATGTGACATGGTTGTGGCCCTAACACACTGATTCTCACAAGCCAATGAGAGTATCAAAAACTGAACAAAGAGATTATACCGTCTTCTCCAAGTAGCTTCCCAATCATGTCCTTGTATGATTGTCAATTCTTTGCATCCTCAGTGATGTTACATTTACATATAAAGAAAGAATGTACAATTGGAGTGTAGAAAGAAAGGATTACATCGAGAATGTAGAGAGAAAGGCACGACAGGCAGGCTGTATTCAAAATACCAAAATGCATCACAGAATATAAACCATTCATCACAGAACAAAACCAAGCATCACAGAATTAAGGCCACAACCATGGACCATGCATCACAGAACATAATAATCAAAGAATTTGTTGTTACGATTTTAATTAGTTTATTTAAAAAGGATTGGTTTTGGGGGAATCATTATTGCCCTACGCAGAGCTATCACAGGCACCCCTGAGCAAAAAATTGCCTCATCATCCCTTAGCACCGCCAGAGCATGAACTTTTCATATTTTAAGAAACCTTAATGCCACTGCAGACGACATAGGTACATGAACTATTCATGCTTTAAGAAACCCTAACGTCACTGTAAACCAAATCTTTCTAGGGTTTTTAATGGTTCTAAACCAATGGAAACCCTATTGTGGTATCTGTGTTAACAACCAACACATAAACGAATCCTTATATTGCAACTATTGCAAAGAAAAATTATATCTCATATGAATCTTTCTACCAAAACTGCGAACATACCACAAATAGTCACATATCTTTCATAACCGAATTATGGTTTCGCAAGTGGGTCTGATACCACTGTTAGGTTTCAATGGCAAACACAGATTGAATACACAGCGGAAAAATTACAAAAATAATTGAAACCTAGCTATGGATCCATGCGAAAACCATAAATCGTGTTTAGGAATTATACCTTATGGATGGATCTACTGTCTCCAAGATATGTCGATCACAACACTGCAATATTGCGGTGTGTCTAAGGAATCCACACGAAGGGATCAAAACCAAGTTTTCCTTACAACGCGGTGCTAGCTGTGGGATGGAGCTATTCCTCACAATCTCTCTCTCACAATTTCTGTGATGGTGTAACACCCCGAATTCCACATAAGTCTAAATTCAATGTTCCACAGGACCTTTACACTTCACTTCGTACAATTTTACAAGGATTTTAAAACTTTTTATGCAACAATGTTTTACATCAATGTAGCGGAAATATAAATTACAACATGATACATAAAAACAATAACAATTTGAACATTTCTTTAAGCAACATTCTTTCTTTAGTCTTTTCATTCAATTTGTCTTGCATGAAAACTTTGGACACGTCAGTTGCATACAACAGATGCTAGGATATAATACATCAAATTATCTTAATTGGCAAACACAAACTTGTTCACAAAGAAAACTAAGAAGCACTATCTTATTGATGTCGTGTGTGAATGTGCACTTAACCTTAAATGCAGTTACTTATTATTTCATGACACTAATGCACACTTGTTCAAACTTATGCATCCCATTCTACATACATCCGAGGGCAAGCCCTTAATCGTTTTTCATCTTGTAGGGTTGGATCCCTCGTTATGAGTTAAACTACTACAGTAACTACGGTAAATATCCTAGATATTTTATGAGTTACGAGGCCATGTCCAGACAGCCTAGAGGGGAATACCACGTCATGACATGATACATCACGCAGACAACCTCTGGACAATTCGCCTCCGTCATGGAACGATGGCACTATGTAGTCACCAAACACCCCACAAGCGTCGCCATGGTCCCGATAATTCTGGAGATGTATCCACGTCATGACATGATGCACCATGCAGATAGCCTGTGAACACTCTCACACCGTAGATTCGAGGCCCTCATACTTGTGTTTTTCTCTTACTTTCATCACATCTTCACTATGTGCCTAATCCTTAGATAATTTAATCATGAATAAAAATTAACATCCTAGAGTTAGCGTTACCTCTACATCGGTCTTAAACATCAAGTGTTAACCACGACCCAAACTTGGTCTTTTATTATCATATTTCTCTTTCAAAATTTCAATCATGCCGATGTAAGGACCTTGCTAAAACTCTAGTTTTAATCTCTTTTCATCTACATCAAATGAGTGTTCATACTCACAAATTTCCACATTTCATCATGATCTTTGTACTTTTACTTTCCATGCACATTTGCATAATTTAAACAACAATTTCATATTTAACTACTGAAATTTTCCATATCAAAAGTCCTATTTTTAATCTCTACACAAAAGTTCTTTATATTCAAAAATATTCATTTTCTTTAATTAATCAAATCATAATCTAAGAATAATTTATCAAGTTCTTCTTCCCAAAATTACTCTAATTCTCATTATAAAATGTCACATATTGTAGAAATAATTTTCATGGAGTCTAGGGAAATTTAGAATAATTCTAGTATTTTTTTCTCAATTTTTATACACTTAAAATACTAAAGAAATATCGAAATATGTAAAAAAATTTAAAACCACAAACAAAAGGCTAGGGTCGGTTTCGAACCCATACCAAACACCCCCGCTGCTACAGTATCAGACCCAAAGCGCACCCAATGACCAGAAAGGCAAGAGTGACTAACCGATATAAGAGAACTCAAATTGTATTTAAAATAGGGTTTCGGGATTTAATTTAAAATCGGAATTTCAGTCAAACAGAGCCTCTTGCGAGACTCGAACCCAAGACCAACACCCCGCCTGCTACAGTAACAGACCCAAAGCGCAGCCGAAGACCAGTAGGTCTTGAGTGACTAACCGATATAAGATCTAGTTAAATATTTTTTGTATCAACTGCACTGTATCTAGTTCTTTCTTTAATAAACTCGATTTTCCAATCAATTTGTACTTTATAAAAATCTAAATCTTTTTCCAGAATGTAGTTCTTTGAAAAACAGTATATTATATTTTCTTAGATTTTCAAAATTCTCATTTTTAACCACATAGTAGACTATTTCTCTTATTTCTTTTGAAAAGTGGAATATTAATACATTTTTCGACATTGAAAAATTCCTTTTCTAGATGAATCTTTTTATTTACTTGTTCCCCATTTATTCACAATATGTTTACACAAATTTTCTTTCTTTAACAAAGTCAAGCCTTTAAGTTACTTTTTACCTTTTACAAACTAACTCATTTTTTTAAGATTCAAAGAGAACATAATTGACAATTTAGTGAATATAATATTACTCATACAATACAATTAAAATCAACTCTTATTGCAACTAATCAATTTATTTCACAATCCGTGGATATTATTTTGAATTCTACAATTCATTCATAAGCACAATTTCATATAATCATGATTCATCAAATCATATGTATTTTAACATGCAAATATATTACTTATGCATCATAACAAATCTTAATTAACAAATTTCAATTCATTCTGCTAACATTCTCATATAGCCAAACAAGAGTTTTCCCTTTTCCTTACAAGTCTTTTCAAGCAAGTATATGGTAACTTTTCTATTAGTTTCTAACATGTTTTTTTTAGGAAAAGGTGGAGTCTGGCCACCCTGTTTCATTAATCAGAGATTAATAAACAAAACTCAGGGTACTGAGCATACAACAAAATCCTAAAAAGAAAACAGAAAAACATACTCCACCCCAAACATGGGGGGTGGGACAAAGTACAGACAGAGCATAAAGTAGCCAAAAGTAATACATCATTCCCCCCCAACAAGCCCTGGGATGGTGGGTATCAATGTCCATCAGAGCTCGTGTCTCAGTCAATCTTCGGGCCAATCTCGATCTCCTCGTCATCAAACTCCTGTACCTGGAAGACTGTGGCGATCCTGCCCCCGGGACCTGCTGCTACCACATTAGCCCAAAATGAAATTAGATGCATAATATGGTTCAGATTGCCAGAAATAGTATTGCAAGTTCTACGAAAGTAAAGATTATTTCTGTCTAGCCAGAGCACCCAGGTCATTGCGGCAATCACGATATACCACGCATCTCTCATAGCACCTCTCTCAGTCGCGAATTTAGTTCCTACCCACAGGTTTTCGTATGAATTAGGGTATTGTGATGTACCTAGCGCACTGAGAACCTCTACGATAACCGCTTTGCTCCTAGGACAATGAAGGAACATATGGTCTCTAGTTTTCAGGTTGGCTTGGCAGAACCCACAATGAGAATCCAAATTTGGTTGACACTTAGCTAGGTTTTCTCTAGTTAGGATCGCATCGTTCAGTACCAACCATAGGAAAACTTTGATTTTAAGATGCACTTTCGTTTTCTAGGCAACGACCGACCATTTTGGTGAGCATCCCCTATAATGAATGCGGTTGTACATTGATCGAACCGTGAACTTGCCATTTTTCTCCAGATCCCAGGTTTTCTTGTCGGGCCCCTGAGTACAGCCTATTACAGCATTGGTGATGTAGGTCTGAAGTTCCGTCAGTCTGCATTGGGAGTCTATGTCAAGCGGATGTTTGAATGCTGGATTCCATGTGCCTCTTTTCCATGCTGCTGCCACCGTGCAGTGTGGTTGAGTCGCTTGCTCGTATAAGTATGGGAACATGGACCTGAGTGTGTGGTCAGCACACCACTTATCCCACCAAAATCCAGTAAGTCTGTCGTTACCTATGGTTGATTTAACACAGCTGTTGAATGGATCGTAAGCCTTGGCAATCCCTTTCCAGAAGCAAGATACTCTAGGGCCAATCCTGAAGCCTAGATTCCTAGTTCCATTCCCTTGAATGTATCCCTGCACAAACTGCTGCCACCCTTCTCCATTAGGGTGGAAAACATTCCACCACCATTTGCCCAGTAGCGCCAGGTTCATGTCTCGAAGATCAATTATACCCAGACCTCCATAATTCTTTTTCATACATGCCTTCTCCTATCTAATGAGATGATATCCTCCTCGGTCTGGGTCTACCCCTTTCCAAAGGAAACGCTTCCTGGTTTGGTCAATTCTTTGTATCACCCATCGTGGCATCTCGAAGAAAGAGAGGTAGTAGGTAGGAAGGTTTGAGAGGACTGCATTGATGAGCGTGACTCTCCCTCCCATGGAGAGTGCTTTCCCTTTCCATCCTGCTAGTCATTTCTCAACCCTATCTATGATGGGTAGCCAATCCGCTTTTTTGAGACTTTCAGGTCTTAGCGGCAATCCCAGGTACTGAATGGGGAACCTCTCGATGGAGCAATTGAGGATTGTGGCATGATCCAACGTCTCTTCTGGGATCAGAGCAATGGGAATCAGGGCACTTTTGTGGAAATTAACTCTGATTCCTGACCAGGCTTCGAAGCAATATAGAATTCCTTTGAAGACGGTAGTTTTCCCTAAGTTTTCATTGCCGAATAGGGGAGTGTCGTCTGTATATTGTAGTATAGAGAAACCCTGATGTTGTAGCCCTTTAGCCACTGGTACAATCCAGCCTGCTCTACTGCACCTGGTCATCATGGATCTAAGCACGTCTGCCATGATGGTGAAGAGGAGGGGTGATAGCGGATCTCCTTGTCTGAGCCCCCGTTTGCAGGAGAATGGGTGACCTACAGTCCCATTGACCAAAATAGCCATCTTGCTAGTGGTAAGACATGTATGGATCCATCTGATCCATCTATCCCCGAACCCCCGTCCAGCAAGCGCTTCTAGTAAGCAATCCCATTCTACAGAATCATAGGCTTTCTCAAAATCCAGCTTCAGGAGGTAGCTCTTTACGTTGGAAGCGTGGCACTGATGGATAGTCTCTTCAGTTATAGTGATGCTGTCCTGAATGCATCTTTGCCTAATGAAGCCCGTCTAGCCCTGACTAATAAGACCGTACATTACCTTTCCCAGTCTGTTCGTGAGAGTCTTAGTAATAATCTTAACCGAACAGTTTAGGAGGCTTATGGGATGGAAGTCACCGACACGTCGTGATTCTTCTTGTTTGGGGATGAGCACCACCTCTGCATAATTGAGTCTCCCCAATATGAGTTTATGCTCATAGAGGTCTTCGAACAGCTTCAGCAAGTCACCTTTTATTTCCTCCCAGAATATCTGGTAGAACATGATCAGGAGACCATCTGGACCTGGGGCTTTATCTTTACCCAGTTGTTCGACTGCCTTCCAGACCTCCTTTTCGGTAAAGGGTGCTTCGATGGATTGCAAACCAGGATCTGGAGTGACTGCTCGGTCTTGCCAGAAGTCATGTTGGAGAGGGATTCTGAAATCTGCTTTGTGCCCAAAGAGGTGCTTGTAATGGGATTGGAAGGCTTGCTTAATGGCATGCTCGCCTTTTATTAATCCAGACTCCGAGTTGATAGAGTGGATGAGGTTAGTTCTACGTCAGGTACTGGCAACTCGGTGAAAAAATGTTGTATTCGTGTTTCCCTTTTTGAGCCACGTAATTCTCGAACGTTGTTGCCATCTGATTTCCTCCAACCTGTAGAGCTGGTCAATTTCCTGTCTGAGTTGGAGCAATCAATTCCGTTCTTCCTGAAGAGGGCCCCTAGCCTCTTCCATCTTTTCAAGTTCCTCAATTCCTTCAAGAAGGGACTCCTTTGCTCTCCATATTAGTGCAAATCTGATCCGGTTCCACTTCTTCAGCTTGCCCCTGAGCCTATTAATTTTTTCACACCATATAGCGGTTGTCTCAGTGCCCTTGGTTGGGCGAGACCAGCTCACATTGACCATATGGTGAAAACCTTATATTTCTAACCAAGTTTTCTCAAACCGAAATCTTGATGGCCTTCTGGGTTGGTCCTCCCCCGAAGATAAGAAAATAGGCACGTGATCCGAGGTAGGTTTAGGGAGTGATTTGGCTAAAGCTAGAGGGAATTTGGTCTCCCAATCTGTGGAGACCAAGATCCTATCTAACTTAGCTAAAATGGGCGTTGCCTGCATGTTTGACCAGGTGAATTGTCTATCCTAGACAGGGATGTCAACCAGTTCTAGGTCTGTGATGACCTCATTAAAAGCTTCCCTTTCTAGGTCACTGGCACCTCTGCCTTTGTGCTCTGAAGCAAATCTTGTAATGTTAAAGTCTTTCCCCACCACCCACGGGTGTGGCTAGTGTGCCTGGATAGCTCGGAGTTCCGCCAAGAAGTCCGTTCTAGCGGGGGACGTGTGTGGCCCATACACCACCGTAACCACTTGGACCCATCGGTCGGACTTTCACTATAGCAATACCGACAAAGAGAATTGCCCATGTAGTACGTCCACACAGCCAAAGATGCTGGGGTTGAAACCTATAGCGATACCCCTAGATGCCCCATCTGAAGGTAACATCCTCCATTCGGTGATTCGGCTACCCCCCACTCTCCTAAGTCTAGACAAATGAGACAGTTTGGTCTTCTGGAGACCCACAATGTTAGCTTTAGATCTGGCTACAACTTCCTTAACCATTTCTCGTTTACCCCGCTCGCCAAGACCTCTAACATTCCAGAATAGGGCTTCCATTAAATACTATTAGGGGGGTACGTTACTCGTATTTACGTTCGAGTCCAAAATCAGACTAACCCTATCAGTCTTCCACCCTCTAATTTGATTTAGGAATCGAGCGTTTCTATCAATATCGTTAACCGCAAGACCACAGGTTTCGGCTAGATAAAAAAATTCAGTATCGATCATGAAATTAAAAACTAAAGCTAGGAAAGAGCCTGTACCTCCGACGCTTGTTTTAGCTGCTTTAGCGGCTGCCGCAATAGCCAAATAGTCATCTAAGGACTCCTCTATAGCCCTCTTGTGAACCCTGAGACATGTATCACTTTGAGACACGCTTGTGCCGGTTGCTTGTGTTGGTGGGAAAGTGCATGGTACCAGATCTGGTGATTGGATTGGGAGCTCTTCCGCCTCTTCTTCTGAGACAAAGAACTCTTCCTCTGAGTAGACACAGTCATCCTCAAGATTAAGCCTATCCTCTCGGTCATCTTCATAGAGAGGTGGGTCTGGGACGCACTTGTTTGCGCCCACTAAATTGTTTGGACTCAAGACACCACCCTCTACTCCTTGGTTGGCCCCTCTTTGGGCCCATATAAATACCCCGCACCGCCGTCTACTTCTTCTTCCAAAAATCCCTCGCTCATTGGTTTACAATAGTTAAAGTTGTGCTTCCGATGCATCTCACCCACCGTTCTGAGGTCTTCGCCATCTGTCACGCACTGAGCGCCACCTGTCACGCTCTGAACGCTGCGCATGAGTAACGAAGCGTTGGGGGCGTTAAACGAGGCGTTGAAAACAACTTTCGATGCATGCGTCTCTTTACCAGTGATCTCCTTACCCCTTTTGTCTTCATTTGTGATTTCTTTACCCCTTTCAAACTTCCTCTTTCCCTGAGCATGGAGCCCTCTTTTGGCTTCGTTCTCTTCTGGGGCCTCCTGTCTACCTACGAGCCTCTGCTTGCTCGTCTTCTTCCCCAAAAAAGCCTCTACCTTTTCCAGATCTCTGCCCACCGTATACCCCTTTTGCTTTTTTGGAGACCCAGGTTGCTTTGATACCCACTCCTTGGTCAAAAGCGACGCTTCTTTCGTTGTCTTCCCCTCAGCGTTACTGCCCTCTACCAACTCCTGCTCCAAAGCAAGTGCCTTTATCCCTTTTTAGGGGGTACCCTGCATGAGGTTTTTCCCTTTTCTAGGGTCTGTAGGCTCTGGATCCCCTCTCTGTGCTGCTTTTCGCCTCTCCTCACCAACTTGTAGAGCTTGAATTCCATTTTGAGCTATCTGCTGCCCCCCTTTTTCCTGGCTTACCGCTGACTCTGTGAAACTAACCAAATCTGGAGATAGGTCATCTTGGCCATTGGATCCCTTTGTCAAGCTTCGTACTCGACCACCGGCGTCCTGCCCAGATGCATGCCGCTCTGATCCCTCTGCCGCAGGCTCCCGGTTAGCTTCCATCCCTCTCGCCGCCTTGATCAACTCTCTATGGGCTCGCTCCACTTCATGGGTCCCATCTATGATGAGATCCTAGGTTGGTGAAGCAACTTGTTTGTAGGTCCGGCCATCTTTGAGGGAGGATGGAGGTGTGGGGGACATGATGGGGGTGAGTTCCGTCTCTGTATCTACGCCTTGTTGAGTACGAAGCGGATGAGATAGAACTCCTCGTAAGAGAAGACTTTTGCAAATCTTGGCTTTAAGGAAATGTCCCTGCTCCTAATCAGTATCCTCGCCGATACGATCTCCGAGCGGCGGACATTCTTCTCGTCGACGTCTTCGACTGAGCCGAAGTCGGAGACAATCTCTTGCAAAGCCTCCTTTTTCCAAAAATGTAAGGGTACATTATGAATCCATATCCAATATCTCTCTCCCTGAGGTCGCTCTGCACCAAAGCTCGGTGACCAAGCTTTGAACTCCATCTTGAAGTGCCCAAAGTCCACCGTTTCCATACTGGTGACCTCAGTTATCTTCTGTGGCGAGGGGAATGATATGAGGAACTGGAGGTGACACATTTTCTTTACAACCTAATCTCGGTATGCCTTCATTGGCCACCTTGCGTTTAAGGCTTGGAGAAGGTGGACCTCCGACGGCCTTCCTGATTTCACCGTGCCACTGCACACCACTAGCTCAGCCATTTTTCCTCATTCTTTATTGTATCGAGGCTATTCGCAAGTTTGATCATCGCTGGGTTGTCAGGCGACCTACCCCTACGCACATGCCGCTCGTCGTCATTGTTGGAAGTGATGACATTTGTGCAGTTCTATGACATGTGGCCCCACATCATACACCTCAGGCACCGCACTTCTTTGGTGCACTCCGTTCGGTAGTGTCCCAACTCTCTACAGTTGAAGCACGACACCGGTTTGCGCTTTCCTTTTCTGTGGTTTTTCCTGTTATCCAGTTGGGTTGGGGTTGGGGAGTTGGTTTTTCTTTTTCCTTTAACTTCTTGCCAATTCTCCGATGTTACCTCAATCGAAGCGAGCTCCTCCCTCTCTTTAGGTTCATCGTTTGGACCCCTCTGTTGGGCCCATACAACGATGGAGTTTAGAGGAGCGTGGACCTCCTCCTTTGATGGTGATTGGTGGAGGTTGTGTGAAAATGAGGGTGCAAGAGGGTGATACTGGTTGTGACTGTTGGGTTTCTTTGGGGGTGTGGTAGCAGTTGGAGAGAGGTGGTGGTTCGAAGGGTATGTTGGCTGTGGTGGGGTGACTGAACGGTGGTGTTGTCTTGCTTGTTGAATTTGTTCTCTGTGATGATGGGGATGATGGTGAGTTGCACTATGGTGTTGTCTTGCCTGTTGAACTTGCTCCCTGTCATTGTGTTGTTGTCTTGCTTGTTGAAGTTGTTCTCTGTGGTGAGAGTTGTGAGTTGCCTTACGGTAGCCCCTTTCACTTGCATTGCTTGCCCTATAATTGTACCTGTGGTGCACATCTGTGCTGTAACTCCGGTTATAAAGCTGCCTCTGAGTATGACGCTGGACCACGGGGGGGTTCTTTTACGCCGGTAATGGCTTGTAGGAGGACCCCCTTCTGTGGGCCCGTCCTCTCGGCTCCAGCACCTCCAACTGGCGATGATGGTCCATGCCTCTCCCCTCTCGCCGATGAAGTGCATCTCGATGTGTCAGCAGAGGGGAGAGTGCTCTTCTGAGCCCAGAGGGTATACCCTCAGTTTGGTTAGGTTGCAAATTATGGCTTTGGTTTGGGACAGGGAGTTGGGATGTAGGTGTCGGAGGTTCTGAAGGTTGAGGAGGTGGCGGTGGTGCATCGAAGGTTGGGGGGGGGGCAATGCAGGGATGGTAGGAGTGTGGCGGACCCTCTCGTTGGGTCCGCACCCACTCAGTTCCAACTCCGACTACATGTGGAATGGAGCCTTTGGTCCGAATAGCAGGTTGGTGGTGCTGGGGAGAGTTGAGATGTTGCCTCTTTGTTTTGAAATGTACTACTTAGATTGTTTGTTTCTAACATGTTCATAAATTAGAATCCTAGCATGGTATTTATATTAGAAGTTAGAGAAATCACCCACCTTTTGAAGAAACAAATGAAAAACTCCTAAAGAACTCCTTGAAAGCACGATCGTCTCCGTAGTTGCGAGCCTTCTCCTCTAAGCTGGTGCACACCGAGCCTCTCCTCCTTGCTATAGTACCCTGGGTTCCTTCTCTTCCTTGATGGTCAGCCTCCAATATGCAAGAGCACACACACACAAACACTCAATCTTTTTCTCACACAACACTTTCTTTTCTCTTACACAAATTCTATCTTTCTCTTTGAAAATTCTAAGTGTGAAGAGAAATGAATGACCAAGGGAGTTATTTATACACAATTCAAAACCAAATGGAGGGTTGAGAAGAGTTTGGATGAAGGGCTAGGATACATTTGGGAGTTAGAAGAACTACCCTTTATCAAGTAACTACTCCTCCACTCCTCCACTCTCCCCATCTCTCCAAGCTTGTGGCCGGCCACCCCTTCTCATTTAATTGCACGTGCCTCTTCATGCATACTACAAATTAGTTTGTTCATTTAATTGTTAATTTAATTGTTACTTAATCAAGTCTACACTACAAGTTGTATTAATTATTAATAAAGTGGGCTAAAGATCCATGGGCTCTTTAATCAATTAATTTATTTATTTAAGTGGGCTAGAATTAGACTATTAGGCCTAAAGATTAATAATAAATAACAATAGGCTTTAATTTTAAAAGAGAAGAAAATATTTATTCATGATATTAAAATAATTTTTAAAGCCAAAAACATACATCAATTTTTCATGTGCGAAACACGTGAAAATAAATGAAAAAGTTTTATATTCTAAATTTTAGGATGTTACAGATGGCTAGGGTTTTCTCGTGTAACTCTTTTCCACAAATATGTATCATATATATAGTTGCAGAAAATTAACCCTAAAAGAGTAATGGGTTTGTTGGGCTCACAATCCGACCTGGGTCAGATTCGTAGGTGGACCTTTGAAATTTAGTCAGCCCATTTAATCTAATTAAATGTCCAACCGATATGAGGTGTCCAAGTCTTACTTGGATTCCGAAATAAATTCATCTTATGAATTTAAACCCCAATTTTGATATGTTCTAAGTGAGTGACCCTGTAGGCTCTCATTACGTTAAGAGTAATACTACAATCATATTCGAGTATTACAAACAGTGAGTGGTATCTAGCAATACATCACTGCTACTCAAGTAATGGGAATGTCAGTGATTAGACATAACCTATCCGTGACCAATGTTACCATGTAGTCTAGTCCCTTTGTCCAGATATCTTAATTGACCACAAGGCATAGAGTGTGTCACCCTTGTATAGTTCAATCTTTGGTTTCTTGATGTCTGAGTAGACTTACTAGAACAAATGAGCTCAACATCTCATATTGACTCATTTGAGCATGACCATACATTTCGCAGTCTCACTCAATCAAGGGGCGCATAGATATCGCTCCTGTTATGTAAGAGGGACAAATCCTATCTAAGTCACTCACATCTCTCCGCATGATTTGTAGTATATCCAATAGTCGACTTTATAATCACCTTATTACAGGCAACATTTGACGATATTAAAATATATAACTTCTCATGTAGGGAACCGTAGTGACTTCAAGTGAAAGGATTACATACACCATGGTCACTCTGAGAACCGCTTATGACACTCACGTAACGATCTATGCAATATTCTCATGGTGGGTCAGTCCAGTACAGTATTATTCTAATATGTACCCATGTGAAGACTTGATATCTCATATCCATGACCAATGAGAAATGGTCATCAGTCTACGCATATACTAGTCTCTATGTATTATTGTTGTCCTAATTCACAATAATACTTGGCTATGGACATTTAAGAATAGTGTTCTGATTACAATCAATAGGATCTCACAATCAAGTCATGCACTTGATATCCCATGGTATTGAACCTACTATTCTAAGGACTTTATTATGCTTAATCACAATAAACAACACAACAAATGAAATGCCTCATATATGAAATAAATGTCATAATACAATCTAAACTAGTAATGTCAATACACAACTGGACTCTACGGCATACACCAAGTAATATCCCGGTCGGATATTATATTTGTATTATTATTATTTTTTAAAAAATAAAATATTTCTAATGAAAATTACTTAGTTTTAATAAATAATCATTATTGGTATATATATACTAGTAAGAATATATATGTATTGTACCGATTTTATGCACTTGTACAAAATCATGAAATATGTGTTTTTGAGAAAATAACTGTAATATCCCAGTCTGATATTAAACATTATTATTTTATTTTTATTTTCTGAATTGAAATATTTTTGGGGGATATTACTCAGTTTAATTAATAAACATTATCTGTATATATATAATAGTCTCAATATATCTGTATTGTACCGATTTCATACTAAAATCTTCCGAGCTGATAATAAAATTCTTTTTATTATTATATTATTTTTATTTTCAAAACTGAATTGTTATTTATGGAGATTACTTGGTTTAACTAATGAAAATTATATACTAGCACGTATGTATACGTATTGTATCAATTTCGTGCTGTAATCTCCCGAACTGATATATATATATTATTTTAATATTATTTTATTTTATTCTCGGAATAAAATTATTATTTGTGCGGATTTTTAATTTAATTATTAAAACATAATTTGTATATATAGATGTATGTACGTATACGTATTGTTTCGATTTCGTATATTTGTACAAATCATGTAGTATGTGTTTTGGACAAAAATATTTTTATTGTTGTCATGATTGATCAAAGATGAAGGGCTAGGATTTAATTGAGAGGGATAAACATAGGTTATATGATTAATGGAAATACAATTAGTATTAATAGGTGCCATTCCTTCATGGCTAAGCTAACTCATACACTCACACACACTCACCCCTCACCCCCCTCACCCATTTGACCGGCCAATACTCCAAGGGCCAAGAGTGTCAAGCTCTAAAGCTCATACACCCACCCTCTCTTACTCTCACTCTCTCATTTTTCTATAAATACCCCTACCCGTCACCCTTGTTTCATTTGCTACAGAAAAAAAAAAAAAAGAAAAAGCAAAAGAAAGAGAGAAGTTTTAACAAGAGAGATTTCTCATTTGTTGGTTCAAGTAGGAGCTAGGAGGAAGGAGAAGGAAGCTAGGCTAGTTCTTCCTACTATAAAATCAAGGTGGGGTTTCTCTTCTTCGTGTTTTTATTTGTTGTCGTTTTGTTGTTTATTGGTATGTTATGTTTTCAGAACAACCTTGACTAAGATCTTGTGCATATGAATGGTTGTGGATAAAGAAAATGATCACATAAAAGGTTTGGATGGTATAGAACTCAAATAAAACAACATAAAGATTGAATCTTTTGTGAACATTTGTTGTTAATTGTTATTATGTTTATTGTTGTTCTCATTTCTTTTACAACTTGGACTAAGAATCATGTGCATAAGAATATGGGCGGATCAAATGAACACATACAGAAATTGAATGGTGGAATTCAACAAATTGTTGTTATTTGTTGTTATTGTTGTTATTTTTACTAATAAAACTAACAACTTGGACTATTTCATGTGCATATAAAAACTTGGTGGATTGAGAATGTTGACATTCTAAGTTTGAGATTGTAGAACTCGTTTTTGTTGCTAGTATGTTAAAAAACCCAATTTGTAATTAGTATGTTAATAGAACTCATTTTGGAGTTAGTATGTTAAAAGAACCCATTTTAATTCTAGTATGTTAAAAGAACTTGTTTTTGTTGCTAGTATGTTAAAGAACCCATTTTGGGGTTAGTATGTAAAAAGAACCCATTTTAAATTTAGTATGTTAAAAGAACTCATTTTTGTTGCTAGTATGTTAAAGAACCCATTTTGGGGTTAGTATGTTAAAAGAACCCATTTTAATTTTAGTAACTTAATTAGAACCCTAAAAGAGTAAGTTTTAGTTGTATGTGTAACTTCTAGTTCATAAAAAAGTGGACTTTCGTAATATGTAGAACTTCTAATGCATGAAAGATAAAGTCTTTAGTAGTTGTTGTATGTTTACTTTTATACTTGTTAAAAAATAATCAAGTTCTTTTGGTAATTCTAGTTCATGAGAAATCAAGTGTAGTAGCATGCTTGTTGCTTCTAGGTTGTTAGAAGACTTCCATGTTCTTCTAGGTGAAAAAAATTAGTAAACTTGAATTCCATAAAGAACTTGAGAAAGTTGTCAACTAGAGAGTTGTAGTAGATGTTCTTAGTATTCTAAAAAGCCCATATCTGTTAGATTCCGATAAGTGTAGCATCTATTATGATTTTTACAAAATTACAGCAGGAACTTTCTTTTGCTTAGTTTCTGTTTGGAGAGATTGGGAGTTTTCGACCTTTTGTCAACTTAACATGAAAACGTTGTCAATTAAAGAGTTGTAGTAGATATTCTTATCTTTTCCAAAAATCCCAGTTTTGTTAGATAATGATAAGTATAGCACCGGTTATGATCTTTACAAAATTTCAGCAGCAACCTCTCTTGCTGAGTTTCTGTTTGGAGAGATTTGATATTTTCGACCTCTTGTTGACTTAATTTGAGAAAGTTGTCAACTAGAGAGTTGTAGTAGATGTTCTTAGATTTCCAAAAATTCCAATTTCGTTGGATTCCGACAAGCATAGAAATTACTGTGAATTTCTCAATCTTCACCAGTTTTTGACCTTTGGCAAATTCGCCGTTTGGAATATATGGTTGTTTTTCCCAATTCAATCATGTATTTAGGATTTCTTTGTATTTCCACGTGCTTCTAATTCATGTTAACTTGAGTTGTCATGAATTGTTATTAGTTTGAATTATGCACTTGATTATGAGCAACAAGTATTCCTTATGCTCATAAATCATGTAATAACATGTTTTATGATTGAGAAATAGTTCATACCAATTATTAGTATTGGTCCGTCTAATACGTAGCTCACCTGGCTCATTTGTAGTTTGTTTGTTCATGCGTGGCTCATTTGGCTTGTATGTGATTTGTTAGCTCGTACATAGCTAATTAGCTAGTACGCATCTTATCGTGCACGTCTAGGGTGAAATCGTTGCCCTATGGGCCATTAACCATCAAGGCATGTATTTATTTTACTCCTCGGAGACTGTAGATGAGTCACCCCTCGTGCACCGTCAGATCTTAACCGGTGTAGGTTGATCGTGGACCGGGAGCGTAGACGGAATCCAAGTTTACGGTAGTATGCGAATACATTCGTATTGCCAGAGTCTTGGATCGATAGGCTGTGATAGGATCCACGTGCACCTAGCAATGTTATCTTGCAAAGTCTAACTCAAGACCTAGCATGTTGTGTTAGTACTTTGGTCATCCCTCGAATTGTTTAAGGTTAGTGACATCGTTAGGTTAGTAACTGGTAACTATTGTTACATAACCTTTTTTATTTATTACTTCGCCGAAGGAAAATAGCTGGTATTATGGGTGATACCTTATGATCCGACCTGTCCTATAGGCTAGCACTAGGTGGTGTTATTAGTTGTACCCTTCCTGTCAAAGGGATATGGTCGGTGCCTTCTCACGAGTTGAGAGCCCGGGATCCGTATCTCGTCTATTAATTTCTGAAGTGCCATGATAAGAACAGGAAGTTTTTCTGTCGTAACTAGGGTTTGGACCCCCGGAATTTCATCATGTTCTATGTCAGGAAAAGTGAATAGGCCATAGACTACGATCTATGAGCTAAGGGGCCATAGGGGATGCTTCGAGCTAACATGTGTTTTAGTAAACTCTGGGTGTTCGTCTGATTTTTGAGTGAGGTCTGGTACGATGGGCAATAGTGGCAAACAGAGACACCACTATATGACTGCGAATGGCGGGTTAGACTGTTTCAGAGAAACCTCATCAGTTACGTTGTATCTTTAGGAATAGGTTGAGTACAAGAGTAGAATTCATGACGCGGGTTCAAATCCTTATATAGGAAGAAACGACATGATATGGGTATATGCATTTATGCGCTGCATACTGTCCAGAGTCTTGCTTGTATTAGAATAAGTGCATCCTAGCCATAGTTGACATTGCATTAGATTCTAAGTCATAACACCCACGAACACTTAAACTACACCTGCACATTTTACCCTAAAATTATGTTTGTTTAAAGTTGAGATTCACTGCTAGTCATCAGCCCTTAAGTGTCAGTATATGTACTGACTTCCCCACTCAAATAGGTACTGGATTGTAGAACTACAGGTTCAGCGTTCAAGAGGACTTTAGACAAGTGGACCGTTCAAGGGAAGCACTGTGTTGATTATTATTCTTATTGTTATGTGTTTATTGTTGAGAAGCATCCAAGTGAAGTATCAAGTGTTATTAATTATTTGTTGTACTCTGATGTAAATTTGTTGGAAGTTTGTAACACTTAGGCTTGTAAGGCGTTATTGTAACACTGATGTAATGTATTGCAGTCTTATAACATTCGGACTTGTAATACATTTGTGTTGAATAAAAAGTTTCAAATTTTCCTGTTTTTCTATGTATTGTGGCTAATTGAAAGAAAAGATTTTAGCTTATGTCACAGTTTACCAGCTAAGGAAATCGGGGTATTACAGAGTGGTATCAGAGCCGACTTCACTTTATAGTCCAACACAATAGGAAATTAAACATGGATGCCTTATAGGAGTCGACTTTTAGCTAGTTGTAGACAATTATAATTCATATTGTTGTTTCTTTCAACTTATGTTTTATAATTTTTCGATATCTGGACTAATTCCAGTATATGTGTTTGAAGGATGGTATTCGAGGATGTGTTGATGGAAGAAAGTAAGCCGATTTCAAGGGATGATCCGATGATCTTGAGCGAGCAGCCGAAGGAGATCTCTGTAGCACCCCGAATTTCTAATATAATATCTTAGAAATACGTGGCGCAATTCCCAGCATCAACTTCAATGTAATATTAAACACAGTCCAAAAACACAGATAATTTTTATTTCAACCTTTTTATTACAACAATCATTTACAACACAGCGGAATACAAAACACCTTGAATTACAAACTTTCTTTTTACAACACTTCTTTTACAAAATTTACACAAAAGCTTTATTACTTCAATTTATCTCAAGTATCCAAACCCCAAGCTCTAAGCAACAACAACCTGTAAAACATGAGGCTAGAGATAATCCCTAACCCCCAAAACTAAAGGGGTCAGCCATAAAGGTGTGAGTGACATAAAAACAAGCAACAAGCAACATAATTAATCATAAAATACTGAGTCATCAACAATATGTATTAACAGTAAGAATAAATGAAATGAGAAATAACAAATAAGTAAAGCATGAAAACATCAAAGAATATAAGATAGTAAATAGTAATTCATGAAAACATCAAGTGATTCTAGACTAAGTGTCAAGTGTAGGAAAAACAGAAAAACACAAGCAAGAAACCAAGTCAAGAAAACACAAGCTCTATATGCTGACTCTCTAATGCATACTTGTTGGATTCTATGCATTCCATAGTACATAGGTCGGTGCAAGCCCTTAACGATCTCCACTTTATAGGGATAGCCCCTCGCTATGCAACTAATCCTACTACTGTGATGGAAAACAAGATCCAGAATACTCCGCGAATAGGCACCACAGCCCTCAACGTGCAAAAACAACCCTCGACGTAAGATAGCTCAAAAACAACCGGAGAATCATCTCCCAAATCCGTGTACCCCACGAATAGGCTTGCAAGGTCCTCGACGTGCAGATACACCAGGTACATTCCGTGAATAGGCCTGCCGACCCTCGACACGCGAATGCACCCTGCATACTCCGTGAATAGGCCTGCAGACCCTCAACACGTGAACACACAAATGTCCTTTCGAGACATAACAACAAACAGTCCTAGATCGCATCCATTGGACTAACAAAATCATGAGCCTATACTTACGTTTCCCAAGTTCCATCACATCCCCACTAGTGCCTGTCCTTAAGATGATTATTATTAAACCACAAAATCCCCATCTCTAGAGTTAGTGTATCCTACCGGACTTAAATACTCAACAACAACCAAACCAAGACCCTCCAAGTCTAACTCAACAAATCTCAACTGCCGGTTTCAGGACTCCCACTCAACTCCTAGAGATATCAACAAGACCAAAACTCACTAATCCATCGTCAAAACGATCAAAGGGAGAAACCTCTCCAATCTACAAAATCTAAATCTTTATAAAATTTCAGAATCCAAATCCAATAATAAAGTACCTTGAAAACATATGTTCTGTAGAAAGAATAATATTTAGAATAGTAAGTTATAAATCCGAAAACATTTAAGGAATCAATCGTTTAGAGAACATCAAAATAACTCAAGAAAGCATCAGTAACAGTCGACCGTAAAAAGTCATCAGTCGACTGTTCAGAGCGAAAATCCAATATTTTTAAGAAAATAAATTCTAAGCAGTAGCAGTCGACTGCGAATAGTCACCAGTTGACTGTCCAGAGCGAAAATCCAACCCCTCGAGAAAATATCAAAATAGAGCAGAGAGTCGACTGGAGAAATGGTTCAGTCAACTGTTCCGCACGAGATTTCAAGAAAAACGAGAAAACACAGCAACCAGGTAGCGACGGTCGACTGTCGAAAACATACCAGTCGACTACCTCACCTACAGACTACAGTTTGGGTTGTGCATAATTCAACCGATACGAAGATTTACTTTACAAAAATAAAATCTATAAAAAGTGTATTTCTGATATGATCAAATACAACTTATAGGATATACAAAGATCCGTAAAAACCAATCAAAAACCACTTGAATTGATAAAATAGCTTTTTGATGAACTTCTTCAAAATAAAAACATGAATGTGTGCACATATCAAAATTAGAGTTTTTAAGAATAAATCATACATCAAAATAACTTTGTTTTATATTCCAAACATATCAATACCAAAATAAGTTGAGATATAGTCAAATCCTTCGAAACACATAAAACTCTATTTCTTCTAAAACAACAAAAATACTATATTCATGAAAACGTTTGTGCATGTTCGTGCACCAAAGAAAACTTCACCAATCCATAAACTAAAATAACAAAATATTCAAATATCAAACTTAGTATTTGAGTAAATCTAAATTCAAATAAAGTCTTTCACAAAATTACAAATCCCCAAATTTAATCAAAAAAATGTATCAATCCCCAATTTAGTCATCACACCTCAAATCCTCAAAACACGGTCTTTTAATCCATTACTCATTCTCAAAATTCCTCAAACTCAATCTCAACTATTCTCAATAGTTGACTCATAAACAAATTTTATCATTTACATGGCCAAGTTGCATTCATCCAACTCACCAATAGTCCAAAAATCTATTCTTTAATCAATTAATGCATAACATCCATCATACTTAATCAAATCATCAATAAATCCAAAAGAAATAGCCTACTCAAAATTTATATTAGGTTCTCCTACAATCTAAAATCATCCACATGCAATTCTACTCACAACAACTAGGGTTCTTCTCAAAGATCCAATTTTATCATCCATCCAACATACATATACATACCAAACCCTAGCATGATTTCTAATAGATGGAACACCACATACCACATACATAAAACAAACAACAAAACAATTTACATCACTCACCTCGATGGAGAGATCAAACGAATGTAACAAAGCAAGATGAAGAATCCCTCCTTTGCAAAGAATCCAAGATTCCCTCTTTAAATCTCCAAGAAAATAAAAACAATAAAACCCTTGTGTTGTGCAGCAAAAGAAGGCTGCACTTCACCTTTTAAATAGGCCAGAATTAGGAGAATTAGGGTTTTGAACACATTTGCCAAATAATCCTTTTAAAATATATCTTTACATAAATAGATCCTTATACTTGGAAACTTGATAAAACCAATTTAATTGAGATTTAAAACACAAAAATAACGATCCTAAGTCAGCCGGCACTGTTTGAAAAGTCCAGAAAAATAGTTTTGCACTTTCACCCATTAAAATGACAATTTTGCAAAAAGATCATTCTTTTCGTAAAATTTGCAAATAGGTCCAATAAATATCAAAAAAATCTAGAAAAATCACAAATAATCTCAAATAATAAATAATAATTTTCCGAAAAATAATTTTGCCTTTTGAACTTTTCAAGAAAATATTTGCACGTGTTTTGTACGTGTAAAAAGATAAATCTTCAGAAAAAAATATTTATTAAATCACCAAAAATCAATTTAATTTATTCATAAATTTTTAAAATAATATTTAAAAATCCGGGGTACTACAATTTCACTGCAAGCTAACCTCAAGACGGACTCGTGTTCACCACCGCAGTGGCTAAGTATGGATCAACGCACAGCAATAGCGGCCAACATACATCTGGGAATAAGGAAACTGAGAAAGTACGGAACCAGGAAAGGTCGTCGAGCTAAGCAACTGGGTGATGCTTGCAGAGCTATATTAGCAGGCCTAGCAAAGGAGAAGGAACACTTAAATTCCAGATTGGCACGACTGCAGCATGAATGGGAGCAAATCCAGGGGATCACCAAGGTTGTAGTATGCCATTTCTATGAGGAAGTTGGGCACAAGAAATCAGTCTGTCCACGACTACAAGGGAAAATATCTGCACCAACATCAGGGTCCGAGAACCAAGGTCAGAAGCAGAAGATTCAAAAATCAGATGGCAAGCTTGGAGGCACCAAGCCAGGAAGTTGTTTCCTATGTAGTGAGCAAGGACACTACAAGTCCCAATGTTCAGAGAAGAACCCTCAGGTGGAGACCCGTACATGTTACAATTGTGGGGAGATTGGTCATATTATGCCGAATTGTTTCCACCTCTATAAGAATGACGGCAGATTAACCCCAAAGATGAACAATAAAGGAGAGGAGTCTGTTCACCAAGGGTAAGAGTTCACACTTACTAAAGGCAAGTTGAAGAAGGCAAGAGAGCCATTACCAGTGTGTGCATATGAAACTACAACTAAGTTTAAAAGTTATACTGTGAATTTTGTTTAGACTAAAAAGTAATATATGATGTACCACTTTTGTAACCGAATGGATTTATATACATATATAAAATCCAGGCAACTATTTTATTCAATTTTGGTTCATCATATTCGTTTGTCTGAATTATTTTTCAAGTTGAGATGTGTGCAGGAGGCAACTTTAAATTTGGTTTTGCTGATTACACCATCTGGAGCAATCCTCATTACAAATTTGTGCTATAAAGGCTGTAAAATCCAAATCGAAGGAAAGACCCTAAGTATAGATTTGTTAGAGTTGGACCTTGTAAGAATGGAAGAAGGGCACGCTGAGCATTTGACTGCAGTTCTACACAACTGCAGGAGCATCAGCTTTGAGCAAATTATAGGCGAGAGTCCTGGAAATCCGAAGTAGTGTTCGTAGGCCATGTCCTATTCTAAGGAGGGAGTGGCTACCGAACCGCAAAAGATCGAGGTAGTGAAGTATTAGCCTCAGCTAAAATCGTGAAGTAAGAAGGCTCAGGTAGAAGATGCAGAGATAGAAACATTGAAGCAGCAGGTAAATGAAGAAAAACATCAGAATTTAGTAAGGAAGAAGGATCACTTAGGTTTGGTAACAAGTTGTGTGTACCAAAGGGATAAAGAACCGAGGAAAGATATCATGAAGGAAGTGAATCTGCAATGTGACGTCAATGGAGGCAAACCTGCAACTGGATGTCGAGCAGGAAAAATGTGTAATCGAATATCTAGAAGGCAAAGCGGCAACCGGATGTCGAGGAAGCAAATTTGTGAACCTAACATTAAAGATTACCAGCCTATAGCAGAACGTCAATGGAAGGTGAACCGCAATACAGGAGTTCGCCAATTATACCAGAGGAAGGAAACTATGAGAAGACTAAAGCAGGCTATCAATGAATTTGTGGCTAGATGCCTTAATAGTCAGAAGATTAAAGCCGAAATCAGAAACCTGGAGGTTGATTACAACCGTTGTCCATTCCAGAGTACAAATGGGAGAACATCAGTATGGACTTCATCACAGGATTACCCAGAAATTCAGAAATGAATGACTCAATTTGGATTATTGGGGACCCGGTTGACGAAGTCTGCACATTTTTCTTCCGATGAAGATGACTTAGTTGCTAGAGAAATTAGGGGAAGTCCACATTGAAGGCGTACAGAAGCAGCATGGAGTGCCAACATCAGCAATTCTGACCGAGATTCAAGAGTTACGTCATGATTTTGGCAGAGTATGCAGGCAGCTTTGGGAAAAAGGTTGGGTTCTTTGGAGAACCAGTTCGTGGAGGAGTCACTTGGGAGCCGAAAAGCCGTATAAGCTTCCTTTCCCCGAGTTATTTAGTGTGTGGATATTTTCTGTTCTCCTAACTAAACGTAGTTCTAAGGATATAATTATTCTAAGGAGGGAGTATTGTAATATCCCGGTGGGATATTACATTTTAATTATTAATATTTTTTTAAAATTAAATATTTTTTAATGGAAATTACTTAGTTTTAATAAATAATCCTTATCTCTATATATATACTAGTAAGTATATATAAGTATTGTACCGATTTTGTGCACTTGTACAAAATCATGAAATATGCATTTTTGAGAAAATATCTGTAATATCCCAGTTATTAAAAATTATTATTTTCTTTTTATTTTCAGAATTGAAATTTTTTTGGGGATATTACTCAGTTTAATTAATAAACATTTTCTGTATATATATAATAGTCTGTATATATCCGTATTGTATCGATTTCATACTAAAATCATCCGAGCTGATAATAAATTTTCTTTTTTATTATTTTATTTTAATTTTCAAAATCAAAATATTTTTGATGGAGATTACTCGGTTTAACTAATGAAAATTATATACTTGCACGTATGTATACGTATTGTATCAATTTCGTGTTGTATACTCCCAAACTGATATAAATATTACTTTAATATTATTTTATTTTATTCTCAGAATTAAATTATTATTTGTGCGGATTGTTCAGTTTAATTAATACACGTAATCTGCATATATAGATATATGCACGTATACTATTGTATCGATTTCGTACATTTACACAAATCATGTAGTATGTGTTTTGGATAAAAATATCTCTATTTTTGTCATGATTGATCAAAGATGAAGGGCTATGATTTAATTGGGAGGGATAAACATAGGTTATTAATGGAAATACAATTAGCATTAATGGGTGTCATTCCTTCATGGCTTAGCTAACTCATACACTCACACACACTCACCCCTCACCCCCCTCACCCATTTGGCCGGCCAATACTCCAAGGGCCAAGAGTGCCAAGCTCTGAAGCTCATACACCCACCCTCTCTTACTCACTCTCTGATTTTTCTATAAATTCCCCCACTCTTCACCCTTGTTTCATTTGCTAGGGAAAAAAAAGAGAAAGAGAAAGCAAAAGATAGAGAGAAGTTTAAACAAGAGAGAGTTCTCATTTGTAGGTTCAAGTAAGAGCTAGGAGGAAGGAGAACGAAGCTAGGCTAGTTCTTCCTACTATAAAATCAAGGTGGGGGTTTATCTTCTTTGTGTTTTTATTTGTTGTTGTTTTGTTGTTTATTTGTATGTTATGTTTTCAGAACAACCTTGACTAAGATCTTGTGTATATGAATGGTTGTGGATAAAGAAAATGATCACATAAAAGGGTTGAATGGTATAGAACTCAAATAAAACAACATAAAGATTGAATCTTTTGTGAACATTTGTTGTTAATTGTTATTATGTTTATTGTTGTTCTCATTTCTTTTACAACTTGGACTAAGAATCATGTGCATAAGAATTTGGGCGGATCAAATGAACACATAGAGAAATTGAATGGTGGAATTCAAACAAATTGTTGTTATTTGTTGTTATTGTTGTTATTTTTACTAATAAAACTAACAACTTGGACTATTTCATGTGCATATAAAAAATTGGTGGATTGAGAATGTTGACATTCCAAGTTTGAGGTTGTAGAACTCGTTTTTGTTGCTAGTATGTTAAAGAACCCAATTTGGAGTTAGTATGTTAGTAGAACTCATTTTGGGGTTAATATGTTAAAAAAACCCATTTTAATTCTAGTATGTTAAAAGAACTCGTTTTTGTTGCTAGTATGTTAAAGAACCCATTTTGGGGTTAGTATGTTAAAAAAACCCATTTTAATTCTAGTATGTTGAAAGAACTCATTTTTGTTGCTAGTATGTTAAAGAACCCATTTTGGGGTTAGTACGTGTAACGACCCTGATTTTTGACGAATACGTCTTGTAGACAAACTGAGAGCTACTAGTTATGGAAATTAAATTTTTTGGTTAAAGAAATTATTTTCTTACTAATAACCTACAATTATGCATATGAATGTGTATCTGAACACATATACATACATGTACATGTTGAATTGGACTTGGGAACCCAAATGAAACCAAACAAACCCACCACACTTGAACCATACCACTATGGGTCAAGCCCATAGGGTTGGCCGACCACTATGGAGGGTAAAAAAAAGAAAGAGAGGAAATGAGGCTAGGGTTTCTTAGGATTTTGAACAAAAAAACAACATGTTGAGTTTTTGTAAGAGCGCATCACATCACCACCCATATGAGCCAACCTTTTGCTTGATGAGACACCTCTCCTCTTCCCCATGGGTTGAAATCCGGCCACCCCCCTCTCTCACTCTCTTCTCGTTTTGTTTTAATACCCCATCCCTTCTACAACTCTCTCTTACTACTCTTACTCTCTTCCTATACCTCCAAACCTTATTCCTACTACACTTCGCTGCTGATTTAGGGAGAGAAGAAGAAGGAAAGCCAAGGAGAAGAAAAACAAAGAGCCAAAGCAAAGGAGAAGAAGCAAGGAGCTAGAAGAGTCAAGAAGGAGGGCCTTCAAGCAAGAACAAGCTACTAACAAGGTGGGTGTTTCTAATCTCTTGATTTGTTTTTGGATGGATGAATGATGATTGCGATGAGTGAAAAATGACATGCATGCTATAGGAATGAACTTAAACAACTCGTTTGTGTTAAGTAGTCCAAAACAGAAAATCTTGTTAAAAGACTGAATTTTTTTTGTCAGTCATTAGCTCATTGCATGAACACCACTTGAAATTTTGATGTGAAATTTTTAGAGGATGATCATATAGGTGTCGTACACATTCAGTAAATTTTATGTACTTTTATGATTTTTCCTGCTACTAAAATAAATTACGAACTTGGATGCTGATCAGAATAGAAAGAAGCAGTTTTTATTGTTACTGTTGTGGAAAGAATGACTTGTATCTCACTGCATGCATATGGGAATGACCTGTAATTTTAGTATGTATTTGTTAAGTGTATCTAAGACCTAAGTTTCAAATTTTATGAGATTTGGACCACTGTAGCTATGTCAATAAAATCATGCAAACTGAGCTAGATATTTTAGTGAATAGATCTGCTGTTGTTACTGCCCTATTTTTTGATGATATTCAAAAGGACATAAATGGAAATCGACATGGTAGAATCACTTTATTTTTGGAAGAGTTGTAACATCATGTGTCAGGAACTAGATTCTAAAATTTCATGATGATATGACACTGTTTACTATTTTTAATCTGATTTTACCCCATGACTGTGTTGACATGATGTTCTATTCTGAGATTCTGTACACTTGTTAAAGATGAGACTGTAAGACTTTGTAAACGACCTTGTATGAAGGAACTTGAAAATAAGAAGTTTTAGTAGACACATAGATCTTTCTGGATTGACCAATAAATCTAGGTTTGGACAAGTATTCGATTTTATATGATTTTTACAAGTGACGACAGAAACACAGTAAATCTTAGAGCTTACTGTTTTACACCATGATCATTGAGATGAGTTTAAACTTGTATCTTTTTGGTTTAGAGTTGCTGTTTGAGGTCAAGACTCATGTTATATGTCATGCCCCGCTTTCAAAAAATATGGAATACGAGCACGTAACATTGGCCCAGCGAATGATGTTCATCATCCATAAGCTGTTCAGGAATCTTTACAACATATCACAAGAATAATCAGAGTCGAAAGCAAAAGGTACAACCTGACATGCATAATTGAAACAAGATACCAACAGGAATTTACTTGAAACCAAAAATATAGAAATCTCAAATAAATCAGAATCTGGACAAGTCAAATATCCTCGGTCACATCGCCCAAATACAAATAAATATGCAAGTAATCAAGTATAATTTATTCAAGTTCAAGTAACAAGTAATAATAATAATAAAGCAGACAATCCAGCACTAATACATCATCTCGCAAATACCATCTGGCAGTCGACCATCCTGATCTGCAATTAGTAAATTTGCAGGAGAAGGAAAAAAAAACAAGTACCCGTCAATTGCAAGTTACGGGCCACTTATAATGTAGGATATAAGTATAGGGGAAAACTAAAAAATACACATCAATAGTAGGAATAGACTAGCATGGTATAAGTGTGTCAACAGAAATATAATATCTAACATAAATTAGGAAAATAGAAACAAGTAGCATGGTATACTAACAGGTACAGGTAACATGTAGCAAGTGTCAAGTAAACAGGTAAACAAGTAAACATGTAACAGGTATCAGGTAACAGGTATACAGGTAATAGGATAATTAAGTATCAAGTACAAGAACTCAGATTACGTCATGTCAAATCTTGTTATATTACCATCTAGGTAGCACTTCATGCATCCCAGCTTTTACTAGATGGTTGCTACAACAAACAGTTTTGCTTTAGATTTCATAGTGGAGTCCATAGGGCAGTGTACTTAGAGTTCAGGATAACAGGAATAACAGGAACAGGTAGAACCTAGTGGTTCTCTTCCGAGTACACCTTCCTATAGGAAGTATGCAGTCAGGTACAGGAAACAGGTATAACCTAGTGGTTTTCTTACGAGTACATCTTTCTATAGGGAAGCATGCAGTCAGGTACAGGTAACAGAATCGTGAATCATGTAGTCATGAATACGTAACAGGCAGGCAGGATACAGGTCCTCTTCTAAATACGTGTTACTATATTTTACACTACTAGATCTTTCCCTTAACCGCGGCTTGGTCATTTATTATTACAATCAGGCATACATGTATGTGTCGCAAAACAAAGCAAGGGTAACAGGGTGTAAACATGTATCAGGTGCAGGTTGCAAGATAAACAAGTACAGGTACAAGATAACACATAACAGGGTAAAACAACTAGTTTTCTAATTCAGGACAGCAAGACAATATTGTACTAAAACAGTGATTCCCGCTACTACAAACATCCAAAATTGGATCCATCGAAGAATCTGGAAAATAGACTTTCACACAAATCCAGTGATCATATATAAGCCATATAGTGTTTCACAAAATCACAACTCAAAACTGAATCTAACCCAGGAAATGCGTTCAGCCAGATATCAGTAAAACGAATTCTCAGTCAGGAAAACTGCATCAAAAATTCTCAAATAAATTCAGGAAAAATCTGGAGTATTCCCCTATATGTTTAGAATCAGAATATAAAGTTTAATAATATTCCAGTAAATTTAGTTTAGTCATGAAAAATAAGAAAACATCAAGAAATGATACTTTGGCAAATCTGGAATTCCCAACACTGCTGTACGAAAACTGAAATATCTCGCAAGCCGTGAAACGAAATCCAAATCCTCCAAAGGGAGATGAAAAAAGACAAAATATATTAACTTTCATATTTCACGAATATTTTTCATACAATGAAAGGAATCAGAGTAAAAATACGATTCATTACAGAACAGCGAGCAAAATACAGCAAGTATAGTTTTCATAAATAAGCATGAAACGGCACATAAAAATCATCAATAAAATCTACCAAAATTCTGGATAATCCCTAGATAAGTATAGAAAAACTGACCAAAGTTTTAGATCAAAATAATATGTGTAACACAGGTATCAAATTAATTGAGTCATCAAAATCATCAAGAACGAAATCCGGAATTTATCTACACCTCTGTAGTAAAACAGCCATAACTCACACATACGAAAACGAAATTGAGTAAGGTCAGCGGGGTTTGATAATAGACGAAATTCTCTAAATTTCATGTTTTATACCGAAATTTAGTTACTGACTTCGAGATAGTCCAAAACAGTAAACAAAACAGATCAGCGACAAAATACAGATTTTCCCCTTTAACAACAACCCAACCTATATCATACAAAACTTGTTCCAAACACAACCAAACATGAAATCAAGTCTTCCAAGTGTCCAAACATCATGAATTATGGTATCTAGTATGTCCACACCAAGTATATCACATGGGTATCAACAAAATCACGAATTCCCACAAAAGTCCCACATACATGATCAAATCAAGAACATGTATAACCTATGTTAATTCATGTCCATATTGTGTCGTGAGGCAACTATGGTCAAGTTTTCACAATAGAGACAAAACTCATCAAAGATAACACAACAAGAGTCGTCTCTAGACCCAACTACACTATAGGTGGTATTTTTGACTTATATCAAACAAAGGAATTGGAGTACAAGTTACTTACCTTAACCAAAGATGAAGAACGATAAAAATCAAGAATAACAGGACGAATTCCTGAGCAATGAACGAAAATCCACGAACAAGAGATCCACAATCAAGAGCAACAAACCCACGAACAATCGCATGAACACACGGAACGCTTCTCAAAGCAAGAGAAGAGAGAGACCACAAGAGAGAGATGTGGGGCTTGCGGCCAAGGGGGTTGGTCAGCCAAGAGTGGAGGTGATCGGCCTGGTGGTGTGCAGGTTGGAGTGCAGGCCGGAGAGGAGCTCGTCCTGGGGGTTTAGGGTGTCGGGTTGAAGTGCAGGCTGGAGGGCGTCTCGGCATGGGGCTGTGCTGGGAGTCAGGTGTGGGTACGGCGCAGCTAAGGAGGGGAGGTCGGGGGTATGTGATGGAGGCTATGGTTTAGATGTTAGGGTTAGGGTTTGAGGGGAAAGATATAAATATATATATATAGGACTAGGGTTATTAGGTAATTGGGTTGTGGGTAATTAGGAGTAGTAGTAGGATTGTTTAATGGGTATTGAAGGCATAGGATTTAAAAATAGGATTGGGTTTAATTTAGCTTTGGTAAATCTATTAGGCATCAACAATAGGATTGGAAAATAGGATGAGCAACTAATCACCACCACAAGCACCCAAAAACAAAAATAAAGAGGACAAGAACTAAAAGAAAGAAAAACAATAATTGACGAAGAACGAAACAAAAGACGAACAAAAACCAACACAAGGAGCTCAAAATGAAATAATGAATATATATTGAAAACAACTCTAATATACGGTTCAAAAAAATACAAGAGAGAGTACAATAACCAAGAAAAGAAAAATACACAAAAATACATAAAAATGAAAAACAGGGGTTACATTATAGATGTGTACTTGGGTTAGGACTTAGTGATCTAAAGTTCCTTGCAAACAGTAGCCCATAGTTGCTTGTAGACCCCAATATAGACAACGGTGTTCAATGTTTGAAGTGAAAATTATATTGGGTGTTGGGGTATTATTGTAGACCACTTTGGGGTGAGATTCATGCCCATTGTGTGCTTGTACTTGCTATCTACTTTGAGTAGAAGCATGGGGAGCGACCGATCGCGTTTCCTCAAGGGAACGGGACTGGGAATAACCCCGTTTTTGCATGAACGCCAAGTGTGTGTTTGCTGTTTGGAAACTTAAATTGTTGTTTTTAGGACTCTCAGAACCCCTTTTTAAGTATTCGCGGGTTAAGACTTAATCCTAGTGTAGTGCACCTTGTTGGGATACATTTGTTAAGTTGAGACCCTAAGATTTAGTCATGTTGACAAATTTAGACGGGTGGAATGTACATCGAATGCATTAGAGGAGATGACGCGTGCACCGACGTACTCACCGTGCATGGATGGATTACATGGTTTGTGATTGGAGCTACCACTTGTCAAGGACCGTGGAGCATTAAGTTTAGCTGGAGCTACATGTTGGTCAGGCCGAGGTTGCGATCAAACTCCAAGCATAGATGACGGTTGTGGTGATCGACGGAGTCGGTTTGTCATGGTTCGTGCCAAGTGTAGGCCGAGGCGGGTCAACTCTTAGGCCGGACTAGAGGGCTAGTTGAGTCCTAGTGTGAAATGGGTTGAGATCTATTTTTGGGTAAAGGTGACTAACTACGGAGAGTCTATTAAAGGAATTGAACTAGTTGATCAGGGCAAGCAAGTTGATTATCGAGTTAGGGATTGGATATGGTAGATAGATCGCCTAACTAAGGGAATGGTTAATATGAGATAGTTCTAGGCACGCCTAAAGGTCCATAATTCTAATAAGAAAAAGAAATAGAATTAGAGTTAGGCTAGAGTGATGGATTTTTTAGTAATCGGTTGATAAAAGAGATACTAGTCATCGTGTAATTAACCTTACCTTTAGTTTGGAGTGGGGTAGCATGGATACTTTGGTAGGACTTGATCGAGTCTTGTTGGAATGTAAGGACAGGCACTAGCGAGGGTGTTCGCCTGTCAGGGGGACACATGGCGTCATCGCCCCCGATCGAATTCCAGGTTTGTTTAATGCGGACAAGGACCCTGAGCTGCCTGGGAGTGGTGACAACTCTTTGGGGGCTCTGCTGTCTCGGTAGAAATGTCTTTATGATCTGTAACAATCTTTGAGGAGGTATGGAGTGTTGACGTCGTCTCGACTGCAAGTTCTATTCTAGTGTAAGGACGAGCATAACGGAGTTGGGAAAACCATATATCCGTTAGGTCCTTTGTCGATCAATGTGGACAGACGGATTAGAAGATGTCCCAAAGAGTTAAACTCTATCTCTATTGGGAGTTTCTCTAATCACTCGGTAATGGAGCCCTTTGTGCCCATATATCGACTTTTGGTGAGGTCCAGAGAGACATAGATACAACAACATATCAGGTAAGCCGATTTAATTACAGTCACAGGGTAAGCCTGCAACTGGGATCCCGGGCATAGTGGATTAAACTAAAAGGATTGGACACCACTATTAACAGCAGTGACTGGAAGTCACCTAGGGACCTGCAGCCTCACCATCACTGGAATCAGAAATAGGAGAGAGCACAAGGTTAGGATGCGTAGCGGGGGTGTGTAGTATGGGATGCATATCTTCCAACCAAGCGTGCATTAGCTCTAGAAGCATGAGTGCATAGTGTGCATTAGATTAGGTCATGGCATACACCGACACTTGTTTGACATCACCTTTTTCTTTGCATCAAATATTATTTATGGTTGTTGAGGTTGGAATTGTTATACTATGGCGTAGAGAGGATAATCGGGTATAGCATTTCGTCAGTTGTAATCAATTGACATGCCCACAGTGCAGGACTGCCGAGTTGGGAGCACGGGAAAGTAGAAGCAGGGGGAAGCATCCAAGTGGAAGTTACCGTCCAAATTTTTATTGTACATTCATGTTGCACCAATTATTTGTAATTGTTGTAATCATTAGACTTTGTAATAACAATTTGATGTAATAAAAGTTTTTAATTTCCTTTGATTTTTGTTGTGTTGTGACTCATTTGAAGGAAGATCCTGGAGAGTGTCACGAATTCCTATGTTAGGAATTCGGGGCGCTACAGAGTTGGTATCAAAGCTTGGTTAGACAAGAAGGCTTTAAAAATTTGGAAACATGATCAGGGGTTCTCACACTTTGATTGACGGCGAAGCATTGGCTCTTACCCTGACATGTCCAGATCGGCTAGCCACGGATGCGGTTGCAACAGTCGAGAGGCTGTTGGCGTAAAACAAGCTCTGAGGTTACCCTTTCTGGCCATTACCGTCCTGAGTGTAAGGCGGCAGAATACAGAGTTGGTATCAGAGCTTACTTTAAATTGTAGTCTAACACCACAGGAGATTAAACTTGGGTGTGTCAGTAGGGTTATCTTGGTATAGATATTTGGTGGTCGTAAATCATATTGTTGAACTTTTGCAACTTATGTTTACAAATTTTTCCTATGTCTGACCTAACCCCACTGCGATTATTCTTTTGCTAAATTTTATGATTCAATTGGATGTCGAGGAGGCAAATCTGCCACCTGATGTCGAGGAGGTAAGCATGCAGCCGGGCGTCGATAAAGGAAAGCCCACGATGCAAGAGTCGAGGAAGAAAGAAGAGGAGCCAACGGCGGTGACCTCAATGTCGAGGTGAGAATTCAACAGGATGTCCAAGCACAAGGTTCACACTGAATGTAAAGGAAGAAGGTAACCTTAGTCATACCCGAGAAACTGGAGATTGTGTTTCAAGGGAAGAAGAAAAACAAGAAGATTTTGGTGGCTACAGCAGGGAGTAAGGTGCCAAAGGAAGTCAAGGGGATACCCATTGTACGAGACTTTCCACTCGTGTTTTTGGAGGAGTTACCAGGATTACCCCCACCAAGGGATGTGGAGTTCAGTATCGTGACCCAGCTAGGCAGCGTGCCCGTATCGAAGACGTCGTATCGTATGGCACCGGTGGAACAGAATGAAGTCAAGAAGCAAGTAGAGGAATTGATGCAGAAGGGACTCATTAGGCCTAGTGCCTCCCCTTTGGGAGCACCAGTACTACTAGTCAAGAAGAAGGACGGGTCATCAAGGATGTGTATTGACTATTGGAAATTGAACAAAGTCACAGTCCAAAACAAATATCCAATTCCCAGGATCGACGACTTGTTCGATCAGCTACAAGGAGCCACAGTATTCTCCAAGATAGATCTACGATCAGGTTACCATCATGTCCGTGTCAAGGAGGAAGACATACCCAAGACAGCTTTTAGGACACGACATGGGCACTATGAGTTTCTGGTGATGCCATTTGGAGTGACCAATGCTCAAGCCGTCTTCATGGATTTGATGAACCGAGTCCTATGTCCATTCATCGAGTCATTTGTGGCGGTCTTCATAGACGACATTTTGGTGTACTCAAAGACCAAGGATGATCATGCCGAGCATTTGTCTGTAGTTCTAAGCAAGCTTCAAGAGCAATAGTTGTACACAAAGCTTTCTAAGTGCGAATTCTGGAAGTCAGAAGTAGCTTTTTCTCGGCCATGTTCTTTTTAAGGAGGGAGTGGCCACTGACCCACAAAAGATAGAGGCGGTGAAGGAATGGCCTCAGCCAGGGATAGTGAAGGAAGTTAGGAACTTTTTGGGTTTAATCGGGTACTGCAGGAAGTTCATTAAGGATTATGCCAAGATTGTGGTACCCCTCACAGCTTTGAACAGGAAGGACAAGAAGTTTGAATGGACCGATAAGTGTGAAGCCAGTTTCCAGGAGCTGAAGAACTGACTAATATCAGCATCGGTTTTGGTCTTACCTCAACCAGATAAAGGGTATGTGATTTACAGCGATGCATCTTACTTGGGTTTCGGATGCGTTCTGATGCAAGAAGGGAAGGTTATTGCCTATGGGTCAAGGCAACTCCGATCACATGAGAAGAACTATCCAACTCACGACTTAGAGCTAGCTGCTATCATTTTTGCCTTGAAGATATTGAGACATTATATCTACGAAGAAAAGGTGGAGATGTACACAGACCACAAGAGCTTAAAGTATATCTATCAGCAGAAGGACTTAAATCTGAGGCTGAGGCAATGGTTGGAAGTGTTAGAATATATCAGACCGGAGATTTTGTATCATCTAGGGAAGGCCAACGTTGTGGGAGATGCACTCAGTAGGAAGAGGAGCATTTCCATGCTAACAACTATGAGGAAGGATTTAGAAGAAGAGATGAGGAGAGCCGGTATCGAATTGGTTTCTCAAGGGTTGAGTGCTATGTTAGCTCAATTAGAACTTCAACCAAGTCTGAAGGACCGAGTGAAGAAGAGTCAAGATGGTGATGCAGAGGCACAGGCACTCAAGGAGCAAGTGAACGAATGGAAACTTCCCAAGTTCAATGTTAAAGAAGGAGTGCTATGGTTTGGAGATCGGTTGTGTGTGCCAAAGGCGGAGAATCTTAGGGAGGAGATCATGAAGGAAGCACACACCACCTTACTGGCAGTTCATCCAGGGAGTACGAAGATGTATTGAGACGTGAAGTCGTTCTATTGGTGGGTCGGAATGAAGCAAGATGTAGCGGAGTTTGTGGCCAGATGTCTCACTTGTCAGAGGGTAAAGACAGAAAATCAGAGCCCCGGAGGGTTACTACAGGCCTTGCCCATTTCAGTGTGGAAGTGGGAGGACAACAGCATGGATTTCGTTACAAGATTACCAAGGAGTCCCCGAGGAAATGATTCCATTTGGGTGGTTGTGGACCGGTTAACGAAATTAGCATATTTTTTACCAGTAAGGAACACCTGGTCTTTGGAGAAGTTGGCAGAAGTCTACATTCACGAGATCGTGAAACTACACGGTGTACTGGTATCTATAGTTTCTGACAAAGACGCGAGGTTTACCTCACAATTTTGGAAGAGTCTACAAACAGCGTTGGGGACAATGACAGATTTCAGCACTGCCTTTCACCCACAGATCGATCTATAAATAGAAAGGGTGAACAGAATTTTGGAGGATATGCTCCGAACATGCATCTTGGACTTCAGAGGGAGCTGGGAGAAGCATCTAGCACTGGTTAAATTTTATTACAACAATAGCTACCAGGCTAGTATCGAGATGGCTCGATTCGAAGCATTGTACGGGAGGATGTGTAGGACACCCGTATGGTGGTATGAAGTAGGCGAGAGGCAGATATTCGGACCAGAAATTGTACAGCAGACCTCGGAGAAGGTTGAATTGTTAAGAAAGAGGCTACAGATTGCGCAAAGTAGGCAGAAAAGCTATGCTGATACCCACCGTAAAGAGCTAGAATTTGAGGACAGAGATTCCGTATTCTTGAAGGTCTCGCCGACCAAAGGCATAGTTAGATTTGGAAGGGGTGGCAAGCTGGCCCCAAGGTACATTGGACCCTATAAAATCTTGAAAAGGATTGGGAAAGCCGCCTACAGGTTGGAACTACCCCCTGAGTTAGCCCAGTGCATAATATTTTCCACATCTCCATGCTGAGGAAGTACGTGCCAGACCCGAGTCATCAACTACCCGAAATCCAGAAGACTTGCAAAAGGATCCCTCCTACAAGGAACGACCTGTGCAGATAATAGATCGTCAGGAGAAGGTGCTGAGAAACAAGATCATTCCGATGGTCAAGGTTCTCCAGAGGAATCAGTTCGTCGAAGAAGCTACTTGGGAGCCTGAGAGCCGAATGCAGGAGACTCACCCAGAGTTGTTTGTGTAAAATTTTTCTTTTTCTTTTCTGTTTTCTCTCACTAAGCGTAGTTCTGGGGACAGAACTATTCTAAGAAGGGAGTGATGTAATAATTCTGATTTTTTACGAATGCGTCTTGTAAACGAACTGAGAGCTACTAGTTATGGAAATTATATTTTTTGGTTAAAAAAATATTTTCTTACAAATAACCTACAATTATGCATATGAATGTGTATATGAAGATATATACATACATGTACATGTTGAATTGGACTTGTGAACCCAAATGAAACCAAGCAAACCCACCACACTTGAACCATACCACTATGGGTCAACCCAATAGGGTTGGCCGACCACTACGGAGGGTAAAAAAAAGAAAGAGAGGAAATGAAGCTAGGGTTTCTTAGGATTTTGAACAAAAGAACATCATGTTGAGTTTTTGTAAGAGCGCATCACATCACCACCCATATGAGCCATCCTCTTGCTTGATGAGACACCTCTCCTCTTCCCCATGGGTTGAAATCCGGCCACCCCCCTCTCTCACTCTCTTCTTATTTTGTTTTAATACCCCATCCCTTCTACAACTCTCTCCTACTACTCTTACTCTCTTCCTATACCTCCAAACCTCATTCTACTACACTTCGCTGCTGATTTGGGGAGAGAAGAAGAAGGAAAACCAAGGAGAAGAAAAACAAAGAGCCAAAGCAAAGGAGAAGAAGCAAGGAGCTAGAAGTGTCAAGAAGTAGGGCCTTCAAGCAAGAACAAGCTACTAACAAGGTGGGTGTTTCTAATCTCTTGATTTGTTTTTGGATGGATGAATGATGATTGCGATGAGTGAAAAATGACATGCATGCTATAGGAATGAACTTAAACAACTCGTTTGTGTTAAGTAGTCCAAAACAGAAAATCCTGTTAAAAGAATAAATTTTTTTTGTCAGTCATTAGCTCATTACATGAACACCACTTGGAATTTTGACGTGAAATTTTTAGAGGATGATCATATAGGTGTCGTACACCTTCAGTAAATTTTATGGAATTTTATGATTTTTCCTGATACTAAAATAAATTACGAACTTGCATACTGGTCAGAATAGAAAGAAGCAGTTTTTATTGTTACTGTTGTGGAAAGAATGACTTGTATCTCACTACATGCTTATGAGAATGACCTGAAATTTTAGTATGTATTTTTTAAGTGTATCTAAGACCTAAAATTCAAATTTCATGAGATTTGGACCACTGTAGCTATGTCAATAAAATCATGCAAACTGAGCTAGATATTTTAGTGAATAGATCTGCTGTTGTTACTGCCCTGTTTTTGGATGATATTCAAAAGGACATAAATGAAAATCTACTTGGTACAATCACTTGATTTTTGGAAGAGCTATAACATCATGTGTCAGGAACTAGATTCTAAAATTTCATGATGATCTGACAGCGTTTACTATTTTTAATCTGATTTTACCCCATTAATGTGTTGACATGATGTTTTGTTATGAGATTCTATACACTTGTTGAAGATGAGACCATAAGTCTTTGTAAATGACTTTGTATGAAGGAACTTGAAACCAAAAAGTTTTAGTAAACACATAGATCTTTCTGGAATGACCAATCAATCCTGATTTGGACAAGTATTCGATTTTATATAATTTTTACAAGTGACGACAGAAACACAGTAAATCTTAGAGCTTATTGTTTTATACCATGATCATTGAGATGAGTTTAAACTTGTATCTTGTTGGTTTAGAGTTGTTGTTTGAGGTCAAGCCTCATGTTATAGATGTGTACTTGGGTTAGGACATAGTGATCTAAAGTTTCCTGCTAAGAGTAGCCCATAGTTGCTCCCAATATAGACAACGATGCTCAATGTTTGAAGTGGAAATTGTATTGGGCATTGGGGTATTATTGAAGACCACTTTGGGATGAGATTCATACCCATTGTTTGCTTGTACTTGCTGTCTACTTTGAGTAGACGCATGGGGAGCGACCGATCGCGTTTCCTCAAGGGAACGGGACCGGGAATAACTCCGTTTTGGCATGAACGCCAAGTGTGTGCTTGCTGTTTGGAAACTTAAATTGTTGTTTCTAGGACTCTCAGAACCCAATTTTGTTAGATTCCGATAAGTTTAGCATCTATTATGATTTTAACAAAATAACAGTATCAACTTTCTTTTGCTTAGTTTCTGTTTGGAGAGATTGGGAGTATTCGACCTGTTGTTTACATAACTTGAAAAAGTTGTCAACAAGAGAGTTTTAGTAGATATTCTTAGCTTTCCAAAAAGTCATATTTTGTTAGATTCCGATAAGTATAGCACTGGTTATGATATTTACCAAATTTCAGCAGCAACCTTCTTTGCTGGGTTTCTGTTTGGAGAGATTAGATGTTTTTGACCTCTAATTGACTTAACTTGAGAAAGTTGTCAACTAGAGAGTTGTAGTAGATATTCTTAGCTTTATAAAAAGCCCAATTTGTTAGATTCTGAAAAGTGTAGCATCTATTATGATTTTTAGAAAATTACAGCAGCAACATTCTTTTGCTGAGTTTCTGTTTGGAGAGATTGGGTGTTTTCGACCTCTTGTTGACTTAACTTGAAAAAGTTGTCAACTAGAGAGTTGTAGTATATGTTCTTAGCTTTCCAAAAATCCTAATTTTGTTAGATTCTGATAAGCATAGCACCGGTTATGATCTTTACCAAATTTCCGCAGCAACCTTCTTTGCTGAGTTTCTGTTTGGAGAGATTAGATGTTTTCGACCTCTTGTTGACTTAACTTGAGAAAGTTATCAAGTAGACAGTTTTATTAGATGCTCTTAGATTTATAAAAAGACCAATTTTGTTAGAGTCCAATAAGTGTAGCATCTATTATGATTTTTACAAAATTATAGCAGCAACTTTCTTTTGCTGAGTTTCTATTTGGAGAGATTAGAAGTTTTCAACCTCTTGTTGACTTAAATTGAAACTGTTGTCAACTAGAGAGTTATAGTAGATGTACTTAGATTTTCATAAAGCCCAATTTTGTTAGATTCCGATAAGTATAGCACCAGTTATGACCTTTACAAAATTTCAACAGCAACCTCCCTTGCTGAGTTTCTGTTTGGAGAGATTAGATGTTTTCGACCTCTTGTTGACGTAACTTGAAAAAGTTTTCAACAAGAAAGTTGTAGTAGATGTTCTTAGCTTTCCAAAAAGTCTAATTTCATTGTAATTCTAAAAGCGTAGAAATTACTGTGAATTTCTCAAGATTCAGCAGTTTTTGACCTTTGGCAAATTCGCCGTTTGGAATATATAGTTGTTTTTCCCAATTCAAGCATGTATTTAGGATTTCCATGTATTTACACGTGCTTCTAACTCATGTTAACTAGAGTTGTCGTGAATTGTTAATAGTTTGAATCATGCACTTGATTATGAGCAACAAGTATTCCTTGTGCTCATAAGTCATGTAATAGCTTGTTTTATGATTGACAAATAGTTCGTACCAATTATTAGTATTAGTCCATCTCATACGTAGCTCACCGGGCTCATATGTAGTTTGTTTGTTCATGCGTGGCTCATTTTGCTCGTATGTAATTTGTTAGCTCGTACATAGCTTATTAGCTAGTACGCATCTTGTCATGCTCGTCTAGGGTGATATCATTGCCCTAGGGGCCATCGACCATCAAGGCATGTATTTATTTTACTCATCGAAAATATGGACGAGTCACCCCTCGTGCACCGTCAGATCTTAATCGGTGTAGGTTGATTGCGGGCCAGGAGCGTAGATGGAATCCAAGTTCTGGGTAGTTGCATGCGAATAAATTCGTATTGCCGGTGTCTTGAATTGATAAACTGTGACAGGACCCTTGGAGATCCTGCTAAGTCTAGGTTGAGCATCTAGCAAGGTTATCTTGCGAAGTCTAACTTAAGACATAGCATGTTGTGTTAGTACTGTGGTCATCCCTTGAATTGTTTAGGGTTAGTGACATCGTTAGGTTATTAACTGGTAACTATTGTTACATAACCTTTTTTATCTATTACTTCACCGAAGGGAAAGAGTTGGTATTAGGGGTGATACCTTATGATCCGACCTGTCTTATAGGCCAGCACTAGGTGGTGTTATTGGTTGTACCCTTCCTGTCAAAGGGATACGGTCTGTGCTGTCTCACGAGTTGAGAGCTCGGGATCCTTATCTCGTCTGTTAATTTCTGAAGTGCCATGATAAGAACGAGAAGTTTTTCTATCGGAACTAAGGGATGGACCCCCGGAATTCCGTCATGTTCTATGTCAGCAAAGGCAAATAGGCCATAGACTACGGTCTATAAGCTAAGGGGCCACAGGGTTTGCTTCGAGCTAACCTGTGTTGTAGTAAACTCTGGGTGTTCGTCAGATTTTTGAGTGGGGTCTGGTACGATGGGCAATAGTGGCAATTAGGGATACCACTATATGGCTGCGAATGGCAGGATTAGATCGATTCAGAGCAACCTCACCAGTCACGTTGTATATTAAGGAACAGGTTGAGTACAAGAGTAGAATTCACGACCCGAGTTAAAATCCCTATATATGAGGAAACAGCTTGATATAGGCGTATCCATTTTTAGGCTGTATACTATCCAGAGTCTTGCTTGCATTAGAATAAGTGCATCCTAGCCTTAGTTGACATTGCATTAGATTCTAAGTCATAACACCAACGA